>JAVGWX010000012.1:70687692-71287692 GCA_036924085.1 Ariolimax columbianus
AATTTATATTTGGGACTACGTAGAGTTTATATTTGGGATTAGGTAGGGTTTATATTTGGGATTAGGTAGGATTATATTTGGGAATAGGTAGGGTTTATATTTGGGATTAGGTAGGGTTTATATTTGGGATTAGGTAGGGTTTATATTTGGGAATAGGTAGGGTTTATATTTGGGATTAGGTAGGGTTTATATTTGGGATTATGTAGGGTTATATTTGGGATTAGGTAGAGTTTATATTTGGGATTAGGTAGAGTTTATATTTGAGAATAGGTTGAGTGTATATTTAGGATTAGGTAGAGTTTATATTTGGGATTAGGTAGAGTTTATCTTTAGGACTATGTAGTGTTTATATTTGTATTTATGTATGGTTAATATGTGAGATTATGAAGGATCTTTTTTGTTATTATATCTTGTTTATGTGTTTATGTTGTGGATTAGATAAGAGTTTATATTTAGGATTAGTATGATTTACATTAAGTAAAGTTTATATTTAGGTTTAAGTGGAGTTTGTATTTGTGTTTAAGTAGATTTTATATTTGTGTTTATGTGAAGTTTATATTCGGGTTTAAGGGGGATTTATATTTGGGATTAAGTGGCGTTCAGATTTGGATTATTTGCCCAATTCTTAAATCCAGTCATCCATCTATCAATTGTTTCTACATTCACACATCCATCAAATTATCCATTATCTTTTTATCCAAAATGTCTCCTGTCACACATCCATCAAATTATCCTTTTATCCAAAATTGCTCCTGTCAGACATCCATCATATTATTCATTGTCTTTTTATCCAAAATTCCGCCTGTCATACATCCATTTAACCATCGACTCATTTGCCTACCCAAACCTACCATCTAATCCATTATTCCTCCACTCACACATACAACCATCCACCCCTTTACCCACCAAATCCACCCAACAAATCCACCCATCCATCATTCAATCCATATCTGTTCATCCCCAGGTCCTGTCATCTCTGGATATACTACAGCCAGGCCATGTGGATTTCCTGCACGAGATGTATCCTTTTTCTCACACGCTATCTAAGAAACGTAGGACAACAACAGACAACAAACAACCAGAAGACACACACAACAGACAACAAACAACCAGAAGATGCATACAACAGACAACAAACAACCAGAAGACACACACAACAGACAACAAACAACCAGAAGACACACACAACAGACAACAAACAACCAGAAGACACATACAACAGACAACAAACAACCAGAAGACACATACAACAGACAACAAACAACCAGAAGACATACACAACAGACAACAAACAACCAGAAGACGCATCCAACAGACAACAAACAACCATATGACACATACAACAGACAACAAACAACCAGAAGACATACAGACAATAAACAACCAGAAGACATACACAACAGACAACAAACAACCAGAAGACACATACAACAGACAACAAACAACCAGAAGACACATACAACAGACAACAAACAACCAGAAGGCACATACAACAGACAACAAACAACCAGAAAACACATACAACAGACAACAAAGAACCAGAAGACACATACAACAGACAGCAAACAACTAGAAGACATACACAACAGACAACAAACAACCAGAAAACACATACAACAGACAACAAACAACCAGAAAAAAAATGCACAACAGACAACAAACAACCAGAAAACATACACAACAGACAACAAACAACCAGAAGACATACACAGCAGACAACCAGAAGACGTACACAACAGACAACAAACAATCAAAAGACATACATAACAGACAACCAGAAAACATAAACAATAAACAACCAGAAGACAACAAAAACAAGAAACTACAAAAAGACAACACAAAAACAAGAAACTACAAAAAGACGAAAAAACAAGAAACTACACACACAAAAAAAAAAAAAACCAGAAACTACAAAAAGACAACAAAAAACAAGAACCTACAACAAAGACAACAACAGAAATGAAACAACCAAACAAATGTAAAAGATTGTAACTACAATTATTCTCTACAAGGAGCATATGCCTGTCAAATTAAGCATTCTGTCAAATAGTGTGTAGACGTCTGCGTAGCCAGTCCCATGCCCAACCGTCCTGTCTGACTTGACAGTCACTTCTCTTTTATCATTAGGTGTAGATTCTTCTACCATGTTGCAAGGAGGTCTTTATTTCCTTCTCTGGCTCATAGTTTTACTTGAAAAGGTAGCTGGCAGGGCATGTGTCAGTTACTTTGCATCCTAGGTAAGGCTAAGTACCTGATATTGTCCCCAATCAACCTCCACTCCCAAACTGAATTTCATCTTCCCCTTTCAAAGGCATGTTTTGTAGAAAAAAATGGACAACACAAAACTTGAAATTTGCTAAATTTATCTGCAAGAATAAATAATATATACATTAAAAAATTGATCGTTCTCAGGGTTAGCGGACCATAGTTGACCAAGACTCTATTCCTCCTACAAGTCACGACCCTGGAAACAGGCTACACTCGTGTAGTCTGGCTAAGACAATAGCAATCGTAGAGGGAAGGCAAACCAGGTCCCAAAATGCATTTTGCACACTGGATGTCGGACAGTATGACACAGAAATCGCATCCTTGCTGCAAACTAAGAAGTAACGCCATTTTTAGATCGAGCGATCTTGCTGAAGACTGATGTGTCGGACAGAAAGGTGCAAATATCGCAGTCAAGCTGTAAACTAGCGACACAACGCATTACTTTCTCTGGACTACATCCTACTACTTGCAAAGCCCTGTTCAGGGCTTGGTAGCGGGAGATTGAGAACGAACGCAGAAGAGAAATAGAAGAGGAAATATTTTAGGACACAAATCAATTTCTTCTTCTTCTTCAGTAGTCGTCCTGAAAAAGGATGTAATTTGGAGCGAGGCTGCGATAGCTGCACCTTTCGACCCGACATACCTTTATTTCAGTTGAGCTTTTTTTCAGTACCTGTTCTGCCTTCTGTCTTTGATCCCTATCCCTTAGTAAGACTACACTAGTGCAACTTGTTTCCAGGGCCGACACTTAAAGGCGCAATAGGGTCTTGATCAGCAGTAGTTGGCTGAGCCTGATGCCAGCAGTCAGCTATGAGACACTGGCTACTGTCAGCTCATTTGTTGCTCCATCTTCGGCCCCAAATCTATTTGAATTGGTTGGTTGGATATTCATCCAACATCATGTGGGCCCTTGCCCTTTGGCCCAATGCCACATAGTGGTATCTGCAAGTGTTTGTGAGCTGTTGTTTAGTTCCGTACAAAGTGTTCCATTTGTCTGGCCTTGGAGGAAGAAGCTCTTTCCTAATAGTGGCAAACGCCAGGCACTCAAAAAGATGATGTTCAACAGTTTCATAGGGATGTATACACAGCCGGCACTCTGGAATATGTTCTGGTTGGATTTTGTTCAAGTGACTGTTAAGTTGTATGTGTTGATTGCGAAGCCAGAAAATGGTGCTTTCGTCTGTCTTCTTCAGGGGGCTGATATTGTACTTTGGGATTTGGGATGACCATCCTGCGGAAGGGGATGTGTCAGACTGAAATGTGCAAATATCGCAGTCAAACAGTAAATAGCGACACAACGCAAATTTCGTTCTCCGGACTACATTCTGCTACTTAAGCCCTTTCAGTGTTTGGTAGCGGGAGATTGAGAACGAACGAAGCCAAGCCAGATCAATGGAAGCGTTAGGCCATAAGTCTGTGTGTTGTAGTAATTAATTTCCTCTTCATCGGCGTTTATCCTGAAAACGACGTTTGTGACATCGTGTCATTCCCCTTCCGTTGTGACCAGGGGCCACTTGAACCCTGCTGGATTAGAGCAGTCCTCCATTTTGTGTGTTCTCGTTTGTTCATGTCTCAAGTCTTACATCTTGTCAATAGATACCTGTAAAAAACAAAGTAAAGAAAAACATAAATGCAGATGCCGCACTGAGACGAAAACATGAACCAAACACACGTTACGACCAATAGGCCTTCATCAACAAATAAAAACAATAATTTACTAATGTTAGGAAAGGAGAAGAAGAGGGAAGGAGTAGAAGAAGAAGAACAACAAAAGAAGGAAGAAGGTGGAAGAAGAAGAAATAATAAGAAGGAAGAAGAAAGAAAAATAAGTAAGAAAAACAAGAAGGAAGAAGAAGAAGAAGAAGACATGGAACATTTAAACAGCAATGTTTAAAGAACATCTATGTTGATGCACCTCCTAGAGACACGCCCCCTAGCAATGATAATAATGGGGGAAGGCGTGGACTAGTGGTTAAGTGGCACGGCTCACAAATGAAGGTGCTGGGTTCGATCCCCATCGCAGCACCGGCCCTTACCCCGGGGAAGCAAACCCTTAGAAAATGCAGGAGGAAGCAGACCCTTACATAAAATGCATGCTGAAGTCGGATGCACTGGGCCGACAGGCGCAAAATAAAAACCACAGTGCAGCGCACATTGCCTTGGGGATTAGAGAAATAAGGCATCGCAAAAAACAAAGCAACAAAAAAAACTAACGAATTATAGAAAAAGGGATTAATGCATAAATGGGGGATGCCAACATATAGGGATGAAAAAAGGGTACTTAACTGAGAAAATGGCAGGTCACTCATCTCGAGACAGATGCAGGAACCCAAAGGACAAACCAAGGCCGGGTGAAGTGGCTAGGAGGGCTTTAGAAGTGGGAAAAGGCCGAGTAAGCAAGTGTCTGCCAGATGTGGAAAGACCAAAAGGTGATTTAGGTATAGGGGAAAGAGGAAAGGGGCAGACAGGCAGATGGATGTCAGTTTGAGATGAGGAATCAAGGATAGGTATGGAAGATATTAATGCCACGTGACTGGAGGCAGCCCATGTGGGAGATCAGTTTGTTCTCAAGGGCGTATCGGGGTGGCGATCGTCAGAGAATCAGCCTGTAACACTTACATCTGCTTTTACCCCGTGCCCAGGACCATTGAAGTCGCTGGCAATAGGAGAACCGGAGGTTATATATATCATTGAGCTGTTGGCGAAAACGCTCACACAGTTCCAGACGAGTCTCCACAATGTATGTCATACCACGCTGATGACAAGTGATATGCGAGTAGTGAGTAGTGTGTAGTGTGTACCAATACGTGAGTAGATGAGGTTGTGGGATCTACCTCCTCCTTGATAGAGAACTGCTTTGGGGAAGGTCTGGCGAGTATGGATGAAATGGTCGCAAGTAACACAGCCATATGCGTTATTGCACAGCCCGGTGCCTGGATGGCAGTGGGGGCTATTGTGCAAGCGGATACTGGCCAGCAAGTCCCACAGGTTTCTGTCCCGTTTGCAGGCGACAAGAGAAGGATCTGGAAAAACCTCAAGAGGGGAAGAATCAGAATGTAGTACTGCCAAATAGAGAGGCAGGAATCTGACAACTCACACCCCATAAAGAAGCTTTACACTTCAACCCTAATAGCCGTGTCTATGATTGGGTCTTCTTGAAATAGCATTGTCCAGTTCTTCACTGTTGTCTTCGACACACTTTTGTCACCATGCACAGTCTGCATTCTGCGATGAATGTCAACTGGTCGACATGGTTCAACTGTTAGAAACCGAATCACCGCTTGCTGATCAACTCTGGACGATTCCGTATCACAACCACCATGATTTCAACGATCTGTTAAGGAAACTATGAGTCGGAGGATAATTACATTTTGCAAACTTGACGGTTGGTATGTGCTGTTTACATCAGAAGTGACGTCACCATGCACATCGTAAGTATGTTCACTTCGTGCAGTTATGTCCGGTTTCATTTGAACACGCCTCGTGTAAAGAAACTTAACTTTTTAGGTAAAAACTTTTGAATGAACTGCCTGATATCCATCAACATTTGACAGCTTAACAGGTCCCACTAGGGAAGTTTATGTACACACCTTCGGCTGTCTAGTTTACCCGAAAGTTGGTTAACATTTGAGGGAGGATAACATCCGTTAAACGGTCATGTAATGTCATGAAAGTTTGCCAAAATAAACCCAACACGCAGTCACTGTGGACACGTTTGGGCTCGTTGACACTGTGATTGTGCGACATGGGGATTTCTTGGTACAGCTAAGAAATCGGAAGATGAGTCATTCAGCCGACTTCAGTACACCTTGCCGCTGTCAAGAGTCCTCAGTCACTCTCATTGGTGGAAGTCCCCAGTCCCTTTCATCACTGTAAGTCCCCAGTCCCTTTCATCACTGTAAGTCCCCAGTCCCTTTCATCACTGTAAGTCCCCAGTCCCTTTTATCGCTGGAAGTCCTTACTGAGAAGTCCTTAATCCCTTTCATCGCTGGAAGTCCTTAGTCCCTTTCATCCCTGGAAGTCCCCAGTCCCCTTCATTGCTGGAAGTCCTTAGTCCCTTTCATTGCTGAAAGTCTCTAGTGCTTTTCATCGCTGGAAGTCCTTAGTCCCTTTCATCACTGGAAGTCCTTAGTCCCTTTCATCCCTGGAAGTCCTCAGTCCCTTTCATCCCTGGAAGTCCTCAATCCCTTTTATCACTGGAAGTCCTTACTGGGAAGTCCTCAATCCCTTTTATCGCTGGAAGTCCTTATTGCGAAGTCCTCAATCCATTTTATCGCTGGAAGTCCTTAATCTCTTTTATCGCTGGAAGTCCTTAGTGGTAAGTCTTTAATCCCTTTCATAGCAGGCAGTCCTGTAGTGGAAAGCCCTTAATACCTTTCATCGCTGGACGTCCTTAGTCACTTTCATTGCTGGAAGTCTTTAGTGGGATGTCGTTAATCCCTTTCATCGCTGGAATTCCTTAGTCCCTTTTCTTGGTGGAAGACCTTAGTCCCTTTTCTTGGTGGAAGTCCTTAGTCCCTTTTCTTGGTGGAAGTCCATAGTCCCTTTTCTTGGTGGAAGTACTTAGTCCCTTTTCTTGGTGGAAGTCCTTAGTCCTTTTCTTGGTGGAAGTACTTAGTCCCATTATCCTCTGCAGAGATTTATTGACGAACGATTTGAGATTTCTCACTATTATCATGCCACTTTTCATGTTCTAAACTACTCTTACCCTGAAGCCATGCTGTCTGTTCGTGTTATCGGCTCGAGATACTGATGACAGAGAATTGTTGTACTGTTAACGTCCTGACACTGATAACAGAGTTGTTGTACTGTTAACGTCCTGACACTGATAACAGAGAGTTGTTGCACTGTTAACGTCCTGACACTGATAACAGAGTTGTTGTACTGTTAACGCCCTGACACTGATAACAGAGTTGTTGTACTGTTAACGTCCTGACACTGATAACAGAGTTGTTGCACTGTTAACGTCCTGACACTGATAACAGAGTTGTTGCACTGTTAACGTCCTGACACTGATAACAGAGTTGTTGCACTGTTAACGTCCTGACACTGATAACAGAGTTGTTGCACTGTTTACGTCCTGACACTGATAACAGAGAGTTGTTGTACTGTTAACGTCCTGACACTGATAACAGAGTTGTTGCACTGTTAACGTCCTGACACTGAAAACAGAGTTGTTGCACTGTTAACGTCCTGACACTGATAACAGAGTTGTTGCACTGTTAACGTCCTGACACTGATAACAGAGAGTTGTTCCACTGTTAACGTCCTGACACTGATAACAGAGAGTTGTTGCACTGTTAACGTCCTGACACTGATAACAGAGTTGTTGCACTGTTAACGTCCTGACACTGATAACAGAGTTGTTGTACTGTTAACGTCCTGACACTGATAACAGAGTTGTTGTACTGTAAACGTTCTGACACTGATAACAGAGAGTTGTTGCACTGTTAACGTCCTGACACTGATAACAGAGTTGTTCCACTGTTAACGTCCTGACACTGATAACAGAGTTGTTCCACTGTTAACGTCCTGACACTGGTAACAGAGAGTTGTTGCACTGTTAACGTCCTGACACTGATAACAGAGTTGTTCCACTGTTAACGTCCTGACACTGATAACAGAGAGTTGTTTCACTGTTAACGTCCTGACACTGATAACAGAGTTGTTCCACTGTTAACGTCCTGACACTGATAACAGAGTTGTTGTACTGTTAACGTCCTGACACTGATAACAGATATTTGATACGATTATGCTGATCATTATTAAAACTTGTTTTTAAATACCTGTTTAGTTGTTTGGTCTTAGTAAAGAGGTTAGCTGGCATCTCACCTCATTTTCCGCTGTTTCCTCTGTCTGCCAGTTAACTTTGTCGTCGTGTTGTGTCGTATTGGCATAGTAGGAGGGAAATTTACGACTTGTCTGGTTACAGTGTTCCTCACCTTTTCTCTAATTGTTGACCCCAGTGAACCACGGGCCTCCGGTGGACCGGGGTATATTTAGTTTGTGTGTGTCTGTGAAGTTTCCGTGTTGTCTGTCTTTAGCCAGGCCTAACTTGGTTCAAGCTACGCGTTATTTAAGTGCCTGATTTCTGTCTATTGTGACCCAGAATATAAATTTACCGTGTCGGCCCCATGCCTGATTTCTGTCTATTGTGACCCAGATTATAAATTTACCGTGTCGGCCCGATGCCTGATTTCTGTCTATTGTGACCCAGATTATAAATTTACCGTGTCGGCCCGATGCCTGATTTCTGTCTATTGTGACCCCGATTATAAATTTACCCTGTCGGCCTCATGCCTGATTTATGTCTATTGTGACCCAGAATCTAAATATACCGTGTCGAGGGAAGGGTAATCTTTTTTTTTTTTTTTGGAGAAGAGAATAGATCCATTGTGCAGTTCTACGCATGTCGTAAAGAGGGGACTAGCTATGGTTGCTCCTGTTGAAGTCAATTGTACTGAGTTAATTTAACTTTTGACAGCGTTTCTTCGGAGACTGGTTACAGTGGCTCTTCTGACACACTGGGGCGTACCATGTTACGTTAGGGTACATATATTTATTATTCACCGCACCCCCGACAGACCCAAAGGTACTCAGTTTCTCTCAGGATGTACTGAAAGTGTGAATGCTGTTGGTTCTTGTAACTCGTGGGTGGTACACGCCCTTGCTTCGTCCTCTCAGGCACTCCCTCCCTTTTCTGTCGGTTACGTTTGATATTTGTTTTTTATTTTTGTTTTTGTTTCTGCGTTCGCCTTATTTCTCTAATCCCCAAGGCGGTGTTCGTTGCACTGTCGTTTTTATTTTGCACCTGACGCCCCAGTGCATCCGACTTCAGCATGATTACGTTTAATATAAAACTGCTGTAGTTTGTTGATTTATATTTCATTGATTGCATTGGCTTGTAATTATGGGGCTGGGACGCTGCCGTTTAGTTGCACATCATGTAATTCAAACCTGCTTGTTTTCGGCTTCATAGAACAGATAATGCGTACTCATTTGGAAATAAACCCATTAACAATATTCGTGCTAAAGCCGTATGCCCTGGACCCTACGGTGAGAAACACAGTACAACGTACTACACCTCAGAAAACAAGGTGTACCAGAAAAATAAATGTTGTTGCTTTCAATACCTCCCTTCTGCACTTGCTCCTCTTCCCACTGCATCTCTTCCCACTGCCCCTCTTCCCACTGCCCCTCTCTCTGCCCTGCCACTCTCTACCCTAAATCCAGATACATGTGTAATATTTTTAATTTTTTTTGGCGTTCGCCTTATTTATCTATTCCCCAAGGCGTGTGTGCGTTACACTGTGGTTTTTATTTTGCGCCTGTCGGCCCAGTGCATCTGACTTCAGCATGCATTTTATAAAGGGTCTGCTTCCTCCTGCATTTTCTAAGGGTTTGCTTCCCCGGGGTAACGGCCGGTGCTGTGATGGGGATCGAACCCAGCACCTTCTGGTTGTGAGCCGTGCCACTTAACCACTAGGCCACGCCGTCCCCATCTGAAATATAAAAGTATGGGATCCAGATGGTGAGCAGCGCATGAGCTGCAGTGGTCAACGACCCATAGCTGACTGCTAGCGTCAGGACCAGCAAACCAGAGCTGCCAAGACCCTTCTACACCTCCACGAGGTGACCCTGGATAACAGGCTGCAGCAGGGCAGATTGGCTAAGGAGAAGGGATCGAACAGGGAATGCTAACCCGGTAATCAAAAAATTCTTGCTGAAGTCGGATGTGTTGGATCGAAAGGTGGAAATATCGCAGTAAAGCTGTAAACTACGACACAACGCATTCCGTTCTCTGGACTACATTCTGCTAATTAAGCCCTTTCAGGGTTGGTAGCCGGAGATTGGGAATGAACGAAGCCAAGCCAAGCCATATGAAAGTATAGTATCCATCTACAGCAATCATTACTCATTTATGTTGGGGCTACGGATTCTTTAATAAGAGTCTGCCGCCTTTTCCCAAGGTTTTCTTCTTTTTCATCTTTTGTTCGTTCGTTCTCTATCTTCCACTACCAAGCCACGAAAAAGGGCTTTGCAAGCAGCTGGATGTAGTCCAAAGAACGGAATGCGCTGTGTTGTAGTTTACAGCTTTACTTTGATATTTGCACCTTTTGGTCCGACACATCCGACTTCAGCAAGCATTTTTGAGTACCGGGTTAGCCTTCCCTCTTCGGTCCGTTCCCCTTAGCCAGTCTGCTCTTACTTACTTACTTAGTCCCTCCTCTTCTACCGTGAGGTGTAGAGGTTACCAGTCTGCTCTGCTGCAGCATTTTATCCAAGACCACCGCATGGCGGTGGAGAAGGGCTTTGTTAGTTCTGGTTGGATACTAGTATGACATACGAAGAGTCAAAACGGCTTATTAGAGCCAAATGGGAAACCGAAAATACTGGATACACAAAAAACGATGCCCATTAACAGTTGAACAGAAAAAAGCAGGTCGTGGTCTTCAGACTTCGCACTGGCCACAATAGACTTAGGTACCACCTATTCAATAAATTGAAGATAGGTGGCACTGACGAATGCCCGTGTGGTACCGGGAAAATGACCGCTGAGCATTTGCTGCAAAACTGCCGGACATACGAGGATCAGAGACAGCAGATGTGGCCATCACCAGTGGCAACACTAGACAAGCTCTATGGCAGTGTCGACAGCCTCAGGATGACCGCTGCTTTTTTCGAAAAAAAATAAAGGTTGACGTCTGACTGCGTACGAAGAAGAAGAAGTTAGTTCTGGTTGGTAGGCCGTGACGCTAGCAATCAGCTGTGGGTCGCTGACCACTGCAGCTCGTGCATTTCTTTTTTCTTGAGAAGAGTGTATGTGAGCTGCTTTTCCTCTAATCTGTGTATTGGGTGCAGTCTTAAAGTGCAAGTGCTAGTGTCATGTTTGATAGACCGCAGTGATGTAGGCTGGCTTTACCTATCTTGGGTGCTCCTAATGTTCAATCAGGCGTATGAGGTGTATGATGCCAGGTAGCCAAATGCTGTTTAAACTCCTTTCAATCTTTTACCCTGGACTTCCATGTTGGACCAAGGGATTTACTCAGACCATCTGTAAAGTCTTCGAAACCAGTATAATATTGGACCAAGGGATTTACTCAGACCATCTGTAAAGTCTTCGAAACTAGTATAAAGTTGGACCAAGAGATTTACTTAGACCATCTGTAAAGTCTTCGAAACTAGTATAAAGTTGGACCAAGGAATTTACTCAGACCATCTGTAAAGTCTTCGAAACCAGTATAATATTGGACCAAGGGATTTACTCAGACCATCTGTAAAGTCTTCGAAACTAGTATAAAGTTGGACCAAGGGATTTACTTAGACCATCTGTAAAGTCTTCGAAACTAGTATAAAGTTGGACCAAGGAATTTACTCAGACCATCTGTAAAGTCTTCGAAACTAGTATAAAGTTGGACCAAGGGATTTACTCAGACCATCTGTAAAGTCTTCGAAACTAGTATAAAGTTGGACCAAGGGATTTACTTAGACCATCTGTAAAGTCTTCGAAACTAGTATAAAGTTGGACCAAGGAATTTACTCAGACCATCTGTAAAGTCTTCGAAACTAGTATAAAGTTGGACCAAGGGATTTACTTAGACCATATGTAAAGTCTTCGAAACTAGTATAAAGTTGGACCAAGGAATTTACTCAGACCATCTGTAAAGTCTTCGAAACCAGTATAATATTGGACCAAGGGATTTACTCAGACCATATGTAAAGTCTTCGAAACCAGTATAAAGACGTTAAGTCAAGTTATTTCATTGGTCTATGTCCGTGAGGGAGCTGAAAGTTGTAAGGCCACCAGGAGGTCACTTTTCGGTTCAATCTAATGCCAGGCATGCACACCTCTTGCCCTGCTCATCTATATCTAATGTCAGGCACGCACACCTCTTGCCTTGCCCATCTATATCTAATGTCAGGCACGCACACCTCTTGCCTTGCCCATCTATATCTAATGTCAGGCACGCACACCTCTTGCCTTGCACATCTATGTATTCTTAACAATGTCGTTTCTCATCTGTTGAAGTTTAGTTTAGTTTAATCGAAGAATCAGTCAATGTCATTGCACACGGTTTAACCCATAAGTTCTCAGTTCTTCTCCAATTTTTTGGAGAATCTCAGCACAGCGCACGAACTCGGTAGCACAGGCGAGGATCCTGTAATAGATTGGGTCAAATTTTAACATACGAGGTGTGCTCAAACGAAACCGGACAAAACTGCAACAAGTAAACATACGTACGATGAGCATGATGACGTCACTTCTGGTATAAACAGCACATACCAACCGTCAAGTTTGCAAAATTACATTATTCTCCGACTCATAGTTTCTTCAGCAGACCGTTGAAAACATGACGGGTTTGATACGGAATCCGTCCAGAGTTGATCAGTGAGCAGTGATTCGGTTTCTAACAGTCGAAGGATGTCGACCAGTTGACATTCATCGCAGAATACAAGCAGTGTATGTTGACAAAAGTGTGTCGAAGAACTGGACAACGATGTTTAAAGAAGGACGCGAGTTAACGCAACAATATGCGCCTGACCTGGTCTTGGAAGATCTACCGTTAACTCGCGTCCTTTCTTTAAACATTGCAGACCAGTTCTTCACTGTTGTCTTCGACACACTTTTGTCACCATACACTGCCTGCATTCTGCGATGAATGTCAACTGGTCGACATCCTTCAGCTGTTAGAAACCGAATCACTGCTCGCTGATCAACTCTGGACGGATTCCGTATAACACCCGCCATGTTTTCAACGGTCTATTGAGGAAACTATGAGTCGGAGAATAATGAAATTGTGCAAACTTTATGGTTGGTATGTGCTATTTACACCAGAAGGTACGTCATCATGCGCATCGTAGATATGTTCCTTTGTTGCAATTAAGTCCGGTTTCATTTGAACATGCCTCGTCGTTTTGAACTTTTCCCAGGCAGCGGCCGTTAAGCTTACTCTTTATAATGTCCAACTACCGAGGGATTTTAAACGTGCGCGACAATGGACACGGGCGTCCGATCTCTATTAACCAGAGGTCCGGGGAAATACCAGAAAGTCCACTAGGAAATAATCACGGTCTCCAGGTCTCCATCGTAATTTAAACCTGCGACGGAGCGGATGAGCTGCAGCGGTCAGCGACCCATAGCTGACTACTAGCGACAGGGCCAGCGAACCAGAGCTGAGTAGCGCATGAGCTGCAGTTGTCAGCGACCCATAGCTGACTGCTAGCATCAGGACTAGCAAACCAGAGCTGCTAAGACCATTCTACAACTCTACGCGGTGATCCTGGATAACAGGCTGCAGCAGGGCAGACTGGCTAAGGAGAAAGGATCGAAGAGGGAATGCTAACTAAAAAAATGCTTGCTGAAGTCGGATGTGTTTGACCGAAAGGTGGAAATATCGCAGTCAAGCTGTAAACTACGACACAATACATTCCGTTCTCTGGACTACATTCTGCTACTTAAGCCCTTTCAGTATTTGGTAGTGGGAGATTGAGAATGAGCCAAGCCAAGCCAAGCCAAGCCAAACCTGCGACCACCACGACCCGAGGCTGACGTCTTACCTTGAGACCACTGTCCCCATCTGTTGAAGTATGGGTTTGATACTGCCGTGGCTGAATCGTCTTGTTATCTTCCTACTTGAAATCTCATTGAAGATGCAGCTGTCAATACGCAGACAGCAGCCAGTGACTCTAATTTAGCTGCTTCTATCAGTGTCTGTGATCCATAACTTTTCAAAATCTTACCCCACCTCCATGGGGTAGCCCTGGAAACGGACTGTAGCCATGCAGGCTAAGAGATTAGATGGACCTAGTGTAAGTGTTTGAGACGCTGCCACGAGTATGGCAGTGTCACAACCCTCTTCTCTATGTAGTTTACTCTTCCACAATCCGTATTACCCGCACGGCGTTCGGAGGCCTCCATATTGGTTATCTGTATGGGATTAGCCTATCCACACATGGCCTAATCGACCCAAACATGGCCCAGCAAATGCAGACATGCCTAGCCAACCCACACACGACATCGCTAATCCACACATAGCCTCACCAATGCATTCACGGTCTAGCCAATCCACACATGGTCTAGCCAATCCACACATGGTCTGGACATCCACTAATGGGCTAGCCAATCCACGCATGGCATAGCCAATCCACTCATCGCATCGCCAATCCATTCACGATCTAGCCAATCCCCACACGAGCACGCCATTCCACAAATGATCTAACCAATTCACACAGGACCTAGCCAATCCACACAACAGCCTCGCCAATTCACACATGGCATAGGCAATCCACAAATGACCTAGGCAATGCACACATGGCCTAGGCAATTCTTCCCGCGTTTATCGAAGCAGGAAATACAACAGAAGTTTGTGGTTATATTCAAATCAAAGCCACGGAGACCTAGACATGAATTTGAAGTACACGAACGGTGAATAAATACAAGCGACACAAGTGGCTAGTTAAAGATACGCTTTCGAGAAAAATCAAGCAAGCAAGTTCATATCGCTGACGTCATATCAATGGTTGCTAGCATAGTAATCTAATCTACCGTAAACAAACAGGCCCTCCTCTGGGACAGGCTAACATCAGTCTGTCTGCTAAATAGGGCGGACACTCCTCAACTTCCTTCTTATTCATCGCTGTTCGCCATCAAAAACTACATCTATTTCCTTCCTAAAATTGGAAATCTGTTTCAGGTTCCTCTCTTCACCAATAAGATTAACATGCAGCTGTTTTGAAGCGGGTCGTGTATCATTTTACTATTCCCATAGAGTCGACAGACCCAAGAACGTGTTCTATTGTTTGTCTGGTCTCACAAGAAGGGCACACGTGTGTGTGTATGCAGTTTGTTATGTTTGTTGAACACATGGTAGTAGAATCAGCAGTCATCTGCCCCTTATTAGTTCGATCTGAAAGTGGCACATGTTACGTTGTGACGTTACAGCAAGGTTACAATATCTGAGTCATTCAGCCCGATACATCCGGGTTCAACACTACATTTTTGGGACCGGGGTTATCTTACGTCTTTGATCAATATTCTTTCATCCAGTCTGCACTGGTGCAGTCAGTTTGCAGGGCGGTATGGGGCGTAAGCATCCACTTATGAGTCGCTGGCTGTTGTCAGCTCATTCATTGCTGCGTCTCTGACACCGAGTTGCAGTCTGAATATTGCCTTTTGTTTTTGTTGGTACGGGGCAGTATTCGTCTGTTATAAAAAATCTTAGTGTTCGTTGTGCCATCTGTATCTGGTGCTGTTTTTTTTCCGCTTGGCTTTTACTTCCCATATGATGTCCTTTTCTTCAGTTTGATGTATCTCTTCATGTAAGTCTACCTTACCGAGGTTGGAGAGTTTGCACGACTTAATGATATTGGAAGTAATCCCGCTGGAGTATTACCAAAGCCGGACAGGTCCTTGAAGAGGTGCCAGGCTAAGTGGGCTGTTCAGGAAGTGGAGCCCTATGGGTATAGGGCGAGTGGTATACGCTCCACTCCATGGGCTAAAAGCATTCTTGTCGCTATTTGTCCTCTACCAATTATCCCCATGGATGACGAAGAGGTGCAGACCAGCGGCCATTGCACCTCTACCCATTTGTGACGATCTCCCAGGTGGTGGGGAATGCAAGATATGTCGTCGCTAGAGATGAGATGACCGACTCCAATGTATGTGCTACGTCCCTGGCAGGACAGATGAGATGACCGACTACGATGAATGTGCTACGTCCCTGGCAGGACAGATGAGATGACCGACTACGATGTATGTGCTACGTCCCTGGCAGGACGTTAAGTCCATGTGACACCGACACACTTGACATCCTCCCTTCAGGTATACTCGAACGATGCGTCCATACCCTCCCCTTCGGCAGCACGATGTCTAACTTATCTACCTCCTCATGTACACACATCCTGTGGTGGGCACGGAGACATTGTGTTGTTACAACTACTAACTAACTTGATAATCGCACCATTTTGTTAATACAATAAGAGCCTCGAACATAATCGGGATACGTTTCAAATACTGTCGTAGCGGGAGGTGGAATTGAGTCGAATCCTATATATTTGCTGGGAAAAAAGAGTGCTTTGTCACCCCTACTCAAGAGGATATAAGGGAAAGCAGCGCTGCCAGGCTAAACAAAAAAACAACGCAACAGCAACAGAAATAACAAAAAAGAAAATAATAAACAGTAAACAAAGCAACAGCATAAACACGGCCAGAACTAGTTTTTAAAAAAATACAACAGCGCCCCCCCCCCCCCCCCCCCCCCCCCCCCCCCCCCCCCCATTTTCACCCAGTAAAAATACCCACGAAAGCCTACATAAACAATTATAACAAAAACAGCTATTTAAAATCACAAAAACAATACTCAGCAACCCATACACAAAACATGATACAAATATCAGAACTATAAAAACAGCAGAAGCAACTTAATAAACCAAAAACAGTAAAAAAAATTACAGAACTATAAAAACAGCAAAAACAACCAAATCTAAAAACAAGAACAAAAAAAAATAAAAAAGCTGTACACAGCACAAACAACAAAAATTATAGCAACAAACAAAAATTTCAACAAACAAAAATACCAACTCAGCAGCAACAATTAAAGTTGTTCATCTTATCAGAATACAACAGACGTTAACAACTGGCCATCTTTAGGCTTCGCACATTCTAACACCAGAGATGCTACGAATTAACGAAACAAAAGATAGGAGCTACCGATGAGTGTAACCGTGGAACCAATAGATTGAGTGCTGGAAAGACACACACCAAACAGAGGATGCACATTTGGCTATCTTTAGAATCTTTTTCTGGAAAAGCTCAATGCAGATCTTTAGATATATTCAAGTTGATATCTGAAAGTGTAAGATGGAGAAGGTGGAGGAAAGAAGAATAAAGAAGAGGTAGAAGAAGAAAAAAGGCAAAGGAAAGAAGAAAAAAGAAGAGAAAGAAGAAGGAAGAAGTCAAAGAGAAAAAAGATAGTAGACAGAAGAAGGGAAGAAGAAAAAGGAAAAGAAAGAGGAAAAAAGAATTAGAAGTGGAAGAAGATAGAAGTAGAAAAAGAAGAAGAAAGGACAAGAAGGAAGGAAGAAGAAGAAGAGGGAAGAAGAAAGATTACGAGGGAAGAAGGAAGGAAGAAGAAAAAGGACGGAGAAGAAGAGGGAAGAAGAAGGTGGAGAATAAGAAAGAAAAAGAATAATAAGAAAAACAAGAGGGAAGGAGAAGAAGGAAGGAAGAAGCAGAAGTAAGGAAGAAGAAGAGGAAAAGAGAAGAACAAAAGTAGGAAGAAGATGGAAGACAAAGAAATAATAAGAAGAAGAAGAGGCAAGAAGAAAGAAAAAGAAGTAATAAGAAAAACAAGAATAAGGACAAGAAGAAGAAGAAGAAGAAGAAGAAGACATGGAACATGTAAAGAGCAATGATTAAAGAACATCTATGTTGGTGCACCTCCTAGAGATGGTGGCCAGAAATGCCCCCTAGCAATGATAATAATGGGGGACGGGTGGGCTAGTGGTTAAGTGACACAGCTCACAATCCGAAGGTTCTGGGTTCGATCCCCATCACAGCACCGGCCGTTACCCCGGTGAAGCAAACCCTTAGAAAATGCAGGAGGAAGCAGACACTTACATTAAATGCATGCCGAAGATGGATCCACTGGGCGTCAGGCGCAAAATAAAAACTGTAGTGCAACGCACACCGCCTTGAGGAATAGAAAAATAAGGCAGCAGGAAAAAAAAAATAATAATAATAATCAGGTCAGGTTAGGTCATCCCGTAACCGGTGAGGTCGTTGGGGCACACATGAAGACATCCTCACAACTCCACGCCATCCCTCTCTGTAAGATGCCGCTGCCTGTGACTCTTCTGGTCGGAGACTGGTCCATTCTTTTATGTTGTCCTCCCATCTCTTTTTGGACCGGCCTCTTCGTCGTCTGCCATGCACCTTCCCGTGGAGGATTGTGTTTGCAAGACCATTTGATCTCGATATGTGACCGTACCAAGTGAGTTTCCTTCTTTTGACAGTTGCCAAGAGATCTTCGAAAGGCCCTATTGCCGTTGTAATTCTATTTCGGATTTCCTCGTTTGTAACTCGATCTTTGTACGTGACGTTTAAAAGTTTTCGGAAACATCTCATCTGTAAGGCCTGTATCCTTCGTTGAATGTCAGCTGTAACTGTCCATATCTCACACGCATAGAGAAATATTGACAGGACCAGTGTACGCATTAATCTGATTTTCGTGCATAGTACTAACCGTTTATCTTGCCAGATTTTGTTAAGCCGTGCAAGCACCGCTATTGTCTGTGCTATTCTGGCCAATACTTCACATTTTGATAATAATAAAGGGGGATATTTCTGTTCTGCACTTCCAACCAGCCAGTGGGTGGTCGTCGTTGACACAGAGGACACATCTGAGGAAGATCTGATTGACCAGCACATCCTGGGCCAAGCGAACAACATGGTCCATGGTCGAAAGAAGAGAGGCAATGGCGGTCCAGTTTTTCTAAACGGGAGGGAGTTCTTATTTGGAGGCAATCTCTGCATTTCGGACAGATTCCAGCAGATTCCAAGAACATGTCTCTAATTTCGCTCGTGGAAGGTCCGGGTCCTGATATGTCATATTTAAGTACAGCCCATGTCTCAGGAGCACAAATGTAACAAGACCCCACACATGCAACAAGACCTCACATATGTAACAAGGCCCCACATATATAACAAGACCTCACGCATGTAACAAGACCTCACACATGTAATAAGGCCCCACATATATAACAAGACCTCACATATGTAATAAGACCTCGCATGTTACAAGACCTCTCATGTTACAAGACCTCACATGTAACAAGACCTCACACATGTAACAAGACCTCACATATCTAACACACATGTAACAAGACCTCACGCATGTAACAAGACCTCACTCATGTAACAAGACCTCACACAATACTAACTTAGAAGTATCTGCACCATCAAAAGCAGAGTGCAAGTCCTATACTTCTGGGCAAACTAAAAAAAAAAAAAATACAAGCAAACAGAGACTGGCCACCCCACATCATCCGCAGTACTAGTAAGCCACAAGAAGAAAACTACCCACAAATTTACTACTAATAGCCAAATGTAAATCCGAAAGGCAAACCAAGGTGGGCACAGTATGACACCTTTTAACCATTTACAGTCCAATATAATTTACAAGATGTTAGTTTTAATGTCCAAAACAAGAATAGTAATCTTATGTGTTTTATAGCTAAAAAAAAACAAAATCAATTCGTTACAACTAAAGATACAGTTGTTTATATATCAAAGTTAGCTAAATATCAAGATATGGTTGATATGTGATATGTAACTTTATATCTTCCTCGTTCGTCTTCAGACCTCAACTTTAATGACTCTAACAAAGGCAGCAGTCGACTCCAGGCTCTGTACACTTCTGTACATCTTCTCGTGGAAAGACACTGGCTGTTGCCAAATGCTACTTCTTTTGTGATAACTTCATATAAATCAGTCTGTAAGTGGGCATATACTAGTTTTTTGCAATGGACAATTTAGACTAAAAAAGTTGAAAGGACAGCCAGATGGATGTGCAGGACGAAAGGAAAGCTTTTGGCTACCTGGCATGAGTCACTGATATGCCTGCTTGTATACTCGGATTCCAGTATTGAAAGTTCTATAATAAGAAACTAAGCTTCAAGATGGCGCACAACCGGCCGAAGTCTAGTCTTGTTCTCTTTTAGCTCATTATGGATGTGGCCGGAATTGAATGGAATTCACACTAGTTCATGACTTACACTTGTGTCTACTGAAACGTGTTGTGTTTTTCCATTTGGATTAGTTGCTTCGTTCATTTTGCGGTGTCTTTTCCCTTGGATTATCCTGACATGGTCTTTGGCTATTTGCAATAGTATTTCAGTTACCCAGTTTCGTATTTCCACGGACCAGTGCACATGGCTGAACTTTACGAGATTGACGTTCTATTTGCTGACATTGCCAGATTTAGTTTTAGTGAGACTGGGAAATGTATACACGGGTCAATAATGGACAAACACATCACCTTGGAAAGATTGGACCCTGCCCAGTTAGCAACATGTCCATGAGACACCGCTAACAACGTGAATGATGTCAAGAGGTAAGGTACTCGTCTCTCAAAGTGATGAATGGATACGGTTGGCGATCAAATCCCACAAGCTTCAAGCGACTTGCCACTGGTCCAAAGTAGCTTG
Organism: Ariolimax columbianus; assembly: GCA_036924085.1. Lineage (NCBI taxonomy): Eukaryota > Metazoa > Mollusca > Gastropoda > Stylommatophora > Arionidae > Ariolimax > Ariolimax columbianus. Next base: position 70,708,168 of record JAVGWX010000012.1, read on the forward strand.
GGATCAGAGAGTGATGTTGATGACCAGTGCAGTTCTCCCTCACTATAATCCAAATACAGCACAAGTTACATCATCAAGATAAAACTGTCTGATGATGTCGCCAACCATCTCTTGTGATGACCAACTAACTAACTAACTAACTACTAACTTACTAACTAACTAACTACTAACTTACTAACTAACTAACTAACGAGAAAGCATAATGAAGAAAGAATTGTGTGTTTGTTTGTTTGTTTGTAAATGACATAATTTATGCTAAACATATCCTTGACCTAGATTTCAGCTTTGTAGTGACAGAGCTCATGCAGTCTGACCTGCATAAGATCATCGTGTCCCCACAGCCTCTCACTTCAGACCATGTTAAGGTCTTCTTGTACCAGATACTCCGAGGTTAGTATCATTTTTTGTTTGGGTATCCTCCAGTAGCATGAATGTCCTCATCCAGTCACAATGTCCTTCAATTACATGTGTCCTACTATAGCCAGAATGTCCGCTAATATCCTGAGTGTGTTCCTATAGCCAGAATGTCCTCCAATATCCTGAGTGTGTTCCTATAGCCAGAATGTCCTCCAATATCCTGAGTGTGTTCCTATAGCCAGAATGTCCTCCAATATCCTGAGTGTGTTCCTATAGCCAGAATGTCCTCTAATATCCTGAGTGTGTTCCTATAGCCAGAATGTCCTCCAATATCCTGAGTGTGTTCCTATAGCCAGAATGTCCTCCAATATCCTGAGTATGCTCCTATAACCAGAATGTCCTCAAATATCATAAGTGGGCTCCTATAGCCAATTTTCTATATCCAAAATGTCCACAAACCAGAATGTCCAATATAGCAGATTGTTTTCCACAACCCAGAATGTCCCATATTAGCTGAATGTCTTCCACTAACCTGAATGTCCCATATAGCAGAATGTCCGATATAGCAGAATGTCTTCCACAAACCAGAATGTCCCATATAGCAGAATGTCTTCCACTAACCAGAATGTCCCATATAGCAGAATGTCTTCCACTAACCTGAATGTCCCATATAGCAGAATGTCTTCCACAAACCAGAATGTCCCATATAGCAGAATGTCTTCCAATAACCAGAATGTCCCATATAGCAGAATGTCTTCCACTAACCTGAATGTCCCATATAGCAGAATGTCTTCCACAAACCAGAATGTCCCATATAGCAGAATGTCTTCCACAAACCAGAATGTCCCATATAGCAGCCTGTCTTCCACAAACCAGAATGTCCCATATAGCAGAATGTCTTCCACAAACCAGAATGTCCCATATAACAGAATGTCTTCCACTAACCCGATTGTCCCATATAGCAGAATGTCTTCCACAAACCAGAATGTCCCATATAGCAGCATGTCTTCCACAAAGCAGAATGTCCCACATAGCAGAATTGTCTTCCACAAACCAGAATGTCCCATATAGCAGAATTGTCTTCCACAAACCAGAATGTCCCATATAGCAGAATGTCTTCCACTAACCCGAATGTCCCATATAGCAGAATGTCTTCCACAAACCAGAATGTCCCATATAGCAGAATGTCTTCCACAAACCAGAATGTCCCATATAGCATAATGTCTTCCAATAACCAGAATGTCCTCCAAGAGCATGAGTGTTCCATTTCTAGAATGTCCTCGTGAAGTCAGAATCTCTTCCTGAAGTTAGAATGTTCTCCCTATAACCAACATGTCCTCCTATAGCCAGACTGCACTGTAACCTGAAAGTGCTAATATATTCAGAATGTCCTATAACCTGAAAGTCCAAATATATTCAGAATGTCTTCCTATAGCCAGAATGTCCTCCCTATAATCAGAATGCTTCTCCTTAATTCAGAATGTTCTCATTTAGCTAGATTGTCTTCTTTATAGCCAGAATGTTCTCTGATATCCAGAATGTTCTCATATTTCCAAAATGTCCTTCTAATAACCAGAATGTCCTCCTATAACTAGAATGTCTTCCCTATTATTAGAATGTCCTCCATATAACCAGAATATCCTCCAATAAACCTGAGTGTCCTCAAATAACTTGAGTGTCCTCCTATAACCAGAATGTCCTCCTGTAACCAGAATTTCCTCCCTATAACCAGAAAGTTCTCCCCATAACTAAAATGTCCTCCTATAACCAGAATGTCCTCCCTATAACCAGAATGTCCTACCTTTAACTTGAATATCCTCCCTATAACTAGAAATCATCCATATAACTAGAATTTCTTCCAATAACTCGCGTGTCCTTCCATAGCTGCAATGTCCTCCTATAACCAGAATGTCCTCCCTATAACCAGAATGTCCTACCTATAACTTGAATATCCTCCCTATAACTAGAAATCATCCATATAACTAGAATTTCTTCCAATAACTCGCGTGTCCTTCCATAGCTGCAATGTCCTCCTATAACCAGAATGTCCTCCCTATAACCAGAATGTCCTCCCTATAACCAGAATGTCCTACCTATAACTTGAATATCCTCCCTATAACTAGAAATCATCCATATAACTAGAATTTCTTCCAATAACTCGCGTGTCCTTCCATAGCTGCAATGTCCTCCTATAACCAGAATGTCCTCCCTATAACCAGAATGTCCTCCCTATAACCAGAATGTCCTACCTATAACTTGAATATCCTCCCTATAACTAGAAATCATCCATATAACTAGAATTTCTTCCAATAACTCGCGTGTCCTTCCATAGCTGCAATGTCATCCTATAACCAGAATGTCCTCCCTATAACCAGAATGTCCTGCCTATAACCAGAATGTCCTACCTATAACTTGAATATCCTCCCTATAACTAGAAATCATCCATATAACTAGAATTTCTTCCAATAACTCGCGTGTCCTTCCATAGCTGCAATGTCCTCCTATAACCAGAATGTCCTCCCTATAACCAGAATGTCCTCCCTATAACCAGAATGTCCTACCTATAACTTGAATATCCTCCCTATAACTAGAAATCATCCATATAACTAGAATTTCTTCCAATAACTCGCGTGTCCTTCCATAGCTGCAATGTCCTCCTGTAGCCAGACGTATAGATGCTTCAAGCACAGCATTCGTGCCCCCCCCCTCTTCCCCCCTCCCCCCCCTCTTCCCCCCCCCCCCCCCCCCCCCCCTTAAATATATTTTACAAAGATGATGGAATCCTTGCTGAACCCTGCCATAGACAGATGTGTCGAACAGAAAGGTGCAAATATTGCAGTCTAGATGAAAACCAGTGATACAACGCATTCCATTCTCTGGACTACATCCTTCTGTTTGCAAAGCCCTGTTCAGAGCGTGGTAGTGGGAGATTGAGAACGAACGCAGAAGAAGAATTCACTGACCACCCGCAGCAAGGGCCCAGTGCGTGGGGAATAGAGAAGGCGAATGTGAACATCGTTGACAACCTTCCAGGGCAAGCCTCATTGCATAACATGGATTCTTAGTCAGGGTGTGTTCATACCTCACAGCAGTGTGGGAGCCAGTCTTTGGATAATTAAATATCAAGAAAGTCCATATGCATCCCTTGGGTCATCAAGAAAGTCCTCATGCATCTCTTGGGCCATCAAGAAAGTCCTCATGCATCCCTTGGGCCATCAAGAAAGTCTTTACACATCCCTTGGGCCATCAAAATAGTCCTTATCCTTGTGACATCAAGAAAGTCCTTGTGCATCCCTTGGGACATCAAGAAAGTCATTGTACATCCATAAGGCCATCAAGAAAGTCCTCACACTACTGTTGGGGCATCAAGAAAGTCCTTATCTTTGATCAATAAAGAAAGTTTTTATGCATCCATTGAGCCATTAAGAAAGTCATTAAACATCTATTCGGCCATTAAGAAAGTCATTACACATTCCTTTGGTCATCAAGAAAGGCCTTTACCTTATGCTATCAATAAAGTTCAAATACATCCCTGGGACATCAATGAAGTCCTTACACGTCCCTTGGGCCATCAATAAAGTCCTTACACATCCCTTGGGAAATCAAGAAAGTCTTCATGCATCCCTTGGGACATCAAGAAAGTCCTTATCGTTGGGTCATCAAGATTATCCTTGTGCATCCCTTGGGTCAGCAGCATTGTCTTTGTGCATCCCTTGGGTCATCAGCATTGTCTTTGTGCATCCCTTGGGTCATCAGCATTGTCTTTGTACATCCCTTGGGTCATCAGCATTGTCTTTGTGCATCCCTTGGGTCATCAGCATTGTCTTTGTGCATCCCTTGGGTCATCAGCATTGTCTTTGTGCATCCCTTGGGTCATCAGCATTGTCTTTGTACATCCCTTGGGTCATCAAGATTATCTTTGTGCATCCCTTGGGTCAGCAGCATTGTCTTTGTGCATCTCTTGGGTCATCAGCATTGTCTTTGTACATCCCTTGGGTCATCAGCATTGTCTTTGTGCATCCCATGGGTCATCAGCATTGTCTTTGTACATCCCATGGGTCATCAGCATTGTCTTTGTACATCCCTTGGGTCATCAGCATTGTCTTTGTACATCCCTTGGGTCATCAGCATTGTCTTTGTGCATCCCATGGGTCATCAGCATTGTCTTTGTACATCCCTTGGGTCATCAGCATTGTCTTTGTGCATCCCATGGGTCATCAGCATTGTCTTTGTACATCCCTTGGGTCATCAGCATTGTCTTTGTGCATCCCATGGGTCATCAGCATTGTCTTTGTACATCCCTTGGGTCATCAGCATTGTCTTTGTGCATCCCTTGGGCTTTCAAAATTGTTCTAACGGGACTCTTGTGCCGCCAAACCACCGAGTACGTTCTCATGCCACCATTGGCCTTCAGATCTGTCACGTGGCGCTTCAGCCCATCTCCCCCCCACCCCCCTCCTCCCACCCCCTACGATACCCTTGCTCCAGTGCTCTTGCCCTGTCGATCTTGTTCTAATTAGCCGTTTTAAGTTTGAGAGCCACGCCTTGGAATTGAACCTAGCCTTCCCACGTTTGCCCATCACACATCTCATCTCATCCACCAGGTTTGAAGTACCTCCAATCGGCCCGGGTCCTACATCGTGACATCAAGCCTGGGAATCTACTAGTCAACAGCAACTGTTGCTTGAAGGTCGGTAGAATAGCTACTTTCATCTGCAACTATATATTATTGCTACTTTCACCTAAAACTATATTATTGCTACTTTCATCTGAAACTCTATACTATTGCTACTTTCATCTAAAACTATATTATTGCTACTTTCATCTAAAACTATATTATTGCTACTTTCATCTAAAACTCTATATTATTGCTACTTTCATCTGAAACTCTTTATTATTGCTACTTTCATCTAAAACTATATTATTGCTACTTTCATCTAAAACTATATTATTGCTACTTTCATCTGAGACTGTATATTATTGCTACTTTCACCTAAAACTTTATATTATTGCTACTTTCATCTGAAACTATATATTATTGCTACTTTCACCTAAAACTATATTATTGCTACTTTCACCTAAAACTATACAATTGCTACTTTAATCTGAAACTCTACATTATTGCTTTCATCTGAAATTCTACATTATTGCTACTTTCATCTGAAACTCTATATTATTACCACTTTCATCTGAAACTCTATTATTATCACTTTCATCTGAAACTCTATTATTACTACTTTCATCTTAAACTCTATATTATTGCTACTTTCATCTGAAAATCTATATTATTACCACTTTCATCTGAAACTCTATTATTACTACTTAAAGACACCAATGAAACGACCCATGAGGACGGAATGGAGAGACGAGCACAAAGAATACAAACCAGAAAATGACAGCATAGACAAACTTGGCCGAGATGGACAGACAAAAGATTTTCAGAACAGGACATTGCACACTCAAGACCCACCTACACAGAATGGGTCTTAGAGCACCCAAGTAAACATATCCTGCACAGCTTCCCCACCTTTGCAGACCAAAGAGAGGCTGACCTGGGGGCGCGACCATACTCGAAAAGCTGTGGGGGACCGGCGAAGACCTGACAAGCAGTCTCCATCGCGAACCTCGCTGGACTAGAAGCATAACTTCAGTTGGTCGAGGAAGAAGAAAAAGAAGAAGAAACAGTCTGATAGCCTCTGACTAACCACTATTTGTCTGAGCTGTATTCAAGTAAAAGTCAGTGATGTAACTTTGGGGAATAACTCTGGGCCTCTTCTTATTTCCACACACTCTTGTTTCATTCGGCTCTGTCCTACAATCACACTCTTGTTTCATTCGGCTCTGTCCTACAAACACACTCTTGTTTCATTTGGCTCTGTCCTACAAACACACTCTTGTTTCATTTGGCTCTGTCCTACAAACACACTCGTGTTTCATTCGGCTCTGTCCAACAGTCACACTTTTGCACAACTTTCACACGCGCCCTCAGGGTGAGGCTCTTCCATTGCACTTTGGTTGGGCTGGCTTCTGAGAGCGCACGAACCTAGCATAGGCCCATACAGACGCACACATACATCCAAGCACTGGTTTATGTGTCTTAATATCGCCTAATTGACTACGGTCTGGGGTGGAATAGGCGCGCCTCTGCCAGTAGAAACTAATGAGGCAAACACGTAAAATAACAAAAATTTAAAAAGGAAAAGTCCGAAAGCGTAGAACAAGGAAGTGGATACTTGACAAGTATGAAGTAGTGGTACAGTGGGTTCCATCCCACTGTAACATTCAATGCAACGAGTAGGCAGACAGAATGGCATACGAATGTGCAAGGTTACCACAACCAGATTCTAGTGTGACCTACGAGGCGTCCAAAAGGTTTATTAGGGCCAGATACGTGGCCAAATGGGAAACAGAACATACTGGATACACAAGAAATGATGATTATTACCAGTTGAACAGAAGAGAACAGGTCGTGGTCTTCAGACTCCGCACAGGTCACAATAGACTAAGGTACCATATTTTCAATAAAGATAGGTGCTACTAACGAATGCGCCTGTGGTACAGGGAAAATGACCGCTGAACTTTTGCTACAAAATTGCCCGACATACGAGGACCAGAGAAAGCACATGTGGCCATCACCAGTGGCAACACTAGACAAGCTCTATGGCAGTGTCAACAGCCTCAGGATGACGGCTGCTTTCTTCGAACAAATTCAAGTTGACATCTCACAGCGTACGAAGAAGAAGAAGAAGAAGGATACTTGACATGTTTCTGAGCCAAAACTTTGAATAATTATCTCCCTGTTCTTTGTTTCCCGCCATTTTCAGATCTGTGACTTCGGACTCGCGCGAATTATGGAGCCAGACGAGAACGTGGCAATGACTCAGGAGGTAGTGACGCAATACTACCGCGCTCCCGAGATTCTTATGGGTGCTGTCCACTATACATCTGCCGTGGACATCTGGTCAGTCGGCTGTATCTTTGCCGAGTTGCTTAGTCGAAGGATACTGTTTCAAGCCTCTGCCCCTATACAGCAGGTAAGCCCTACTGATTGTCTATGTTTTTGTATTGTTATTATAAATGCAGATGGGATCAAGATGCTGAGCAGCACATGAGCTGCAGTGGTCAGCGACCCTTAGCTGACTGATAGCGTCAGGGAGTAACAGACTTGGCCTCGACCGGCACTTCTGCTGGTGACGCTATTAGAGAAGGGGGGGGGGGGGAGACTAGACTAGACCTACGACGCGCTCTGGGCGGACGGTGCAGAGCTGAGGCAGAAGCTATTATGCTGCCGTCCAGACACACAAGACTGCACTACGTCCTGACGACGGGCCGCAAATATAGCATGACCAAATACCTGAACGCTGAAAAAGACAAAAACAACACACGCAAGGACTGGACAAGGATGTTTAATGAAGGACGTGAGTTAACTCCACAATATGGGCCTGACCTAGTCTCGCGAAGATCTTTCGTTAACTCACTTCCTTCTTTAAACATCGTTGTCCAGTTCTTCACTATTGTCATCTACACATTTGTGTCACCATACACTGCCTGCATTCTGCGATGAATGTCAACTGGTCGACGTCCTTCAGCTGTTTGAAACCAAATGTGATATGTGTTTAGTTTGCATGATCTGTTCATGCTTTAATGTGTTTTAGTCTACGTCGTGTCATTATATTGACCACTTCTTTTGCCTGGACCAAAGTTGTCCTAGTGAAGTCAATGAGAAATTAACTATTCAGTTTGTGTGTTTGTATCAACTTTTCACCTTTGGTACCCCTGTAGCTTCTATTTATAAATTTCTACACTGACCCTGATGCTTTCCTGTCTCCCTGGTGTTTTGATATAGAAGGGGTAAAGGTTAAAAGTTTCGCGGTATAAGAGGTTTTTAAAAAATTTTTGCTGTATACAAGAGCGAATCCTAAGTTAACAGTTGGTCGGTGTTGGTTGAGTCTGAGTCCGTCGGTTGGGTGCTTGGTGTATGTGTATGTCTCTCTCTCTCTCTCTCTCTCTCTCTCTCTCTCTCTCTCGCACACAGATACACAATGAGTGATGTGGAAACTGAGACGTTAGTCCGGTCAGGCACAACATCCTGGCCAGGACGTCGCGTCAGGGTCAGGCACAACACACTGGCCAGGACGTCACGTCAGGGTCAGGCACACCATACTGGCCAGGACGTCGCGTCAGTCAGACACAACATACTGGCCAGGACGTCGCATCAGGGTAAGGCACAACATACTGGTGAGGACTGTTAGTCAGGGTACGGTGAAACAAACTGATCAGACTATGTTAGTCAGGGGCAGGTGAAACACACTGATCAAACTACGCCTGGCTTCCACGTAATTCTCCATTTGAAACAAGGAATGCATAAATGAGCAGTACAAGAACACACTTAAGTGTTTTGGGCATAGACTTTTTTGTGTGGAGGCCAGCTGTAGTGATGACCGTATGCTTCGGATGGAGCGATACGAAGAAGACAACACGCACACATACATCAATTTATTAACGCATATGTCAAGCCATTCCCCTAATACATCAGATCCTTTCCGTTTGCGGTCTCGCGCGCCTCCATTTTGTTTCATGGTCGATAACAGTGGTGGCGCCACCTACCCTGTTTGCAAACCTTCCTCGTACTTCTCCTTTCTCATCATCACTATCGCCAGATTAGTTAGCTCGAAGACTGGAGTCGGCACGCTCTTGTCCTCTGTTATTTTGCATATCTGTTCATCTAATAGTATGTTCTTGCACGCCTGTGTCATGTTATTGTTTCTTGTACGTTACCCTTCACCCGTTTATTGTCTCCACTTTCTAGCCCGGTTGTTGCCCCTAGAGATTTCTGGGCGATTCCGTGTGAGCGACAGAGACCAGAATATGTACATTGTCACTATTTTAGCATGTATAGAATAGAAGGTTCAATTCTGTTCTGTTAAGAATCGATGTCATTACACTCCAGCAGACTCAGAGGTGCTTAGTTACTTTAGGTTCTTCTTCTGCGTTTGTTCTCAATCTTCTGCTACCAAGCTCTGAGCAGGGCTTTGCAAGTAGCAGGATGTAGTACGGAGAACAGAATGCGTTGTGTCGCTAGTTTACAGCTTGACTGCGATATTTGCACCTTTCGGTCCGACACATCCGTCTTCGGCAGGTTTATATTTCCAGAAGATCGCTTGCTTGTTCTTCACAAATAACTCTGGAGGTCGCCGGTTCGAATCACGGCTGAGATCTGGATTTGTTTTCAGTGGATCTTCTGGTAAAAATTCCCCTGATCTCTGGGTAGTGAGATCGGACTCCCGTGTAAAATGTCGAGCACGTTAAAAATTCATTGGCAGTTGGAAATCTAAAAGAGCAGACTTAATGGCCGCTGCCCGGACAAAATTCAAATAAAAAATCTACCCCTGTTATATGCACCTTTCCTCGGGTGGTTTGTTAAGATCAGCTATAGATGGCGCCTAACAGGTTGCGGGTCTACTTAGCTTCACGTGTTTGAGTCTATTAAGATGGACTCGCACATCGGTTAAACCACCTTCCAAGAAACTGGTTGTATACAGACTATGTAGAGTCTTCTAAAACAGTAGAAAGAAGTAAAGTGCTAGTACAGTTGCTGCCCATCTCTAACAATCGATTACGATCATTAGTAGTTGCCCGTTATTAGACCCACCAGGGGGGAAAGGCGGCGTGGGCTGGTGGTTAAGTGGCACGGCTCACAACTCGAAGGTGCTGGGTTCGATCCCCATCACAGCACCGGCCGTTAACCCGGGGAAGCAAACCCTTAGAAAATGCAGGAGGAAGCAGACCCTTACATAAAATGCATGCTGAAGTCGGATGCACTAGGCCGACAGGCGCAAAATAAAAAAACCAAGGCGAACGCAAAAAAAATTAAAAAAAGACCCACCAGGGGGACGGCGTGGGCTGGTGGTTAAGTGCCAAGGCTCACAACCCGAAGGTGCTAGGTTCGCTCCCCATCACAGCACTGGCGATTACCCCAGGGAAGCAAACCCTTACATGGCATTGTTGTTGTTGTTGTTTGTGAGGTTACTCTTATGTGCGCCCTGAAAAGGACGTTAAGTGGCGGGTTGCAGTAGCTTTCCTCACATCCCGAGCGTGCTGATGAAGGTGGACAGGGGTCCTCCAGGCGGTTGTGCTATACTTGGCTTCATCTGCGTGTCGCTCACTACTACGAAGATCACGTCGAACCTCACCTTGTTAACCAGACTGCTGGCCTCGACAACAGCCCGTTTCCAGGACGACCAACGAGGAGGTCTGGTGAAGGTCTTTGCCAGTATATTTCTCCTGACCCTGGCTAACATTCTCTGATCAGTGTGTTTTGCTTGACCAGACGTTAGCCTCATCGTCCCAGACCCTTACATAAAATGCATGCCGAAGTCGGATGCACTGGGCCGACAGTCGCAAAATACAAACCATATTGGAACGCACACCGCCCAGGAAATAGAGAAATAAGGCGAACCACAAAATTTTTTTTTTAAATTTCATTGACGATCAGACATGGACTTTCTTGGACGCTCCCTTTCAACCGTATGGGCATATAAAGAGTCATGACTCCATCTCAAAAGTAATATTGCAGGAACAATTGAAGACGGAAGGAAGCTAGAAGGACAAAGACAGTCATGGGTTGATGACATCAAAGAATGGACATGACATGATTCTTCTGCTGTGTACAGAATATCTGCGTAGTGGCGTGTAATCTATCTGGCAACTCCACGCTTAGTGGCCGTCCAAGGGTGAAGTCGCACGCTTAGCAGCCGTCCAAGGGTGAAGTTCTACGCTTAGTAGCCGTCCAAGGGTGAAGTCGAACGTTTTAACTTTGTTTGTCCAATGATTTCGTTACTTTCAAGTTACGTGTGCGATCAAGATGTTGAGCCATTCGCCAGCTGACCCAAAGCTGACTTCTAGGGTCAAGACCAGCGACCCAAAGATGAATGCTAGCGTCAGGCCAGCGACCCAAAGCTGACTGCTAGCGTCCCAAAGCTGACTGCTAGCGTCAGACCAGTGACCCAAAGCTGACTGCTAGCGTCAGGCCAGCGACCCAAAGCTGACTGCTAGCGCCAAGGCCAGCGACCTAAAGATGAATGCTAGCGTCAGACCAGCTACCCAAAGCTGACTGCTAGCGCCAAGGCCAGCGACCTAAAGATAAATGCTAGCGTCAGACCAGCGATCCAAAGCTGACTGCTAACGTTAGGCCAGCGACCCAAAGCTAACTGCTAGCGCCAGGACCAGCGACCTAGAACTGACTCTTCTACGCCTCTGCTTGCTGATCCTGGATACCAGTCTACAACAGAGAAAACTGGCCAAGAAGACGGAAGGCTAACTTGGTACTAAAAAATACCATGCTGAAGTCGGATGTGTCGGACTGTAAGGTGCAAATAATGCAGCCAAGCATTCCGTTTTCTGGACTACATTCTGTTACTTGCAAACCCCTTTTCAGGTTTCGTAGTAATAGTTTGAGAACGAAGAAGACAAAGAAGAACCGTATTTTATTTAGAGTATGTTATGCAGGAGGCACTCCAGAATCATAGAACATTCGTAACGTTTGGTAGTCGACCTCTTTGCAACCTGTGTTTTGCTGATGATAACAATCTTTTGGCTGGATCGAAACTAGAACACCCAAGCATAAAACTGGAAAAGTAATAAAAAACGGAATTGAAATGAACACATAGAAACGTAAGATACTGATGAATAGGCATTACAGCCAGGCTTCTACAAACATCTTGATCAATGGCGAACAACAATTTAATTTTATTTTCGTTTAATGTTTGCCTATGTGTATTCTACTGTTGGGGATTCCGTGGTTAAGCCGTCGGCCTCGTGATCAGGTGGCGTGGGTTCCACTCCAGACTCCGCCGTCTTTTTCACGGGTGTTTGATGCGGAGTCCCCTGCATCTCGTAATCGCCACCTAGTCGCCTTGTCCTTGACTTGCTACTGTGGTCAGGCGGCACGAGACGAGAGAGTGAGGATAAAAAGTATCACAGTTAATCCGTACTAAAAATAGCGCTAGTTAAATAAATTATGTCGTCATCGTCTACGATGGACGGCGGCCTTTGCCTTTTTTATTCTATGGTTGGAGGCACGCTCCGTTCCATCTCTGACCGCAATCTCTGTATTCTACTGCTGAAGGCACGCCCCTTTCCACTCCAGACCGTAGTCTCTGTATTCTACTGTTGTAGGCACGCTCCGTTCCATCTCTGATCGTAGTCTCTGTATTCTACTGTTGGAGGCACGCTCCTTTCCACTCCAGACCGTAGTCTCTGTATTCTACTGTTGTAGACACGCTCCGTTCCACCTCTGACCGTAGTCTCTGTATTCTACTGTTGGAGGCACGCTGCTTTCTACCCCGGACCGCAGTCTTTCAGGCGATACCAGTACGTATTAACCAGTGCTTGGATGCGTGTGTGTGTGTACCTATGATAGTTAGGGCGATCTCAGTGGTCAACCTCAACCAAAGTGCAATGGAAGGGTCTCACCCTGAGGGCATGTGTTAGTGTGTGTGTGTGTGAGCGAGAGAGTGTGTGTGTGTGAGCGAGAGTGTGTGTGTGAGAGAGAGAGTGTGTGAGCGAGAGAGTGTGTGTGTGAGAGAGAGTGTGTGTGTGTGTGTGAGAGAGAGTGTGTGAGAGAGAGTGTGTGTGAGAGAGAGAGTGTCTGTGTGAGAGAGAGAGAGAAGATTTTATAAGCCCTCTTGTATGGCTGCATCCAAAAGTATGGTCAAAACCTAGTAGAAGTTTATTCTTATTAATTATTGAGGGCTCTGCACATGTAGTGACGCAAGATCTAATAAAGACATTAAGAGAAGCCTCGTGGTGGCTGCAGGCGTCATGCCGAGACTGAATGTGATACGAAAACGCAACTACACCACTACAGTAAACATAAGTTATATCAATCATCTGTGATGTGTAATCCTTTATACGGACGTGAGAGCAGATCACTAACTTGAAATGGAAAGAAAGATACACGCTTTTGTATATAAATTATACATGGACATTTTTCGCGTCTCTCATAAAGAACTGAGTGGTTTGTTTGTTAATAAAGAAGATGAGGTAGGTTAGTCGTTTTCATTGTTTGTTAAAATTGCATTATTGAACACGACGGGACTCAAAAAGCCTCAGTGGAACTTGTGAGAAAAAATGCTTGCTACATTATTTGTTAAAGTTGCATTAATTTAACGTTACGGGACTCAAAAGCCTGGGTTTTTTTGGTTTTTTTTCGTGCGGACAAATTCATTCACAAGTCCAATTAATAAACATGACTCAAAGCCACAGTATTGTTGTCCTGAAATTCTTTTACAAAACGTACAGGAAGCCCGCCAAATTGAATGACCAGTCTCACGTCTGTCCGTGACGTAGGTGTCGCCATGTTTTTGTCGACGTGCGGTTACTGAGCCATTACTTATATATGCTGATATCGACTTTGACCTTTAGTACCGATGTCGATTTGATATCTCCATTTCTATAGTTACACTAGGAGGACGCTGAAAGTTGACCGCTTCGATTCAATCCAAAAACTCAAGTCATATCACTTGGCAATGTCGTCTATGTTATTTCCGGATCGATATTATTTCACCGTGTTTTCTGGTTAATATTTAATATCGATACGAGAATCGAATAGAAATAATTACGTCATTGCTGCTGTTGATGCTATGTCCTTGCAAATTTTTACGGGCGGCCAGTCTCATTGGCTGTTTTATCACAGGATAAGGGGGGTGGGGGTCAAGACTATCCGCTCATTAACTGGCGACCAACAATGTTGGTTCTTACTTGTTGGCTGCTGTAACACAAAGCGTCGTGGTAAGGTGGGGTCTTGGTAAGTATGGTGTACCTGACGGGAGGTGGGGTCTTTAGCCAGTATGGTGTACCTGACGGGAGGTGGGGTCTTTAGCCAGTATGGTGTACCTGACGGGAGGTGGGGTTTTTAGCCAGTATGGTGTACCTGGCGGGGTGTGGGGTCTTTAGCCAGTATGGTGTACCTGGCGGGGTGTGGGATCCTGGCCAGCATGGTATACCTGGGGAGGTGTGATCTTGGCCAGTATGGTGTACCTGGCGTGAGGTCAGGTCTTGGCCAGTATGGTGTACCTGGCGTGAGGTCAGGTCTTGGCCAGTATGGTGTACCTGGCGTGAGGTCAGGTCTTGGTCAGTATGATGTACCTGGCGTGAGGTGTGGTCTTGGCCAGTATGGTGTACCTGGCGTGAGGTCAGGTCTTGGTCAGTATGGTGTACCTGGCGTGAGGTGTGGTCTTGGCCAGTATGGTGTACCTGGCGTGAGGTCAGGTCTTGGTCAGTATGGTGTACCTGGCGTGAGGTGTGGTCTTGGCCAGTATGGTGTACCTGGGGTGAGGTCAGGTCTTGGCCAGTATTGTGTACCTGGCGTGAGGTGTGGTCTTGGCCAGTATGGTGTACCTGGGGTGAGGTCAGGTCTTGGCCAGTATTGTGTACCTGGCGTGAGGTGTGGTCTTGGCCAGTATGGTGTACCTGGCGTGAGGTCAGGTCTTGTTCAGTATGATGTACCTGGCGTGAGGTGGGGTCTTCGTCAGTATGGTGTACCTGGCGTGAGGTGGGGTCTTGGCCAGTAAGTTGTATCTGGCGTGAGGTGGGGATCATATTCAGTTTGTTGCACTTCTCACTGACGTGAGATAGCAGAACAAGTGGAAGAACAAAACGAAGTCTAATGACATCTGGCATAGGAAACGCTGAAAACGGACTGCCTCGATTCCAGCATCAACCTAGCATCTAGCTACGAGTACTGTTATAATGATATGACGTTCTTGCAATTCCAGGATCGATATTATTTCACGATGATTTCTGAAATGGTAAAGAAATAATTGAAACAGCCCGCGGACGTAAACTTGAACGTGTATGTACGAACGAAGATTGACGGATCATGATACATACACACCACGGCACACGCACGTGCATGCACACACACAACAGCACACACACACACACACTGACTTACACTGACTTATGAGTCGTATTCTACTCGTGTAGTTAGACGGAACTTAAGGTGTAATTTTCTTTCTGGAACCAAAACTGATGGCGTGCGTGTTTCTCAATAAGCCCGTCTATCCATCTTTTTACACATCTTAACTTGCCCTGTAACCCCTCACCTTTCCCTCCCTGTCTGGTGTTGCAGATCCACAACTCCGGTAACACAACCTGATGAAACTATCGCAGAATACCAGCAAACCAACAAAAGTGAACATTTTGAGAACCATTGTTTTTTTGTTTTTTTTTCACGTGACAGCATACGACTGTGAAACATAGACAGTTACCCAAGCCTCAAGGAAGAGAATCGAGTCCTTCAAGTGAAAATGTTATAGAAAGGTTCTTAGAATACCATCAACAACAACAACAACAAAAAGAAGAAATTCAAAATTTTAGTTTAAAATCTATCCAAATTATTTATATCTTCCACCAGACGTAGCGTAGAAGTTGTAACATACCTACTACATTTGGCTTGGCTTGGCTTCGTTCGTTCTCAATCTCCCAGTACCAAACCCTGAAAGGGCTTAAGTAGCAGAATGTAGTCCAGAGAACGGAATGCATTGTGTCGTAGTTTACAGCTGGACTGTGATATTTGCGCCTTTCTATCCAACACATCCCACGTCAGCAAGCATTTTGTTTAGTACCAGGTTAGCATTCTCTCTTCGATCCCTTCTCCTTAGCCAGTCTGCCCTGCTGCAGCCTGTTATCCAGGATCACCGCGTGGAGGTGTAGAAGGGTCTTGACAGATCTTGTTCGCTGGCCCTGATGCTAGCAGTCAGCTATGGGTCGCTGACTTCTGCAGCTCATGCGCTGCTCAGCATTTTCTTTACTACATTTAACCGAAGCATTCGGCTACCTGGCAACAGACACTAACATGCCTGTTTGAATACCAGGATTCCAAATGGAGAGAGGTCGTTGAATATTCTAACGTTCTTTTGAATCTTGATTTACCTGGCTCTCCAAATGTTGTTTAGTGTTAAGAATTTCCCTTCTGCTTTTAAATTATGGTCCTTACATGTATGTCTGATGTTTCAGTTGTGTTAGCTGCCTAAAAAGGTAAAAGTATCCACTTCTTCCAACGGCTCTCTCTCCAGCATGATTGGTTCTTTGCTGATAGTGTTGAGTTTAAGGAGCTTGGTTTTCTTTCTTCGTGCTGATTATCTATCTGTCTGTCTGTCTGTCTGTCTGTCTGTCTGTCTGTCTGTCTGTCTGTCTGTCTGTCTGTCTGTCTGTCTGTCTGTCTGTCTGTCTGTCTGTCTGTCTGTCCGTCCGTCCGTCCGTCCGTCCGTCCGTCCGTCCGTAGGTAGCTACCTTCCTACCTATTTATCTATTTATCTATCTATCTATCTATCTATCTATCTATCTATCTATCCATCCATCCATCCATCCATCCATCCATCCATCCATCCATCCATCCATCCATCCATCCATCCATCCATCCATCCATCCATCCATCCATCCATCCATCCATCCATCCATCCATCCATCCATCCATCCATCCATCCATCCATCCATCCATCCATCCATCCATCCATCCATCCATCCATCCATCCATCCATCCATCCATCCATCCATCCATCCATCCATCCATCCATCCATCTATCCATCTTCAGTCCACTTATGTCGTTAGACGACGTGGGGAGGTTCGGCCTCCTGTGTTTCATATTTTTATGGCAGGTGAAAATCCACTGGTGACTTGCCAGGTCAATCCCAGCATCTGATAGCCCATGGAATATACGATCGCCTGTTTTGGGGACTGGTGGAGGTGGAAGCGTAAATTAGAGCAAGGTAGACCCGCATCCTTTGAGGCGCCATCTAAGCCGCTGCGCTAACCAGATAACCAAGACCTTTAGCCATGGCCACACAGTCCCCTTTTTTCTAACTCTGTGGGGTGACGATCCCTATAATAATTTGAGTAGATTTTTAACTTGAATTTTGCCCGTGCAGCGGCCGTTAGGCCGACTCTTTTCGATTTCCAACTGCTAATGTATTTTGAACGTGCGCGCCACTGCACACGGGTGTCTGATCTCACTACTCAGAGATCAGGGGAAATATTTACCGGATAATCCACGTGAAAAAATCCCGGTACCGGGATTTGAACCCGAAACCTCCAGCACCCGAGGCGAACACCTTACCTCGAGACCACTGTGTTGATGTTCAGTCCCAATTTCGCTGATTATTCTTTCACCCTATCGAATTTCTCTTGCATTTGGCGATAGCGCCAATAAGGCGCCATCGCGAAATGGATCTGCCGTGGCCTGGGCAGGTTCCGGTTGTTCTTTGGGTGAACACATTCCTGATGACTGTGTTACAGAAGGCATTTATAGACTTCAAAATGTCATCCATATCCAAAAGGTCACCAGTATCCATATCCAAAATGTCACCCGTATCCATATCCAAAGTGTCGCCCGTATCCATATCCAAAATGTCACCCGTATCCATATCCAAAGTGTCGCCAGTATCCATATCCAAAATGTCGTCCGTATCCATATCCAAAGTGTCGCCAGTATCCATATCCAAAATGTCACCCGAATCCATATCCAAAATGTTACCCGTATCCATATCCAAAGTGTCCGTAATCTCTTTCCATTCACCGACTTTCAGGTTCAGACAGCCAGCGCCGTATTCCGTAACAGTTAAGGTTTAGCAGTAATAAAGAATAGCAGAAATAGGTATATACGAGGTTGTTCAAAAAGTATCCGACATTTGGACCGGAAAAATTAAATTACTCCCCTGGTTTGAACCCTTACCCCCTTCAAAGTACTTCCCGTGCGACTCCACACTCTTCTCCCAGCTGTCCAGCCATTGTTGGAAGCTTTTCAGATAGGTCCCTTTTTGGGAATAAGGTACAACTGGGTCGTCGCAATTTCGTATATCTTCTCGTGACTCAAATCGGGTCCCTTTTAGCGGAATTGTAACCTCGTGGAACATTCACGAGCCGCAAGGAACCATATCACAAGACTAGGGAGCCTGGCGAACCAGAGGAATGTTGTGTTTGGCCAAGGTTGTCTGCATCAGATGCGAAGAATGGGCAAGTATGTTGTCGTTATGGAGCAGCCAATAGGCGGGTATGTTGTTGTTATGGAGCAGCCAATGGGGGGGGGGGGGTGTGTTGTCTTTATGGAGCAGCCAATGGGCGGGTGTGCTGTCGTTATGAAGCAGCCAATGGGCGGGTGTGCTGTCGTTATGGAGCAGCTAATGGGCGGGTATGTTGTCGTTATGGAGCAGCCAATGGGCGGGTGTGCTGTTGTTATGGAGCAGCCAAGTTCCTGTTGTACACAGGTCCGGTCGTTTGTGTCCAACATCATTTACGACGAGAACGAATGGCTTCCAGGTAGTACCCTTTGGTACCTTGAGGTACGTACTTGTGATGCTGAACCCCACGGGATTGTTGGATGTTCCCTAAACTGAAAAATCCTCTGAAAGGGATTTGAGTCACGAGAAGACATTATGCGGAATGCAATGACCTAGCTGTATTACATTCCCAAGAAGTCCGTCCTGAAGTGCTTCCAGCAGTATTAACAACAGGAACATACTCCAATCACCCATGCAGAAGCAGAGATACTGAAGGCCGCAGCTGAGCTTGTAATCCAAGATAAAGATATCCACCAAGAAAACATAGTATTCCTGACTGATGCCGCGTCAGTATTAGCAGCGCTAAAACAACACAGCGATGAAGATCTCGAACAATGTATGTTATCTCTGACACAGCTCTCAGCAGAATACCAAAGGTTTGTAATACAGTGGATCCCACCCCACTGCAATATTGAAGGCAATGAAGTTGCAGCCAAACTAGCAAAGTGTGGAGGGGCATCCACACAAACAGACCTGAGCATAACATATAATGAGACCAAGATCATAATTAAAGCCAACTTCAGGGTAAAATGGGCTAATCAACACCCCGACTTCCGAAAAAAACACAGCTACTTTAATTTAACTAGAGAAGAGCAAGTCATCATCTTCAGACTGAGAACTGGGCATAACAGACTCAAGGGTCATCTTTACAACAAAATGAGGATTGGGACAGATGACAGTCGTCCACGTGGGGGAGCATACCATGACAGTGGAACACGTCCTACAAAGCTGCACGCTCACGCAGGAAAAGAGAACAACGCTGGCACGCGAGACAGATATGAGACAAAAGCTGCATGGAAATAAAACGGCCTTACGAAAACTGTAAGAGAAACTGCGCCTTGATCTGAGGACGAACGAAGAAGAAGAAGAAATGCTTCCAACTGGTGAGACCGCTTGGAGAAGTGTTCGGAGTCCCAATGAGAGTGCTTTGAAGTTGATTATGTTATCAAATCTCCAGGCGAGTAATTGTATATTTCTGGCGCCGATACTTTTTGAACACACCTCGTATTACTTTTAAAATAAACTTATTTTCAAGTACGATTCACTCATACCCTCCTCCATGTTACACGACCATACGAGGAGCTTGTAATCCTGCGCTATGCCTAACTCCTACAATGTTTACATAGCTCTTAGGTACTAAACATAAATGTCACCCCCTGGTTTACAGAAACTAAAAGCATCCACTCCGTTTCGTCATTTGCTGAGAGTGACCAAGCACGGGGGAGACCCAGTGGTCTCGAGGTAAGGTGTTCGCCTTGGGTGCTGGAAGCCGCGGGTTTAAATCACGACGAAGACCGGGATTTCTTTCATGTGAATAATCCGGCAAAAAATTCTCCTGATCTCTAGTAGTGAGATCAGACACCCGTATACAGCGGGAAGCACGTTAAAAATCCATTAGCAGTTGGAAATCGAAAAGAGTAGGCCTAATGGCCGCTGCTCGGGCACAATTCAAGTGAACAATCTACTAAAATTATTCTAGGGATTCTCGCCCCACAGAGAATAAGTCGCAAAAAGGGGACTGTGCGACTATAACAACAGGGCTTGGTTATCTGGTTAGCTGAGCGGCATAGTTGACGCCTAACATGCTGAGGGTGTACCCTGCTCCAATTACGCTTTCACCACCACCAGTCCCCAAAACAGGTGATCATATATTCCAGCGGCTACCAACCTAGCAGTTGGTAACAGATGCTGGGATTAACCTGGCAAGTCACCAGCGGATT
Source organism: Ariolimax columbianus (assembly GCA_036924085.1). Classification (NCBI taxonomy): domain Eukaryota; kingdom Metazoa; phylum Mollusca; class Gastropoda; order Stylommatophora; family Arionidae; genus Ariolimax; species Ariolimax columbianus. The sequence continues at coordinate 70,728,585 of JAVGWX010000012.1, forward strand.
TCGCCTGCCAAAAAATATGAAACAAAGGAGGCCACAACTCCCCAAGACGCTTAACGACATAAGTAGACTAAGATAGATATATAGATAGATGGATGGGTGGTTGTTTGGGTGGATGGATGGATGGATGGATAGATGGATAGATAGATAGATAGATAGATAGATAGATGGATGGATGGATGGATGGATGGATGGATGGATGGATGGATGGGTGGGTGGGTGGGTGGGTGGGTGGGTGGGTGGATGGATGGATGGATGGATGGATGGATGGATGGATGGAGCAACAGAACATAACTGACACTTTCTTAGCAACAGAACATAACTGACACTTTCTTAGCAACAGAACATAACTGACACTTTCTTAGCAAAGAGAAGATAACTGACACTTTCTTAGCAAGAGAACATAACTGACACTTTCTTATCAAGAGAACATAACTGACACTGTCTTAGGAGCAGACCATAACAACACTTTCTTAGGACAGAGCATAACTGACACTACCTCAGCAAGAGAACATAACTGACACTTTCTTAGCAAGAGAACATAACTGACACTTTCTTAACAAGAGAACATAACTGACACTTTCTTAGCAAGAGAACATAACTGACACTTTCTTAGCAAGAGAACATAACTGACACTTTCTTAACAAGAGAACATAACTGACACTTTCTTAGCAAGAGAACGTAACTGACACTTTCTTAGCAAGAGAACATAACTGACACTTTCTTAGCAAGAGAACATAACTGACACTTTCTTAGCAAGATAACATAACTGACACTTTCTTAGCAAGAGAACATAACTGATACTTTCTTAGCAAGAGAACATAACTGACACTTTCTTAGCAAGAGAACATAACTGACATTTTCTTAGCAACAGAACATAACTGAAACTTTCTTAGCAAGAGAACATAACTGACACTTTCTTAGCAACAGAACATAACTGACACTTTCTTAACAAGAGAACATAACTGACACTTTCTTAGCAAAAGAACATAACTGACACTTTCTTATCAAGAGAACGTAACTGACACTTTCTTAGCAAGAGAACGTAACTGACACTTTCTTAGCAAGAGAACATAACTGACACTTTCTTAGCAAGAGAACATAACTGACACTTTCTTAGCAAGAGAACATAACTGACACTTTCTTAGCAAGAGAACATAACTGACACTTTCTTAGCAGGATAACATAACTGACACTTTCTTAGCAAGAGAACATAACTGACACTTTCTTAGCAAGAGAACATAACTAACACTTTATTAGCAAGAGAACATAACGGACACTTTCTTAGCAAGAGAACATAACTGACATTTTCTTAGCAACAGAACATAACTGAAACTTTCTTAGCAAGAGAACACAACTGACACTTTCTTAGCAAGAGAACATAACTGACACTTTCTTAGCAACAGAACATAACTGACACTTTCTTAGGACAGAACATAACTGACACTTTCTTAGCAACAGAACATAACTGACACGGGGTTGCGGGCCATAGATTGCTGACACCTGTCTCAGACGGAGCACTGAAGGTGTCACACAGATCCGTGGACAAATATTCCCTCCTCTGGTAGGGCCTCGGAATCGAAGCCATGTCTTCTGTTTGTTTCTCCATCCCTCACTCACTCATACAACTCTAAGCTCTCAATCCTCTATTCTCCTCCCTTTCCGCTGCTCCGTCCATCACCCTCACTCTGTGCTGCAAACATGGCCTTCCCTCCTTGTCTGCACGCAATAAGGTCTCCCGAGTGTCACCCGACTTGATCTTCTTTGTATTTGACTCTGGGTCTCCGCGCGACCAATCGATTTATTCTGTTTCTTCTATTTCCAGATTCTATCCTCCTCTCTTTATCTCTCTCTCTCTCTCACTCTCTCTCTCTCTCTCTCTCTCTCTCTCTCTCTCTCTCTCTCTCGTTTCTTTGTGTCTCGTCCTTCATTTGCCGCGGGTCATTTATTTGTAAGCCGGTGTCCCATATTTGTGTGGGTTTTATTCTCTCCCTGGAGATGGGATGCCAGATCTGTAAGGTGTGCTTCAAATCACGTCACTGCCAGACCATATGACGAAGATTGTGTGTGCTCAGCTAGAGTCGCACCTAGTGGGGGAGGGGGGGGGGTGGATCGAACGATACAGTCTGCTCTCTGGGCGATCGTTGTGGCTGGCCCTTCAGCGTCTTCATCAGGCATTTTAATTCTCACACATTTAATTTTAAAGCAGCTTTTAGAAACGAATGGAGGTCAAGACAAACTAAGGAAACAGGGCTGGCTTGAAAGTGGCTGGAAGAGAGAATTCATTACAAACAATTTCTTGCCCCAATTACTACCTTACCAAGCATAATGATATCTGACAATGGATAGTTTCATGATATCTGACAATGGATAGGTTCATGATATCTGACAATGGATAGTTTCATGATATCTGACAATGGATAGTTTCATGATATCTGACAATGGATAGTTTCATGATATCTGACAATCGATAGTTTCATGATATCTGACAATGGATAGTTTCATGATATCTGACAAGTGATAGTTTCATGATATCTGACAATGGATAGTTTCATGATATCTGACAATGGATAGTTTCATGATATCTGACAATGGATAGTTTCATGATATCTGACAATGGATAGTTTCATGATATCTGACAATCGATAGTTTCATGATATCTGACAATGGATAGTTTCATGATATCTGACAAGTGATAGTTTCATGATATCTGACAAGTGATAGTTTCATGATATCTGACAAGTGATAGTTTCATGATATCTGACAATGGATAGTTTCATGATATCTGACTATGGATAGTTTCATGATATCTGACAAGTGATAGTTTCATGATATCTGACAAGTGATAGTTTCATGATATCTGACAATGGATAGTTTCATGATATCTGACTATGGATAGTTTCATGATATCTGACAATCGATAGTTTCATGATATCTGACAAGTGATAGTTTCATGATATCTGACAATGGATAGTTTCATGATATCTGACAATGGATAGTTTCATGATATCTGACAAGGGATAGTTTCATGATATCTGACAAGTGATAGTTTCATGATATATGACAAGTCATAGTTTCATGATATCTGACAAGTGATAGTTTCATGATATCTGACAATGGATAGTTTCATTATATCTGACAATGGATAGTTTCATGATATCTGACAAGTGATAGTTTCATGATATCTGACAAGTGATAGTTTCATGATATCTGACAAGTGATAGTTTCATGATATCTGACAAGTAATAGTTTCATGATATCTGACAAGACAAATATCAATGATATATGACAAGGGATAGTTTCATGGTATCTGAATAGATAATCTTCAATGACATCTGATGAGAGATAGTTTCATATCTGACAAGAAAAACATTAGACAAGAGATATAGCAGCAAAATAGTTTTCATGTATGTATATTCATGTATGTTTCTAAAGTATATCGTCTTCTTATTCTTCTTCTTCTTCTACGTTCGATCTCTATCTCCCGCTACCAAGCCCTGAACAGGGCTTTGCAAGTAGCAGGATGTAGCTCGGAGAACGGATTTGCGTTGTTCGTTAGTTTACAGTTTGACTGCGATATTTGCACCTTTCGGTCCAACACACCCGTCTTCGACAGGTCTTCTTCGTCTTATTCTTCTTCTTCTTATGCGAACGCTTTCAGTCGTCAGTTTATTTTTGTTTTTGTTTTTTTGCGTTCGCCTTATTTCTCAAATCCCCAAGGCGGTATGCGTTGCACTGTGGTTTTTATTTTGCGCCTGTCGGTCCAGTGCATCCGACCAGCATGCATTTTATGTTAGGGTCTGCTTCCTCCTGCATTTTCTAAGGGTTTGGTTCTCCGCGGTAACGGCCGGTGCTGTGATGGGGATCGAACTTAGCACCTTCGGTTTGTGAGACGTGCCACTTAACCACTAGGCCACGCCGTCCCCTATTATCATTGCATGGGGGCACCCCAATTACTGCTTGACCTAGCATAATGCTGGGCTGCTTGATCATGTATGTTTCTAAAGTATGTCTTCTTCTTCTTCTTCTTCTTCTTCTTCTTCTTCTTCTTCTTCTTCTTCTTCTTCTTCTTCTTCTGCGAACGCCTTCAGTTTGAATATATCCAAAAGAAAGCAGTGGACAGGTTTAGGCTTTTGGTATCTCCAAAAAGCTTGTCCTGGTATCAGTGAAGAGGGTCAAGATGTTGAGCAGCGCATGAGCTGCAGTGGTTAGCGACCCATAGCTGACTGCTAGCATCAGGGCCAGCGAACCAGAGCTGCCAAGACTCTTCTACACCTCCACGCGGTGATCCTGCAGCAGGGCAGACTGGCTAAGGAGAAGGGATCGAAGAGGGAATGCTTACTCGGTACTAAAAAAATGCTTGCTGAAGTCGGATGTGTTGGACCGAAAGGTGCAAATATCGCAGTCAAACTGTAAACTAGCGACACAACGCAAATCGTATTCCGTTCTCTAGACTACATTCTGCTACTTAAGACCTTTCAGGGTTTGGTAGTGGGAGATTGAGAACGAACAAAGAAGAAGAAGTATCGGTGAAGGCCACACGCGCTTTCTTAATTTCTCGTATGTTGGACTCCTTTGTAGCAGATGTTTATCAGCCATTTTGTCAATACCCCAGAAACAGTTAGCTGTATGTCCTATTCTTAGTGTGTTAATCAGATGGTATCTCAGTCTGTTGTGGCTTGTGCATAGTCAAGAGATTACTATCTGCCCACCTATGCTGAGCTGGTAATATGCGTCATTTAGTAGATGGGACCTGGGGAGGCACCTACCTCCTACCAGGTGCGTCAGCAGGGTTGCGGATTGCTGAAAGGCCTCCTAATTTGGAGGTTAGCAGCGAATAAATAAGCAGCCGTGGACAAAAACCGGTCGGCAGGCATGGAGACTGTAAGGAGGCAGCCCCTCCACCATGCAAAGACACAACAGGCTAATCACCTGTTTGTCTTAAAAAACGATTACAAGTCAAAACACAGAGAAAACCGGACTGACCTCAACGGCGACGAACAGGCGAAAACACCTCACGGTAGAAGAGGAGCGACTAAGTAACTAAGTAAGTAGTAGATGGGATCAAGATGCTGAGCAGCGCATGAGCTGCAGTGGTCAGCGACCCATAGCTGACTGCTAGCGTCAGGGCCAGCGAACCAGAGCTGCCAAGACCCTTCTACACCTCCACATAGTGATCCTGGATAACAGGCTGCATCATTTTATTCTCTTCCTTTCTATGTATTCCATGCACAGCGTTGCACCCACCTTCTGTCTAATTTCTTTGTTCGTACTCTGTTCAGCCTTGTAACCACGACAGCCTTTCTCAAACACCTCATATCCAGACGCTGAGTAGCGCATAAACTGCAGCAACCCATAGCTGGCTGCTAGATTCAGGACTGCGAACAGAGCAGCCAAAACCTTTCTACACCTGCACGCGATGGTCCTGGATAACAGGCTGCAACAGGGCAGACTGGCTGAGGAGAAGAGATTGAAGAAGCAAGACTAACCAGGTACTAAAAAATGCATGCTGAAGTCGGATGTGTCGAACCGAAAGGTGCAAATATCGCAGTCAGCTGTAAACTACGCACATCGCATTCTGTTTTCCGGACTATATCCTACTACTTACAAAGCCCTTTTCAGGGATTGGTAGCAGGGGATTTACAACGAACGAAGAAAAAGAAGAAGACACCTCATTTCGCATACCATGATTTTCCTTTCTTGCTATTTCAAGTAAAATTAAGTGAATATTTACACCGAGTTTCATTTCATTCACAGCTGGACCGAATCACAGAGTTTTTGGGTACACCATCCTACGAAGACATGCCGACAGCTTGCCAGGGAGCTCGAGACTACATCAGGTCACGACCGCACAAGCCAGCAGCACTTAATCAGTTTTATGCCCTATCTGAGCAGGCTTCACACGAGGCAGTGCATCTACTATGTAGAATGTTAGTGTTAAACCCTGTAAGTTGGTCTCGTTAAACCAAATGTTTAATGTTGGTGTTAAACACCATGTTGTCTTAATACTAATTTTTAAACAACTAACTTAACGTCTTTATACTGGTTTTGGAGGACTGTGCAGAGTCTGTATACAACACCAGTTTCATTTATATTACCTTGCTCTAAAAGCTATGCACATCCAATCTATTCTTAAATGCATTAACTGTCTCTGCCTCCACTACTTCCTGTGGCAATACATTCCAAGTATTCACCACTCTCTGACTAAAAAAATATTTCCTAATATCTAATCTTGACCTTTCTTTAACTAATTTGTAACTGTGCCCTCTTATTCTTGTAGGTGGTTGTATATTGAAAAACTTGTTATAGTCTAATTTATCCTTTCCTTTGATCATCTTATAAACCTTTATTAAGTCACCTCGAATTCCTTTCTCTTCGAGACACTAGGCCAGTCTTCCTGAGTCTTTCCTCATAACTGTAATTCTGGAATCCCGCTATCAGCTTTGTCGTTCTTTTTTGTATCCTTTCCCCGATTACCAGTTGAACAGAAGAGAGCAGGTCGTGGTCTTCAGACTTCGCACTGGCCACAATAGACTCAGGTACCACCTATTCAACAAATTGAAGATAGGTGGCACTGACGAATGCTCGTGTGGTACTATGAAAATGATCGCTGAACATCTGCTGCAAAACTGCCCGACATACGAGGATCAGAGAAAGCAGATGTGGCCATCACCAGTGCCAACACAAGACAAGCTCTATGGCAGTGTCGACAGCCTCAGGATGACCGCTGCTTTTTTCGAAAAAATACAGGTTGACGTCTGACAGCGTACGACGACGAAGAAGAAGAAGTATTCTTTCCAGCATGTTTATATCCCCTCTACGATAAGGACTCCACACCTGTACACAGTACTCCAATCTAGGTCAAACTAATGCTATATACAGTTTGACTATAACAAACACTGTAAGTTGTTCTTGTTAAACCAGATATTTAATGTTGGTGTTAAACTCTATGTGTCTTAATACTAATTTTTTAACCCTATAAGTTGATCTTGTTAAACCAAATGTCTTAAAGGTACTGTTAAACCGTGTAAGTTGTTCTTGTTAAACCAGATATTTAATGTTGGTGTTAAACTCTATGTGTCTTAATACTAATTTTTTAACCCTATAAGTTGATCTTGTTAAACCAAATGTCTTAAAGGTACTGTTAAACCGTGTAAGTTGTTCTTGTTAAACCAGATATTTAATGTTGGTGTTAAACTCTATGTGTCTTAATACTAATTTTTTAACCCTATAAGTTGATCTTGTTAAACCAAATGTCTTAAAGGTACTGTTAAACCGTGTAAGTTGTTCTTGTTAAACCAGATATTTAATGTTGGTGTTAAACTCTATGTGTCTTAATACTAATTTTTTAACCCTATAAGTTGATCTTGTTAAACCAAATGTCTTAAAGGTACTGTTAAACCGTGTAAGTTGTTCTTGTTAAACCAGATATTTAATGTTGGTGTTAAACTCTATGTGTCTTAATACTAATTTTTTAACCCTATAAGTTGATCTTGTTAAACCAAATGTCTTAAAGGTACTGTTAAACCGTGTAAGTTGTTCTTGTTAAACCAGATATTTAATGTTGGTGTTAAACTCTATGTGTCTTAATACTAATTTTTTAACCCTATAAGTTGATCTTGTTAAACCAAATGTCTTAAAGGTACTGTTAAACCGTGTAAGTTGCTCTTGTTAAACCAGATATTTAATGTTGGTGTTAAACTCTATGTGTCTTAATACTAATTTTTTAACCCTATAAGTTGATCTTGTTAAACCAAATGTCTTAAAGGTACTGTTAAACCGTGTAAGTTGCTCTTGTTAAACCAGATGCCTTAAAGGTACTAGGGAGTCGTGTAGCACAGTGGTTAGTGTGCTGGCTTCGCATCTGAATGATACTGGGTTCATTCCCCAGTTTAGGAGGAAATGGTTTTTCAGACCGCAATAGCTCTCGGGTCAACCCATCCCTCAATGGGTTCCCGTTCAGTCCAGGCAGTAAAAGCGGCCGGCGTGATGCTGACCACATCATCCACTAAGTACCGTGGGTTACAAAATAATATGGGCCCAACCCCATATTTTCTATGCGCTGCATGGCGTGACGGGATCTTTCTTTAAAGGTACTGATAAACTTTGTAAGTTTTTCTTTTTAAACTAGGTGTCTAATGTTTGTGTTAGACCGTATAAGATGTGCAAGTTAACCCAAGTGTCTTAATGCAAGTGTTAAACCCTGTACATTTTTCCTGTTACACAGGTGTCTAATGTTAGTGTTAAACCTTTTAAGTTGTGCTAGTATAACCAGGTGTCTTAATGCTAGTGTAAAACTCTTTGTCTCCCTTGTTAAACCAGGTGTTTTAACGTTAGTGTTAAACCCTATGTGTTACTTTTGTCAAGAGCTAAAGGTGTCTTAATTGTAGTGTTAAACCATGCATATTCTCATTAAACCAGGTGTCTTAATGCAAGTGTTAAATACTGTAAATTCTCATTAAACCAGGTGTCTTAATGCAAGTGTTAAATACTGTAAATTCTCATTAAACCAGGTGTCTAAATGCAAGTGTTAAATACTGTAAATAGGGGACGGCGTGGCCTAGTGGTTAAGTGACACGGCTCACAACCAGAAGGTGCTGGGTTCAATCCCCATCACAGCACCGGCCGTTACCCCGGGGAAGCAAACCCTTAGAAAATGCAGGAGGAAGCAGACCCGTACATAAAATGCATGCTGAAGTCGGATGCACTGGGCCGACAGGCGCAAAATAAAAATCCAATGCAACGCACACCACCTTGAAGATTAGAGAAATACGGCGAACGCAAAAAAAAATATTATTTAAAAAAAATGTAAATTCTCATTTAAACCAGGTGTCAAAATGCAAGTGTTAAATACTGTAAATTCTCATTAAGTCAGGCATCTAACTGCAAGTGTTAAATACTGTAAATTCTCATTAAACCAGGTGTCTAAAGGCAAGTGTTAAATACTGTAAATTCTCATTAAGTCAGGCATCTAACTGCAAGTGTTAAATACTGTAAATTCTCATTAAACCAGGTGTCTAAAGGCAAGTGTTAAATACTGTAAATTCTCATTAAGTCAGGCATCTAACTGCAAGTGTTAAATACTGTAAATTCTCATTAAACCAGGTGTCTAAAGGCAAGTGTTAAATACTGTAAATTCTCATTAAGTCAGGCATCTAACTGCAAGTGTTAAATACTGTAAATTCTCATTAAACCAGGTGTCTAAAGGCAAGTGTTAAATACTGTAAATTCTCATTAAGTCAGGCATCTAACTGCAAGTGTTAAATACTGTAAATTCTCATTAAACCAGGTGTCTAAAGGCAAGTGTTAAATACTGTAAATTCTCATTAAACCAGGTGTCTAAAGGCAAGTGTTAAATACTGTAAATTCTCATTTAAACCAGGTGTCTAAAGGCAAGTGTTAAACCCTGACACTTAAACATGTCTTATTTCCCTCTCTCTGGAGTCGTTACTATGTTAGTATTTGTTTCCATCTGTCAATCTTTCTGTAATTTGAAAATCAAAGCAGTTTTCATTCCTTTTGTTCATCTATCCTGTTCTTCATCTGTCTTTTTGTCTGTTGTTTGTGTCTTTTGTAGTATAGGGACCATGTTCATGAACCTGGTTGCGGATATCTAGTGTTAAAGGTTGTTGTAGTCATTGAAGGCGGCAACTAGTACTGAGTTGGCAGTTTTCAGTGGTTCTTCTTTTATCGTGAGCTGCACTGAAGAGGGTGGACCTTGGTTCTCCTGGCTATAGTGTAATTCAAGGCTTCTTAACAGGTTTACCACTTAAAAAATCAGTGTGTTTATCCCACCTCGTTGACAAGCTGCTGTAGCACAGTCTGTTTCCAGGCGTCCAGCGTGGACATAAGATGGGGTCTTGGTCGCAATGTTTACCGTAACCCTTCTTTTGAACCTGTCGATGGCCTTCTTTTTCCCAGTTGGTTGCGTCCACCTTATTTCTCAATTCTCCAGGGCGGTGTGCATTACACTATGTATTTAGTTTACGTCTGTCGGCACAGTGCATCCGATTTCAGCATGCATTTTAGGGAAGGGTTTGCTTCCTCCTGCATTTTCAAAGGGTTTGCTTTCCTGGGGTATCAGCCGGTGCTATGATTGGGGAGTGAACCCAGTACCTTCGAATTGTGCGCCGTGTCACTTAACCACTATCCCACGCCATACCCCTCATTCCCGGTGTAAAAGACGGATGTGTTCCCATATCTATTGATGTTCTTCTTCGGCTTTCACCCTGAAATAGGACGCTGTGTCGTAGTTTACTGCGATATCTGCACATTTCGGCTCAAGGCAACCGGTTTCAGTTGGCTTTTTTCAGTACCGGATTTGCCTTCCCACCTCGATACCTATTCTCTTATGCAGACTACACTAGTACATTCTGTTTTCAGATTCGCTGCGTGGAGGCGGAATAGCGTCTTCATCAGCTCTGGTTCACTGACCTTGATACATGTAATCAACTGTGAGTCGCTGTTTGCTGTCAGCTCATTCACTATGCTGCATCTTCAGCCCTTTCACACCAACTGCTCAAGATAGTGTGTTAGAGTTGTTGTTGTTGTTGTTATTGAATGCCCACAATGAGTAAGATTACTTTTTTGTGCGCCCTGAAAAGGACGTTAAGGGGCGGGTTTCTATAGCTGTCCTTACATTCCGAGCATGCTGATGAAAGTGGACATCGATCCTCCAAGTGGTTGTGCTATGCTTGGCTTCATCTGCGCGTTCATCATCTTGTTAGCCAGGGTGCCATGAAAACAGTTGGTTTACAGGGTGAACTACATGGAAGTAGGGCTGGGGTCGTGACAGTATGTTTTACCTGACCCTAACTAACATGCCTGATCAGTATGTTTTACCTGACCCTAACTAACATGCCTGATCAGTATGTATTACCTGACCCTAACTAACATGCCAGATCAGTATGTTTTACCTGATCGTGATAAACATGCCCGATTAGTATATTTTACCTGACTAGACTTTTAGTATTCTCTCCTTAATATTTTTTTATTTCTGCGTTTGCCTTATTTCTCTATTACCCAAGGCTGTATGTGTTGCACTATGTTTTTGTTTTGCGCCTGTCAGTCCAGTGTAACGGCCGGTGCTGTGATGGGGAGCGAACCCAGCACCTAGGTTTGTGAGCTGTCACTTAACCACTAGCCCACGTCGTCCCCTTCCTCTTAATATAATATAGTATGGTATAGCATAGCACAACACAGCTCAGTATAGTATAGAATAATATAGAACAGTGTGATATAGAACAGTATAGTATTGTACAGTATGATATAGAATAGTATAGTAGTGTACATTATTGCATAGTACAGTGTAATATAGAACATTATAGTAAAGAACAGTATAGTATAGTTATATAATGCTATATGAAATAATATTCTGTTATATAATGCTATGTGAAATAATATTCTGTTATATAATGCTATGTGAAATAATATTCTGTTATATAATGCTATATGAAATAATATTCTGTTATATAATGCTATATGAAATAATATTCTGTTATATAATGCTATATGAAATAATATTCTGTTATATAAATATAATACATTCTTTCTCCAGAATAAAAGAATCACAGCAGCCGATGCCCTAACCCACCCATACTTAGACGAAGGCCGGCTGAGATTCCACTCCTGCATGTGTACATGTTGTATGCCGGGTACACAGGGCAGAAACTTCTGTGCTGACTTGGAACCAGAATGTACCATCCCTTTTGATTTCTCCTTTGAGAAGTCATTGACCTCAATCTCTAGATTGAAAGGTACACACAGATTCTGTGTTAGCTCTTTATTCTAGTCTGTCTTCCTACCAACCTTGTTCTACTATAGTCAAACATGGACAATGTCAAAAGCACAAGGCAGCAAATTCTCCACCAGTGAAAATGAGATATCTACGAATGGTCGCTGGCATCTCCAGGAGAGACAGATTGAAAAATCAGGATATTCGCAAGGAGGTCTGTTCCATCCCCTGTGTTGACTACATGTCCAGACAGAAGGTACAATAGTCCAATAATCTTACGAGAATGTTCCCTGATCAGCTACTTCCTGCAGGCTTAAAATACCAGGTGGTCCAGCTTCTGAGTGAGAGGACAACTGACGGAAAGGTGGATAGACGGCGTTAAGACGATTTTCAAACGACACAGAACTTATGTGACCCATTTGGTCCAGGAGACACAACTTAAGCTTCCCATGACACACACCAGGGTACAAGTGGAATGATAACCAATCAAACTCCTCATTGGGATCAAGATGCTGAGCAGCACATGAGCTGCAGTGGTCAGCGACCCATAGCTGACTATTAGCGTCAGGGCTAGCGAACCATAGCTGCCTAGACCTTTCTACACCTCCACGCGGTGATCCTGGATAACAGGCTGCATTAGGGCAGACTGGCTAAGGAGAAGGGATCGAAGAGGGAATGCTAACCCGGTACTCAAAAAATGCTTGCTGAAGTCAGATGTGTTGGACCGAAAGGTGCAAATATCGCAGCCAAGCTGTAAACTACGACACAACGCATTCCGTTCTCTGGACTATATTCTGCTACATAAGCCCTTTCAGGGTTTGGTAGCTGGAGATTGAGAACGAACGAAGAAGAAGAAGAAGAAGAAGAAGAAGAAGAAACTCATTTTCTGTGATACACTTTTTATGCATTAAGGAAAAAGTTGATAATTGCATTGAACATCTAAAACAAAGTTTCTCATACTTTTGTCATGGAGAAACTACTTGAAATAGTTGCCATGTCTGAGGGAAACCTTTGAAATAATTGTTGTGTCAGATGAAAACTTGACATAATTGTCATGTCTCAGGGAATCCTTGAAACAATTGTAATGTTGTCAGGGAAACCTTTGAGATAATTATGTTGTTTCAGGGAAACCCTTGAAATAATTGTCATGCCACAGGGAAACACTTGAAATAATTATAATGTCTCAGGGAAATGCTTAAAATAATTGTCATGTCTCAGGGAAACCCTTGGAAAAATTGTCATGTTTTCGGGAAACCCTTGAAATAATTGTTATGTTTCACAGAAACTCTTGAAATATTCATAATTTTCAGGAACCCCTTGAAATAATTGTCATGCCACAGGAAAACCCTTGAAATAATTATCATGTTTCAAGGAACACCTTGATGAATATTATCATTTCTATAGCTCCAAGTACATTAGTATAATCGGTTTAGTTGTTTGCGATGAACATGCTGAGCAGTACATGAGCTGTAACAATCATTGATCTAAAGCTGATTTCTAGCATCATGGCCAGCAACCCAGAACTGTCAAGATCCTTCTTCACCTCCACGTGGTGATCCTGGATAACAAGCTGCAGCAGAGCAGACTGGCTAAGGAGAAGGGATCGAAGAGGGAATGCTTATCCAGTACACAAGAACATCATGCTGAAATCGTATGTGTTGGGCCAAAAGGTGCAATATCGCAGTGAAGCTTTAAACTGCGATACAACACATTCCGTTCTCCGGTCAACATACTGCTAAATGCAAAACCCTTTTAAGGGCTTGCTAGTGGGAGTTTGAGAACAAATGAAGTATTTAGTTGTTAGTTTAAAGCCCCTCGACTATCCTAACAATTGGTGGGGGGGAAAAAAAGTTGAACGACAGTTAGTTGTACGTATAATAATTATTGGCTATACTATTTTGAATGATTTTTATTTTTTTTCTGTTTGCAATACGAACATTTATTGACAATGTTAAGTAGAACTACACAAATTGTGCGTCTTAACAGCAGAACTAGATGAATGAAGTCTCTTAATGAAGCACTGACATAAAGAGTTGATTGGTCCATGTTTGCAACAGCTGCCAGTTAAAAGTACAAAAACATTTTTAAAATTTATTTAGAAATTACAAAAACAACTGCAATTTTAAAAATTCAGTTCTGATGTCTGTCCGAAGCCTTAGGGACCTTGCTAGGGACCCTAGGGGGTTGTGGAGAAAACTGTTTGAAAACCCTGATTTAGATGGACAGTTATGGAGGAAGTATGAACAGTTATGGAGGAAGTACGGACAGTTATGGAGGAAGTACGGACAGTTATGGAGGAAGTACGGACAGTTATGGAGGAAGTATGGACAGAATTATGGAGATACAATGGACAGTTATGAAGGAAGTACCATACACAAAGATAATCTTGTAGCAGAAATTTATCCTAGAGGATGAAGTGTAATGATTGGTTTTCAGTTTAAGAGCATGCCATGACTGAGCCCATCCCAAGTTTAAGAGCATGCCATGACTGAGCCCATCCCAAGTTTAAGAGCATGCCATGACTGAGCCCATCCCAAGTTTAAGAGCATGCCATGACTGAGCCCATCCCAAGTTTAAGAGCATGCCATGACTGAGCCCATCCCAAGTTTAAGAGCATGCTTTGACTGATGTTGATGTCCGTCCTTCACATGTGTTGAAGACCACTTTCTCTGTTCAGCAGTGTGGACAAATGTTTCCTTTCACTGTGTTCGCTGAAATGGGTGACTTGCAAGGTGATCTGGATTAAAGTGAGAAACAAACTGCACCATTTGTCAACCTCACTCTTTCGTCCTGAGTTTCCTTTGGCCAGTGACATAACATTATCGAGACAGCAGATAGCATAGGATGCAGATTTGTCCTCGGGGTTTTCTCCCGAAGCCTTTCCCGTAAATAGGTACCTCGCAAGGCAGCTGTGATTGAGCCAATCACAAACAAAGATGGTGCAGCATCAAACTTGTGCTTCAAGATATGATCTCATTTGACTGTAAAATTCAATCCTAGCATGGCAAATTTCATGTGGGGGCATGCGTGTAAGGAGTTGACTGTGAGGTCATTAATTTTAAATTATTTCACATTAAAAAACTTGTCTAAATTAATTCTTGAACAATCCATTTATCATTTGGTATTTCACAGAAAAATTGTATAAATTTATCCTTGAACACCAACAACGCAGCACAAACAGGTTGCCACTGTGCCTGAATCCACATGCAGCCGCATTAGCAAAAATTCAGAGGTAGGTCACTCTGTCAGGATCCTTGTTATAAGTCTTTGTTCTCTCCCTTGTTATTTTGTTTATTTATTTTGTAAATTTTGTCAAGCCTTCTGTTCTTGATTTTGGTTTGTTTGTTTTTAATTGTTAGTTTGGCCAGGTAATCTGCCAATTTAATCAGATTAGATGACCCCCACTGTTTGTTTGTATTTAATATTACAATAATTAATTCACACTAACCTGGCGGATTAGTGAGTTGAAACTGCTTCTTGCACAATAGGAGAATTAACAAGCACAATAAATGTTGTGTAAATAGCATATATATATATATATACAGATATAACCTTTACGACATTATATTAAAAAATCACGCAATTTCCTCTGCAGCTGCATTATTTTTCAGCGCTCACATATTTCAAGGGTTGTTGACTTTGATAGCCTGTAACTTTTTTATTTTATGATTTATTGACATGATCTGTTTGTGAGTAGAGAAATAAATGAATGAAGAATTTGTTGATATTATTGTTTCTGTTGCTTGTGTGTGTTAGTTTCTGAGATACAAGAAGATTAAGGTGATTGTGTTGAAATACAGCACAAACATATAAACTCTCAGACTTTTGGCATCCCTTGGTTGAAAAAAACAAAAAAACATAAAAACGAATAAGAACTATTGATGTTTACAGTAATGGCTATGTCTGCCCATTCCGACTATAAACGTAATTATTGTATCTACATAAACAAACTAAATAGATTTACCTCAGAAAAATCAGTTGTACAAACTTAACTTCCCCATTCTCAATAATGGGTGAATCTTCAAATCCAAGCGAATAACATAAGAAATCGTTTGCAAACATCTAACGTAAATGACAAAATCACCATTGTTTGTATCTAACCGTACATGACGGAAGTCGGAACTCTCTACAATCTAATGAACAGTATTCTTATGAATATTTTCCTGTAGCTGTTTAATCATATTTTATTAGAACGACCGTCGCTATGCAACGACATAAGTCAATTTGGAACAACCTTATTTGTTCGATTTTCATGATGTCAGTCGATTTGGATCAACTCTAGCGTCATAAAACATATATATATATATACACACACTCTTCTGTCTGCTATATGTTCCAAATAAAGCATGGCTAGCTACCTTATCTGTGGTAATTTGTTATTCATAGCTGTAGTTTCCTGCCAGCCAGCCACAAGCACAAATCCTCATGCTTAGAAGGCTACAGGGGTGCTATTCTCTCTTCCCCGTGCACCACTTGGGTGTTATCTTTAGTCGTCGTCGTCATACAACTATTCCCATTGCTGGGGTAGTCGAGGGATTTTGTAAATGCTGAGGACTACAGGCCTTCATGCCACGTCATGTGCTGGCTATGTTTGTTTATTTCACCCCCATCAGAAAAACAACATATACCTTACCAGGGATTTGAATTTTGCCTGGGCAGCGGACATTTAACCTAATCTTTTCTATTTTCAACTGCCGAGGGATTTTAAACGTGCGCGACACTGTACACAGGTGTCGATTTCTACTTCTCAGATATTCAGAAATTCAACCAAATTCTTCTTCTTCTTCATCGTACGCAGTCAGACATCAACCTTTATTTTTTCAAAAAAGCAGCGGTCATCCTGAGGCTGTCGACACTGCCATAGAGCTTGTCTAGTGTTGCCACTGGTGATGGCCACATCTGCTTTCTCTGATCATCGTATGTCGGGCAGTTTTGCAGCAGATGCTCAGTGGTCATTTTATCGGTACCACACGGGCATTCGTCGGTGCCACCTATCTTCAATTTGTTGAATAGGTGGTACCTCAGTCTATTGTGGCCAGTGCGAAGTCTGAAGACCACGACCTGCTCTCTTCTTTTCAACTGGTAATAGGCATAGTTTTTGGAGTAGCCAGTATGTTCGGTTTTCCATTTGGTCATGTATCTAGCTCTAATAAGCTGTTTTGACTCTTCGTATGTCATACTAGTATCTGGTTGTGGTAGTCTTGCACCTTCTTTTGCCAGTCTGTCTGCCTCCTCGTTTCCTTGGATCTGTAAGCAGGACTATATAGCTTTCATTCCTTTTACCAACCAAATTCAAAATTATGTTAACAATCTACTCAATCTATTAAGGGATCCTTGTCTGTGCTACAGAGCTCGTGCATTGTGTTGAGATTCTCCGAGAATATGGAGAAGAACAGAGCACTAATGGGTTAAACCATGTGCAATGACGTTGATTCTTTGACTAAACCAAAGCAAGGATTCGATCCACTGCTTTTCTTGTCAGCAGACAGTCGTCACAATCATTTGGCCATGTACTCCTCGTATGATTAGTAACTGGGATGGAAGAGTAATCTAGGTTAGGTGAAACAACCTGGTCAAGACGCCCCTCACACGTCCTTGTTGGATCTCCTGGAAACAGGCTGTGCCACAGCAGTCTGGCCGAGGTGGTAGAGATTAACAATCCTTAAAGTGATGAGCTTACTGAAGAGCCTTGCATTGCACTACAGCCAGGAGGACTCCAGTTCAACTTCTGAAGTGAGACTCAGAATGTTACCTGCTACTAAAATAAATGCTGTAAAGACAAACTAAACTCAGTTCAAGTAGCCGCGAACACCAACAGCATCTTTATCAGCTAAAATTAACTTTCTCATTGCTCTATTTGTTAAAGGGTACTTACAACATTGCTTTTGTCTGACCCAAAACAGTTTTTAATAAAGCCGGGATCCAGTCATTTGTTGAAGCATACCACAACCAACTTTTAGGACA
Organism: Ariolimax columbianus; assembly: GCA_036924085.1. Taxonomy (NCBI): domain Eukaryota; kingdom Metazoa; phylum Mollusca; class Gastropoda; order Stylommatophora; family Arionidae; genus Ariolimax; species Ariolimax columbianus. Next base: position 70,746,280 of record JAVGWX010000012.1, read on the forward strand.
GCCCTTTCTGTAGAAGATGGATGTGTCGGACCGAAAGGTGCAAAATATAGCAGTCAAGCTGTAAACTAGTGACACAAGGCATTCTGTTCTCCGGACTACATTCTGCTACTTGCAAAGCCCTGTTCAGAGATTTGTAGTGGGAGATTGAGAACGAACGTAGAAGAAGAAGAAAAAGGAAAGCCTGGATCCAGCCATTTGTTGAAGCATACCATAACCAGCTTTTAGGAGAGTCTGGTTCCAGCCATTTGTTGAAGCATACCATAACCAGCTTTTAGAAGAGTCTGGTTCCAGCCATTTGTTGAAGCATACCCCATGCAGCTTTTAGGAGAGTCTGGTTCCAGCCATTTGTTGAAGCATACCCCATCCAGCTTTTAGGAGAGTCTGGTCCCAGCCATTTGTTGAAGCATACCACAACCAGCTTTTAGGAGAGTCTGGTTCCAGCCATTTGTTGAAGCATACCATAACCAGCTTTTAGGAGAGTCTGGTTCCAGCCATTTGTTGAAGCATACCCCATCCAGCTTTTAGGAGAGTCTGGTTCCAGCCATTTGTTGAAGCATACCCCATCCAGCTTTTAGGAGAGTCTGGTTCCAGCCATTTGTTAAGCATACCCCATCCAGCTTTTAGGAGAGTCTGGTCCCAGCCATTTGTTGAAGCATACCACAACCAGCTTTTAGGAGAGTCTGGTTCCAGCCATTTGTTGAAGCCTACCCCATCCAGCTTTTAGGAGAGTCTGGTTCCAGCCATTTGTTGAAGCATACCCCATCCAGCTTTTAGGAGAGTCTGGTTCCAGCCATTTGTTGAAGCATACCCCATCCAGCTTTTAGGAGAGTCTGGTCCCAGCCATTTGTTGAAGCATACCACAACCAGCTTTTAGGAATGCCTGGTCCCAGTGATATAAAATATTAATATGTTATCTATATTATGGTGCAAAGTAGTAACATACAAAAAGGCATGCAGTTATTTTTTTTCAAAACTGAAAATTAATTTGGTCCAGACATAAAGAAACTCAAGTCCTGAAAGAGTTAAAATATTGAAACACTGATAAAATGAAACAAATTTAGCTCAATGTGCAGTTAGTAAAAATCAAGTACTGAAAGAGTTAAAATATTGAAACACTGATAAAACAAAACAAATTTAGCTCAATGTGCAGTTAGTAAAAATCAAGTACTGAAAGAGTTAAAATATTGAAGCACTGATAAAACGAAACAAATTTAGTTCTATGTGCAGTTAGTAAAAATCAAGTACTGAAAGAGTTAAAATATTGAAGCACTGATAAAACGAAACAAATTTAGCTCAATGTGCAGTTAGCGATATAAATGTTCTCCTGGTGTCAATGGGTCTCCTGGAAGAGTGAAAGGGACGGGGCGATCTTTTGTCCTTCAAGAGCTATATTCCCTCTAATGACATGCATGGAAGGAAATGATGATCTGTTTGGCCCACTTATTTTTTCCTTTGTTTACGCTCCCTGAGACCGTTTATTGGGGAGGAAAGAATAGAACCACTGCTCAAGGATGGTTATGTCAGCCGTCTTATTAATTAAAAATAAAGTGACACAAATGCCACCACTGCAGTGCACATAAAGGAAATAGTACAGGCTTCCTGCATGCAGTCTAGCTACTGTGGTAGCTGTGTGCTCCAACAGGAGTGAAGAGGATGATGTTAGTGATTGAATTCTGCTGTAAAATATGGTTCCTATCTCATTCTCTCGTATTGTGTTGTTATCCTGTTTATGCACTTTAGTTTTAACCTTCTTTCTCTTCATTATTATTGGCTGAGTTGTTGTTTCTTCATTTTCTCCCTTAATGCCATTATTATATTCTTCTTTTAAATATCGCTTATGTATTCTTGCATGTCGCTTTCAACCATATTATAGCAATAATAATAATGTTTGCTTAGACGTCATAGGCCGTTGCGTCGATTGACCACTACCATGTCCAATTGCTGAGGCTGTGTCCATGCATAGTGTGTCGATCTAAATCCCAAAAGACTCCCCAGGTGGAGCCGTGTACTCCGCAGCCTTGGAATGAGTGCCGTCGGGCATGAAATGTAGCATAACAAACAGGATAACCGATAGAAAGCACATCAAATCCACAGAATAAATTCCCTGACACCACCTGGTAAAGGAGTTGTGAAATATAATCCAGACAGGAACCACTAAACATAGGAAAACTCGACACACACACTAGAGAGTCAAGAGCGCAGCCACTAAGGCTCGGCCATAAATGTAGATTAGTTTATTCGGTTTTATTTGGCTGTATGGGTTATTCAAAGTATAATTGGCACACTGTTTCTAACTTATTTACAATAAAATATGCTTTTACATAAGTCAGGTGTGTCTTCTTCGGCGTTCATCTTGAAAAGGATGTTTGGTACGCTGTGTCATAGTGTACAGCAAGGCTGCGATAGTTATGCTTTTCAGCCCAACACATCAGATTTCAGCATGGCATTTTTTGAACCGGTATTGCTTTCCCTCGTCGATCTCTAATATCTTAGCTAGGCTGCATGGTTGCAGTATGTTTCCAGGGCTGTATTTGAAGGCGAAATAGTGTCTTGATCAGCTCTGGTTTGCTGATCCTGATGCAAGTAGCCAGCTATGAGTCACTGGCTGCTGTCAGCTCATTTACCGCTGCATCTTCGACCTCTGTTCACCTGTTTTATAGTAATAGTAATAATAGTTTGCCTGTCTGAAGTGAAGGGCTGAGAATATGCAGAGATTTTTTTGCGGTTGGTTTTCTTGTTTTTGTGTGCTCGCCTTATTTCTCTAATCCCCAAGGCGGTGTGCTTTGCACTGTGGTTTTTATTTTGCGCCTGTCGCCCCAGTGCATCTGACTTCAGCATGCATTTTATGTAAGGGTCTGCTTCCTCCTGCATTTTCTAAGGGTTTGCATCCCTGAGGTAACGGCCGGTGCTGTGATGGGGATCGAACCCAGCACCTTCGGATTGTGAGCCGTGCCACTTAACCACTAGACCACGCCATCCCCTTATACAGAGATTAAAAACACTAATTATGTGCATAAATGCAACTAATAATAATCAGATTTTTTTGGGAGACACACTCCAACACGATGTGAAAACATTCAATTATCTTAATAGCAATATAAACAAAGTAGGAGGTACAGATAAATCAAAATAATACAAAATGAGTGGATAGTTCATTGTATTGAGGAACATGGAAATCAAAAGAAATTAAATGCAACATTAAAATAAAAATCTCCTGTGTAAAATCTGTTCTATTGTTTGGCTCTGAAACATGGAAAACAACAAAAACAGAGAAAAAAGGTACAGGCTTTTGTAAATGACATGGTAAACAACAAAAAGAGAGAAAAAGTTACAGGCTTTTGTAAATGACATGGTAAACAACAAAAACAGAGAAAAAAGTTACAGGCTTTTGTAAATGACATGGTAAACAACAAAAAGAGAGAAAAAGTTACAGGCTTTTGTAAATGACATGGTAAACAACAAAAACAGAGAAAAAAGTTACAGGCTTTTGTAAATGACATGGTAAACAACAAAAAGAAAGAAATAGTTACAGGCTTTTGTAAATGACATGGTAAACAACAAAAAGAGAGAAAAAGTTACAGGCTTTTGTAAATGACATGGTAAACAACAAAAAGAGAGAAAAAGTTACAGGCTTTTGTAAATGACATGGTAAACAACAAAAAGAGAGAAAAAGTTACAGGCTTTTGTAAATGACATGGTAAACAACAAAAAGAGAGAAAAAGTTACAGGCTTTTGTAAATGACATGGTAAACAACAAAAAGAGAGAAAAAGTTACAGGCTTTTGTAAATGACATGGTAAACAACAAAAAGAGAGGAAAAAGTTACAGGCTTTTGTAAATGACATGGTAAACAACAAAAAGAGAGGAAAAAGTTACAGGCTTTTGTAAATGAAACTTGCGCAGAATAGAGAGATTGGCATTGTATGATGTTGTTGCTGTTGACTGCCTACAATGAGTAAGTTTGCTCTTTTGTACGCCCTGAATAGGGCATAAAGTGGGGAGTAGTAGTAGCTTTCCTCACATCCTGAGCGTGCTACGCTCGACTTCATCTGTGTAACGCTCACTACTACATAAATCATGTCAATCGACATCTCATCAGCTAGATTGCCTTAAAAACAGCCTGTTTCCAGGTAACACTACATAGAATAGAGATAGTGGTTTTGGTCAATATATTGTGCTTGATCGGACTAGCATCTCAGTTCCCCAAAATAGGCGGCCAAATACTGAAATAGGTCAGTCTTGCTGTAATTATGACACAACGTTGCAAACGCCCTCTTCAGGACGAATGCCGTAGAAGATATCAGTATTTTCCTGCTACTGTTTAATTAATATCCCCCCATTCATTTTGTAGCACAATTGTCAACTCTTCCTTTGCTGTTATTTCATCGTATGACCAAGGACTTTATATCAATTCATGATATAGTCATTCTTTCTGAAGCTGATACTGACTTCTGTATTTGATCCACGTCAGACATCATGTTTCCAATGTTACAAAGCATCGCCTTGTCATTCCCCCTGAAGATGACATCCATATTGCATCTTTCTAGAAGGTTTGAGCAGATCATCAGGTGGTTTGGGTTGTGTGTTGCTCCAAAGTAACATGTCTCACCGTCCCTGTATCCCCATCTTTTTCTATATCGTGCTACACCAGTTTTCAGTCTATTTAGTGACTTCCATGTTGCATAAGACAAGTCATGTTCAGGTGTAGGTTTCTCCCACAGTTTAACCCAATGGGATCTATGTTAGTTCATTCCATTTTTCAATGCCACATTTACCAGAATTAATCTGTAAGGAACTAGATGGATAGGAAATGTTGCGGATATTCGAAATCGGTATGTAATTACGACTACTTCAGTGACGCGTCTGACCCTGGACAGAAAACTACGACTCCCCAACCCATCACTTACTTACTTAGTCGCTCCTTTTCTAATGTGAGGTGTATAGATTTTCCAGAAAGAACGCCACACTGCTCTATCCACCGTCTTTTTCCTGGCATCTTTCCAATCCAGCCCTCGATCACTTAGGGACTTTCGTATGTTGTCTTCCCAACATACTTTGGGACGTCCTGGGCGTCTGCGTCCTTGACTTTTTATCTCCCATGACTGCTTTGGTATCCGATCTTCTTCCATTCTACAGACATGGCCAAACCACTGTAGTTGGGACTGCTCCACTCATGTCTGCAAGGGTTGAACTTCGACCCAACCCATCACAACATGACAAGTCTGTAGAGGGTTGACAGATTTTGATTGGTGCAGTCATTACCTATATGTGTTTTTATAGACTTTTAACTTTTGGTCCTCTGCAACTTCAATCTGTTTACTTTCTGAAGTAAATAATGTTTGATAAATTAATGACATCAGAGCAACTGGAGTCTCAAGCAACAGCCCAAACAAAAATTAGTGGGGTACAAGCATTGTAGTCTTGTATCAAATTGTTAGGCCAAAGATGCAGCCCAGTGAATGAACTGATAGCAGCTAGGGACTCATAGCTGGTCACTCGCATCAAGGTCAGCGAACCAGAGCTGACCAATATTCCACCTCCAAGCAGCAATCCTGGAAATAGTCTACACTAGTGTAGTCAGGCTAGGAGAGTAGGGTTTGCAGTAGGTAGCCAAACCAGGTACTCAAAAAAAGCCAGCAACTGGAACCGTATGTGTGGGGCATAAAGGCACAGATATCAAAGCTTTGCTGTAAACTACGACACATCACCACAGCATCCTTTTTAGAACAAACGCTGGAGATAAAGAAAAAGAAAAAAAAGAAGTAGTAGTATCCAAGGGGCAACCAGTAGCAAACGTACCGCAAATCTAGATGAGCATTTTTACATTTTTTTGCATCCAATTTTGTAAACCCCAGTCACAATTAGTATTCAGTCTGGCTCCAACAATCGTCACTTCACTAATTTCATCTGTTTTTTGCTTTGTTTGCAGACTTGATTGCATTTGCTTTTACTGCTGATGTGAATTTTTATTGAATGTCTTTGTCTTTCCTCGTTGAAGTGTGCCAAATTTAGAAAAGCTTTTTGTGCATGAACTTAACATGGACTGCGTACATTAAAAAAAAAATGGGTTTCCTTCCGTAGGGGCACAACTTTTCTGTGTCATGATTCAGAACACAAGCTTCGCCACACACTCCTTCCCCCGCCCCACCACCACCACCACCTATGCATGATACTGACAAAATCTTTCTGAAACTAGCCATTAATTTTTTATTGTAAGCCCTTGCAGTGAGAATGCTTCTGTTGCTGTTATTTGTGCCACCCCTTTCACATCAGTAGTAGCTGAATTTGGAAATAATGGTATTCAGCATTTATACAACGAGTTTAAATTAGGACATTGAATGAATCTGCGGCACTGATAAAAGGACTGCTGAACATTTGCTGCAAAAGTGCCCTACATATGTGTTCCAGAGAAGGCACATTTGGCCATCTTCCGTTCCAATCCGAGATTAGCTCTATGGAGATCCCGGTGACCTCGTGCGGACCACTGCTTTCTTTAGAGATATTCAAGTTGACTTTTATTCTCCCAACGATTATGATAGATTTACGAGGTTGTTCATGAAACCGGACCTAGTGGCTTTATTATAAACAGATGAAAGTTACATCATCTGGTGTGACAGAATTAAATATAGCAATCGTTATGAAGCAAACGTGCCACAGGGTTAGTTAAAATAAGTCATAGAGCAATAGGATATATATATATATATATAGGACATATCGAGGCTATATAATGGGTGTGGCAGTACTTCCCACCTTTTCTGTGTTAATGCTTTCTGAAAAAATGTTTGCGACATGTGGACGCGCATTGTTGTGCAACAGAATCACACCACGCGAAAGCATGCCGGCTCGTTTATTCTTGATTGCTGTTTGCAGCTTGTCTAGTGTGTCATTGTAGCAGATGGTATTGATGTTCACACCAGGCTTTTTAAAGTCTACCAACAACAAAAGCCCTTCATGGTAAAAAAAAACGCTGTCAGCATAATCTTACCAGCGGAAATGTGTGACTTGAATTTTTGTGGTTTCGGTGATCCGGGATGTTTCCGTTGCGTGCTAGCAGTTTTTTTGCTCGGCTTAAAGTAGTGGCACCATGATTCATCACCTGCCACTATGCGCAAAAGAAACGAATCATCCTCCTCTTTGTATCGCAGCAAGTGGCTCAAACTCCATCCCACACGTTCTTCCTTATAGTGGTTGGTCAACAACCGAGGTACCCATTGTGAACACACCTTCCGATACTTCAGTTTCTTGCTAACGACCATTTGAACTGTCCCTAGCGACACAGCGAATTCCTCTGCTAGTGAATGTATGCTTTGGTAACAGTCCAACCGAATTCCTGCATCAATTTTGGCGATGACATCCTCTGATGCAACAATATGCGCCTGACCTGGTCTAAGAAGGTCTTTCGTTAACTTACATCTTTCTTTAAACATCGTTGTCCAGTTCTTCACTGTTGTCTTCGACACACTTTTGTCACCATACACTGCCTGCATTCTGCAATGAATGTCAACTGGTCGACATCCTTCAGCTGTTAGAAACTGAATCACCGCTTGCTGATCAACTCTGAATGGATTCCGTATCATACCCCCCATGTTTTCAACAGTCTGCCGAGGAAACTACGAGTCGGAAGATAATTACATTTTTTAAACTTGACAGTTGGTATCTTTTGAACACGCCTTGTATGAAGAAAATGCGTTAAATCAGTGACTTTTCGGTTCAGAATTTTTCCACGGAATTTCAAGTAAAAAAATAAGCCTACTTAACAGTTGCAGTGTGCAGTTGATGAAAATATTGAAATGTTTTGTGGTACCCTTGTAAACCAGCCACGTTTTGCCAAGGTGCCGCTGTACATATTTTAGGAAATTCTTTACTAAGTAATGTGAGCACCTTGTGTGATAGCAGTGTGCCAGGCTCATCAGTCCAGAGCATGCAACTCTCAGGAGGTTACATCAATGAGGAAACTGTTAAGAGACATTCAATCGGTCTTTGTAGCGTTTCTTCTGTCCCTCAGATGAGCTCTCACCTGTCCGGAGCTCATCTTACAGTAACTGCTTAGGGAGGTAGTGATCAGGCATGTCAACAACATGTCCTATCCTTCTTCTACTTCGTCTTCTGCGTTTGTCCTAAAATAAAAGGACAGTGTGACGTTGCGTTAAAGTTTACAGCAAGACTGTGATATCTGCTTCTTTCAACGAGGCATTTTTAGAACCGAGTTAGCCTTCTCTCTTTGATCTCTATTCTCTCAGCTAAGCTGCATGGGTGCAGTCTGTATCCAGGGTCACCACTTGGGAGGTGGAATAAGGTCTTGGTCAGCTATGATTCGCTGACTCTGATGAAAGCAGCCAGTTATGTCACTGACTGATCTGGGCTCTTTGTGGCAGAGTATAGATGCTTGAGAGACTTGTCCTGTTGAGAACTTCCTGTTGAGAACAGGATAAGTCCTGTCAGCTGATTATAAGGAGACAGTTCATATGGAAATGTTACCTGACATGTCGGCTAGCGACATTGAAATGGCCTTATAACAAATGAAGTCAAGTAATCCACCTAAGACAGTCAGGGCCTGTCACGATAACCATCCATGACCACAGTTTATGACAGACTCCAAGGAAACATGCAGGTCAAATGGAGTGGGGCTGTCTCTGCCAGGTGTTGCGGATTGTGGTCTCGGGCATGACTCTATGAGTGGTTCTGTCTTTTCGTGTCCCTGATTTCCAGGGACAGGCGTACAAGTTGGCAAGCTAGGATGATGGAGAGAGGCAGGCCATGTGGTCAAAGAGAAAGATAGGATGTCAGTCCATCATTGAGAAAATGCTCTTGGGATGTGAGACTTCAGTGTTTGGGACTATGTCTTGTCAGCACACTCCAAGAAAGAAGAAGAATAATACCTGAATTATGAGACATCAGAGTACTCTGCTCACATAGCAGACTTCATTGGGGCACTTACCTAAGGGACAGCCAATTTACAAGTAAACAAGGAGTAAGGGAGACAGAGCGTGTGGGCTAGTGGTTAAGTGACATGGCTCACAATCCGAAGGTGCTGGGTTCGATCCCCATCACAGCACCAGCCATTACCCCAGCAAAGTAAACCCTTAGAAAATGCAGGAGGAAGCAGACCCTTACATAAAATGCATGCCGAAGTTGGTTGCACTGGGCAGACAGGCGCAAAAGAAAAACTGTAGTTCAACACACACCACCTTGGGGAATAGAGAATTAATGTGAACGCCAAAAAAAAACCACAAAACAAAACAAGCTTTGGGACAAAACTACACAACATGAGACAGAGTTGGAACCCTCACAAATTAACTAACTTCCTTGTCGAGGAACGGGCTGCTTATGACTTACAACACCACTCTCCATTAGTAGAAACATTAGACATAGCTCACACTCAGTTTCAGACCTTCAACCAGCACTGGTCTCCCTATATTGTTGCTACGAAATCTGCATGTCGTGTTATTAAATTTGTCAAACAATGACATAATATTTTTAAATCTCTGCACTTTTTTGTTGTTGTAATATTGCATTCGACCTATACATCTGCTATTGTTCTGTTTGGATTTGATATTTTAAAATATTGTTTCCTTCATTTGACCACACAAAAAATGCTTTGTATGCTATGCACTTCTATGTGTGCATGCATAAGTGTGCATTTTTTTGTGTGTTTTGTTTTTATGGTACTCTTGCTAGTGTCTTGAAAACAATAATTTCATCCATTTTAGGAGTATTCATTGAATGAACTTTTGATTAGAATGTATTTATATTTTAATGTCGTTATATGCTGTTCATAAACAAATGCAAGTTTGATTACTCCTTAAACAAATTAGCTTAATTTTATTCCAGGGATTTAACTAGTTTTTAAAGTGATTATCTTCTTCTTCATCTTCATTCACTCTCAAATGCAACAAAGAATGGAGGTGGATGGATATTTATAAGCCTAAAAAACAGTACACGAAGACAGATTTCAGTGGCGACTAGAAATTTTTCAAATGACTTCAGAACAGAGACAGAGGACAACTTGAAAACTGCATCAGAAACTAACGACAGATGAAAACACAGAGAAACAAGCTGTACTCTTAATATACACGCTGTCCATGAAAAACTACTTCAACCTTATGTAGGTTGTTGTTTCTTTTGTTGTTGAATGCTCACAATGAGTAGGTTTACTCTTTTGTGTGCCCTAAAAAGGACGTTAAGTGGCGGGTTGTCGAAGCTTCCTTCACATTCTGAGTGCGCTAATGAAGGTGGAGCGAGGTCCACCGGGTAGTTGTGCTATGCTTGGCTTCGAGTGTGTGACACTCACTACTATGGGGATTACATCAATCCCTTACCTTGTTAGTCAGGCTGTTATGAGAACAGCCCGTTTCCAGGGAGAACTACGACGAAGCCAAGGTGAGGGTCTTGTCCGGTATATTTTGTCAGACCAAGACGTTAGTTTTCCTTCCCACCTGATGTAGGTAAAAATTATGAAAAGGTTTACCAGGTGTAGATACAGGAACAAGTGGGAAGCAGAGCACGCAGGTCATCAACCAAATGACACATATTACCAGCTCAACAGAGGTGGGCAGGTAGTAATCTGTAGACTGGTTGGTTGGTTGCTAATTCCCCCAATGGATTGCTAATCCGTTTGTGCACTCTGAAAAGGACAGAGCTTGTGGCAGAATGTAGTAGCTTTCCTGACATCCTGAGTGTGTTGATGAAGTGGACTTGGGGCCTCCAGGTGGTTGTGCAATGCTTGACTTCATCTGTGTATCACTAACTACTACGGGAATCACGTCGAACCTCACCTTGTCAGCTAGACTGCTGTCCTTGACAACAGCCCGTTTCCAGGACGACCAACGGGGAAGACAGGTGAGGGTCTTGGCCAGTATATTTCTCCTGACCCTGGCTAACATTGTTTGATCAGTGTGTTTTGCCTGACCAGACATTAGCCCCTTCGTCCCAATCTTTAGACTCCATGTTGTGAAAGCCCAGAGCAGATGTGATACCCAGAAATCATGAACAGCGGGAACACCATCAACTTCTACTGACCTCGTGTGCCCATCATGCAACAGATGTTTTCCTGCCTGCATTGGCCTGTTCAGCCACATGCGCACCCACTCCCATCAGGATAAGCTGTGACAAGGATGATGTCGGTGGTCCTCATTGACAACGATGGACAGCTATTATTATTATTATACCAGGGGCTCTCCAAACTTTTCTGTGTGCAGTTCACATAAAATATATTACACATTTCTGCAGGCTAAAGAAAAACAATAGGATTATAAAGGGAAAGAATACTTTTTATTTGGTAATCAGCTTGATGTGACTTGGAACGAAAGAGAAATGTGAAAATTATAAAGTGAGGTAGTAGGGCATACAAATTTTCAAGAAACAAAAACTCACATTTGCCCTGCACAAGATTTCAATCCTAACTATCCAATCACGGAGTTTTGCACAATAAAAACAATGGGAATGATGGAATTGCTTTTTTAAATTTCAAATATTTCTGAACTGAAGTTTCAAGTTTGAATTGCCAATTATTAGAATGGACTTCAAATGCTCATCAATGATTGAGAAAGAAGTAGATGATCACAAAAATGCTTATCAGATCAATTTCAGGATCAAGATGCTGAGCAGTACATGAGCTGCAGTGGTCAGCGACCCATAGCTGACTGTTAGCGTCAGGACCATTGAACCAAAACTGCCAAGACCCTTCTACACCTCCCCACGGTGATCCTCTATAACAGGCTGCAACAGAGCAGGCTAGCTATGGAGAAGGGATCGAAGAGGGAAGGCTAATCCGGTACTCAAAAATGCCTACCGAAGTCGTATGTGGAGGACCGAAAAGTGCAAATATCGTAGTCAAACTGTAAACTATGGTACAATGCATTTCGCTCTCCGGACAACATCATGTTGTTTGAAAGCCCTTTTCATGGGTTGGTAGTGGGAGTTTGAGAATGAATGACGAAAAAGAAGAAGATAAATTTGCTCATTGGTTGAATTTACCATACTTCCTACTCGAGAATGTTTTTCGGCATCTTGTACCAAAACCTGGCACAAATCCATAAGCAAATCGCTTCAAATTTGTAAACTGCTGAAGCTGCACAGATTTAGATCACATTTCCTTCTTTACTTGTCTTTCATTATGCAATCTGATTTGAGATCAATAATTTTCAATTATTCAATTTCAAAAATTAATCAATAATTGAGAAACTTGACATGGGATTGTTTCCATATTGCATTTAAATAGATTTAATGGAATGAGCTTACAGCATCTAGCGACACATCAGGGTCATCCAACCAGAGCTGATCAAGACCTTATTCCACCTCAAGCGGTCGCCCTGGAAACAGTCTGCACTTCTCTAGTCTGGCTAAAAGCATAGGGATCGCAGAATGAAGGCCTAACACATTACCCCCCAAAAAAGTTGACTGAAAATAATGTGTCTGGTCGAAAGGTGCAGATATCATCGCCACCTAAAACATTACCCCCCAAAAAAAGTTGACTGAAAATAATGTGTCTGGTCGAAAGGTGCAGATATCATCTCGAGCGAAAGGTGCAGATATCATCGCAGCTTTGCTGTAAATTACGACACATGTCCTTTACAGGACGAACGCCGATGAAGAAAAAGTGAACCGTAGCTGACCTTGACCCTGTTCTGCTTCCATGAAGTGGCCTTGAAAATAGACTAAGGTAGTGTAGTCTGGCTAAGAGAATGGGGTTTGCAGAGGGTAGGCAAACCTAGTCCCAAAAATATTGTGCTGAAACCGGATGGATCAAACTGAAAGACACAGATATCGTAGCTTCACTGTTTATTATAACACAATGTTCTTTTCAGGACAAATATAGAAAAGAAATGGAATTTTAAACCGCTTTATTTCATCTGTTTTTCTATCAAGATCACAAAACTGTGCTTGACATGTCAACCATGCTGCAAAGTTAAGAAGTAACAAAGGGAAACAATTAATTTGTTTGTTTGTTTTGTGGATAAAATCTTGTGGTGGTCCGGATGTAGCCCACAGCTCATAGTTTGTAGACCCCTGCTCTATGCCATATGTATGTTATTATGTCTTGGCATCTGATACGATGGCTGTTTAACATAATTATGTAATGCCATCTTTACAATCATATTAAATTAGCTTGACTATACAAAGTTAGAGTACAAATGTGTATAAGTAGCATAGGTCAGTCGTGCGCAACCCTGATATCGCCCAATGGACTACGGTCTGGGGTGGAATGAGCGCGCTTCCGCCAGTAGAAACTAGTGAGGCTAACATCTAAGAAACAACAAACAAAAAAAGCGCAACCCTGCGCCCACAACCATTTTTGAGGTATTCGCTGAGCTAACAAGGAGCCATCAACATTTCTTTTTACAAAACTGCGGCTTTCAGCTCTTTTTATCGTGAACATTTAAGATCGATCTAAACTAAATCTCAGTGTGAGAATTGCAAATATAAATCGAAGACTGGAGAAAATCAGTCCAGACATTCAATCTTGAAATTTACATTAAGACTGTTAATCATTTTGTGTAAATATTGCTTCCGTTTATAGTAGTTTCTAATCACGTCACTGTGCCCTAAATACTATTTCAAGCAAAAATCAACATTTTGACATTTTTAATTGCTAAGTGTAGCTAACATTGATTTTAATTGCCTTTTTCTAGGCCAAAGATGCAGCAGTGAATAAGCTGACAGTAGCCAGTGACTATTAGCTGGCTGCTTGCATCAGGGTCAGTAAACCATAGCAGACAAAGACCGTATTCTACCTGCAAGTGATAGCCCTGGAAACAGGCTGCGCTAATGTAGTTTGGCTGTGAGAATTGGGATCGCAGTGGGACGGCAAACCCAGTACTAAAAAAAACATCTGAAATCAGATGTGTAGGGCCGAAAGGTGCAGATACCAACTCAACTATGACACAATGACAAAATGCCTTTTCCAGGACAAATCTTGAAGTTGAAGATAAAGAAATGAGCCATAGCTGAGAAAGACTGTATTCCACCGAAGAAGAAGAAAGAATTGTCTTTTCACATCAACTGGATCATTTACAGGGAGCCTGTATCGAAGCATGTGCAGATGTGGTTTCATAGTAATTTTTGTTTATGGGATAAGGTTTGCTAGCCACATACACAACTCGCTTTTAGTCATCTTTTACAACATGCTTGTAAAGTTACAGTGGTTCTGTTCATTTAAAACTGAATGCCACTCTGGTGAACTAATTCATATTTTTCTTCCTCTTCCTTTGTCCTGTCCATTTAATTTATCTCTTTTTCCTGTCTGTCTTTTTTCCTCTCTTTTTCCTTATTCCTGTCTATTTTCCCTGTTCCTCTTTATTGTCTATTTTCCCTGCACCAGTTTCCTGTCCCTTTTTAATGTCCATATTTCCCGTCCCTTTTTGCTGTCCCTTTTTCCTGTCCATTTTCCCTGTACCTTTTTTCTGTCTCTTTTTCCTGTAAATTTTCCTCGTTCCTTTTAATTGTCCATTTTCCCTGTTCCTTTTTCCTGTCCCTTTTTCCAATTCCGATTTCCTGTCCTTTTTTCTTGTTCCTTTTTCATGTCCATTTTTCCTGTTTTCCATTTTTTTCCCTTGCTCTCTTTAACCCGTGTATGGGGTCCCCCACTATGGATGGCCTTTTTTAGAAAGACTAAACCAAAGCCCTTTGCGTGCTTCTGCTATAGCAATCTGTTTTATATTCTAGTTTATATTTTAGTCACATTTTGTGATATGCAGGGGAGGTGAATCTAAGATAATTGTTAGGTCTTCACGCAAGCCATGTCATAGGAAGGAAACAAGACCTCTGTGACCTCCCAAGCTGGGCACCTCCATATATTTGGGCAGCATCATTGATACTTCAGGGGGCACCGAGGCAGACGTAAGGGCTAGGATTGGAAAGACAAAAACATAATTCTGGTAAATACATAAACTATGAAAATCCAAGGAAATAGAACCTAATACTAAATTAAGATTATTTAATTCCAATGTCAAGTCAGTACTCCAGCACGGAGGAGAAACTTGGAAAACAACAAAGGCAAATAGAGAGGAAACTCAATAAATGTCTACAGAGGATAATGGGTATATGCTGAGGAGGGAATACCTGTGGGAAAGAAGCCAACAACCACCAGTGAAGCATCAGATCAGGCGTAGGAAATGAAGCTGGATAGGACACATGCTAGACCCATGCATACACCGACGGTTCTGTAACAAACACTACACAGAACGGAGGGGCAGGAGCATTCCTGAACCTACCAAATGGCAGACAAATAACACTGTCATTCGCTACTGGTAAGTACACAAGCGATTTCAGAGCGGAGGCAGAGGCACTGAGGGCGGAAGTGGAAGAAATGGTGACACACAATGAAAATGAAAGCCATAGAGTTCTGCTTACAGATGCTCTCGCCGTAGTCACAGCGCTAAAAAGCCAGAAAAACACTGAGCTTAATGACTTAAGAGCAGCACTCTGCAAACTGTGCACCAAAAAGGGTAGTGGTACAGTGCTTCCCATCACACTGCAACATCCAAGACAACGAGGAGGCAGACAGACTGGCAAAAGAAGGTGCAAGACTACCACAAACATATACTAGTATGACGTACGAAGAGTCAAAACGGCTTATTAAAGCCAGATACATGACCAAATGGGAAACCGAACATACTGGTTACACCAAAAACGATGCCTATTACCAGTTGAACCGAAGAGATCAGGTCGTTGTCTTCAGACTTCGCACTGGCCACAATAGACTGAGGTACCACCTATTCAACAAATTGAAGATAGGTGGTACCGACGAATGCCCGTGCGGTACCGGTAAAAATGACCGCTGAACATCTGCTGCAGAACTGCCCGACATACGAGGATCAGAGAGAGCAGATGTGGCCATCACCAGTGGAACTGCAAGACAAGCTCTATGGCAGTGGCGACAGCCTCAGGATGACCGCCGCTTTTTAAAAAAAAAATAATGGTTACTGTCTGACTGCGTACGAAGAAGAAGAAGAAAGAAGGACACATGCTAAAGAAAGCACAATTAAATCTGGCAAGACAGGCCCTGACATGGGATCCATGGGGGACGAGGAAGAGAGGTAGGCCAAGAAAGACCTGGAGAAGAGACTGTCTAAAGGAACTTCAGTCCCAGGACCTCTGCTGGAGGAGGGTTTTCAATGGCCTATGCCCCAAAAGGAACAATAAGCATTGATTAGTTAGCAAAAGTGTATGGCACTATCAAACTCTTTATAAACATTAATCTCTAGGGAAACCATTACTGCACGTAAATGATTTAATACAGGCTTCCTGTAAGGCAGCCAGTCTCCCTATATTTCATATGGGGTGAAATGGAGACAAGACAATGTGATCTTCTATGTCAAATAATGCTTATGTGGGTCGCACCCGCAAAAAAGGGTTGCGTACTGCTGACATTGGTTCATTTTTTTTAGTCAACAGATACGACAGGGGGGATAATTAGATCGAGAGTAATTGTTATCTCGTATGTTCTTACAGTGTTGTGAAAGGAGGCAAAACCTGGCAGACGCATTCTCACCTGTCCGTGGGCCATCTCAGTCGCAGCCAGCAACCTACTTTACCACCTTATGCTGCTGTGTGATTGGTCAACTTATCTTGCGTCTATTTATAGTACATAATCATATGTATGTGTCAGATATGTTCATTGTGGGTTCAATCTGTTATCGTTGTAATGTTCGACTCACACTTGGAACATTGTACAGTCATGTTGATGTACTTATCAGTGTTCTTCAAGTTGATTATTGTGAATATTTCTTTCTTTAACACTTTAAGCTTATATCTATCTCTACTTATCATTTCGTTTTGTTTCTCATAACTTTCTTTATGGCGTACATTTTTGCTTTCGTTTCTTCATCACATTGTCATTGTTGGTAAATATGATTGCTGTAAAATAGAACTTGCCATAAATCAAATTTAAACATAAATCACATTTCACCATAAATCACACATTTTCATAAATCACATTCAGCCATATATAGTAAATTTTCCCAACAATCGTAGTCACCCAGTTGGTTCCTGGAGTAAGCAGAATGAATAGGACCACTGTTTCTTCTCTTACATGTCGTAGAAGGCGACTTGAAAAAATGTTGCTCATGGGGTTGACAACCTCATCATGTAGAAACCACTGCGACAAAACTGCACTGCACATGGCTAGAATCAAGGGTTCCTAAAAGCTTGTTAGGATTGCAGTGTTGAGCTTATGCTTCAATAAATGGAACAATAGAAGACGTTTAGCTATAATCACATTCTGCCATAAATAACACTTTCTGTAAATCATCCCACCAAAAATAACACATTTCTGTAAATCACATTCCACCATAAATAAAATTTCCATAAATCACATTCCACATTAAGTAATACATTTCCATAAATCACATTCCACCATTAAAAAAAAACACTTTTCCACCGAAATCACATTCCACATAAGTAATACATTTCCTCAATCCAATTCCATCATAAAAACACTTTTCCACCAAAATCACATTCCACATAAGTAATACATTTCCTCAATCCAATTCCATCATAAAAACACTTTTCCACCAAAATCACATTCCACCATAATTAACACATTTCCACCAAAATCACATTTCACCACAAATAATGTATTTCTGTAAATCACATTTCACCACAAATAATGTATTTCTGTAAATCACATTTCACCATAAATCACACATAAATCCACAGAAAAGTGAGCTATTCACTCAAATATTCCTTTATCATATTGACGATCTCCAGTATGGGTCCTGGGACTCTTTACTGGGGTTAAAAAAAAAATAGGACTACTGCACTTCTATGCATGTCATGAGAGTTACTGAAGAGGGTTGTGCAATGAGGATGGGAAGTCTCATCATTCATCATGCAAAAGAAATGGCTGCGGAAATGATCAATGAAAGTGTACACATTTGGCTAATGTTTAAAGTGAGGACCCTTCTACAGTTGTAGCTTTATGCTTCATAGGGAGCAAGATAGAGAATGATGTTTGGAAGCAATAGGAATTGTATAGATTGGCTTGTGTGATGTCGGAGTACGAAATACCATGATTTGGAGCATCTTCTGCTATAAAGAAATTAGACTGCATTATTGTCAACCTCTTACGACGTGCTGCCAGTATGGTTGTAGTACTTTGCTCATCTCAGTTACAGAGCCCGCCTCAAAATCACTAAGACATCTCACCGTAAATCACATTTCACCTCAAATAGTATTTCACAATAAAACATATTTGAAATCATAATTTACTATAAATGACATATCATGTTACAAGTAGTTGAACATTACCATAAATCACATGTTGTCATGAATCGCATTTCACTATAAATCACATTTTATGTTACAAGCAATTTAAGATTGTTAAATGTCACATATTGTCACACATTACATTTGACAATCACATTCCCTATTAATGACATTTCACTATAAATTACATTTACATTTTGTACTACAAGTAATTTAAGATTGCCATAATCACTATCCTTAGGTCTTTGTGTATGACAAAGACAGAATAGCACCACTGCCCCACAGAGAGTATGTCATAAGAGGCTACTGTGTGACATGGCATAATGCTTAACTTAACTTGACGTCTTTATACTGGTTTAGAAGACTCTGCAGAGTCTGTATACAACCAGTTATATTTGCATTACCATGCTCTAAAAGCTATGTGCATCCAATTTATTCTTAAATGCATTAATTGTCCCTGCCTTAATTACATCCTGTGACAATGCATTCCAAGCATTCACCACTCTCTGACTAAAAAAATATTTCCTAATATCTAATCTGGACCTCTCTTTAAGTCAACTTGTAGCTATGCCCTCTTGTTCTTGTAGGGGGTTGTATTTTGAAAAAACTTGTTATAGTCTAATTTATCCATTCCTCTGATCATCTTATAAACCTATATTAGGTCATCTCGAATTCTTCTCTTTTCTAGACACTGCAGGCTGGTTTTTCTGAGTTTTTCCTCATAAGTGTAATTCTGGAATCCTACTATCAGCTTTGTTGCTCTTTTTTGTATTCTTTCCAGCATGTTTATATCCCCTCTACGATAAGGACTCCACATCTGTACACGGTACTCCAATCTAGGTCTAACTAATGCTTTATACAGTTTGACTATCACTTCCTTGCCCCTAATGTTTAATATTTCTTTTTATCATACCCAACATTGCGCCTTTTTCACTGCTACCTGGACTTGTTCACTCACCTTACCTGTATGATCTATTATAACCCCTAGGTCCCTTTTACTTTTCTTTCTAATATTGTTCTCGCCCATTCTGTAATTATGTTCCATATTGTATCTACCCATGTGTATGACTGTACATTTATCTACATTAAACTCCATTTGCCAGCTTACAGACCATTCTTGAATTTTATCTAAATCCGACCTCAATATATCCACTTCCGTTTTAGATGAGACACTACTGCATAGTTTTGTGTCATCTGCAAATTTTGCAATCATGTATCCCAAATCAATGTCCAAATCATTTATATATATCAAGAACAAAATTGGTCCCAAAACCGAGCCCTGTGGCACACCACTTTTCACTTCACACCACTCAGAGTACTCCTTATTTATGCCCACCCTCTGCCTTCTTCCCGTTAACCAATTTTCAGTCCATTTGGCAACTTCCCCACCTATTCCATGTAATTTTAACTTTCTAAATAATCTTTGATGAGGTACTTTATCAAAGGCCTTTGCAAAATCTAGAAAAATAACTATCACTGGCTCCCCTTTATCTATGATTTTAGTAACCTCCTCCATGAATTCTAATAGATTTGTTAAGCTTGATCTCCCTCTAGTAAACCCATGCTGACTATGCCATGGTTATGTGGTTTGTTAAGAGCAGCATAGATGGCACCTAAAAGACTGCGGGTTTACCTTCCTCTAGTGTTTGAGTCTATTAAGCTGGACTAGCACATCGGTTAACCACTCTCTGTGGCATTTGTCCAATCTCAGCAGAAAAATAAGCTGCTCGAGCCGAGTCCACTATGCAGAAAATCATCCTCTGCTACATTCAGCTCACACCAGAGCTGGGATCTGTACAGGGGCATCTGCCCTGTAGAAGTACAGGTTGACTAAGACTAATATAATGACATTTTGTCAAAAACCATATCTCATTATAAAATCACATTTTACCATAAATCACACATTGCTGTCAATCATATCAATAAAAATCAACATAACATAACAAACTAAACGTCTTTATACTGTTTGAGAAGACTCTGCAGAGTCTGTATACAACCAGTTTCATTTATATTTCCTTGCTCTAAAAGCTATGCGCATCAAATCTATTCTTAAATGCATTAATTATCACTGCTTCCACTACTTCCTGTGGCAATGCATTCCAAGCATTCACCACTCTCTAACTAAAAAAATATTTTCTAATATCTAATCTAGACCTTTCTTTAGTTAATTTGTAGCTATGCCCTCTTGTTCTTGTAGGTGATTGTATTTTGAAGAAAAAAATTGTTATAGTTTAATTTATCCTTTCCTTTGATTATCTTATAAACATTTATTAAGTCACCTCAAATTCTTCTGGGATCAAGATGCTGAGCAGCGCATGAGCTGCAGTAGTCAGCGATCCATAGCTGACTGCTAGTGTCAGGGCCAGCGAACTAGAGCTGCCAAGACCCTTCTACACCTCAACACTGTGATCCTGGATAACAGGCTGCAGCAGGGCAGACTGGCTAAGGAGAAGAGATTGAAGAGGGAATGCTCACCTAGTACTCAAAAACTGCTTGCTGAAGTCGGATGTGTTAGACCGAAAGGTGCAAATATCGCAGTCAAGCTGTAAACTACGACACAACGCATTCCGTTCTCTGGACTACATTCTGCTACTTAAGCCCTTTCGGGGTTTGGTAGTGGGAGATTGAGAACGAACGAAGCCAAGCCAAATTCTTCTCATTTCTAGACACACTAAATTTTCGGAGTCTTTCTTTATAACTGTAATTCTAGAATCTCACTATCCGTTTTGTCGCTATTCTTTGTATCCTTTCCAGCATGTTTATATCCCATCTACGATAAGAACTCCACACAGTACTCCTTCTTCTTCTTCTTCATACGCAGTCAGACAGTAACCATTCAGTAACCAAAAAGCGGCGGTCATCCTGAGGCTGTCGACACTGCCATAGAGCTTGTCTTGTGGTTCCACTGGTGATGGCCACATCTGCTCTCTCTGATCCTCGTATGTCGGGCAGTTCTGCAGCAGATGTTCAGCGGTCATTTTCCCGGTACCACACAGGCATTCGTCGGTTCCACCTATCTTCAATTTGTTGAATAGGTGGTACCTCAGTCTATTGTGGCCAGTGCGAATTCTGAAGACAACGACCTGCTCTCTTCTATTCAGCTGGTAATATGCATCGTTTTTGGTGTAACCAGTATGTTCGGTTTCCCATTTGGTCATGTATCTGGCTTTAATAAGCCGTTTTGACTCTTCGTACGTCATACTAGTATCTGTTTGTGGTAGTCTTGCGCCTTCTTTTGCCAGTCTGTCTGCCTCTTCATTGCCTTGGATGTTGCAGTGTGATGGGACCCACTGTACCACTACCCTTTTTGGTGCGGACTGCTGGCATAGTTGACAGATTGCTGTTCTTAAGTCATTAAGCTCAGTGTTTTTCTGGCTTTTTAGCGCTGTGACTACGGCGAGAGCATCTGTAAGCAGAACTATATGGCTTTTATTTTCTTTATGTGTCACCATTTCTTCCACTGCCGTCCTCAGTGCCTCTGCCTCCACTCTGAAATTGCTTGTGTACTTACCAGTAGCGAATGACAGTGTTATTTTTCTGCCATTTGGTAGGTTCAGGAATGCTCCTGCCCCTCCGTTCTGTGTAGTGTTTGTTACAGAACCGTCGGTACATGCATGGGTCCAGTCCATGCTTGGGTAGTTTTTCGATATAAAGCTTAGGGTAGTATCTCTCCTTTCTTTTTCAGTCTGGCAGTTTTTGTTTCCAATACCTGGTATATTTTCTACCACCTCTGGAAATATATCCTGCCTCCAGGTAGGTTTTCGTACAGTAGTGATGGGCTTTGGTGTTGTTAGTGCGTTTATGGGATCTTCGTGCATCTTTGCTTTGGCTATTTCTGCAAAGTTTCTCCGCTTTAGTTTCCCATTTCCCAAATTGTTTAGTCTCTGGTGCATTGGATGGTCAGTCAGTCTTCGGAGTTTCTCTGACTGCAGCTGGGCTCTGCAGTCTCTTCTATCGGTCATGGATTGCAGTTTTGTAATCTTTTCAAGTTCTACAATTGGCGTTGACTTCATGCCTCCTGTTATAACTCTCATGGCTTGGTTTTGAAGTTTGCTAACTTTATCGAAGTTCGCCTTTGCTGCTGTTGTCCATGCCGCAATGCCATACTCGAGAACTGGTCTCACTCTTCCAGTGTACAGTTTCTTTAGTATGCTTTCGTCTGCTCCCCAGCTTGTGCCAGCAAGTTTCCTCATGATTGCCATTCTTTCTCTGGCTCTCATTCGGTTTCTCTCGATCTGACTTTTCCATGTCATGCGCCGATCAAATGTGACTCCCAGATAGTTTTGGGTTGTCGTTTGGCTGCAGGAATTTGCCATTTAAACTTAATTTGGTATTTTGGGGTTTTATTGAAAGCGAGAATATTGTGCATGTGGTTTTCTCCTCATTTATTTTGACCAGCCATGAGTTCGCCCACTCTTCCAGTGATGTTAGGGCCTGCTGCATCCGATTTCTTGCTATGGTGATATTTTTTTTCAGAGGTCCACACAGCCAGATCGTCTGCAAACATTCTTGGTATATTCTCTGTAATGTCGTTTATATACACCAGGAAGAGTGTGGGTGACAGTACTCCCCCTTGGGGTACTCCCTGCTCGAGTGTGACCTTTTTGCTCATCTGCCCTTGTACTTGGACTCTGGCCGTTCTTTGTTTGAGGTAGTGGTTGATCCACTTGTACATTCTCCCACAAACTTCACTTCTCCTTAGCTTGACTCTTTTAAGTCCGTCTTTCCAGACTTTGTCAAATGCCTTCTCCAGGTCCACCCAAACCGCTACTGTGTGTTTCTGTGCCTGGTAGGCATCTTCTATTTCCTGGGCTATGAGGATGACCTGGTCCTCAGTGGATCTGTGCTGTCTAAAGCCGGCTTGCTGTGGAATTAGTATTCGTTTTTCTTCCAGATGCCACATCAGTCTGGTGTTTATCATACGTCCCATCAGTTTGCCAACACAGCTCAGTAGGCTGATAGGCTTGTATCCATTCGGGTCTGTTTTGTCCTTTCCATTCTTTGGTACTGGTACCAGTATTGCGTCTTTCCATGCCTGGGGTACAATTCCCCTTTTCCAGCTTTGGTTCAGGACCGATAGCAGTTTCCTCTTCGCTGTTTGGCCCAGCCCCATCAGCATTTCGTTTGTTATCCCGTCTTTTCCGGGAGATTTCCTTTTCTTTAATGTTCTCATGGCCTCTTCCATTTCACTCATTGTTAATTTGGCCATCATATGCTCTTCTGGTGCCGTATTGATGTTGTCGTGCCCCTTTTGCTCTTCACTAATGTCTGTATGCCTATCTGCAGGGACCTCGATGTGGTTTGCTTTGGTATAGTGTTCTGCAAAAGCGTTTGCTGCTTTTTTCCCTGTCAGCAGGTTTTCGCCCTGCTTGATAGTAATTTGTTTGTTTGAAGGGGTTTCGTCGTTCATGGCTCTGACTAGCTTCCATAGCTTGTTCCCTTCTTTGTCTAGGTTGAGACTTTCAGTTTTGTTTTTCCAGCTCTCTCTTGCTGTTTGGTTGAGAGTGTATTTGTATTTTGCCGTGGCGGCTTTGAGGGCGATATTCGCCTCCATAGATTGTTCTCGCTCTGCCATATTCCTAGCATTTGTGATTTCATCTTCCGCTTTCTGCAACTCATCATTCCAATGGGGCTTATAGTTTTTCCTAGCCCCTCTTGGGATGGTTTCAGTGGCGGCTTGCATTATTGCTTTGCTTAGGCTTTCCACCATGGGCTTCATTTTGTTGTTTCGTGTGTTGATGGTTTCACACAGCCCATCTGTCAGGATTGCAAATCTGTCCCAGTCGGCTTGTTTGTAATTCCAACGTGGGAGCGTTTTTTTTTCCTGTGGGCCTACTTCCATATCAATGTCTAGTCTGATCGGCCTGTGGTCGCTACCTGCCAGTTGCTTTAGCACCTGGCGGTCTATTTTGTGGTGTATGTCCTGTGTGGAGAAGGCCAAATCTGGAGTTGAGGTGGTATTCCATATTCTAAAATAGAAACTAGGGCTATCCTCCGGCCTATTGATTAGGGAGAGATTACACAGTACTCCAATATAGGTCTAAGCACCGTCGAAGACAGATGTGTCGGACCGAAAGGTGCAAATATCGCAGTCAAGCTGTAAACTATTGACACAATGCATTCCTTTCTCCGGACTACATCCTGCTACTTGCAAAGCCCTGTTCAGGGCTTGGTAGTGGGAGGTTGAGAACGAACTCGGAAGAAGAAGAAGAATGTCTAAGTAAAGCTTTAAACAGTTTGACGATCACTTCCTTGCTCCTATGTTTAATATTTCTTTTTATCATACCCAACATTGCATTTGCCTTTTTCACTGAGTAAACCATCAACATGTTGCCATAAATCCCATTTCAGCACAAATCATTGCATTGTAAAACACATTTCACCATAACGCACATATCAACATAACAGAAATCACATCACTATAAATCACATTTTTCTCATTAATAATTAATTTGCCATTTTCTCTTTTTTTCAGTGCTAGAGTAGCATCTGGATCAGAACTTCCACCATCACCTCATCAATGGACATAACTACAGCAGCGGAAGTTTCTGCCAAATGATACATCAATGATACATGACAAGGGATAGTTTCATGATATCTGACAAGACAAAACATCAATGATATAAGACAAGTGATAGTTTCTTGATATCTGACAAGGAATAGTTTCATGATATCTGACAAGACAAACTTTGATGATATCTGACAAGGGATAGTTTCATGATATCTGACAAGACAAACATCAATTATATCTGACAAGGGATAATTTCATGATATCTGACAAGGGATAGTTTCATGACAAGACACACATCAATGATATAGGACAAGAGATAGTTTCATGATATCTGACAAAGGGATAGTTTCATGATATCTGACAAGAGAAACATCTGACAAGAGATATAGCAGTAAAATTAACCGGTTATGCCTTCTCTCACTGCAGAATTCCCAAAAATAACCATTTGTAGTTATTACATCATCATTCAGTTAAAACAAACAGAAACATCTTCTTGGACTGTAAAATTCACAAAATTAAAATGGTTAAGCATTCTCCTGCAGAAACCAGAATCAGTCAAAGTAACAGTGTATATTAGCTTCATAAATCACAAAATTAACCAGTTAAACATTCTACAGCAGAAACCAGAATCAGTCAAAGTAACAGTGTATATTAGCTGTAGAATTCACAAAATTAACCGGTTGTAACTTACTACTATTACTACTACTACTGCTGCAGAATCAACAACTAAGAAAGTTAAAGCTCAGTACAAGCACCACAAAAGACATGTCTAAAGAACACATAGCACAACATACAGTAACAAAAGCAAGCTTCTGTACATAGTGTTGGACTCAAGCAAGAAGAAGCTGCAACTTCCATCGGACAGTCTTTTGAAAGTCTCAGCAAGATCCGCAACACCAAAGGCAGCCATATTTGTCTGTTTTAAAATAGTCAACCAGTCTATGCCTCCACTATATTTGTTTTAATTATATATTTTGTATTGTCTTTTAATTGTCAAAAACTAATGTAAGCTATCTGGATTAGGGGGTCTTGTATTTTTGGTTGGTGTGCAGTGGTTTCCCCTTGTCAGTTTAGTGAATCCTGTGGACTCCTTCAGGAGTTTGCAGAAACATACAGACCTTGTTGGCAGTCTGTTGAATATAATGGGCCCTATTGGCCATCTGGTGAAGTTAATGAACCCCGTTGGTAGTCTAGTGAAGAAAATGGATCCCTTTAGTAGTCTGGTGAGAAAAATGGACCCCTTTTGTAGTCAGTTGAAGCTTACATACTTCTTTGGTAGTCTGGTCAAGCCTACAGACCCCTTTGGTAGTCTGGTCAAGCCTACAGACCCCTTTGGTAGTCATTTGAAGCTTAAGGACTCCTTTGGTAGTCTGGTGAAGCCTACAGACCCTTTTGGTAGTCTGGTCAAGCCTACAGACCCCTTTGGTAGTCTGGTGAAGCCTACAGACCCCTTTGGTAGTCTGGTCAAGCCTACAGACCCCTTTGGTAGTCTGGTCAAAACTATAGACCAGTTTGGTAGTCATTTGAAGCTTAAGGACTCCTTTGGTAGTCTGGTCAAGACTACAGACCCCGTTGGTAGTCTGGTCAAGCCTACAGACCCCTTTGGTAGTCTGGTCAAAACTATAGACGTGTTTGGTAGTCATTTGAAGCTTAAGGACTTTTTTGGTAGTCTGGTCAAGCCTACACACCCCTTTGGTAGTCTGGTCAAGACTACAGACCCTTTGGCAGTCTGGTAAAACATGCAGACCCTTTTGGTAGTCTTTTGCAGTTTTAAAGTGGATACAATACCATTTATAGGCCCTAATGGTTGATCTAATGCCAACTTTCATTTCTTAGTCTTTTTCTCGTGTGTTCTAGATCTGTTGGCATTTTTGTGAAACAATGGACCTTCTTGACAGTTTAGAAAGCCTTGCGCTCTCTTCAAGCAGTTTTGTGAATTCTGTGGTTTCGATAGCAGGATCGTGTCATCGGCTTATCTGATTTCAGGTATCTGATATCCCTCGATGCTGAATGAATTAAAATTTTCATAAACCTCTGATAAAGTTCATATTAGGCAAATGCAAAGACCGCCGTCCATCGCAGGCGATGATGGCATAATTTATTTGCTAACGCTATTTTTAGTAAGCATTAACTGCGCTACTTTTTATCCTCACTCTCTCATCTCGAGCCGTCTGACCCCAGTGGCAAGTCAAGGACAAGATGACTAGGGGGGCAACTACGAGATGCAGTGGACTCCGCATCAAGCACCTATGAAAAAGACGGCGGAGTCCTGAGTCCAACCCACACCACCTGATCACGAGGTCAGCGGCTTAACCACTTCAGCAATCTGGTAAAGTCTGTGAACCCTTTCTCAGACTATTTCTTTTTTTTAATGCATTTTAAAAATCTGTCGGATCCAGCGGTGGGTGGCAATACTTACTATAATTTCTACTGGGAACAAAGTTACACTTGATAATGTTTCAGTTCAGTTCAAGTACATCTCCACATCAAAGGTCAGCTGCAATGGATCTCCAGTGTACTCTCTTGCCATAATGGTGCAATCTGAGAGGTTTTTTTCCAGTCCATCATCTGATGTTGTCCACCCACCTATAACGTTGTCTGCCTCTTGGACGACTTCCTTCCACCCTACCCTCTAGTATGGTCTCAACAAAGAGGTATGTCTTGTTATATGGCCAAAATAACTTTATCAGTCATTAGTTCTCTTTTCACCCTCAACTCTTTCAATATCTCCACATTTGATTTCTTTTCTTTATAGACATGCAACTCAATCTTCAATATACCCACATTTCTAAGGATTCAATAACCTTTTTCAACTTGCTATTTAGTATCCATGTTTCGGCACCAGAAAGTAGTGACGAGTATACATAACACATGGCAATTCTAATTTTCAATTTATGATCTATCTGATTGGTTATCAGTATGTGTCTCTTGTTGCTGAATACCATCTCAGCCATTCGTATTCTCTTTCAGATTTCTTTCTCACAGCTGCCATCTTCTGTTATTATATGACCTATATAGGAGAAACTCTGTATCCGTTCAAGTAGTTAAATCTTTTATTTGTTTCTGCATAAATGGTTTCTTGTCACTTACAGGTAAAAATACTTCTAATACCATTCTGGCTTATTGCTAACATTCAAATTTAACGGACAGTAAGTGATAACACATTTTTCCCCATGCAAGTTCATAGAGCTCTAGATCTCTGATCTCCTCAGGGGTCCATTTACTCCCAAGTTAAGAACCCTGATATAGATAATACTGTCAGTCTTCGCAGTTCAAGAATTTGATCTCTCGAAGCTCGCATAGTTGTATGATCCTAAGAAAGTCAACATTTTAAGGATTATATTATGGGCGAATGACAACATGTTAAATGATTTATTATTTTTAAGAATGTCATCATTTGAAAGAATTTTATTGTTTTTAAGAATGTCAACATTTGAAAGGATATGATTATTTTTATAATGTAATTTAAAAGGGTTATTTTATGTCACTATTTGAAAGGATTCTTTTTAAGACTATCGACATTTGAAGGGATTTTTATTGTTTTTAGGAATGTAAATATTTGACAGGATATGATTATCTTTAATATGTCACAACTTGAGTTAATTAGATTGTTTTTAAGAATGTCAACATTTGAAAAATGATTTTATTGTTCATAAGGATGGACATCATTTGAAAGGATCAGAATATTTGTAAGAATGTCATCATTTGGAAGAATGAGATCCTTTGTTTCAAGAATGTCACATCATTTCAAAAAATGATTTAGAATGTCATCATGTCAATGGACCAGGTCATGTTTCTCAAATGTATTCATTTCCAAGAATATCATCACTTCCAACAGTGATCTTATTGCAATTTGTACTAATACTACATTCAAGTTGTTATGTCATTTACTATGTTTGTGAACACTAAGTTGAATGTGTATATATGTGTGTGTGTAAAGAATTGTCAGCCTGAGCATATGTGATACGTTATGATGGGAGTATGTGTCTTTGTGGACAGTCAAACATTGGCCAGAGTTCCGTTTCACTGTGTCAATAGACATAATGAAGTTTATATGGGAAACTGGTTTTTATGATGAAAGAATTTAAGAATGTTGGCGGAGTTAGTTTGGAGAATGGGGGGGGGGGGGGGGGGGGGGGGGGTTTAGTTTGAAGAAGGTTGGTGGAGTTAGTTTGGAGAATGTTAGTTGGGTTTGTTTGTAGTATGTTGGTGAGGTCAAATTGTAGTATGTTGTTGGAGTCAGATTGTGGCTTTAATTTAGGAAGTCAAGACTAAGAAGACCAAAGAATACCTGACGGAGAAGACCAGTGGAAGATAAAGCCAGGGAAATCAAGTCTCAAAGAGAAATCCCAAAACATGATACGAAAGAGAGCACTCAGCATGGTTCTATGTAACTTGTGCAACGTTCAGGAACAAATCGAGCCGAGGGCGTGAACATAAAATATGTCTGAAATTAAATGGTTTTTTTTTATCTGCAACTTCCTGTTATACACTGAAGAAAGATAAGAATATATATATGTAAATAATTGTGTGTATATATATATATATATATATATATATATATATATATATATATATATATAAATAATATGTTATATATATATATATATATAATATATTTTATATATATATATATATATATATATATATATATATATATATATATATATATATATATATCTTGTAAATATTTTGATTGATTAATGTTTCGTAGTGAAAGATGTTTGTCTCTCTTCACCCAGAACCCACTTGATGTGTGACTACGATGCATTTAATTTGTTGTGGGTGTTCAGAGTTTGAACCATTTTTTTCTTGAAGATTTTTTACGTTATTAAACTCTTAACAGGTATGCATGTATGTAGTGTAAAGTTTTGATGGGTGCGTCTTGTCTGCTCTTACACATAACAGCCTTGGACCATCAAACTTTACTGCATGTAACTCTTGATCCATCAAATCTGAAATTACGCAACTCTCAGAGTGGTTTTAGTTTGAGATCTATGGTTTAGACTTAAAGCTCTTTATCAAAGACATGTGTAGATTGTGTGAGGGGGCTTCAAATGAAAACCTTTAAAGTGGGATAGAAATTAGAAAAACCATGCCTTTGTATTATAACTTGTTTATATGGTTGCTAAAGATGTCAGGAGTGTCCTCCATGTGCCATCACTGTACAGATGAATAAACATGACATCATAATTGCAGTTTAAAAATGGCCACCCCACTATTGACATGCACCAAAGAAGAGCTGCGTTCTATTATCGGTTTTTTTTAGCTGGAAGGGGTGAAACTTAAAGAAATTCATTGCCAAACTCATAGAAATTCATCGCCCACACAGCTATCAAAACTTAATACAGCACATGTTGTATGCATGTTAGGAATTGTGTAACGTCTGTATATTGCACAGAAGATATTTGTTGTGTGCTGCAAATTCATGATTTTGTTTAACATTTTATTGTGTGTATTAATGAATCTTACTTGAGTGAATATGTTCATTTGTTTTTAGAAATACCTCAACAGTTTCTGCAACTTCTGTCCTCACTAATTGGCTTCATCTTGTCTCCATTTCGCTGCAGTCACCACTGCGGATGGTCATGTGTATTTAATCTTTTCAACCCTGGCCACCAGTCTGTAAAATCCCATTCCCCTGTGCTCCTGAGAATATACACACAAGGTAGACATGAGGGAAGCTATTTACTATGACAAAACTATGTGCTCTAATTTAATTATTTTATTTCATATCGACTGACCTGATCATCTCCAATGTTCCTACTTGTTCTGCCAGTAAATTGTGGAATATATTTGTTGAAGACCATCAGGATACATTACATCAGATCCACACACCCGAACCGTATCATGATCCTCTGAGGGACAGGAACAGTTCTAGCTCGATCACATGTATCATCATTCAGATAATCATTTGTGCTTTTCATCATAATCACCATCTTAATCCAATTTATAGGCCACCAAATCCTTAAGAGTACTTTCAATGGCTTGCTCTGTCGTTAGCTTTTTTGGACGGCCATTTCCCAAATTTTCAAAACTACTTTCTATCACGAAAATCACAAAATTCAACAATACAATTTTCAATTTCGTGGATCCCGATATATTTGCTATCTCTGACAATGTGTGTACCTTGTATACATCATGATATTATTGACAAAATCTGCCAAGTACAGCCCGAAATAAGCATTAGAATAATGCGTGGCTGAGTGAGTGGGATATTTACACACATACACTCACACACCGGTTCATCGATGTCATGGTTTCAAAGGGTTAAAGTATTTCCAGGTACTATTGAAAGGATGGTTTCTGTAGCACTTCGCTTAACATGATGAGGTTGCTGGTCCCATGTACATGATGGTCGTTAGCTTAGCACCTGTATAATTTCCAGTCATTATCATTCAACCATATGCTAAAATGTAAATAAGTTGCTATTCTATATAGTTATGGAGCTTATCCGTGAACAATATGGATAAGTTAATCTGAAGGAAATGCATAAGATTGTCTAATAATAATCTTATTAAATAGCTGCGTGATTGTTTTATGCAGCTTTTGATATTGTCATGCAATCTCCTGAAAGCTACTTTCTGATTGGCTTGTAATATTTGCTGCAGTTTTTGAAATTTTCCTGGATAGACAAGCATTTCTTGTATTTTATGTTGTAAATTGTATTTTTTGAGGATGTTAAAGGGTTTATGAACTAAAAATAAATTATATTCTATTTTTTGTGTAAATTTACTGTGTTCAGAAGCAAACAGTTTCTAGATAGACGGATTATTCTAATTTCAGCATCATCGTGCTGTTTAGTAGCCCCTTTCAGTCATGACTAACAATAGTTATGACTCACTCTCAGTCCGTTACATCTGTTACTTTCAGTCCATTACATCTGCTACTTTCAGTCCGTTACATCTGCTACTTTCAGTCCGTTACATCTGCTACTTTCAGTCCGTTACATCTGCTACTTTCAGTCCGTTACATCTGCTACTTTCAGTCCGTTACATCTGCTACTTTCAGTCCGTTACATCTGCTACTTTGAGTTCGTTACATCTGCTACTTTCAGTCCGTTACATCTGCTACTTTGAGTTCGTTGCATCTGCTACTATCATCAAAGCTGTGACCTTGGAGGGGTACTTCTCTACTGAGTTTTTGGTTTTTCTCCTTGCAGCACTGTTGTTTCACTTCCACGTGTTGGCAAAGCTTTTTTTTTTCACCTAACATGAGGTGGCACTTCAGGGTATGAGCGCATGAGCTGCAGTGGTCAGCGACCCATAGCTGACTGCTAGGGTCAGGGCCAGCGAACCAGAGCTGCCAAGACCCTTCTATACCTCCATGCGGTGATCCTGGATAACAGGCTGCAGCAGGGCAGACTGGTTAAGAAGAAGGGATCGAAGAGGGAATGCTAACCCGGTACTAAAAAATGCTTGCTGAAATCGGATGTGTTGAACCAAAAGGTGCAAACATCGCAGTCAAGCTGTAAACTACGACACAACTCATTCCGTTCTCTGGACTACATTCTGCTACTTAAGCCCGTTCAGGGTTTGGTAGCGGGACATTGAGAACGAACGAAGCCAAGCCACTTCAGGGTACATCTCAACTTGGATCAGTCTGCAAATAGCCAAAGCAAAGATGCACGAAAACCCCATGAACGCACTAACAACACCAAAGCCCATCCCTACTGTACGAAAACCTACCTGGAGGCAGCATATATTTCCAGAGGTGGTAGAAAATATACCAGGTATTAGAAACAAAAACTGCCAGTCTGAAAAAGAAAGAAGAGATACTACCCTGAGTTACATTACGGAAAACTACCCAAGCATGGACTGGACCCATGCATACACCGACGGTTCCGTAACAAATACAACACAGTACGGAGGGGCAGGAGCATTCAATGGGAGAAAAATAACACTGTCATTCGCTACTGGAAAATACACAAGCAATTTCAGAGCGGAGGCAGAGGCACTGAGGGCGGCAGTGGAAGAAATGGTGACAGGTAAAAAGAATGAAAGCCACATAGTCCTGCTTACAGATGCACTGGCTGTAGTCACAGCACTGAACAGCCAGAAAAATACTAAACTTAATGATTTAAGAGCAGTACTCTGTCAACTATGCCAGCAGGCCGCACCAAAAAGAGTAGTGGTGCAGTGGGTCCCATCTCATTGCAACATCCAAGGCAACAAGGAGGCAGACAGACTGGCAAAAGAAGGTGCAAAACTACCACAACCTGATACTAGTATGACATACAAAGAGTCAAAACGGCTTATCAGAGCTAGATACATGACCAAATGGGAAACCGAACATACTGGCTACACCAAAAACGATGCCTATTACCAGTTGAATAGAAAAGAGCAGGTCGTGGTCTTCAGACTTCGCACTGGCCACAATAGACTCAGGTACCACCTATTCAACAAATTGTAGATAGGTGGCACCGACGAATGCCCGTGTGGTACCGGGAAAATGACTGCTGAGCATTTGCTGCAAAACTGCCCGACATACGAGGATCAGAGAGAGCAGATGTGGCAATCACCAGTGGCAACACTAGACAAGCTCTATGGCAGTGTCGACAGCCTCAGGATGACGGCTGCTTTTTTCGAAAAAATAATGATTACTGTCTGACTGCGTACGGAGAAGAAGAAGAAGAAGGATCAGTCTGCAGCTTAAACTTCCCAGGATGTCAGACTCATGTCATGCTTGAGAGAACAGAGCGAAAGTACATCTCTGCATTTGTCATTTGCAGACGCCATAAATGGAAGTTGCTGTGCTCTTGTTTGGCCTAGATTGCTTAAGTTTCACCAGAAATATAGGATCAGGCTGACAACACATGCATTGTAAACCACAGCCTTGATGTTAATTGTAAGTGTCTGGTTTTCCCAAACACGCATTGTGAGACGAGCAAATCTGGTAGCAGCTTTCCCAACGCAACAGTCTATTTCTAAAAATACATATTTAAATTATCTGACATACAGTATTCATAAGACGAGGCGTGATCAAATTAAGCTGGACCGAACTGCACCAAGTGAACATACGTACAATGTGCTTGATGTGACTTCAGGTATAAACAGCACATACCAACCGTCAAGTTCGCAAAATTTCATTATCCTCATAGTTTCCTCAGCAGACTGTTGAAAACATGGCGGTGGTGATACGGAGTCCATCTAAAGTTGATCAGCGAGCGGTGATTCAGTTTCTAACAGCTGAAGGATGTCGACCAATTGACATTCATCGCAGCAGAATTCAGGCAGTGTATGGTGACAAAAGTGTGTCGAAGACAACAGTGAAGAACTGGACAACAATGTTCAAAGAAGACAAGAGTTAACAAAAGATCTTCTGTAGCAGTTTTACTGCTTGGATCAAAGTGGTGGCACCACAATTCATCACCTGCCACTATACACAAAAAATACGAATCAACCTTCTTCGTATCGCAGCAAGTCGTTCAAACCCCATCCCATGCGCTCTTCCTTATAGTGGTTGGTTAGCACCCAAGGTACCCATTGTGAACACACCTTCCGATACTTTAGTTTCTTGCTAACCACAATTTGAACTGTGCCTAGCGACACAGCAAATGCCTCCGCTAGCAAACATAAGCTCCGGCGACGGTCCACCCGACTTGCTGCACTAATTTTGGCAATGGCATCTTCTGACGCAACAATATGCGTCTGACCTGGTCTCGGAAGATCTTTTGGTTGAATACGCCTTGTACAAATAAATATTAGTACTTGTAACCCTGCAGAAGACAGCTGTGTCAGGTTGAAAGGTGCAAATATTGCAGTCAAGCTGTAAACTAGCAACACAATGCATTCCGTTCTCCGGACTACATCCTGCTACTTGCAAAGCCCTGTTCAGGGCTTGGTAGCGGGAGTTCGAGAACGAACGCAGAAGAAGAAGAAGAAGAAGAAGAAGAAGTACTTGCGACTTGCAATACTTGCAATCCTGATATTCAAAAAGGCATGTTTTTAATGTCTGTTGCCAGGTAGCCAAAGTCTTAAGCTATGTGTTGTAGGTATGTTTTTTTATAACTTCCTGCAACTTACTAGGCCTTTGGGAAGGTACAAATAATTTAGGTTTTTAAAAAGAGTTTTTGTCCTGGCAGCGGCTGTTAAGCCTTCTCTTTTAAATTTATAACTGCAAAAAAAATTTGTATGTGCTAGACACTGGACACGGGAGTCCGATCTCACTACCCAGAGATCAGGGGAATTTTTATCAGAAGATCTACTTGAAAAATAAATCTCTGCCTTCACCTTGATTCCAACCAGCGCCTGAGGCAGACACCTTGCCTCGAGACCACCGAGCCCCTACATATTAGTATGAAGTGTTAAATGTTATTAATGTGAAGAGAGAAAAAACACACAAATTCAATTTTTTTCACTCCCCATTATGTGTATTTAGTTTTGCTTTATCCTGTCGGTATCTGTACCATATTCACTTTCTTCTGTGGTTCCAGTCAAAGTATAAATCAGACTTATATTGAATAAGTGTGTACTTCTCTTCTTCTTCGTACGCTGTCAGATGTCGACTTGAATTTGTTCAAAGAAATCAGCGTTCATAATGAGGCTATCAGAAATCGACTTGAATTTGTTCAAAGAAAGCAGTGTTCATCCTGAAGCTATCAGAAATCGACTTGAATTTGTTCAAAGAAAGCAGTGTTCATCCTGAGGCTGTCAGATGTCAACTTGAATTTGTTCAAAAAGAGCAGCTGTCAAAACTGCGATAGAGCTTGTCTAGTGTCGGCACTGGGGATTTCCACATATGCTTTCTCTGGTCATCGTACGTCAGGCAATTTTGCAGATGTTCAGGGGTCAATTTCCCAGTACCACAGGTGCGTGTGTCAGTTGTTGTTTGCAAATGTCCACAATGATTAGGTCTCATTTGTGCTCCCTGAGGAGGACATTAAATGGTGGATTGCAGAAGCTTTCCTCACATCCCGAGCGTGCTGATGAAGGTGGACCGAGGTCCTCCAGATGGTTGTGCAATGCTTGGCTTTATCTGCATGTCACTCACTATTACGGGGATCACGTCGATTCATCACCATCGATTCCTCACCCCGTTAACCAGGCTGCCATGAAAACAGCCCGTTTCCAGGGAGGGCTACTAGGAAGCCGAGGTGAGGGTCTTGGCCAGTATGTTTTGCCTGACCCTGACTAATATGTCTGATCGGAATATTTTGCCTGACCAGATGTTAGTCTTTCTCCCTCGCATGTGTCAGTAGCCCCTATCTTCACATTATTGAAGAGTTCTTGAAGTTGAACTTTCTTTGCAAGAAAAGCCCAACTTAAACAAATTTATAATCATCAGAGTAATAATAATAATGTTTACATAGGCGTCAAAGGCCCGTTGTGACGATTGAGCACTACCAAGTAAAACTACTGAGGATTGTTCATGCGTAGTGTGTCAACTGAAATCTCTACAAATCCCCCAGGTGGAGCCCAGTACTCCGTAGCATCGTGATGAGGGCCGCGAGGAGTGTGTGTTGAACCAACGTTTGTGTTGGCTTTCCTAGTCTGTCCGTGTCTTACTCCCTGTCTGTTCGCGTTCCGCCCCCGTGGTCTCTGGATTGTGTCCACCTTCAGGTCAGCGTGACTCTTGTTGTGCTGAGAATACGGGGTTGGGAGAAGTATGTGTACCCTCATGGGGGGGGGGGGGGGGGGAAGAAGTAAGTCAGCTTCAGTCCAAGCAGAAAGGCCATTGAGTAGTGAAAATCTCGACTGAATTCTGTGGTACAGTCAAGCGGAAGATTCAACACCATCTTGGACTGTTTTCTCACGGTTTAAGCCAGGCACAGCCACAGCAAGATGCAGCTTAACAAGAGGATAACCGATCAAAAGCACTTAAATTCCACAAAAATAAAGTCTTTGATACCACCTGGTGAATTAGTCGTGAATTATAAAGTTGTCAGAAACTCTACATTAAATGAAAGCTGCAGCATTTGCGGAAACCCCGCCATACTTAAGGTTATTCCAAAATCCGAAATATTGTAGTTGAGCAACAGAGCACACACACACACACATGTTAGATGTTGATTTGGACTTTTACTGATTTTTTTACATGCCATTGACCCCCTGTTAAATGGGATTGTAGAAACAAAAAAGTGAATAATGCAAATAATTTATTTTAAATGACAAACAGATGTACTGGATACAAGTAACACATAGCAGATAGTCTGCATTTTTTGTGTGTGTGTGATCTTGGCTTGACTTCGTTCATTCTCAATTTCCCGCTACCAAATCCTGAAAGGGCTTAAGTAGCAGAATGTAGTCCAGAGAACGGAATGCGTTGTGTCGTAGTTTACAGCTTGACTGCGATATTTGCACCTTTCGGTCCAAAACAACCGACTTCAACAAGCATTTTTTTAGTACCGGGTTAGCATTCCCTCTTCGATTCCTTCTCCTTAGCCAGTCTGCCCTGCTGCAGCCTGTTATCCAGGATCACCTCATAGAGGTGTAGAAGGGTCTTAGCAGCTCTGGTTCGCTGGCCCTGACGCTAGCAGTCAGCTATAGGTCGCTGACCACTGCAGCTCATGCGCTGCTCAACATCTTGATCCCTCTTGTGTGTGATCTGAGCTGAAAGTGCAGCAGCCATTTATATCATTTTGTAAATTGATCCAATAGGATACCACTTTTCGGTAAGAAATCTTAAAAACAAAACAAAAAATCTTTTATTTCTAACCAAGTAATATTTCTATTTACAACAATGTTGACTGGAACATGGGATGACTATGAAATGTACCTGGTCAGTTTTTGTTTTGAGCGACAAAGATTCAAACCGCAGTACCACTCAAATCATTACTTATTTCATCTCCAACTTTTTCATCAATGATCATTGTTTTAATTAGGTTCACAATTTATATGTTTGTGTCCCTTTGCTAAGTGATTATTGTAGTCAGTTCCCATAGCAATCCCATCATTCAGCACTGCCAATTTATCAACTATTCCTTAATAGCTGATATGTCCCAATATTATTATCACAAATTACCCATTGATTGTTTGAGCGAGCTAGAACAACCCATGTTCTTTATTTTCTGAACAATGTGCATCACTGTTTAATCAAATATTTTACATGCCCAAATCAGTTTTTTAAAACATATAATTTGTTTTGTTTCAAAGTGAATGAATACGTTTGTGAATAATTTCAAAATGGTGCTCCTATGAAAATGATATAAATGACATTGTTAAGTAATTGTCACAATTTTGTTTTTTCTATCACATTATGTGTCATGTATCAGCTTTCTTTGGAGTAGAGAATCAAGCTTGTATATTCTTGAATTACCATGTATACTTGAAAATCAAGTTTTTGTATTCTTGAATTATCCATGTATACTTGAAAATCAGGTTTGTATGTTCTTGAATTAGCCATATATACTTGAAAATCAAGTTTTTATGTTCTTGAATTAGCCATGTATTTGAAAATCAAGTTAGTATGTGCTTCAATTAGCCATGTATACTTGAAAATTAAGTTAGTATGTGCTTGAATTAGCCATGTATACTTGAAAATCAAGTTTGTATGTGCCTGAATTAGCCATGTATACTTGAAAATCATAGGGGCTCAACTTCTTCTGAGCCCGTATAAAAAATCTATCCACATGTTTATTCTCTGTATCTTGTAATGTTTAGTGAGCATTTTCTGGAAGTTTCTCATGGCACTGCACACACACTATTCACACAGAGCAACAGAGACCTGCTGATTGTAGAGTAGCCTTCTTGGATTGAAAGAAAGTTCTAGAAACAATATTCCATGTATGGTGCAGGAACATCTGCAACTCCGCCATCAGGAGTTAAACCTGCTTCAATGACGTTGCAGATATAGCATTGCTAGGAAAGTACAGGTGAGCAGGCCACGTGGTACTCATGCCTGACAGTAGATGGACACATAAAGTGACGTCATTGTGGCCCTACACCTACAGTCGTCACTCTGGATGTCTACCAATGAGATCTAACAGAGAGATGACCTTTGACAAGACCTTGGTCTGACAAGACCTTGGTCTGACATGGTAATTAATGGCAAAGGACAGAGATGAGTTTAGACGACATTTGGCTACCTGGTATATGGCGCATAATCAGCCTGTGTGAACACCAGTATTACAGTATAGGAATAACAGAAAGAATAATTCTGGGATTAGAAGCTTTCATAAAACTCAAATAACTACTCCGCATTCTGTAAGGTATTTTCTACCTAAGAGGGGTTTAACCCTTTCCAGTCCTGAATAATTTAATCGATTTGGGTCTTTCAATCCAGGGCAAGTGCCCAAATGCTGCAACTCTGTATGGCTTGGCTTAACTTCGTTCGTTCTCAATCTCCCACTACCAAACCCTGAAAGTGGCTTAAGTAGCAGAATGTAGTCTTGAGAACAGAATGCGTTGTGTCATTATTTACAGCTTGACTGTGATATTTACACCTTTCGGTCCAACACATCCAACTTCAGCAAGCATTTTTTAGTACCAGGTTAGCATTCTCTCTTCGATCCCTTCTCCTTAGCCACTCTGCCCTGCTACAGCCTGTTATCCAGGATCACCTCGAGGAGGTGTAGAAGGGTCTTGGCAGCTTTGCTTCGCTGGCCCTGACGCTAGCAGTCAGCTATGGGTCGCTGACCACTGCAGCTCATGCACTGCCTAGAAATTCCAGACAGAATGAACTGTACAAATTTAACCTCACTACAGCTCACTGTTTGAGAGTTTTTGCAAGACAGACAAACAAATACATGTATTTTCTATTTTATAATTAAGATGCTGCCAATGAGGATACAGTGTGAAAGACTTTTTTGTATGTGTGAAAGGTCTCAGCTATGTTGGCCAGTTCCCTTCCTCTTTGTCTTCTAGCCTTCCATGATATTGCAGGTATCCATTTACAGCTGAGTGAAGGTATTTCCATACTAGTTATTGCTGTTGGGGATGAAGTGCTAGATATTGTTCGAGGTCTCGGCTGTTTTGAGCTGCCATCAGTTCCCATCATGGCTGCCTTCACTGATACATTGCCTTCCATAACATAGTCGGCATGCATTTACAGCCAGGTAAATTTGATGTGACTAAATCGCAAAAAGGGGTCAGTTCTACAGTGAAAGACAAACACACTAACTGCCCTGCCACACGGCCACCAAAGATATTAGTACTTGTGATAATTAATTTTGCGTGTTTTTTATTCCATCATCATGTTCTTGACATGTCATAAACGCACACAGAACCAAAACGCCATCTGTATTAGTCAGTACATTTTTTCGTATGTGTAAATAGCCCAAAGGTTGTATGTTTTTGCTCTATCTTTTTAAGAAACACAAATGGGAAACCATTTTGTGTTTGTGTGTGTGTGTGTGCGTGTGTTTTATATACAAATTTATGTGGTTTGTTTTGCCGTAAAATCTAAATTTTCTCACATTTTTGCAGTCAACTTAAATATATGACTGCTGCGTACAAATTGCGTCTGATGTATAGACAAAAAAAATGGTAGTACTCAATAATTATAATGTTTTGTATATAGCGAGGTTGTTGTTATTGTTGTTCGGAGCCACTCGTATTGAGTTGATTTAACTCTTGACACCGTTTATTTGGTGGCAAGTTACAGTGTCTCTTTTTACATCCTGAGGTGTGCTTGAGAAGGTGAACCAGCATTCTCCTTGCTGTAGTGTAATGCAAGGCACCTCAGTAAGCTCACCTCAGTGTTGATCCCCCACCTCAGTGGGCAGATTCTGTGACACAGTCTGTTTCGAGGAGATCTATGAGGAAGTGAGATGGGGGTCTGGATCAGTATGTTTCACCAGACCCTGATGTCACTCTTCGCTCCAATACATATTTAAGGTCACACATAAATTGCTAAATATATATATGGCTCAGTGGTCTCGAGGTGGGGTGTCTGCCTCGATTGCCGGAGGTCGCTGGTTAGAATCCCGGTGGAGACTAGGATTGTCTCATGTAGATCTTCTGGTAAAAATTACCCTGATCTCTTGGTAGTGAGATCGGATTCCCATGTTCAGTGTTGAGCACATTAAAATCCCTTAGCAGTTATAAATTGAAAAGAGTAGGCTTAACAGCCGCTGCCAGGCAAAAATGAAAAGAATTTAGTTAAAAAATCTGCCCAAATTATTTGTAACTTCCCCAAGGCCTAGTAAGCTGCAGGAAGTTTAAAAATACCTATGAGATATAGCCAAAGCATTCAACTACCTGGCAACAGAACAGACATTAACATACCTATTTGAATACCAGGATTCCAAGTATATATATATATATATATATATAGCAAAGTATGTGTGACCTTATTTCCTTATTTTGAAAAGCAAACAAATACTTTTATGAATGTATTGTCATATTTTTTTGTCCCCTTTGACTAATGCATACCTGTCAACCTCTTGAGGTGATGGCTTATACACTAATCATAAAAAAGATTATTTCTTCTTCTTCTATGGAGACCTCTGTGTTGATCCCCCACTTAATTTCCAGGTTAAAGGCGCGAGCTCGACTTTCCTCGGGTTTCCCCATATGGCTAGGTCTCTCTTAGCAGAAGTGTATCCCACCTGTCGAGAACATCGCACAAAGCA
Source organism: Ariolimax columbianus (assembly GCA_036924085.1). Lineage (NCBI taxonomy): Eukaryota > Metazoa > Mollusca > Gastropoda > Stylommatophora > Arionidae > Ariolimax > Ariolimax columbianus. The sequence continues at coordinate 70,787,510 of JAVGWX010000012.1, forward strand.
CGAACTCCAAAGCTCCAGGGATGAACCCAGAAATATCCTGAAAAATTTACATCATGAACCGACCGCCGCAGCTCGAATTCGAACCCCGACTATGTGAACACAAGGCAAATGGCTTGACCACTTTGCCACAGAGACCCCCGAACTTCTTCATTGTTCATCCTCAATTAAGGTCCTGGTTTCTCTTTCAAAGGACATCGTTGTTTGTATCGCTGTTTTATCTCCATCCAACTTTTGTCTCAAATTTGTCAAGTGAGGCCAGTATTGTTCTCTCTCTTCCTGCGAGAGCATGCAGCCTTTGTAGGATGTGTTCCACAATCATGGTATGCTCCCCACATGGGCACCTGTCATCTGTCCTAATCCTCATTTTGTTGTAGAGATGACCCTTGAGTTTGTTATGCCCAGTTCTCAGTCTGAAAATGACGACTTGCTCTTCCCTAGTTAAATTACAGTTGTCTTCTTTTCAGAAGTTGGGGTGTTGATCAGCCCATTTTCCGCTGAAGTTGGCTTTAATTATGGTCTCTAAATCTGTTTCTTTCTTCTCTATTCTTACTGTCGCTACCTGTTCCCAATACAGGTTACTGAGTAGTCTATTATGTTTCCATGTAGATCAATTTCTTGGAAACACTAAATCAGTTTTCATCTAGGTCAACAAAGATAAAACCAGATATTTCAAAATACAACATTAGATATATTCTTCATGGTTGCCTTTTTTGTCATATTTTTTTCTTCTTATGTTCACCTTATTTCTCTATTCCCCAAGGCATTACACTATGTTTTTTATTTTGCACCTGTCGGCCCAGTGCATCTGACTTTGGCATGCATTTTATGTAAAGGTCTGCTTCCTCCTGCATTTTCTAAGGATTTTCTTCCCCGGGGTAACGGTCGGTGCTATGATTTGGGAGCGGCGAACCCAGCATCTTCAGGTTGTGAGCCGTGTGACTTAACCACTAGTCCACGCTGTCCCCTGTCGTATTTCAGTACATGAGCTTGATGCTTCTCTACATATTTCCTTGGATGCCATGACATATTTGAGATAGTCACTCTTCTTACCACCTCAACACTGAGAACACTTTCCACCTCAACACTGAGAACACTTTCCACCTCAACACTGAGAACACTTTCCACCTCAACACTGAGAACACTTTCCACCTCAACACTGAGAACACTTTCCACCTCAACACTGAGACCACTTTCCACCTCAACACTGAGAACACTTTCCACCTCAACACTGAGAACACTTTCCACCTCAACACTGAGAACACTTTCCACCTCAACACTGAGAACACTTTCCACCTCAACACTGAGAACACTTTCCACCTCAACACTGAGAACACTTTCCACCTCAACACTGAGACTACTTTCCACCTCAACACTGAGAACACTTTCCACCTCAACACTGAGAACACTTTCCACCTCAACACTGAGAACACTTTCCACCTCAACACTGAGACCACTTTCCACCTCAACACTGAGACCACTTTCCACCTCAACACTGAGAACACTTTCCACCTCAACACTGAGAACACTTTCCACCTCAACACTGAGACCACTTTCCACCTCAACACTGAGAACACTTTCCACCTCAACACTGAGAACACTTTCCACCTCAACACTGAGAACACTTTCAATTGTTTTGCATTTAAATAAATATTCAAGACAGAAAATGGCTAAACCTTACAGTTTGACAGGTATGCCAATGTGGCTGTTTTTATATTAGATATGACTGCAGACAAACTAAAATAACTGGCCTAGTCATGTGACTCATGCATTTAAATCAATTTATATGTACAAAATATGTTGGCAATTGGCAGTTGTTCTTATATATCACACAAGTTTTTGCCAAACTTTCATTCCATCCGAAAGCAGAAAATATCATTATAATTTTTGCATAATGGTTGCGATGGAGGAATTAATTGATACAAAAATGCATCATCATCTGGTTGAGCATAAGGCTAGCAACATCATCATGTCAAATGAATTACTACATTGATCATCATCACAAGAGCACACATAAAAGCTGTGTTACATGCTTCCTGTAAACAGGCTAGCTGAAGTGGTTGGTCTATGATTTATCACTTGATTTAGTTGTGCCTCTTCTACCCTGGGTGTGACAGTTTTCCTTCCTTTCTGTTACTTGTGGTTTCAAGTTTCTATGGATGTGGTAGCCAGCCTCGTGCCCAACCCGCCTGTAACCTATTATTCTTCTTCGTTGTTCTTTCTCAATCTCCCGCTACCAAGCCCTGAAAAGGACTTTGAAAGTAGCAGAATGAAGTCCAGAGAACGAAATGCGTTGTGTCGTAGTTTACAGCTTGACTGCGATATTTGCACCTTTCGGTCCAACACATCCAACTTAAGCAAGCATTTTTTTTTAGTACCGGGGTAGCCTTCCCTCTTCAATTCCTTCTACTTAGCCAGTCTGTTTTGTTTCAGCCTTTTATCCAGGATCACCGCGTGGAGGTATAGAAGGGTCTTGGCAGTTCTCGATTACTGGCTCTGACGCTAGCAGTCAACTTTGGGTTGCTGACCGCTGCAGCTCAGCGTTTTGATCCACTGACATGAATGACAGGTTGTTGTTGTTGTGGAGGAGTAGGTTACGCTTTTGTGCGCCCTGAAAAGGTCCTTAAGTGGCGGGTTGTCGTAGTTGTCCTCACATCCTGAGCGTGATGATGAAGGTGAGCCGACCGAGCACCTCCAGGCCGTTCTGCTATGTTTGGCTTCATCTGCATGTCATTCACTACTATGGGGATCATATCGATCCCTCACCTTGTTAGCCAGGCTGTCATGAAAACAGCCCATTTCCAGGAAGGGCTGCGAGGAAGTCGATGTGAGGGTCTGGCCAGTATATTTTGCCTGGCCTTGACTAACATGTCTGATCAGCATACTGTGACTGACCAGATGTTAGTCTTTCTTCCCGAATGACAGGTTAAATATCAATCAAAACCTTTACACTTCCTTTGGGTTACAGGTCTCGAACACATACACTCTGTCCTCCTGCACTGGACCATTTGCTCTAGCACTGTCCACTGTATTTCCTGTTTCCATGTGTATTTTGGTCTGTCTCTACTTCTCTTGCCCTGTGGATTCTAAAACATAGACTGTCTCATAAGCCTCTATCCACTCAGGCATACACATTATGCAATAATGCAAACTTAAATCGAGACTGAACGCAAGTTTCAGCTGTGTAAGATAAGACGAACACGTTTTGAATATATCGCTAAGTATTTTTGTCACTTCTGCTCACAGCTCAATGGTTAAAATGTGTGCTCCTGTAGTCATTGTGTACAATTTCAGTGTGTTAAATGTCAGTGCTTGCATTTCATATTTTACCTTTTTGTTTTAATTGTCTTGTACAGATTAATATTTTGAGATAAAATCTCCACATTGGCGATTGATTATTTGAAGCCTTCCATATGATAAGAGCGAGCTCACTGTAAGGAATAATTACCTTTAAGACATTAACCCCTGAACACGTACTTCAAGAATGCCCGGCCTATGGAGAACTAAGATGCCAGACCTGGCCAGATGGAGCAGAACTGAGACAAAAACTATGGGGGTTACCACTCAGACCTGGAAAGGACTGTGGACTTCATCCTGGCGATAGGACTGAAGATTTAGCATGATCAAAAAAACCCGAACGCAGAAGAAGAAACACATTAACTGCCATAAGCTTCACACAGCAATTATAGGTGTTTATCCCCTATTTCACACAGGCACTCTCAGCACCAAATTTACTTAAATACATTCTGATCCAATCCTAGATTTAATTTACCACAGCTTAATTTGTACACTCACGTGAGAGTGGAAAAAAGGTTAGCAATAATTAATTGTCATACCGTTCCTTCCAATACAGGTGTAGAAGGGTCTTGGCAGCTCTGGTTCGCTGGGCCTGATGCTAGCTAGCAGTCAGCTATGGGTCGCTGACCACTGCAGCTCATGCCGCTGCATCGATTGACAGTTAATTGTCATAGTTTCTGTCTTGTCTATTGACATCCATGTCGTACTCTAGGCAAGATGAGTTGAGATATGTAAGGCTGTTGTTGTTGTTCTTCTGCATTTTTTCTCAATCTGCCAATACCCAGCCCTGAACAGGAATTCCCAAGTAGCAGGATGTAGTGCGGAGAACGGAATGCGCTGTGTCCCTAGTTTACAGCTTGACCGCGATATTTGTACATTTCAGCCCGACATATCCGTCTTCGGCAGAAGGGTGTTGTAAATCACCCTCTCTATTGAAGACGAGAGAATGTTTTTTTTTAATTTGCTGAATTAATATGTAAAAGTTTTAAATAAGCCTTTCAATATGAGAAAGGCTGTGCCACCATACAAATTGAAATGACAATGGCCAGTCAACCTTAAGTCAATAAGTTATTCTCGTACAGAATCACCATAGTCTCTATGATATTTGTTAATTGAGTGTACAGGCTGATTGTGAGTTCACTTTTGTCATATGTCAGGTCCAAATTGTTGTTAACGATGTCATGAAATTGATGTTTTTATAATGAATACTAGAAACTTAGCCAATACACAACAAGCCATTTAGTACTTCTAAAACATTACATAATCTAATCCAGAAGTTTATCAACCGGTGGTCCACAGAATCTTGAGTTCCTTAGAGGTTCCACAGAATCCTAAGTTCCCTAGAGATTCCACAGAACCCTAAGTTCCTTGGGGGTTCCACGGAATCCTAAGTTCCTTGGAGATTTCAAAGAATCCTAAGTTCCCTGGAGGTTTCATAGAATTCTGAGTTCCTTGGAGGTTCCATAAGAAATTGTCTTGTAATAAAATAAATATTTCAACAATTTTAAAAACTTACCTCGCAGTTGGGGACAGTGACCAAGCCTCTCTGTATGTCAGTGCACTTCTAATATACTTTATTTTTTTCAGTCTCACTGCTTTGACATATACATTTTAATATGTTACTGTTAAATATTTCCAACAAATGTTGGTGTTGTATATAGAATAATCAAATAAAGCATCAAACTATAGATAATTAATATTTCATCATTGTATGTTATTTCACATACTGATAGTGCTAACTTCCCTTGAACTACAGTGTCAAAAGTCAGCTGGCATGATACTGACTCCCATCAACCCTAGTGCGTATTTTATCAAAAAAAATTGCAAGACCCAAACCATATTTCTCAATATGCAACAACCCATGTAAACAGAATCCATTACATGTAGGAACGCCAGCCTTTAAGCTGATAATATTGAGATATTGAGGTTGGGTTTGGGAATGGTCTGAGAGCTGGCAAATGAAGTTTATTGTAGATAAATGTACATCCATCCACATGGGTAGATCTAATATGGAACATAATTACAGAATGGGAGTGAACAATGTTAGAAAGATGGAAAAGGAAAGGGACCTAGGAGTTATAATAGATCATACAGGTAAAGTGAGTGGGCAAGAGCAAGTCCAGGTAGCAGGGAAAAAGGAAAATGCAATATTAGGTATGATAAAAAGAAATATTAAATATAGGAGCATGGAAGTGATAGTCAAGCTGTATAAAGCATTAGTTTAACCTAGATTGGAGTATTTTTGTTATGGTGTGGAGTCATTATCGTAGAGGGGATATAAAAAAATTCTGGAAAGGATACAAAGAAGAACGACAAAACTGATTGCATGATTACAGATTTATAGTTATAAGGAAAGATTCAGAAAAACTGGCCTACAGTGTCTAAAAAAGAGAAGAATTTGAGATGATTTAATACAGCTTTATAAGATAATCAACGGAAAGGATAAATTAGATTATAACAATATTTTCAGTAACAGCCGCCTACAAGAACAAGAGGACACAGCCACAAATTAATTAAAGAATGGTCCAGATTAGATACTAGGAAATATTTTTTTAGTCAGAGAGTGGTGCATGCTTGGAATGCATTACCACAGGAAATAATGGAGGCAGGGTCAATTAACGCATTCAAGAATAGATTGGATGCGCATAGATATTTTTAGATCAAGTGAATGTAAAAAAAATACTGGCTGTATACAGACTCTGCAGCTCTTCTAAACCAGTATAAAGACATTAAGTTCCAAGTTATAATAAATTTTCCTGTAGCATATTTTTCTTATTGACTTCCAAAAAAACCTTGTTGTGCCACTTTGAAAAATAGTTTATGAGGACAGGCAAAAACCCAAACACCATCCAAACATTTTTATCATTTTGAATATTTTGTGTATTATTTATGCGGTGTCTGTGAAATTCTTTGGTGTGGAGCCAGTTAGCACTTTTGTATGATATTGTTAATGGCTTAAATACATACGCCGCCTTCTTTGACATTTGTCCTGAAAATGACGTTTGTGACATTGTCTCGAAGTCAAGCACTACTTCGATTTTATTCCAAACACATCCGATTTTAGTCCTGCATTTTTGGAACTTGGCTTGGCTTCGTTCATTCTCAATCTCCCACTACCAAACCCTGAAAGGGTTTAAGTAGCAGAATGTAGTCCAGAGAATGGAATGCTCTGTGTTGTAGTTTACAGCTTGACTGCGTTATTTGCATCTTTCGGTCCAACACATGCGACTTCAGCAAGCATTTTTTAAGTACCGGGCTAGCATTCCCTCTTCGATCCCTTCTCCTTAGCCAGTCTACCCTGCTGCAGCCTGTTATCCAGGATCACCGCGTGGAGGTGTAGAAGGGTCTTGGCAGCTCTGGTTCGCAGGCCCTGACGCTAGCAGTCAGCTTTGGGTCGCTGACTACTGCAGCTCATGCACTGCTTTACGTCTTGATCCCATTTTTGGAACTGAGTTTAACTTCTCTCTTTGATCTCTAATCTTGTAGTCAGCCTGCATGGTTGCAGTCAGTTATGGGTCGCTGGCTGCTGTCAGCTCATTCACTGCTGTGTCTTGAGTCCCCTTTATCTAAAGAAAGACACTGTCTGGAATACCAGTGACGGCCATATGTGCTTGGTTCCTCTTTTTTTTGACACTTCAGAGTTTTATCGCCAGGATTAAAAAAATACTTCGGACCCAAAATACATACCAAGTTTTCATGTGTGAACTGAAGATGAGAAATGTTACAGACGTTAACCTGGCATAAACCTTGATATAAATCTTATTCTAGTCTCTTTTTTTCTCCATTTGAAACATAGTGTGATCTCTGCATCTAGTCGCCTTACAGGAAGCCTGATCAAAGCACTTCCAAGTACTCATTGATAATTTTTTTTCTCGATAAGTTTTACATGATAAGGCTGCTAGCCTCATGCACAACCCTCATTAGTCACAGTTTATAATATGCTGGGAATGTTACAGTAGTCAAATTGGTAAAGTTAGAAGTTTTATATGCGTATAGACATGTGTATTTGATCTTTGTTGCTAGTGATAACAGAGGAGTTGACTGATTTCAGCATTTCAGATTAAAGAAGATGATGAAGAAATACCAGAAGAAATGCCAATTTAATAATTCACTGACATGTTGTCATGGTAAAAAAGTACATTTTAGTTACCACTTTTTAACAGTTGTTCTTTTTTAAGAACAAATCCCGGTAGTCGTCATTCCCTGCACATGCTAAGATTTTATCTTCTTCTTCTGCGGTTGATCTCAATCTCCTACTACCAAGCCCTAAACAGGGCTTTGGAAGTAGTAGGATGTGGTCCGGAGAACGGAATGCGTTGTGTCACTAGTTTACAGCTTGACTGCGATATTTGCACTTTTCGGTCCGACACATCGTCTTCGGAAGATAAGATTGTATTTTACCTCTGATAGGTTGTTTTAGTTTTTGTATTTTTTTAATGCCCACATTGAATATGTTTACTCTTTCAAGTACCCTGTCAAGAATGTTAAGTGGTGGGTTGCAGTAGCTTTTCTCACATCCTGAGCTTGCTGATAAAGGTGGCTGAGATTCACCAGGCTGTTGTGCTATGCATGACTTCATCTGCATAATGCTGACTGCTACAGAATCGTGTCAGTCCCCACCTCATTATTCATGGAACAGCCTGTTTCCAGTGAGAACGCATGGAAGTGAGGTAGGGTCTTGAAATGTATATTTCACCTGACCCAGACTAACTGTCTGATCAGTATATTTCACCTGACTCAATCTAACATTGTCTGATTAGTATATTTCACCTGACCCAGACTAGCATTGTCTGATCAGTATATTTCACCTGACCCAAACTAACATTGTCTGATCAGTATATTTCACCAGACCCAGACTAACATTGTCTGATTAGTATATTTCACCTGACCCAAACTAACATTGTCTGATCAGTATATTTCACCTGACCCAAACTAACATTGTCTGATCAGTATATTTCACCTGACTCAATCTAACATTGTCTGATCAGTATATTTCACCTGACCCAGACTAGCATTGTCTGATTAGTATATTTCACCTGACCCAGACTAGCATTGTCTGATTAGTATATTTCACCTGACCCAGACTAGCATTGTCTGATCAGTATATTTCACCTGACCCAAACTAACATTGTCTGATCAGTATATTTCACCAGACCCAGACTAACATTGTCTGATTAGTATATTTCACCTGACCCAAACTAACATTGTCTGATCAGTATATTTCACCTGACTCAATCTAACATTGTCTGATCAGTATATTTCACCTGACCCAGACTAGCATTGTCTGATTAGTATATTTCACCTGACCCAGACTAGCATTGTCTGATTAGTATATTTCACCTGACCCAGACTAGCATTGTCTGATCAGTATATTTCACCTGACCCAAACTAACATTGTCTGATCAGTATATTTCACCAGACCCAGACTAACATTGTCTGATTAGTATATTTCACCTGACCCAGACTAGCATTGTCTGATCAGTATATTTCACCTGACCCAAACTAACATTGTCTGATCAGTATATTTCACCAGACCCAGACTAACATTGTCTGATTAGTATATTTCACCTGACCCAAACTAACATTGTCTGATCAGTATATTTCACCAGACCCAGACTAACATTGTCTGATCAGTATATTTCACCTGACCCAAACTAACATTGTCTGATCAGTATATTTCACCTGACCCAGACTAACATTGTCTGAGCAGTTGTCTGATCAGTATGTTTTGTCCTCAACCAACTATTCAGACAAGCCCGATTCAAGTCATTTGTTGGGGCATAGGTATTACTTACTTACTTAGTCTCTCCTCTTCTACCGTGAGGTGTATAGGTTTTCCAGAGAGAACGCCACACTGCTCTATCCGCCGTCTTTTTCCTGGCCTCTCTCCAATCCAACCCTCGATCGATCACTTAGGGACTTTCGTATGTTGTCTTCCCAACGTACTTTCGGACGTCCTGTGGGTCTGCGTCCTTGACTTTTTATCTCCCATGACCGCTTTGGTATCCGATCTTCTTCCATTCTACAGACATGGCCAAACCACTGTAGCTGGGATTGCTCCACTTGCGTCTGCAGGGGTTGAACTTTGAGATTGCTACGTATTGTCTGGTTTACGGATCTTGTCCCTTTTCGTCACCTGAACCGCCTTTCTTAGATATCCCATTTCTGAGGGGCATAGATATTTGGTTTACAATTACCAGCTTTTAGGAAAACCTGATTCCAGTCATTTGCAGTAGGTTTTTCATTGCAATGGCTTTTACATATTGAGACTTCCATCCAAATGCACAACCCTCTTTAGTTACCTCTTTCAAAATGCAAGTAATGAAACAGTAGTCTTTTTCTACATGCTCCGCGAACCTTTCAGGGGAAATAAATATACATGATTCCCAAATTATACATTAGAGACTCACAATTTTAAACCTATCCAATACATACATATCCATACAAATCATACATACATCTTTCTGGATAATCTCTGTGGAAAACATGAAATAAATCAAAATACTGACATTTGTCAGTATTGATTTTACATACATCATGTAAATCTCTTTAGAGTTTCGCTCTTAAAGGACGATAATTCCCAATGTGGATCAATCAAGGAAATCCTAATATGGAAAATATTTTTAGCAATACCAACTCCTTCTTGTAATATTTGAACATTTTCTTTAGTTGTCATTGCTTACTCAGGTCATTATTATAAAAACTGCAATATGTGTGATCTCTTTTTGATTGTTTTTATTTTCTATTTAGGCTAGTAAATGTACACAATCTCTTATCTTTGTTTTTCTTTTTCTTCTTATTTGGCATTTTTTTTGTTTTTTGTTTTTTTGTTCACCTTATTTCTCAATTCCCTAATGCGGGTGTGCGTTACACTGTGGTTTTTATTTTGCGCCTGTCGGCCCAGTGCATCCGACTTCAGCATGCATTTCATGTAAGGGTCTGCTTCCTCCTGCATTTTCTAAGGGTTTGCTTCCCCGGGGTAACGGCCGGTGCTGTGATGGGGATCGAACCCAGCACCTTCTGGTTGTGAGCCGTGCCACTTAACCACTAGGCCACGCCGTCCCCGTTATTTGGCATTTGTCCTTTAAAGGACGTTTGGGATGTTGTGTTGTAAATTACAGCAAGGCTACGAAATCTGTGCCTTTCGGCCCGACATATCCGATTTCAGCACAGCATTTTTGGGACCAGATTTGCCTTCCCTCTTCTGTCCCTAATCTCTTAGCCAGGCTGCATGATTGCAGTCTGTTTCCAGGGCTGCCACATGGAGGTGGAATATGGTTATGAGTCACTGGCCCTGATTCCAACAGCCAGCTATGAGTCCCTAGCTGCTGTCAGCTAATTCGTTGCTGCATATTTGGCCCCTTATCTCTGTTCTATGTAGCCTAGAACATGCGCTATGAGTCACTGGCTGATGTCAGCTAATTCGTTGCTGCATATTTGGCCCCTTATCTCTGTTCTATGTAGCTTAGTACATGTACTACAAGTCACTGGCTGCTGTCAGCTAATTCGTTGCTGCATATTTGGCCCCTTATCTCTGTTCTATGTAGCCTAGTACATGTGCTACGAGTCACTGGCTGCTGTCAGCTAATTCGTTGCTGCATATTTGGCCCCTTATCTCTGTTCTATGTAGCCTAGTACATGTGCTACGAGTCACTGGCTGCTGTCAGCTAATTCGTTGCTGCATATTTGGCCCCTTATCTCTGTTCTATGTAGCCTAGTACATGTGCTACGAGTCACTGTCTGCTGTCAGCTAATTCGTTGCTGCATATTTGGCCCCTTATCTCTGTTCTAAGTAGCCTAGTACATGCACACAGTTAAGGCCTGTGGAATAAAGATTTCTTGCCCCTGCACTGCCCAGTGTGAAGGCCAGGTTAAATTTTACCTCGATAGAAAAACCCAAAGTCTTATAGGGGTTTGAACCAACACCCTCAGACTAAGAGACCCCATATTCCATCCATTTTGACAATTGCTTCACTCCCACTTAATAAAATCTGAAAAATTACAAATCCTAAAACATGTCTGGTGTAAAGAGTTTTGAATAAAAGATTGTGTACCTGTAGTCTTATTTTGTTTTGCCACAATGCAGTTTTAAATATGTTTTAATGGAACACTTTTCAGGATAATAATAAGTTAGCTTAGGCAACTGAGGCACATTGTGTTGATCAGCCACATGCAAGGTCTACTGCTGCGGCACAGCTCCAGGCCTCTTCTATTGTGGAGGGAGATGCTGTTATCAGCATAAGTCATACTGTCTGAGGACGGTCTCTTTTGCGCCTCCAGCCGGTCTGGGGAAGCCCTTTGGCGCTGAGGACCGATCTGTGAAGTATCTTGTGGGCCGAGGTTTCCTGGTGCAACTGTATGACATGACCGAACAAGAAACCCGCCAGCAGTCCAGTGTTTTTTTCCTAGATTTGATGGAGACCTATTTTAGCAGAAACCTCCATGTTACAGATGTGGTCAAGCCATCGGATGTCCAGTATACACTTCTGGTATGCATGTGAAAAGCCTCTAGTCTTGACATGTCTTGTATTAGTAATGTCCAGGTTTCATATCTGTAAAGGAGGACTGGTCGATTTTTGTTTTAAGGGGGAAATCTTTCCATTACTCCATACACACCGGAGGTCATGCATAGCAGATGCAGCTAGTCCGATCCACCTTTATATATCTTTATATATTTTTTATTTCGGTACTTGGTTGTAAAAGAAAATTACAATTGATTTTATAATGAAGTCAGTTGCACAATTTACTGATAACGTAGTCCCAATTTGAACATCATAAACAATTTAATTAATTAAATAAGGCCATATAACGTAAACCGTTGTCTTTGTTCACATCATATTAAATTATCATTTTGTACCATATACCGTTAAACTCAGGAATTACATATTTTTTGGTTTTATCGCTTTTTATGGGTTTGGCTGTCTTTTTATTTTGTGTCTGTAAATTATAAATGTGTCTGCAATTTCTATTCCCAACGATTTTTATGTCATTTGATGTTAACATTTTATCATATCTGTCAACTCTCATGCATGCTTATGCAGTAAAATCTTATTAACAAAATGAATGACTAGTGAGATTTATTGTGTGTATTCTTGTTGTCCGAATTTATGAGGGTGCTTCAACTGTTTCTGTTTCTAAGAATCAACATCACTGCACTCCGGGCATACCCATAGGTGATCAGTCTCTCTCAGAAAATGGCGCAGGGTATGGATGCTGATGGTCCCTGTAGCTCGCTGGTTGTACACTCTCCTGTTCCGTCCTCTCATGTGCTCTACTCCACTCAAACCTCTTTAAATGTCGAAACTTTGCAGCTTGTGGATTGCTACTTCATCTATTAAAGTGTCCTCATCTAACGTGCATTGATTGATTTCAAAATGTCACTCCTATCCATCACTAACGTGTCCATGCTGGAAGCTTGTGAAGCCAAGATGTCAGCTCTTTCGTTGACCTGAACCCCAGTATGACCAGGACAGTAGATCCAGGTCAACCCCTGGAGGTTTGAGGCTTCAACGGCTGCTATCCACTTGTACCTAAGCCATCCCTTCTGTACCTTCTGAAGTACGGCTTGCGTGTGTCAAGATGACTGCCATTGTTATAGAAGTCTCAGATATCCATCTCAGTGCTGAGGTCACCGCTTCCGTCTCCATTCTCAAACTGGAGGTTGTTGGCATGTATGCCCTACAGCGCTCAGCAACAACCTGTCCTCTCACTTTAGTTGAGAAGCCCCAGCCTGATGTCCCACTGCGCAGAACTGAATCGTCGGTGTATGATGGTATTACTATCCTGCGAATTATCAGCTGATTCATCTCGTGCTCTGCTATCCCATTGCTCCAATCGCTGAAATGCCTAAGGTTATGATGACTCTGGTACTCTATCATTCTATCACCAGTGTGGACCCAAGGTGCTTCAACTGAAAACCTTCATGTTTTTCCTTCAAAATCTATTTAGGAAAAATGGGACACAACTGTTTTTTTAAAAAATGTAGTCTCCATTGTATGAGAGGGCATCAAATGAAAACCTTAAAAGTGGGATAGGGATTAGAAAAATCATGGCTTTGTAATGTAACTTGTTAATATGGTTGCTAAGGATGTCAAGAGTGTCCTACACATGCCATCATGGTGCAGATGAATAACATGACATCATAATAGCACTTAAAAGATGGCCTCCCCATATTATCCGTTTTTTAAGCAGCGAAGGGGTGAAACATATCGAAATTCATCGGCGAATGAAGGTCCAGTACGGTGATGTATGCCTTTCAGTAAGTCAGTTATGTTTCATAATGAGGCGGTCAATGGCTACAGTTGACTCTGGGGTGACTACTCGATATGGATCACCATACCAGACCTTCATTTGCCGATGAATTTCTATAGGCTTCACACCTTCGCTGCAAAAAAAATAGGATACCAGAACGCTGTTCCTCTTTGGTGCATGTCAATAGTGGGACATCTTTAGCAACCATATTAACAAGTTACAATAGTAAGACATGGTTTTTCTCATTTCTATCCCACTTTACAGGTATTCATTTAAAGCTCTCTCGTATTACATATGTCTGCAACAGGGGTTCTCAACAAGGAGGAAATTTTAGGGTCTCAGAGGGAGAATTTAAATTTAATATGTGACATTCAATAAAATTTAAACAAAGTCCCATTTAGCTATAATTTTCAAGTGTATATATTACAAATTAAATGTAAAATAATAAGTAAACAGACTGAGGTACCATCTATTCAAGAAACTAAAGATGGGTGCAACTGACGAATGCACCTGTGGTACAGGGAAAATGACCTCTGAACATCTGCTGCAAAATTGCCCGACATACGAGGACCAGAAAAAGCACATGTGACCATCACCAGTGCCAACACTAGACGAGCTCTATGCCAGTGTCGACAGCCTCAGGATGACCACTGTTTTGTTTGAACAAATTCAAGTTGACGTCTGACAGTGTACGAAGAAAAAGAAGTAAATATTGAAATAGTGCTAAAATAATATTAACAAAATATGTAACTAACATTTTTTAAATATTAAACAAAAAATATATTAACAAAATATTGAACCATAATTTAATGTTTAATGATATTAACAAAAATATATTGACCTTTAAATTAATGGTTAAATAATATTAACAGCAAGATAATCAACCATAAATTAATGCTTATATGAAATTAGCTAAACAATCTTAAACTACTTTACAAATGCTCACACTAAAGTTAACGAAATATTAAATTGATAGAAACATATAAATTAATGTTTATAAAATATTAACAACATAACATTGAACCAAAAATTAATGTTAAATAATATTAACAGCAAATTATGAATTTATTAAATAAGGATTCAATAATATTATCAACATATTAGTGAACTATCGATTAATGAAACAATAACATTAACAATAAAATATTGATCTATTAATTCTTCAGTAATATTAGCAACAGAATATTGATCTGTAAATTCTTCAGTAATATTAGCAACAGAATATTGATCAGTAAATTCTTCAGTAATATTAGCAACAAAATATTGATCTATTAATTCTTCAGTAATATTAGCAACAAAATATTGATCTATTAATTCTTCAGTAATATTAGTAACAAAATATTGATCTATTAATTCATCAGTTATATTAGCAACAAAATATTGATCTATCAATCAATCAAATCAAAATCCTATCACTCCATTTGTTGAAACATAGGTCCAACACTGCATTTAGCTTACCCTAACCAACTATTAACTATTAGAAAAATCTTCTTCGTTCTCAACTCTTGAAAAAGGCTTTGCAAGTAGCAGATCATAGTTTGAAGAACTGAATGCATTGTGTGGTAATTTACAGCTTTGAAACCTTATAGTCCAACACATCCGACTTCAGCATGGCATTTTTTTATACCGGGTTAGCCTCCCCTCCTCAATCCCTTCTCCAGGATCACCACATGGAGGTGGAGAAGAGTCTGGGTTGCTGGCCCTGATGTTTGCAGTCAGCTTTGGGTCACTGACCACTACAATTCATGTCTTAGAAAAGGCTGATTCCAGTCATTTGTTGAAGCATAGGTCCAACACTGCATTTGGCTTACCCTAACCAGCATTTAGTAAAGTCTGATTCCAGTCTTTGCAGTGTAGTTTCGCTTCGTTCGTTCTCAATCTCCCACTTCCAAACCCTGAAAGGGTTTAAGTAGCAGAATGTAGTCCAGAGAATGGAATGCGTTGTGTCGTAGTTTACAGCTTGGCTGCGATATTTGCACCTTTCGGTCCAACACATCCGACTTCAGCAAGCTTTTTTGAGTACCGGGCTAGCATTCCCTCTTCGATCCCTTCTCCTTAGCCAGTCTACCCTGCTGCAGCCTGTTATCCAGGATCACCGCGTGGAGGTGTAGAAGGGTCTTGGCAGCTCTGGTTCGCTGGCCCGGACGCTACCAGTCAGCTATGAGTCGCTGACCACTGCAGCTCATGCACTGCTCAGCATCTCCAGTGTAGTTTCATAACATTAGTTTTTAACATGGTAAGGTTTCCAGTTCCATGCAAAACCTTTTGTAGTCGTCTCTTATGACATACAAGAAAAGAAACAGTGGACCTATTCGCGTTGCCCTAGATACTTCTTCTTCTTCGTACGCAGTCAGACAGTAACCATTATTTTTTCGAAAAAAGCGGCGTTGCCCTGGATACCACTTGGGTCTATTTATTAATGAGGGAATCAAAAATATTTGAAATAAAATAGTGAACTACCAGTTAATGAATTAATAAAATTTGAAATAAAATAGGAAGCTAATAATTTATAAATCTATAATATTAGCAACAAGATATTGACTCATTAATTCTTTAATGATATTAGCAACAGAATAGTAATCTGTTAATTAATTCTTCAATCCTCCTCTTCTTCTGCATTCGTTCTTAATCTCCAGCTACCAAGTCCTGAACAGGGCTTTGGAAGTAGTAGGATGTAATCTGGAGAATGGAATGCGTTGTGTTGCTAGTTTACAGCTTGACTGCGATATTTGCACCGTTTGGTCCGACACATCCGTATTCAGCAGAATTCTTCAATAATATTAGCAACAAAATATTGATCTATTAATTAATTCTTCAATAATATTAGCAACAAAATAGTGTTATATTAATTAATTCTTCAATAATATTAGCAACAAAATAGTGTTATATTAATTAATTCTTCAATAATATTAGCAACAAAATAGTGTTATATTAATTAATTCTTCAATAATATTAGCAACAAAATAGTGTTATATTAATTCTTCAATAATATTAGCAACAAAATAGTGTTATATTAATTCTTCAATGCTAGCTTCTTCTTCGTTCGTTCTCAATCTCCCGCTACCAAGCCCTGAAAATGGCTTTGCAAGTACCAGGATGTTGTCTGGAGAATGAACGGAATGCGTTGTGTCATAGTTTATAGCTTCACAGCGATATTTGTGTCTTTTGGCCCGACACATCAGACTTCAGCAGGCTAATATTAGCAAAAATTTACCTTCAATAATATTAGCAACAAAATATTGATCTGTTAATTATTGCTTGTGGAGACAGTCAACGTCAAAGTAAATGATATGGACTGGACAATCATAGTAGATGAAAATTATCAAAACAGACATGAAGCCTAGAGAAAACATCTTACTTAATGGGGAGATACTGGAGCAAGTAAACAGTTAATTGTACCTAGGACAGATAATAACCAGTGATGGAAGATGTGAAAAGGAAGCGACAAATAGAATAGAAATGGCCAAAAACACATTTAACAACATGAGAAATATATTGACATCCGGACAAATAACAAATAAATTAAAAGTGAAAGTCATCAGATGTTATCATTTCTTTACTATTTTAGGGGACACAATAGAGGTCACCAAAACATCTTTGCTTCCCGTGACGATCTTCTGTCAGACTTGCGACGAGCCCAGCAGTAATTGTGCGATAATAATGTTTCTATGACCTCCCGAAATAGAATTTGATGTGGAGTTTTCTCATTTCGGATATAATCCGTATAGATATATTTAGTACATGGAACTATTAGGGATCAAGATGCTGAGCAGCGCATGAGCTGCAGTGGCCAGCGACCCATAGCTGACTGCTAGCGTCAGGGCCAGCGAACCAGAGCTGCCAAGACCCTTCTACATCTCCACGCGGTGATCCTGGATAACAAGCTGCAGCAGGGCAGACTGGCTAAGGAGAAGGGATCAAAGAGGGAATGCTAACCCGGTGCTCAAAAAATGCTTGCTGAAGTCGGATGTGTTGGACCGAAAGGTGCAAATATCGCAGCCAAGCTGTAAACTACGACACAACGCATTCCGTTCTCTAGACTACATTCTGCTACTTAAGCCCTTTCAGGGTTTGGTAGTGGGAGATTGAGAACGAACGAAGAAGAAGAGGAAGAAGAAGTACATGGAACTTTTCAGCATCTGTTTAGCGCAAATGACATACATCCACATTCGATTTAACCATGTATGGAATGACCATGAAATTAAGGATATGTTCTTATGTTGTGTTGCGTCCGATAACAGAACACAACAAACTCCACAGTCACATGTACACAAAATTGAAGATTGGCAACTCAGCTGTGAGTACATACAGACAGGTACCGCAGACTATCGAGTACGTACTACAGAACTTTGACTTATCATTTACCTTCCTTTTTCACCATAGTTGAAGGCTGGCACATCACTCTAGTTGACTTTTTGGAAATAAGGCATTAGGGCAAGTCCAGGTAGCAGTGAAAAAGGCAAATGCAATGTTAGGTCTGATAAAAAGAAATATTAAATATAGGAGCAAGGAAGTGATAGTCAACTGTATAAAGCATTAGTTTGACCTAGATTGGAGTACTGTTTACAGGTGAAAATTGGTTAATGGGAAGAAGGCAGAGAGTAGGCATATATAAGGAGTACTCTGAGTGGTGAAAAGTAAAAGGTGGAGTGCCACAGGGCTCGGTTTTGGGACCAATTTTGTTCTTGATATATATAAACGATTTGAACATTGATATGGGATCCATGATTACAAAATTAGCTGATGACACAAAACTATGCAGTAGTGCCTCATCTAAAGCAGAAGTGGATATATTGAGGTCGGATTTAGATAACATTCAAGAATGATCTGTGAGCTGGCAAATGGAGTTTAATGTAGATAAATATAGTCATCCACATGGGTAGATCCAATATGGAATATAATTATAGAATGGGCGAGAACAATATTAGAAAGATATAAAAGTAAAAGGGACCTAATGATTATAATAGATCATACAGGTAAAGTGAGTGAACAAGTACAGGTAGCAGTGAAAAAGACAAATGCAATGTTAGGTATGATAAAAAGAAATATTCAACATAGGAGCAAGGAAGTGATAGTCAAACTGTTTAAAGCATTACTTTAGTTAGACCTAGATTGGAGTACTGTGTACAGGTGTGAGGTCCTTATCGTAGAGGGGATATAAACATGCTGGAAAGAATACAAAGAAGAGCCAAAACAGACAGTTGGGTTTCAGAATTACAGTTACGAGGAAAGACTCAGAGAAACCCTGGCCTACAGCTTCTAGAAAATAGAAGAATATGAGGTGACAATATAGGTATTATAAGAATAAATGAAAAGGATAAATTAGAATATAATAATTTTTTTCTCAAAATACAGCAGTCTACAGGAACAAGAGGGCACATCCACAAATTAATTAAAGAAAGTTTCAGATTATATACCAGAAAATATTGTTTTAGCCAGAGAATGCTTGGAATGCATTTCCACAGAAAATAGTGGAGGCAGGTTCAATTAATGCATTCAAGAATAGATTGGATGCACATAGTTTTTAGATCAAGGAAAGGTAAAAGAAACTTTTTGTATACAGACTCTGCAGAGTCTTCTAAACTAACGTAAAGACGTTAAGTTAACTTAAGTTAAGTTAAGAACTGACCAGAATATGGTATAGAGATAATCCTTCTGGCCCATAGAAACAACACTGGAAGAGAAACTTTATGGACCTTCATGTGAACTACAAAAGACAGTGAAGTTTATACAAGAGGCAACATTGCAGATATAGACAATATTTTCAAGGGAAGGAAAGAAAAAGAAGAAAAAAAAAAGTGTGTTCATTTGCTGTGGTGTCTGAAAAACAAGTAAGTAGGCCTAAATATTTATTGTTTTTAAACCAAGTTTGCGATTCAAGCTTTTATTTATACTAAGACCTATATTTTTGTTTTGTTTTATGGGATTACACGATTGTAATGTTGATAAATGAGCAGGTCGAATTAGTAGAGGACGTATACAAATGTTCGGCTCTCTAAAGTTATGGAGAACTTGGTTAAAATCGGAGAATAATGCCCACGTAGATGTACATCGAGCGATCTAGTTAAAAAAAAATGCTTTCAAGAACTAAGCTTCAACATTTGAATTAAACAACATAGTCTATTCACACAAAAAGACACAAAGAAGTCAAAAATGGATACAGACAATGGAGAAAGGTTGTTTACTTAACTTAAATTAACGTCTTTATACTGGTTTAGAAGACTCATCTGAGTCTGTATACAACCAGTTACATTTACATTACCTTGCTCTAAAAGCTATGTGCATCCAATATATTCTTAAATGCATTAACTGTCTCTGCCTCCACTACCTCCTGGGGCAATGCATTCCAAGCATTCTGACTAAAAAAATATTTCCTTATATCCAATGTGGACTTTTCTTTTGTTAATTTGTATCTGTGCCCTCTTGTTATCGTTGGTGGTTGCATTTTGAAAAACTTGTTAAAGTCTAATTTAATATTTTCTGTGATTATCTTATAAACCTGTATTAAGTCACCTCCAATTCTTCTCTTATAAACCTGTATTAAGTCACCTCAAATTCTTCTTTTATAAACCTGTATTAAGTCACCTCAAATTATTCTCTTATAAACCTGTATTAAGTCACCTCAAATTCTTCTCTTTTCAAGACACTGTAGGCCGGTTGTTCTGAGTCGTTCCTCATAACTGTAATTCTGGAATCCCACTATCAGTTTTGTCGCTCTTATTTGTATTCTTTCCAGCATGTTTATGTCCCCTCTAGGATAAGAACTCCACACCTGTACACAGTACTCCAATCTAGATCTAACCAATGCTTTATACAGTTTGACTATCACGTCCTTACTTCTATGTTTAATTTTTCTTTTTATCATACCTAACATTGCATTTGCCTTATTCACTGCTACCTGGACTTGCTCACTCACTTTACCTGAATGCTGTAATATAACCCCTAGGTCCATTTCCTTATCAAACATTCTAATAATGTTCTGGTCCATTCTGTAATTATGTTCCATGTTGGATCTACCCATGTGGATGACTGTACATTTATCTATATTAAACCATTTGCCATCTCATAGACCAGTCTCGAATTTTATCTAAATCCGACCGCAATATGTCTACCTCTGCTATAAATGAATTTTTAAAAATTTGTTTTTGCTTAGATGTTTGCCTCACTAGTTTCTACTGGCGGAGGCGCGCCATTTTCCACCCCAGGCCGTAGTCCATTGGGCGATATCAGGGCGCATAAACCAGTGCTTGGATGCATGTGTGCGTCTGTATGTACCTATGCTAGGTTTGTGCGCCCTCAGAAGATAGTCCAACCAAAGTGCAATGGTAGGGCCTCACCATGAGGGCGCGTGTGAAAGTTGTGCAAGGGTGTGACTGTAGGACAGAGTCAAATGAAACAGAGTGAGGTGAGAGAAGCGAGAGAAGGGGAAGAGTGGCCCCCAGAGTGAGCCTCCTTCATGTTCGACGACCACCGCTATAGATGAATGAAACACTTCTTCATAGTTTTATAGTATGTCCTTTAACGGAAACTATCTAGGAAAGAAGAGACTAATGTCCGGTCAGGCAAAACAGATCGGGTAATGTTAGTCAGGTAAAACATACAGGACAAGACCCCACGTCACTTTCCAGCATTCCCTGAAACAGGTTATTTCAAGGCAATCTCGCTAACGAGTTGGGGGATCAACAAGATCCCCGTAATACTGAGCAACGCACAGATGAACAAAAGCATACACCAGCTGCCTGGAGAACCTCGGCCCATTTTCTTAACTTAAAAGCTAACCTCATTATATATTTTTAAGGCTCTGCAGAGTCTATATAAAGCCAGTTGATTTAATTCCACCGATGCTCAAAATAACAATCTATTTGTGAATGCATTAACTGACCCTGCCTCCACTACATCCTGTGGCAATGTATTCTAGGCCTTCCCCACTCTCTGTCTAAAAACATTGTTCCTAATATTGTAATAATATCTAATCTGGACCTGTCAGATCTTGTTCTTGTAGCTGGCTGTACTTTGAAAAACGTGTTGTAGTCTCAGTTATTCTTTCCATTCATTAATTTATAAACTAGTATTAAGGTTACCTCGAACGAATTCTTCAATGGTGACACACAATGAAAATGAAAGCCATATAGTCCTGCTTACAGATGCTCTCGCCGTAGTCACAGCGCTAAAAAGCCAGAAAAACACTGAGCTTAATGACTTAAGAGCAGCACTCTGCAAACTGTGCCAGCAGTCCGCACCAAAAAGGGTAGTGGTACAGTGGGTCCCATCACACTGCAACATCCAAGGCAACGAGGAGGCAGACAGACTGGCAAAAGAAGGTGCAAGACTACCACAAACAAATACTAGTATGACGTACGAAGAGTCAAAACGGCTTATCAAAGCCAGATACATGACCAAATGGGAAACCGAACATACTGGTTACACCAAAAACGATGCCTATTACCAGTTGAACCGAAGAGAGCAGGTCGTTGTCTTTAGACTTCGCACTGGCCACAATAGACTGAGGTACCACCTATTCAACAAATTGAAGATAGGTGGTACCGACGAATGCCCGTGCGGTACCGGTAAAATGACCGCTGAACATCTGCTGCAGAACTGCCCGACATACGAGGATCAGAGAGAGCAGATGTGGCCATCACCAGTGGAACTGCAAGACAAGCTCTATGGCAGCGGCGACAGCCTCAGGATGACCGCCGCTTTTTTCGAAAAAATAATGGTTACTGTCTGACTGCGTACGAAGAAGAAGAAGAAGAAGAAGAAGAAGAACGAATTCTTCTCGGTTCTAGACACTGTAGACCAGTTTTTTTGGTGTGTTTTTTTTTAGTCTTCTTTTCATAACTATAATTATGGAATCCCACGATCAGTTGTGTAGCTCTTCTGTATATCTCTCTATGATAAGGACTCCACACCTGAACACAGTACTCCAATTTACGTCTCAATGTTTTATACAGTTTGACTATCACTTCCTTGCAGAACGTGTAATGTTTCTTTTTTTTTTAAATATCATACCCAGCATTGCATAGCCTGTTTCACTGCTACCGGTTGCTTCCGCTCCTTAACTGTGTTATCTAGGTCTCTTTCCTTTTCTATTTCCTAATAGTGTACTCTCCTATCATGCAAATATATTCCTTGTTGAATCTTCCAATACGGATGAGTCGATTGTAAATTTTCGAGTACATCAGCACTCAGACCATTTTGAATCTTATCTAAATCCGATTTCAATAAAATAAAAACTTACGAGAAGAACTGAAAGTAAACAACCAACCCATGTGGTCAACAAATAAAAAGCCAAAAATGATTTAAAATAATTTGAGAAATGTTATTTACTGTAACTTTTAAAACAGCAAAACAAACAGAAATAATTTAAAATAAGAAAAAGAATTAAAATTTAGTTTAAAAAGAAAGGCAGACTACCACGTGTAGTGCCTCAAACGGAGCGACATAAATCAAAGTGGTTTCTGAATACGAACTTCCCGTTACGCGAAATAGAGAGAAGCCCTAACAGAATTGACCCCAATGGCCGCCGAGCCTTGCAAACTCTACGACCAGAATTTTGACTAGAGCTCGACCGTGCGGCCCGAGAGGGTGCAGCGGGAGCTCACCTAGCGGTGATGGTGTGGTGGAAACAACCAATCTAGACAGATCAAGCCGTATAAGATCATAGCGATCAATGTCAGACGTGTCTCCTGACACACGCTCCGTTAGTGAACTGCGTTACGCTTCTTATGTATCGAATAATGTTGTTGCGGGAGGTGCCCAGGGCTTTGACCTATCTTGAATATACGTTTGAAACTTATTATGTAGAACAATAGATACGCTTTAATAATATTTTTTTTGTAATAAAATGTATTTAAATATTCAGTAATAATTTAATTTTGTTATTTCTATTGGTCTATTTATTGTGTCTGTTAAATGCGCTATTATATTATGAATATTACATATTATATTAAAGATTGTTTCCCTTGGCGGTTTATTTAAGGGACATAAATGCTAGTGACCTGTGACAGAGTTATAGTCGTTGAAATGTTATTATATTCGTTAAACAACAGAGTTATGGAGAAATGAGACTAACGTCCAGTCAAGTGAAACGTACTGATCAGACAACGTTAATAAGGGTCAGATGAAACGTAATGATCAAGACCACACCAGCCCCCACCACCAACTTCGCTTCGAAGCAGTTCTCTCTGGAAAATGTTTCAAGGCCAACATCAACGAGGTGAGGATCGGCACCTTTTCCCCGCCAATAAAATCCCCATAAGTGCCCGGTGAGCTTGCTGAGGGGCTTCGCATTGCAGTCGTTCGCAAGGCAGTCGTTCAAGAGGTAGACAACGATTTGAGTGGGTGGATAACATCAGAAGATAGACTGGAAAAAGTCTGTCAGATTGCACGATCACGGCAAGAGGTAGAGTACACTGGAAATCCGTTGCCTTTGATGTGGAGATGGTACTTGAACTTAACTTAACCCTACTAGACCTGAGGCCCTTAACTTAACTGTACCATATACCTGGGCTCCTGAGCATTAAAGAGAAAAAACCAACATGATATAGAAAAATGTTAATTACATGCAAACAAGTGGTTAGAATAACATGGAACTTGGAGACATTGTAGAAAATAGGTCTACCTTTCATCTAGCGCCAATATTCCACCTTCGTGTGCCGATCCACCCAGCAGGATGAACCTTCATCACCACCTAGATCTCCCCCATCAGCTGTCTGAGGGACACGCCCCCCCCCCCTCCCCTTTTCTCTTACTATCGTGGTTATATAGTAGAATGGAGTTCGTCTCGTGAAAATTAAATAAAACAAATAAGAAAGTCTCGATGAACATTAAGAGCGAAAAGATAATTGAGCGTATCGATGAACATTAAGAGCGAAAAGATAATTGAGCGTATCGATGAACATTAAGTGCGAAAAGATAATTGAGCGTAATCAGATATTACGATATTTTGATCGCATCAAAATACATACTAACATAGCACCTTGTTGAAAATGTCATCTTCTTCTGCGTTCAAGTATTTGGTCATGCTTGATCTGCAGTCCCGACGTCATGACGTTTGGTCGTGCTAGACCTGCAGTCCCAACGTCAGGACGTTTTGTCGTGCTAGATCTGCAGTCCCGTCGTCAGGACGTTTGGTCATGCTAGATCTGCAGTCCAGGTTTTGATCTTTACTGTGTCCATTTACGGCTGAAATTAGCTGCTCTAGCACTTCTGCACTTCTTGATAGTATCACTGTGTCGTCTGCGTAACGCAACTCTGGAATCTCGTACCCGCCAATCTTAAATGGGTCGAAACTTTCTTCTTCTTAACTTAACGTCTTTATACTGGTTCCATTTACAACACCTTCCTCCAGAAGCTGTACGCATCCAATCTGTTCTTAAATGCATTGACCGTCCCAGCCTCCACCACCTCACTTGGCAATGCATTCCAAGCATTCACTACTCTCTGGCTAAAGAAATACTTCCTAATATCTAATCTAGACCTCTCCTTAGTTAACTTGTAGCTGTGCCCTCTTGTCCTTGTTGGTGGTTGTACTTTAAAAAACTTGTTATAGTCCACTTTATCCATTCCTCTGATCATCTTATACACCTGTATTAAATCACCACGAATTCTTCTCTTCTAGACACTGAAGGCCAGTTCTTTTTAATCTTTCTTCATAACTGTAATTCTGGAATCCCACTATCAGCTTTGTCGCTCTTTTTTGTATTCTCTCCAGCATGTCTATATCCCCTCTCTGATAAGGACTCCACACCTGTACACAGTACTCCAATCTAGGTCTAACTAATGCTTTATACAGTTTGACTATCACTTCCTTGCTCCTATGTTTAATATTTCTTTTTATCATCCCTAACATTGCATTTGCCTTTTTTACTGCTACCTGAACTTGCTCCCTCACCTTACATGTATGATCTATTATAACCCCTAAGTCCCTTTCTTTATCTATCTTTCTAATATTGTTCTCTCCCATTCTGTAATTATGTTCCATATTGGATCTACCCATGTGGATGACTGTACATTTATCTACATTAAACTCCATTTACCAGATTACAGACCTTTCTCGAATTTTATCTAAATCCGACCTCAATATATCTACTTCTGCTTTAGATGAGACACTACTGCATAGTTTCGTGTCATCAGCAAATTTTGCAATAATGGATCCCATACCTATGTCCAAATCATTTATATATATCAAGAATAAAATTGGTCCCAAAACCGAGCCCTGTGGCACTCCACTTTTCACTTCACACCACTCAGAGTACTCCTTATTTATACCCACCCTTTGCCTTCTTCCCGTTAACCAATTTTCAATCCATTTGGCAACTTCCCCACCTATTCCATGTGATTTTAATTTTCGAAATAATCTTTGATGAGGTACTCTATCAAAAGCCTTTGCAAAATCCAGATAAATAACATCCACTGGCTCCCCTTTATCTAACATTTTGGTAACCTCCTCCATGAATTCTAATAGATTTGTTAAGCATGATCTCCCTCTGGTAAACCCATGCTGACTATTTCTAATTAGATTAAATTTGTCTAAATGCATTACAATGTTTTCTTTGATTATTGACTCTAACAATTTACAGACTATGCTCGTTAAGCTCACAGGTCTATAGTTTGCTGGATCTGCCTTTTTGCCCTTTTTGAATAAGGGGATCACTCCCGCATCTTTCCAATCCCGTGGAACAATCCCTTGTGCAAGTGATTGAGAACATAATATAACCAATGGTTTTGCTAATTGGTCTCTAATTTCAAACAGCAATTTTGGATGAATACCATCTTGACCTGGACATTTATCCACTTCCAACCCCTCCAATTTTTTAAAAACCATTTCCTCTGTAATACAGATTGATCCTAATCCTGCTGTATCCATGTCTCTTTGAAAAATATCTACAGGCTCTGGGATCTTGGAGCAGTCCTCTTTTGTGTACACTGTGCCAAAGTAGTGATTGAGTAGATTTGCTGCCTCCCTATTTTCACTTATTTTTTTTCCTGTGCTGTCTATGAGAGGGCCTACTTTGTCCTTTGATCTTTGTTTATTTCTAACATAAGAGAAGAAGCTTTTACTATCAGTCTTGATCCTCTGAGCAAGTTTCTTTTCGAAGTCTATTTTTGCTGTTTTATTTGCTTTCTGAGATATGTTCTGCTTTTCCAAATATTTTAAATATGTTTCTTTTGATTTACCTGCCTCTATATATTTTTTCCATGCTTTATTTTTAGCTCTTCTACATTTAACTACAATTTTAGTGATCCACTTTTTACGCTTGGGGTTTACTTCCCTATATGGAACACATTCCTCTTTTAGCGTTTCGAGAACTGCTTTAAAACTCACCCACTCCTGTTCAACATCTGTTCCTCTGACAATATCTTCCCAGATTATGTGGTTCGCTGCCTCTTTCATCCTCTTAACATCTGTCTTAGAGTAGTCATATGTTCGCGTGTTTATGTTCAATTCTTTCCCTGCAATAAGATCCCATCGGATGGTTTGATGGTCACTTGAGCCAAACAGTTCCCCTACGGTAACGTTTTCAATCATATTTTCCTCTGTAGTAAAAACTAGGTCGAGTATGTTTTTGCCTCTGGTGGCTGCTACGACATGTTGAATTTAAAAATTTTCAGTTATGCACTTAACAAAAGGTTTTGACTCTACAAGTGCTTCTGCCATATCCCATTTTATTTCTGGCAAGTTGAAATCCCCCATTAATAATAAATTCCTATCACTTGCCTTTACTATGCTACTAATCAGCTCCTCATCTTCCTCCTTTTGACTTGATGGACATCTATAGCATACTCCAATCACTGTTTTTTCACCCCCACTTTCTATTTCA
Source organism: Ariolimax columbianus (assembly GCA_036924085.1). NCBI lineage: Eukaryota > Metazoa > Mollusca > Gastropoda > Stylommatophora > Arionidae > Ariolimax > Ariolimax columbianus. The sequence goes on from JAVGWX010000012.1 coordinate 70,814,881, forward strand.
CCCCATACACTTCTCCCCCACATCTTCTTCTTCTTCGTACGCTGTCAGGCGTCAACCTGTATTTTTTCGAAAAAAGCAGCGGTCATCCTGAGGCTGTCGACACTGCCATAGAACTTGTCTTGTGTTGACACTGGTGATGGCCACATGTGCCTTCTCTGGTCCTCGTATTTCAGTCTGGCTGTTCTTGTTTCCAATACCTGGTATATTTTCTACCACCACCGGAAATATATGCTGCCTCCAGTTAGGTTTGCGTACAGTTGGGATTGGCTTTGGTGTTGTTAATGTGTTGCTAGGGTCTTCGCTCATCTTTGCTTTGGCTATTTCTGCAAAGTTTCTCCGCTTTAGTTTCCCATTTCCAAATCTATTTAGTCTCTGGTGCATTGGATGGTCTGTCAGTCTTCTGAGTTTCTCTGCTTGCTGCTGGGCTCTGCAGTCTCTTCTGTCGGTCATGGATTGCAGATTTGTAATCTTTTCAAGTTCTACAGTTGGCGTTGACTTCATGCCTCCTGTTATAACTCTCGTGGCTTGGTTTTAAAGTTTGCTAATTTTGTCAAAGTTCGCCTTTGCTGCTGTTGTCCATGCCACAATGCCATACTCGAGAACTGGTCTCACTCTTCCAGTGTACAGTTTCTTTAGTATACTTTCGTCTGCTCCCCAGCTTGTGCCAGCAAGTTTCCTCATGATTACCATTCTTTGCCTGGCTCTAATTCGGTTTCTCTCGATCTGACTTTTCCATGACATGCGACGATCAAATGTGATTCCCAGGTAGTTTGGGTTATCGTTTGGCCGCAGATATTTGCCGTCGAAACTTATTTTGGCGTTCTGAGGTTTGTTTGAATGCGAGAATATCGTACATGTTGTTTTTTCCTCATTTATTTTGACCAGCCATGAGTTCGCCCACTCCTCCAGCGATGTTAGGGCCTGCTGCATCCGATTTCTTGCTATGGTGAGATATTTTTCAGAGGCCCACATAGCCAGATCGTCTGCAAACATGGTGGACTTTTCTTGGTATATTCTCTGTGATGTTGTTTATATACACCAGGAAAAGTGTGGGTGACAGTACTTCCCCTTGGGGTACTCCCTGCTCAAGTGTCACCTTTTTGCTCATCTGCCCTTGTACTTGAACTCCGGCTGTTCTGTTTTCGAGGTAGTGGCTGATCCATCTGTACATTTTCCCACAAACTTCACTTCTTCGTAGCTTGACTTTAAGTTCCTCTTTCCACGCCTTGTCAAATGCCTTCTCTAAATCCACCCAAACCGCTACTGTATGCTTTTTCTACTGGTAAGCATCCTCTATTTCATGGGCTATGAGAGTGATCTGGTCCTCAGTGGATCTGTGCTGTCTAAAGCCTGCTTGCTGTGGAATTAGTATGTGTTTTTCTTCCAGATGCCACATCAGTCTGGTGTTTATCATACGCTCTATCAGTTTGCCTACACAGCTCAGTAGACTGATAGGCCTGTATCCATTTGGATCTGTTCTATCTTTTTCTTTCTTTGGTATTGGTATAATTACAGCATCTTTCCATGCCTGCGGTACAATTCCCCTTTTCCAGCTTTGGTTCAGGACTGATAGTAACTTCCTCTTTGCTGTTTGGCCCAGCCCCATCAGCATTTCGTTTGTTACGCCATCTGTTCCAGGCGATATCTTTTTCTTTAAAGTTCTCAATGCTAGATCTACTGAACCTTACAGAATGGCAGTGTTGGCATCGTAAACTATTTGTTGACGTGCACAATTAACCTACATTGTCGGTAATAATTATCTGAAATGAATATATATTATGGCTTGGCTTGGCTTCGTTCGTTCTCAATCTCCCACTACCAAACCCTGACACGGGCCTAAGTAGCAGAATGTAGTCCAGAGAACGGAATGCGTTGTGTCGTCGTATGCAGCTTGACTGCGATATTTGCACATTTCGGTCCAACATATCCGACTTCAGCAAACATTTTTTTAGTACCGGGTTAACATTCCCTCTTCGATCTCTTCTCCTTAGCCAGTCTTCTATGTTGCAGCCTGTTATCAAAGGATCATCGCGTGGAGGTGTAGAAGGGTCTTGGCAACTCTGGTTCGCTGGCCCTGACGCTAGCAGTCAGCAAAGGGTTGCTGACCCGTGCAGCTAATACGCTGCTCAGCATCTTGAATATATTGTTTGATAAGTAATCAACAACAAAAGCCATAAACTATGATAACTGTTACCTGAAGAGCAAATGTGCTTAATTTAAGAAAGGCATAATCAGAGCAGACCTAGGGAAACTCCAGAGGTTCTCAACATTAACGCTCCATGTTCGAGAAGACGAGAACATTGAAAGTTTCGACCATCACTATGCCAGAGCAAACCACATCGAGGTCCCTGCAGATAAGCATACAGACATTAGTGAAGAGATAAAGGGGCACGACAACATCAATACGGCACCTGAAGAGCACATGATGGCCAAATTAACAATGAGCGAAATGGAAGAGGCCATGAGAACATTAAAGAAAAGGAAATCTTCCAGAAAAGACGGGATAACAAACAAAATGCTGATGGGGCTGGGCCAAACAGCGAAGAGGAAACTGCTATCGGTCCTGAACCAAAGCTGGAAAAGGGGAATTGTACCCCAGGCATGGAAAGACGCAGTACTGGTACCAGTACCAAAAACAGGAAAGGACAAAAATTATCCAAATGGATACAGGCCCATCAGCCTACTGAGCTGTGTCGGCAAGCTGATGGAACGTATGATAAACACCAGACTGATGTGGCATCTGGAAGAAAAACGAATACTTATTCCACAGCAAGCCGGCTTTAGACAGCACAGATCCACTGAGGACCAGGTCATCCTCATAGCCCAGGAAATAGAAGATGCCTACCAGGCACAGAAACACACAGTAGCTGTTTGGGTGGATCTGGAAAAGGCATTTGACAAAGTCTGGAAAGACGGACTTAGAGTCAAGCTAAGAAGAAGTGATGTTTGTGGGAAAATGTACAAGTGGATCAACCACTACCTCAAACAAAGAACGGCCAGAGTCCAAGTACAAGGGCAGATGAGCAAAAAGGTGACACTCGAGCAGGGAGTACCCCAAGGGGGAGTACTGTCACCCACACTCTTCCTGGTATATATAAACGACATTACAGAGAATGTACCAAGGAGAGTCCATAGCTCAATGTTTGCAGACGATCTGGCTATGTGGACCTCTGAAAAGAATCTCACCATAGCAAGAAATCGGATGCAGCAGGCCCTAACATCGCTGGAAGAGTGGGCGAACTCATGGCTGGTCAAAATAAACGAGGAGAAAACCACATGCACAATATTCTCGCTTTCAATAAAACCCCAAAATACCAAATTAAGTTTAAATGGCAAATTCCTGCAGCCAAAGGACAACCCAACCTATCTGGGAGTCACATTTGGTCGGCGCATGACATGGAAAAGTCAGATCGAGAGAAACCGAATGAGAGCCAGAGAAAGAATGGCAATCATGAGGAAACTTGCTGGCACAAGCTGGGGAGCAGACGAAGGCATACTAAAGAAACTGTACACTGGAAGAGTGAGACCAGTTCTCGAGTATGGCATCGCGGCATGGACAACAGCAGGAAAGGCGAACTTCGATAAAGTTAGCAAACTTCAAAACCAAGCCACGAGAGTTATAACAGGAGGCATGAAGTCAACACCAATTGTAGAACTTGAAAAGATTACAAAACTGCAATCCATGACCGATAGAAGAGACTGCAGAGCCCAGTTGCAGTCAGAGAAACTCCGAAGACTGACTGACCATCCAATGCACCAGAGACTAAACAATTTGGGACTTGGGAAACTAAAGCGGAGAAACTTTGCAGAAATAGCCAAAGCAAAGATGCACGAAGATCCCATAAACGCACTAACAACACCAAAACCCATCACTACTGTACGAAAACCTACCTGGAGGCAGGATATATTCCCAGAGGTGGTAGAAAATATACCAGGTATTGGAAACAAAAACTGCCAGACTGAAAAAGAAAGGAGAGATACTACCCTAAGCTTTATATCGAAAAGCTACCCAAGCATGGACTGGACCCATGCATACACCGACGGTTCTGTAACAAACACTACACAGAACGGAGGGGCAGGAGCATTCCTGAACCTACCAAATGGCAGACAAATAACACTGTCATTCGCTACTGGTAAGTACACAAGCAATTTAATAGCGGAGGCAGAGGCACTGAGGGCGGCAGTGGAAGAAATGGTGACACACAAAGAAAATGAAAGCCATATAGTCCTGCTTACAGATGCTCTCGCCGTAGTCACAGCACTAAAAAGCCAGAAAAACACTGAGCTTAATGACTTAAGAGCAGCACTCTGCAAACTGTGCCAGCAGTCCGCACCAAAAAGGGTAGTGGTACAGTGGGTCCCATCACACTGCAACATCCAAGGCAACGAGGAGGCAGACAGACTGGCAAAAGAAGGTGCAAGACTACCACAAACAAATACTAGTATGACGTACGAAGAGTCAAAACGGCTTATCAAAGCCAGATACATGACCAAATGGGAAACCGAACATACTGGTTACACCAAAAACGATGCCTATTACCAGTTGAACCGAAGAGAGCAGGTCGTTGTCTTCAGACTTCGCACTGGCCACAATAGACTGAGGTACCACCTATTCAACAAATTGAAGATAGGTGGTACCGACGAATGCCCGTACGGTACCGGTAAAATGACCGCTGAACATCTGCTGCAGAACTGCCCGACATACGAGGATCAGAGAGAGCAGATGTGGCCATCACCAGTGGAACTGCAAGACAAGCTCTATGGCAGCGGCGACAGCCTCAGGATGACCGCCGCTTTTTTCGAAAAAATAATGGCTGACTGCGTACGAAGAAGAAGAAAGTTTCGACCCATTTACGATTGGCGGGTACGAGATTCCAGAGTTGCGATACGCAGACGACACAGTGATACTATCACGAAGTGCAGAAGTGCTAGAGCAGCTAATTTCAGCCGTAAATGGACACAGTAAAGATCAAAACCTGTTTATAAACATAAATGAAACAAAGATATAGACTACCGACAAAACACATTGTCAGCATAAATTTACAGTGGGTGGTGAGGAAATAGATCAGGTCACACATTTTGAATATCTTGTGTCCAGAATTGACAAAAATGACGACTGCTCGAAAGAAATCAGAAGAAGACTAGCTATGGCAATGCAGAGACTGAACAGCCTGAAGAAATTATGGCAGAGCACCAACAGACCCTGTGTTTTTCCTGTGGCAGCTTATGGCTGCGAATCATGGGCGATTACCAAAACTTCCAGACAAAGAATCGATTCCTTTGAGTTCAAATGTTCCAGAAAGATCCTCAGAATACTATGGACATAGAAAAAGACAAATGTAGACATTCGGCAAGAGTTGAGCATAGATGAGAACTGGTTTATAAATTCCATTTTGGGGAACGTCGTGGCCTAGTGGTTAAGTGGCACGGCTCACAACCCGAACGTGCTTGGTTCGATCCCCATCACAGCACCGGCCGTTACCCCGGGGAAGCAAACCCTTAGAAAATGCAGGAGGAAGCAGACCCTTACATAAAATGCATGCTGAAGTCGGATGCACAAGGCCGACAGGCGCAAAATAAAAACAGTGCAACTCACACCGCCTTGCGGATTAGAAAAATAAGTCGAACTTTAAACAAACAAAACAAAAACCAAAAAAAATCCATTTTGGCTAGACAATACAAATACTTTGGTCACATCAAGAGACACAACGGTCACCAGAGAACAGTAGTGGAAGGTATGGTGCCAGGTAAAAGAGGAAGAAGTAGACCAAGAAGACGATGGCACCAAGATATCCAGGAATGCCTGTGTATGACTGGCGGAGACTAGAGTTTTGGCAAGAGAACGAGTTTCTTTCAGACAGACTGTGATGGGAGCGACGTTCTATAAAGGACATGCTACATGATGATGAGTTAAAGTGACTACTGTGATTCACCATGGGGCACCACACAAAACGGCATGGATAAACGGGTAGGCTAAGCTTAAAGCTAGAATTTAGACAACCTATTCCGACAAATAAAGACACATGGATATAGGTGTATCTTCTTCACAAAGTCCGTCTTTTTATTCATCCGAAGCAATTTTCTACTAAACTGCATGTAAGATTCAAATGATTTGCCTGTATGCTCTATTATAACCCACAGGTCCCTTTCCTTATCTAACATTCTAATATTGTTCTCGCCCATTCTATAATTATGTTCCATATTGGATGCCAAGTGGATGGCTATACACTTATCTATATTAAACTCCATTTGCGAGGGGACGGCGTGGCCTAGTGGTTAAGTGGCACGGCTCACAACCAGAAGGTGCTGGGTTCGATCCCCATCACAGCACCGGTCGTTACCCCGGGGAAGCAAACCCTTAGAAAATGCAGGAGGAAGCAGACCCTTACATAAAATGCATGCTGAAGTCGGATGCACTGGGCCGACAGGCGCAAAATAAAAACCACAGTGTAACGCACACACGCCTTGGGGAATAGATAAATAAGGCGAACGCAAAAAAACACAAAAAAACAACTCCATTTGCTATCTCACAGAACAGTCTTGAATTTCGTCTAAATCCGATCTCAATATATCCACCTCTGCTATGGATGAGACACTCCTACATAGTTTTGTGTTGTTTTCAAATTTTTCAATCATATCAATGTCCACATCGTTTATATATACCAAGAACAAAATTGGTCCCAAAACTGAGCCCTGTGGTGCTCCACTTTTTACTTTACCACTCAGAGTACTCCTTATTTATGCCCACGCTCTGCCTTCTTCCCGTTAACCAATTTTCAATCCATTTGGCAACTTCCCCACCTATTTCATGTGATTTTAACTTTTTAAATAATCTTCAATGAGGTACTCTATCAAAAGCATTCGCAAAATCTAGATAAATGACATTAACTGGTTCCCCCTTATCTATCATTTTAGTAACCTCCTCCATGAATTTCAATAGATTTGTCAAGACATTAAATAGATACGCCTTTGAATAAAATGTGACGAGAAATTAAGCTGCGTACTGTAAAATCTTAAATTTAATGGCATTTCTTTGCAATGGTCCTTACAGATCAGAAGAATTCGCCGATGTGCAAATGTCTTAATATATATGGACTAAATAATATCAATGTGTTAGCGTCATTGATATTCTAAGGCTACATGCGAAAAGTCATTTGGATCTGACCTGAAGTTTAGTAGAAAATTGCTTCGGACCTTGTTCATGAATTAAAAGACGGACTATTATGCCATCATATGGGCTACCAGCTTGAAGTGATACGTCAGAATGGGAGAGAACAATATTAGAAAGATAGATAAGGACAGGGACCTAGGGGTTATAATAGATCATACAGGTAAGGTGAGTGAGCAAGTCCAGGTAGCAGTGAAAAAGGCAAATGCAGTGTTAGATATGATAAAAAGAAATATTAAACATAGGAGCAAGGAAGTGATAGCCATACTGTATAAAGCTTTAGTTAGACCTTGATTGGAGTACTGTGTACAGGTGTGGAGTCGTTATCATAGAGGGGATATAAACATGCTGGAAAGAATACAAAAAAGAGCGACAAAGATGATAGTGGGATTCCAGAATTACAGTTACGAGGAAAGACTCAGAAAAACCGGCCTACAGTGTCTAGAAGAGAGAAGAATTCGAGGTGACTTAATACAGATTTATAAGATGATCAGATGAATGGATAAATTAGACTATAACACGTTTTTTTTAAAAATACAGCCACACACAATAACAAGAGCGCAAAGCTACAAGTTGACTAAAGAGAGGTCCAGATTAGAAATAAGAAAATATTTTTTTAGTCAGAGAGTGGCGAATGCTTGGAATGCATTGAAAAGGGGGGAGGTTATGGGGGCAGGGACAGTTAATACATTTAAGAATAAATTGGATGCGCATAGATTTAAGAACAAGGTGATGTAAATGAAACTGGTTGTATACAGACTCTGCAGGGTCTTCTAAACCAGTATAAAGACGTTAAGTTAAGTTAAGTCAGTTTTAGGTCCTCAATGGTTCCCAGTTTGTTTTGCATGATTCTTTCTTTGGGTCATGTCTCATAACGAGAGCTTTGGTGCAATAGGCATATTTGCAAGATGTATTTGGGTGTATGTGGCCCCTTCTGACATGTGCTTTGTGTAGTCTGTGCTCCTTCCATTTTATGCGCGTGTGCATATAGCATGCATTGACCTGTATAAAGCGGAAAATTGTTTAGTCTGTTGATGGGAGTCTTGTGGGTGTTTGCTGTTTGTTCGCGTTTTTTCACATCAATATTTGTTTTGGATGTGTGCCCTAACTTCTGACAGTGATGTGTGGTGGTAGAATTGTTCTCCGTGTCTGCCCTCCGTAGCCAGTCTGTCTGCCCTCCGTAGCCAGTCTGTCTCAGACAGTGTCTGCCCTCTCATTTTCCGATTTGCCGCAGTTAGCTGTGCTCCACTGTAGAGTAATTTTGTTGTGGTCCGAGAGATTATTTAGCTAACAGATCAGATCTCTTTCCAAGTTATCTTGTGGTTCCTTTTGCGTGGTCTGCAGAATTTACACGTAGTTGTACAAAAACACTATTCTGTTGCCCTTTAGCTCCAGTATTTTAGAGGCTTCGATTACTGTTGTTAAGACTGACTGCAGATGTTTCCCCGGTAGCACTTGCTTTTTATATATTAGTCCCGTTATGCTGAGTCCCTTCCTCCATTTTCCCACTTCTGATGATTCATCTGTGTAAGCAAACAAATATGAAGTTTCATGTGTTGTGGATATTTTAGAACCTGGTAACAAAAGATAGAATGAACTGCCTGGCCTTCACCTTGCACCACACGTCACGGACGTCTGCTTTAAATACACGACTTCCGCCATTTTGTACGTGACCGGAATGACAACATACACTTTCGTGCCTTCCAGAGATTATTTACCAGAGAAATACGCTGTTTCAGAAATGTATATCATGCCTTTGAGAGATTAGCGGTGCTGTTTGCCTCAAACAGAGGGAGGCTCCTTTGGAAACAATCAGGTAACGTTAAGCCTTCGAAACAAACTATTTTTTTTAGAAATCCTCAGTGAGTAGTTCAAGAGAGAGAGTACAGTACCAGAGTAGAGAGTGGTAGTTTTTATTAGTTTAAGTTACTAACTACTAAACATTAGTGTGAGTAGTTTAAGTTGAGTAGTCTGTTGTCAAGAGACTCAGCTGAGACTTAGAGTAATACTAATAGTGTAGTGACAAGGACAGACACTTGACTAGTGTGTGACACGATCACAAATGCGATCTTGAGTGCCGTCGTGTACCTATCGACACTATCGTCCTATGATACTCCTATCTGAGGCTATGTGAGTATGTCAGTGTGACAGTATTGAGTGTGTGTTTGTGTCACTGTAGTCAGTAGTGTAGTCACTACACTAGTGTAGGGTAGTGGCACAGCCAAAAGTAAGACTATTTTGTGTATAGACGACACTACTTTGTAGTAGTACTAGTAGTTAAGTTGAGTAGTAGTACTAGTAGTATTAACTTTAAGTAGTAGTGCCTAGTTTAAGTTTTAACTCAAGGCAAAGGCCACAGTAGACGATGATGGATGATGGCATAATTTCTTTTGCTAGGGCTATTTTTAGTAAGTAAGGATTAACTGCGCTACTTTTTATCCTCACTCTCTCGTCTCGAGCCGCCCGACCCCAGTGGCAAGTCAATTACAAGACGACTAGGGGGCGACTACGAGATGCAGGGGACTGCGCATCAAGCACCCGTGAAAATGACGGCGGAGTCCGGAGTCAAACCCACACCACCTGATCACGAGGCTGACGGCTTAACCACTTCGCCACGGAATCCTAGTTTAACTCACTGAATAGTGAATGACAGTCACACGTCACAGTGAAGGATTGCCTGATTTACCTGATATCAAGTGATCAGTGACTGATAATGATATTGGTATGTTACATTTACATGTAACTTCTTAAGAACTTGAATATTGAATCACTCTTGCGGACTTGGTAGACTATCCAGTTCAGAGTGAGTAACACTTGTGGAGCTGCTGTGCTATCATTCTGTTAGAAGACCAGACTGCACCAAGTGACCACTACGGCAACATGAGTTTGCTTGCATCTTTCAAACTACAAGTACACATTTTAAAATGCTCCTTACTCTAATGTGACTAAATAGAGTATTCATCTGTTTCAACTATGCACGTGCACTCCACATTGACATGTTACTCACTTTAAAAGTGCTATATACTCCAGTTCAAAAGAATAGGCCCACTTGGCCTCTATAACCCAAGCATGTTGTAAAAGACCACTAAAGCATGCTGTGCATGGGGCTAGCAACCTGTACATGTAAAACCATTGTTCTAACTGCCATTGCAAATGCTTAATTACAGGTTTTCTAAAAATGGAACAACTGTAGCTGTTCCTCAATGATTCACTTTAAGCGAACAAGTGAATTCAGAATCTTATTCTTCTTCAACATTTGTCCTAAAAAGAACACAGTGTTGTAGTTTACAGTGAGGTTGTGATATCTCTCTCTTTCGGCCCGACACATTCAATTTCAGCTGTATTTTTATTGGACATTGTGTTTGCCTTCCCACTGCAACCCCTATTCTCTCAGCCAGACTACACTAGTGCAGCCTGTTTAGAGGGTCGCCGCTTAGAGATGGAATCGGTCCTTGGTCAGCTCCGATTCGCTGACCCTGATGCAAGCAGCCAGTCAACTATGAGCCACTGGCTGTTGTCAGCTCATTTGCTATGCTATGTCTTTGGCTTCGAATTCAGAATACAGAATCATCCTTGTGGATGGAAATAGACCTGTAGGAATTGGAATACATACTGCTAAAGTATGTTGGAGAGGATGTGTCCGAATGGTTTTGATGTCTGCCTGCTGACAAGTATGGCAGCGGGTCGAATCCCCGGTAAGGCATATGTTATTTTTCTGCTGGGACTGAAATAAACAAACATAGCCAGCACACAACATGGCAACAGCAGTGTTGAAGCAGCCTGCAATCCTCTGCCTAAAAACCACTTGACTACCACAGCATTGGGAAGAAAGTCCTTCGACAGTGAACAAAAAATTGTTTGTGACAAAATACATTCTTAGCTAGGAAAGCTGAAGACAAAATAACAATTTCATAGATTTCCCTAAAGTCTCTAAATCTTGGTATTCAATCAAGCACGTGTGTCTGATACCAGGTAGTCAAATGTTGAGTAAACTCATTTTGCTCTTTTCTCATAGTGTACCATGTTGAGCCCAGGGCCTCCTTCAGGTCTTTGGTCTGCCTCAGTCTGAAGTTGTAAGCCCAACACGATGTTACTCTACATGTCCATCTGTTATCCGACATGCACACCAAATGGCTGACCCATCTGTATTTTCGTAAAAGTGCAACACATGATGTCAGTGAAGGAAGTTCGATATCTGATCTCTGCGTTGCGAATTTGGTCTCAAATGGAGACCTTCTTTGCTCTAGCATTCGTTGGGCAATGCAGTCTAACTTCATAAGCTTTCTGTAGGCTCCACACCACGCAGCCATATACCTTGGGCTGGAATAACCGCACTGTTTAAGGTGTGAGCCCTAGCGTTGTTGTTTTATATCCGTTGCAGTATGGGTTTAATACAGTTGAAGTTAGCCAGCCCACTGTTATCCTTCGTGCGTTCTCCCGATTGATTGAATGTGAGTTCGTTATCTCTTTTCCCAAGTAGATATACATAGATTTCCAATCTCGTTTTTGGAGTGTGTGACTAAGTCACCCAAAAATGTGTTGTGCCATTTGTATACAATCTGTACCTTATCTCCCATCTAATTTGTCAGTGTGTATAATAATTTGTTACTTGTTATATTATTAATTCTACTTGTTTAACAAAATAACAGTGACATCTGAAAGTTGAGACAAGTTTTAAGGGAGTTTGAAACTATTTTATTATATTCATTTTTTTGTTGTTGTTGCGGATGGGTATGTCAGTTGTTATATTAAACGAGCATATAGCTATATCTGAGAGGTAAGTCCTGTCAAGAAATCACGATTGGTGGGGTTTAAAATCCAACGTTTCAATCATCTCCTGGTTTCAAGAGAGGTGGGACCAATGTCTAGTCCTATTGGAGATAGGCGATAAGCTCAGAGATCCGGTGTACACTCTATGTTGGTAAAAGAACCTTGGGCAATTAAAATTCTATAAGAGTTGACTTTTAGCCGCTGTACAGGCAGAAATTTGAATATGTAACAAAATTCCTACCCAATATTGGCCTGTATGAAGCTCAAGAGGTGGGACCCACCATGATACAAAGTCGCAGAAAGTCAATCACCTGTTTGTCTGCACACTTGACTGCAAGTACAATTTTACATCTACACCCCCAGGGTAGACGAAGAGGTGGCATCAAGATACTGAGCAGTGCATGAGCTGTTGCGGCCGTCGACCCAATGTTGACTGCTAGCATCAAGGCCAATTACCCAGATCTGCTAAGACCCTCCTCCGCCTTCAACTCGGGATCAAGATGCTGAGCAGCGCATGAGCTGCAGCGGTCAGCGACCCATAGCTGACTGCCAGGGCCAGAGACCAGAGCTGCCAAGACCCTTCTTCACCTCCATGCAGTGATCCTGGATAACAGGCTGCAACAGAACAGACTGGCTACGTTGAGAAGGGATCAAAGAGGGAATGCTAACCTGGTACTAGAAAAATGCTTGCTGAAGTCGAAGGTGCAAATATCGCAGTCAAGCTGTAAACTACAACACAACGCATTTCGTTCTCTGGACTACATTCTGCTACTTAAGCCCTTTTTCAGGGTTTGGTAGTGAGAGATTAAGATCCTGGATAACATGCTGCAACAGATCAGATTGGCTAAGGAGAAGGGATCGACGAGGGAAGGCTAATCCGGTACTCAAAAAGGCCCGCTAAAGTTGGATGTGTTGTACCGAAAGATACAAATATCACAGTCAAGCTGTAAACTACGACATAACACATTCCATTTTCAGGGTTTGGTTATGGTAGTTTGAGAACAAACAACGAAGAGGTGACACATTTTTTAAATATCTGGAAGCCAGGTAAACAATCTAGGAGCAAATCCTAGTTTTGGATATCTTCGATGGGGGAAATTGTGCAAATAATTAGGACACTGATCCTGGAAATGCACTACAGTATAATTCAAGAGCCGAGATAGCGCAATAGTTAGTGCACTGGTTTCCCAACCAAGTGATTGGCGTTTGGTCCCCAGTTGGTGCGGGATATTTCTGGTCGCAAAATGGCTCATGAGGTCGACCTAGCCACAAACATTTTTTACCACAATAATCTGTAGTCTGACCATGCATATATAAATACGAGGCGTGTTCAAATGAAACTGGACCCAGTGGCTTTATTACAAACATGAAAGTTACATCATCTGGTGTGACAGAATTAAATATTGTTATGAAGCAAACTTGCCACAGAGTTAATTAGAAAATGTCGCCATAGGCATTCAGACACAAATCGTACTGCTTGGGTGTACGACAGATGCCGTCCGGGAAAAAAGACTTTGGCTGCTCTTTGAAATACTTTGTCACCATGACGTCTGCACCGGAGTCGAATCTTTGTCCCACCAGAAATTTTTTTAAGGGTCCGAACAAATGGAAGTCACAAGGGGACATATCGAGGCTATAGGGTAGGTGTGGCAGCACTTTCCACCTTTTCTGTGCTAACGCTTTCTGACAGAATTTAATGACATGTGGGCGCGCATTGTCATGTAACAGAATCACACCTTGTGAAAGCATGTCAGGTCGTTTATTCTTGATTACTGTATGTAACTTGCATAGTGTGTCATTGTAGAGGATGGCATTGATGTTCACGCTAGCCTCTTTAAAGTCTACCAACAAAAGTCCCTCATGGTAAAAAAAACGCTGTCAGCATAACCTTTCCAGCGGAAATGTGTGACTTGAATTTTTTTTTGGTTTAGGTGATTCAGGATGTTTCCATTGCATGCTAGCAGTTTTGCAGCTCAGCTCAAAGTGGTGGAACCACGATTCATCATTTGCCACTATGCGCAACAGAAACGAATCACCCTCCTGTTCGTATCGCAGTAATTGGTTCAAACTCCATCCCATACGTTCTTCCTTAAGGTGGTTGGTCAGCAGCTCAGGTACCCATTGTGAACACACCTTTCGAATCTTTAGTTTCTTGATAACCACCATTTGAACTGTCCCTAGCAACACAGCGAATTCCTCCGCTAGCGAACGTAAGCTCCGGCGACGGTCCACCCGAATTGCTGCATCAATTTTGGCGATGGCATCTTCTGATGCAACAATATGCACCTGACCTGGTCTTGAAAGATCTTTCTTTCACTCACATCCTTCTTTAAGCATAGTTGTCCAGTTCTTCGCTGTTGTCTTCGACACACTTCTGTCACCATATGCTGCCTGCATTCTGCGATGAATGTCAACTGGTCGACATCCTTCAGCTGTTAGAAACTGAATCACCGCTCCCTGATCAACTCTGGACAGATTCCGTATCACACTCGCCATGTTTTCAGCAGTCTGCTAAGGAAACTATGAGTCGGATGATAATTAAATTTTGCAGACTTGATGGTTGATATGTGCTGTTTACACCAGAAGTGATGTCATCGTGCGCATCGCACGTATGTTCACTTGTTGCAGTTCGGTTCAGTTTCATTTGAACATACCTCGTACATACATATAATCAACATAACATAACTACTTAATCATGCATCCTGTTTTTTTCTTCTCATCAAGTCCTAGATATTGTAATGTTTCTAAGTAGTTTTTTAATTTTGTGAATGTCAACAGAGTTAGGTCAACCTGACAATTTTACTTAAAGCATAGATAGATTTGGGTTACCCGAGAGGTCATAGGGCGGAAAGAATAAAGCCACTGTGACCTTCCAAGTGCTTGGGGATATCAATCACATCATGTAAAAAAACAAAACCCATTGATGTTGAAATCAGCTCAGACACTGTAAAAATATTTGGATACAGACTTTGTGTAGAGGGAATAGCTGCAGTTGAAATATGATTTTACATTGGAGGGAAAATGTCAACGATTGTAAACGAGTAGAGAGATGTTTCTTTTAAAATGGATCAGTTGTAATGTTTTAGAGAATTGACTGTAATGATGTTTTAGAGAATTGACTGTAATGATGTTTTAGAGAATTGACTGTAATGATGTTTTAGAGAATTGCCTGTAATGATGGTTTAGAGAATTGACTAATGATGTTTTAGAGAATTGACTGTAATGATGTTTTAGAGAATTGACTGTAATGATGTTTTAGAGAATTGCCTGTAATGATGTTTTAGAGAATTGACTATAATGATGTTTTATAGAATTAACCGTCATGATGGTTTAGAGAATTGAATGTAATGATGTTTTAGAGAATTAACTGTCATGATGGTTTAGAGAATTGACTGTAATGATGGTTTAGAGAATTGACTGTAATGATGTTTTAGAGAATTGACTGTAATGATGTTTTAGAGAATTGACTGTAATGATGTTTTAGAGAATTGACTGTAATGATGTTTTAGAGAATTGACTGTAATGATGTTTTAGAGAATTGACTGTAATGATGTTTTAGAGAATTGACTGTAATGATGTTTTAGAGAATTGACTGCAACGATGTTTGAGAGAATTGACTGTAATGATGTTTTAGAGAATTGACTGTAATTATGTTTTAGAGAATTGACTGTAATGATGTTTTAGAGAATTGACTGCAATGATGTTTAAGAGAATTGACTGTAATGATGTTTTAGAGAATTGACTGTAATGATGTTTTAGAGAATTGACTGCAATTATGTTTTAGAGAATAAACTACAATGATGTTTTAGAGAATTGACTGTAATGATGTTTTAGATAATTGACTGTAATGATGTTTTAGAGAATTGACTGTAATGATGTTTTAGAGAATTGACTGTAATGATGGTTTAGAGAATTGACTGCAATGATGTTTTAGAGAATTGACTGTAATGATGTTTTAGAGAATTGCCTGTAATGATGTTTTAGAGAATTGACTGTAATGATGTTTTAGAGAATTGCCTGTAATAATGTTTTAGAGAATTGACTGTAATGATGTTTTAGAGAATTGACTGTAATGATGTTTTAGAGAATTGACTGTAATGATGTTTTAGAGAATTGACTGTAATGATGTTTTAGAGAATTGATTGTAATGATGGTTTAGAGAATTGACTGTAATGATGTTTTAGAGAATGGACTATAATTATGTTTGAGAGAATTGACTGTAATGATGTTTTAGAGAATTGACTGTAATGATGGTTTAGAGAATTGACTATAATTAAGTTTCCGAGAATTCAATATAATAACGTTTTAGAACATTCACTATAATGGTGCATTTTTCTGCTTACGGGCTCGATTAGAGCAGTGCTGCCTATTTTGGTCTTGTGCGGGCCCCAGCTGTTTTCCAGTCGGATCTATCTGGGGCACGTGTTGTCCAGTGGGCGGCTAAACTTGTTCGTTTGGAGTACAAAAGAAAGTTAGTGAACATTCAAATATCATGGACCATAATTTATTGTTCTATCTCCAACTGAACATTGCAGGTCTCTTTTATTTCAAGACCATTAAAACAAGTATAATAGCAATTACGTCGTTTCTCTCGTTGTGAGGTTTCACCTGGGAAATTTATATGGTTCACGAATACAGACAGCTGGTCCTAACAGCGTGCACGCTAGGTTTTGTATCATCTTTTTTCGTCTCTCACTTTCTGTCTCTCATAATCAACTGTCTGTCAAATTCCCCGTGTCAGACATTAGCGCGTTCCGGGGCCGTCATATTATCCACTAGGGATTTGCTAGCTTGATGTATCAAAGCACGCGTTTCTGCCTTATTTCGTGAGATTTATTTTCTCTTTCATTGGTCTCTGATCTATGTCTGTCTGTCTGTCCGTCCATCCATCCATCCATCTGTCTATTCTTCTTCGTTCGTTTTCAATTTCCCACTACCAAGCACTGAAACGGGCTTTGCAAATAACAGGATGTTGTTCGGAGAACGGAATGCCTTGTGTCGTAGTTTACAGCTTGACTGCGATAGTTTCGGTCCGACACATCTGACCCCAGCAGACATTTTTTAGTACCAGGTTAGCCTTTCCTCTTCAATCCCTTCTACTTAGCCTTAGCCAGTCTGCTCTGTTGCAATCTGTTATCCAGTATTACCGCGTGGAAGTGTAGAAGATTTTTATCAGTTCTGGTTCGCTGGCTCTGATGCTAGCAGTCAGCTTTTGGTCGTTGACCGCTGCAGCTCATGCGCTGCTCAGCATCTTGATACCATCTATCTAATTGAATCTAGTCTCTCTCTCTCTCTCTATATATATATATATATATATAGAGCGGCAAGGACAGCTAATGCATTTAAGAAATGATTGGATACGCACATCTTTTAGCGCAAGGAAATGTAAATGAAACTGGTTGTATGCAGTCTTCTAACCCAGTGTAAAGACGTTAAGTTAAGTTGTGCCGTTGAGTGACAAGTGGAGCTGCAGTCATAGGCCTGCGCCGAGTGCATTGCGTCGGTCAATGTGAGTCCGTATCGTTACACAATCACTCTAATGGTACCCATCCACCTGTCTCGCGACATCTTTCTACCCTATAGCCAGATCTACCATCGTTGTCAGCCATCTGCCGAAGTTTGACGAGGGTACATTCTCGCGAGATGACCGAACCATCGTATAAATGTACTCTGCACAAGACGTAGTGCCGTCCACACTTCCAATGGCTTCATCTCGCAGTCTTGTCTTTCCTGGCAATACCGATGACCTCCCTCAAACACTTCCATTTCACACGTCGAAATTTTGCTCACGCTTGCCCTGGACAGATGCCATGTTTGACACTGGTAGCACAGAGTCGGCATAAATATACTGTTTTTATCAGCTGTTGCTTTGTTGACAAACTAATGCTCGGGCTCCTAATCAGTGTTGACAGCCGATGCGTCAACAGATGCCAAAGATTGATTACTTTCAAATTATAGGAAATGTCGGTATCGAACACGCCTTTGGATTCCAAACGTTCACTCACGATTTGTTATTTGGTCGAATACAACGCTTGTCTTTGTATTCGACTAAATAGTAACAACCTCTTTTCGGTACTTCACTATTATACTGGAATATATTGGTTCATGTTTTTGTAACAAGACGGTTTTATGGGGGGTGGGGGGGGGGTGGGTCTGACTCCCACGCCCAGCTCTCCTTTCTCATCCAGGCTTGGGGCAGCCAATGCCGGCTTAATAGAATGAATTGGGAAAACTATATATATTGTATATAGATAGTTTCTATAGCTTTCTTTCAAGCCCCAAAAAGCTACTCCAAATTCAGCTAGCTTTTTGTATGTGTGCATAGCAGCCAATAATGGAACCCAGAATCCAAGCGCGGCATTTGTTCTTATTGTGCCCCCCAGTTAATTGCTGTTGAGTAGCATCACAAGTGAAGCTTCCCACGGTGTTTTTTTTTTCTCTCTCTCAATACACCTGGCGATTGTTCACTCCATTGAACCTTATCCTAGCCGCATTGGGTGACCCGGCCCGCCTCCTGCATAGAACAGCAACACAGAACAAGTACAGCGCTTAAGTAATATTCTCATGAGAGTACCTTCACATTGGCTTTATAATGTTCATGTGTGTGGGTGTGTATGTATGTTGTTGTTGAATGCCCACAACGAGTCAGTCTACTCTTTTGTGCGCCAGGAAAAGGGCGTTAAATGGCAGCTTGCAGCAGCTTTCTTCACATTACGAGTGTGCTGATGAAAGTGGTTGTTCTATGCTTGGCTTCATCGGGGTGTCGTTCACTACTACGGGGACCACGTCAATCCCTCACTTCGTTAGCCAGGCTGCAGTGAAAACAGACCGTTTCCAGGAAGAACTGCGAGGAAGTTGAGTGGGAGTCTTGGTCAGTATGTTTTGCCTGACCATGCGTTAATTCCCCCCCCCCCCCATATATATATATATCATCTGCGGTACATATCCTGAGCAGTGCACAGTCTCTTACAACCGCCGCCCACCTATTTGGTTGTTATGAGTTTCTTGGGAAGTCTGCTGTACGGTAGGTTACCATTACTTTCCGTATGTGGAGAAGCGATCGCACCGAGAAAAAACATACCGAATGTCTGCCAAACTGGACATGGCGGCAATTGAACTCGTTACATTTTGGATGTATGTCTATGTTTGTGTTATTTGTGGTTCCCGAGTAAGGCCTTTAGATAGACGATCCGGTTTTGTTTCATTTCACTTAGTGTAATCAGTAATACGCTTTTGGTTCATGTATATTTAATTCTATACACGACATAAAAACGTATCGTTACAATGTTTTATATATTATATCTACAGGGCATGGACAAAAATACTTCTCGTTTGTGACGTGTAAAACTGTTTGCTTGGCGAGTAAAAAGACAAATAAGTTAATCGTTAATGACGTTTTTAATTGTTACTACGTAACGACTCTCGCACGGTTATTATTGATATAGCGCTTCGAATAGATTGTACATAAGCTAGTTTATCGTGGATCTAAATGGACCTCTACTACCACAATTTAAATCTACTAAAGCTATCGATAAATGGTACTTCACTGCTAAAACTACCAGTCATGTTCAAGGACACAAACGCCCACCTCTGATCTGACAGCAGTGCATTTTTTCTCAAGAAGAAATATGCTTATGCTGTGTAATACGATATATTTTGGTTTGTTATGTAGATAAGTTTAGCTTAGTCTAGTCGAAGAATCAACAACATTGCACACGGTTTAACCCATACGTACTCTGTTCTTTTCAAAAATTTTGGAGAATCTCATCTCAATGCGCGATTGGGTTGATTTTAAACATAATTTTGAATTTTGTCCAGGCAGCGGCCGTTATGCCTACTCTTTTCGATTTCCAACTGCCGAGGGATATTCAACGTGTACACGGGTGTCCGATCACTACTACACAGAGACCCGGGAAAATGCCAGAAAATCCTAATGAAAAAAATCACGGTTTCCATCGTGATTTGAACCCGCGACCTCCAGCACCAGTGGCCCACATTTTACATCAAGATCACTCAAATCCCCTTTTAAATTTGTTAACACAAGTTGCATGACTGTACTCCGACCATGCTGACTGGTGGGCCACCCTAAATTATTTCAAGCCCTGTCTTCTTTCTTTCTTTGCGTTCAGGATCTTTTGGTCATGCTATATCTGCAGGCCAGTCTGTAGCCCCACAGCTTTTGTCTCAGCTCCGCATCCTCTTGCCAGGACTGGCATCTCATTTCCCTATAGATTGGGCATTCCTGTAGAATATGCTCAGGGTTCAAGCCCTGTATATGTCTTCTGGATCCTCGGGAACAATGAATATGACCACTGTTTATCCAGCTAATGTTAACGATGCACGCAGTTTTCAACCACAGACTGAGTCCATTTTGGTAAGATCAGCGCGTGCACTAACATAAGATTCTACGAGAGATCCTATTTGAATACTTGGTTGGTTAGTTGGTTGGTTTCCAATGCCCACAATGGGTTGGTAACCATTTTGTGCGCCCTGAAAAGGACGGAACTTGTGGCAGATTGCATTAGCTTTCCTCCTGACATCCCGAACGTGCTGATGAAGTAGACCGAGGTCCTCCAGGCGATTGTTCAATGCTTGACTTTATCTGCGTATCACTCATTACTACGGGGATCATTTCGAATTATACCTTGTTAGCCGAACTGTTGTCCTCGACAACAGCCCCGTTTCCAGGACGACCAACGAAGAGGTCAGGCGAGAGTCTTTGTAGTTGGTAGTTTGGGTTGTCATTTGGCCGCAGATATTTGTCGTTAAGACTTATTTTGGTGTTCTGTGGTTTATTTGAAAGCGAGAATATCGTACATGTTGTTTTTTCCTCATTTATTTTGACCAGGCATGATTTCGCCCACTCACCCAGCGATGTTAGGGCCTGCTGCATCCGATTGTTTGCAACGGTGAGATTTTTTTCAGAGGTCCACCTAGCCAGATCGTCTGCAAACATTGAGCTGTGGACTCTTCTTGGTATATTCTCTATGATGTTGTTTATATACACCATAAAAAGTGTGGGTGACAGTACTCCCCCTTGAGGTACTCCTTGCTCCAGTGTCACCTTTTTGCTCATCTGCCCTTGTACTTGAACTGTTCTGTTTTCGAGGTAGTGGCTGATCCATCTGTAGGATGTGTTGGACCGAAAGGTGCAAATATTGCAGCCAAGCTGTAAACTACGACACAATGCATTCCGTTCTCTGGACTACATTCTGCTACTTAAGCTTTTTCTGGGTTTGGTAGCAGGAGATTGAGAACGAACGAAGAAGAAGAAGTCCTGAGACTGGCTGTAAGGTTGTCTGAGCATGTCTCTCCATTTGACCCTATCCTCTGGTTGGTCAGTCCAGAGACTGGCTGTAAGGTTGTCTGAGTATGTCTCTCCATTTGACCCTATCCTCTGGTTGATCAGTCCAGAGACTGGTTGTAAGGTTGTCTGAGCATGTCTCTCCATTTGACCCTATCCTCTGGTTGGTCAGTCCAGAGACTGGCTGTAAGGTTGTCTGAGCATGTCTCTCCATTTGACCCTATCCTCTGGTTGGTCAGTCCAGAGACTGGCTGTAAGGTTGTCTGAGTATGTCTCTCCATTTGACCCTATCCTCTGGTTGATCAGTCCAGAGACTGGTTGTAAGGTTGTCTGAGCATGTCTCTCCATTTGACCCTATCCTCTGGTTGATCAGTCCAGAGACTGGTTGTAAGGTTGTCTGAGCATGTCTCTCCATTTGATCCTATCCTCTGCAGTTTTCTTCATTTCTGCATAAATTTGTACTTTAATGTCCCTACATGCCTGAGATGTAAAGGTGAGTCTTGGTTGCCCTGTCCTCTCTTCCCTTGAATCTTGTCTTCTAGTATCTTCTGTAGAAGACTTCCATGTCTCATATTGTGGCCCAGCCAACTCAATCTTGTCCTCTAGTATCTTCTGTAGAAGACTTTCATGTCTCATATTGTGATCCAGTCAACTCAATCTTGTCTTCTAGTATCTTCTGTAGAAGACTTTCATGTCTCATATTGTGGCCCAGCCAACTCAATCTTGTCCTCTAGTATCTTATGTAGAAGACTTTCATGTCTCATATTGTGGCCCAGCCAACTCAACCAACGTTTTTGTATCATATGTAATATTTGTCTTTGTGCGTCAACGTCAGTGAGTACA
Source organism: Ariolimax columbianus (assembly GCA_036924085.1). NCBI lineage: Eukaryota > Metazoa > Mollusca > Gastropoda > Stylommatophora > Arionidae > Ariolimax > Ariolimax columbianus. The sequence continues at coordinate 70,836,966 of JAVGWX010000012.1, forward strand.
TTGTCATTAGATCTTCTTTCTGTCCAACTCACTCCTTCCATTCTACGGTAGCACCACATTTCAAACGCTTCCAAGCTTTTTTCATCCTTCTTTGCTAGAGTCCATGTTTCAACACCATACAATGCAATTGACCATATATGAGTGACGATTATTATTTTCGGTAGTTCTATCCTGATATTTTTTTTTGGTTAACAATTTATGTTTATTTCTGACGCTATTTTACCATTGCAACCCATGTCATGGTTTTAAGTAAGATGGCCGCGTCTTAACGGCTGCGCTCTCGACTCGCTCCGATGTTTGGTGGTTCCTGTTCAGATTATATCTCACAACTCCATCACCAGGTGGTATCAGAAACTTTATTCTGTGGAATTGATGTGCTTTCGATCGGTTGTTCTGTTTATAATGCAGCGTTTCATGCCTGGCTTAAGCCGTGGGAGACCATGACAGAGCTCAACGTTCCGCTTAACTGCACACCAGAATCCAGTTCAGGTTATCACTACTCAAGGACCTTTCTGCTCGGACTGAAGACGACGTCCTCCTGCCCGCCCGCTGTATATAGGATTAGTGCCGGCAACATGGTAACAATTCCAGGCGACACGTACGTTACAGCCGCAAGGCCTTCGCCAGGGCAAAGAACGAACGAAAACATACAAATCACAGCAACAACAAAAAAAAAAAAAAAAAAAAAACAAGAGATGATGTAAAGTGAGCAATTTAAGTTAGCAGCCATGCATGGAAGTGGCCAGGGACGCGTGAAACACGGTATATCAGTTTTGATATTGAGTGAACCAAACACAAAAATGGTCATTATGATTACATGCAGATAACAATAGACAACAACATGAACAAATCACAACGAAACAATAAGAAGACTCTGTAGACAACAGACAACCAGTGTTACATCCCAGTCGTGTATTTTGGCCCATAAGTAACCAGCGTGCGATTGGTAAATTCAAACCCCCCCCCCCCCCAAACCGGAAGTCACCCGCGCGCAGTCATGATGACGCTGTAGGGGTCTGGGCTGATGGATCTGGGCTTGTCATTGGCCAGCTCTTTCCTGATCAGAGGTCCAGTACTGATCAGGGACGATGGTTTCACTAGTTCCGCCCGGGTGCATACCACCCCGTCTGCCTCCACCCTATTTTGTTTGCTTGGAAATTCGCTGCCCCTTAAGATGTGTATTATTGAGAAAGCTGGATTATTTTCATATATTATATACACACATATGTAAGACAGGGATGTAGCATCTCACTATATCTATATAAACATATATGCGGAATGTATCATGAGTAACGTTAGAGAATATACGAGAACATTGTTAGTTTCGATCCATTTACCATCTGCGGTTACGAGATTCCAGTATAACATTACGCAGATACCACAGTGAAACTATCAAGAAGTGCAGAAGGGCTAGATCAGCTACTTTCAGAAGTAAATGGATACAGTAAAGATAAAAACCTGTTTATAAACATAAATAAAACAAAGATAATGACCACCGACAAAACACGATGTCAACATAAATTTACAGTGGGTGGTGAGGAAATAGGTCAGGTCACGCATTTTGAACATCTGGGCTCCAGAATTGAACAAAATGGCGACTGCTCCAATGAAAGCAGAAGACCTAGTCATGGCAACAGAGAGACTAAACAGCCCGAAGAAATGATGGCAAAACGGGAAGAAAAAAAACATAACTAAATTGAAAGACTTGAGAGCCTGTGTTTTTCCTGTCGATGATTACCAAAACTTCTAGAAAAAAGAATTGAGTCCTTCGAGTCAACATGTAACAGATCTTCAGAATACACTAGACGAAGAAAAAGACAAATATAGACATTCGGCAAGAGTTGAACAAAGAGGAGAACTGGTTTATCAATTCAATTTTCGCCAGAAAATTGAAATACTTTGGTCACATCAAGAGACACAACGGCCTTGAGAGAACCGTGATGGAAGGCATGGTGCCAGGCATGAGAGTCAGGGGTAGACCAAGAAGACGATGGCACCAAGATACCCAGGAATGCCTGGGTATGACTGGCGGAGGCTGGAGGTTTGCCAAGGGAAAAGGTTTCTTTCAGACAGACTGTGATGGGAGCGACGTTCTATAACAGGCAGGCAACGTGATGATATATATACACATGCGTACTCACACGAACAAACATTTCTCTCCTTTTCCTGCGTTTCTATTTGTTCTGTATAATTACACGTTTAAGTGTTGTCATCACACCCATTATGCATACACGTTTCTGCCATTAGAAATATTTTGTTGTTTTTGTCAGGCGAGGGGGAAATAAGCCTGGAGTAATCGGCTTTTCCCAGTGACCTCTTCCCTGGGGGAATTAGTGATCTGTGCTCAGGCTGACATAATCGATCTGTGCATGAATTCCCAAGCTTTCCTAATTAGGGGTCACACCTTGTTATGTAGAGTGGTGGTTCTCAAATTATTAAGATGATGCCAACACTCTCCTTTATGGTCAGGTACAAATTACTGATCAAGGCCCCCACCGCAAGTCCATATCGTGTGCCATGAAACAGGCTGTATTATAGCAGCCTGACCAACAAGGTGGATATCAACACTGATCCCCAGAATTGGGAAGCTTCAGAGGATCCTTGCTTTGTACTACAGCAAAGAGGATCTAGAGTCACCTTAAGTATGCATCAGCATGTAAACAGAGCCACTTGCTTCCAGAAACAAATTAATTACGGGTAACCTTGATAAAAACAATGACTAAATATGTATGTGTTAAGCACCGAGAAAGCATACGAAGTATGTTCAAAAAGTATTCTGCCTTTGGGCCAGAAAATAGAGTTACGGGTACTCACCTGGAGGTTTGAAACCCTCATTCCCTTCAAAGTACTCTCCTTGGTACTCACACACTTCTCTCAGTGATTGTTGGAAGCATTTCAGGAAGGCCTCTTTGAGAATGGGGTACACTGGGCCGTCACATTCTGCATAATGTCTTCTCATGGCTTAAATCGGGTCCCTTTCAGCAGAATTTTCAGATTGGGGATCAGCTAAAAATTAGGGAGAATAGTGAACCTGGCAGACCAGAGGAATGTTGTGTTTGGCTCAGAAAGTCTGAATCAGATGTGAAGAATGGGCTGGTTCGTTGTCATGATGGAGCTGCCAAGTTCCTGTTGTCCACAGGTCCAGTCATTTGCATCAAACAGCATCACCAAGGCGACGGATGACCTCAGGTATTACCATTTAGTACCGTAATTGTTGTGCTGCCAAAGACGAATGTGTTGGAACAAAAGGAGCAAATATCGCAACCAAGCTATAAACTAGCAACACAACACATTCCGTTCTTCAGACTACATCCTGCTGCTTACAAAGCCTTATTCAGGACTTGGTAGCGAGAGATTGAGAACCAACGCAGAAGAAGTAATGTTTTGCCCTTGTGCGTCCTTGTGATGCACAATCCCATGTGAGTAAAAGAAAACGGTCAACATGACTTTGACCTGCCTTGCTTTTTTCGGCCTTGTGGAGGATGAATTGCAGCGTGATGACTGCAGCTTGGTTTCCGGGTCGTCACTGAAAGACTGTTGAATCATCCAAATGGCTTCAACTCGGGTATTGCTTAGCTTTTGGCAAAATTTGGTGCAACACCGCTGCTCAATTCTTTCCGTCCTTTCGTGGGGAATTAAAACCTGACAGATGTTTACTACACTCAAAACTGAAAGGAGGCCTGTGGGGATTGACGCAATCTGCAGGCGGGAAAACGTTCATGCATGCGCATGAAGGTCCTCTATACCTCCCTGCTGAAGAACAACACCCATGCTTCATTTGTTTCCACAGAAAAAATTAAGGTCTGCTACTTTTTGAACACTTCTCATACATACAAAACAACAGAAAATAAAGTGTCAAACATGTTCATCAAAATCCTGTTGCTCAATCAGATCTACGTTCTTGGCACTCTCATGTATGGAAACAAGACTTGGAGCACTTACATTAAACAGGAACGACGTCTGAACATCTTTCACGAGAGGTGTCTACGGCATGTATAGGGGATTGGGTGGCAAGAGAGAGTGTCACATAACACGGTCTTACAGAGAGCAAACACTCATTGATGTTGAGTCAGCGAAGTCTACAGTGGTTGGGACATGTTTATCGCATAGAAGACAAGAGGCTGTCAAGGGATAATCATTATATACAGCCAGCCACTGGAGTTAGAAGAATAGCCTGTCCCACACTGCGATTCAAGGACGTATGCAAGAGGGACATGAAGTCATGCGACATCCCATCCGAGGGCTGGGAAGAAATTGTTCAGGATCGAGCTATCTGGAGACAGTCAGTTGGAGGGAGCATAGTGGCTGCTGACACTGGTACAGGTCTTCTGGCTGAAGAGATCAAGGAACAGCCAGGCAAGCCAGCCTCCTCAGTATGGTTGTACGATCTGTGGCAGGGACTGTCACTTGCGGATCGGCCTTTACAGCCATAGCAGACAGTGTCGAAATACAGGAGAAGGAGTTGGACAAAAATTAAAGGGAATCATACGCATGGTCTACAGAGACTGAGATGCCTATGATGATTTGTTGAAACAAAGGTCCAACACTACATTTGGTTTACTCTAACCAGCTTTTACGAAATTCTGATTTCAATCATTTGTTGTTGTTGTGAATGCCCACAATGGCTAGGTTTATTCTTAACTTAACTTAACGTCTGTATACTGGCTTAGAAGACCCTGCAGAGTCTGTATACAACCAGTTACATTATTTGCATCTTATTTGCACCCTGAAAAGGATATTTAGTGGTGAGTTGCAGTAGCTTTCCTCATATCTCGAGCGTGTCCTCCAGGCGGTTGTGCTATACTTGGCCTCATCTGTGTGTCACTCACTACTACAGGGATCACGTCGATCCCCCACCTTGTTAGCCAGACTGCCAAAAGGAACAGTCTGTTTCCAGTGAGGACTGTGTGAGGATCTTGGCCAGTATATTTTGCCTGACCAGATGTTAGTCCTCCTCTGTTGTTGATCCATCGTAATCGATGAGGACCACATTGTCAGCATTCACTGTAAACTGTTTGCATGAGTTCCGAGATGACTAAATAAGCCAATCTGAGCCTTGAATTGTCTGTTGCAATTTGTACAGGGAAAATAATACGCCTCCTTCCCCCGGGGTTTAAGAAGGGTAGATGTGAGTTGACTTGTGGAGCGATCGTCTCTAGATGGCCTCATCTATTCTTGATGCCTCATGTCTCGGAACGCCCTCAGCAATAGTGCTGCGCCAGTCTGTGCGATTGGTGGCAATTTTTTTCCCAGTCATTGTGGTTAATACCGCACTGGATCAGTGATCTTTTCCTATACTCATTTGTTGAAGCGTAGGTCCAACACTGCATTTGTCTTACCCTAGCCAGCTTTTAGGATATCCTGGTTCCAGTAATTTATTATATGCGGTCTCATAACAATGGGTTTTACATGGTGAGGTTGCCAGTCCCATGCACAGCTTGCTTTAGAAGCCTCTTGCGATATGTATGGAAGGAAACAGTGATCAAATTCCCTTTGCTCCAGGAAATAAAAGGTTCCAATAGTTAATGTTAGTTTACTTTTACTTGCGTCATGGAGAGCTAATTCATCTGTTCAGTGCCGAGTGTGTTGTGTCTGCCGCGAGAACATGTTGTTACACGATCACTCTAATGTCATGTAACTAACTATCTACCTTACAGCTGTCCTCTTGTCCTAATTAACTATGGGCAATCCGGATTTCAAACAAGGATGCTCCCTGCTGCAAAAAAGATATGAATTTAAGTTATTGGATTAAGCCAAAAAAGGTTTTATTATCATCATTAACTAACTGCGGTTCTGGCTTGGCTTCGTTTGTTCTCAATCTCCCACTACCAAACCCTGAAAGGGCTTAAGTAGCAGAATGTAGTCCAGAGAACGAAATGCGTTGTGTCGTAGTTTACAGCTTGACTGCGATATTTGCACCTTTCGGTCCAACACATCCGACTTCAGCAAGCATTTTTTGAGTACCGGGTTAACATTCCCTCTTCGATCCCTTCTCCATAGCCAGTCTGCTTTGTTGCAGCCTGTTATCCAGGATGACGGCGTGGAGGTGTAGAAGGGTCTTGGCAGCTCTGGTTCGCTGGCCCTGACACTAGCAGTCAGCTATGGATCGCTGACCGCTGCAGCTCATGTGCTGCTCAGCGTCTTGATCCCAAACTGCGGTTCTAAATTTAATCTTGTGTTTTAGTTCATTATGGACGATACCAGCCCACGGATTAGCCTGGAATTCACACTAGTCAACGACTTACACTTGTCTTGTGTTCACAAAAAAAGTTATTTTCCGTTTGGACTAGTTAATTCGTTCATTTTTTGTATTTTCTTCCTTTTGATTATCCTGGCCTGGACATCAGCTTTATGAATTAGTACTATGGTTAAACGTGTCGAATTTTCAGTCTAGTACACACTGCTGAACTTCACAAGATTGACGCTCTTCGCCCTAGAAGAAGATATGTTAAAGTTCACAGAGGAAGTTCATATGGCCATCACCAGGTATCCCGGACAAGCGTTATAGATATACCAATAACATCTCTCTGACCAGTATCTGTTAACTGTATGCAATCAATCAATCAATGCCCTTCGCTCCTTTTGGGGCATAGGCCATTGACAACTCTCTTCCAACAAGTTTGATTTTGAGCTGCCCTTTTTGCCTCTCTCCAATTGAGGTCCAAGGATCGAAGCTCATTTTCAGTCTCTTCTCCAGGTGTTTCCTCTTCCCCTGTTTCCATGTTAGGGCCTGTCTGGCTGTGCTTGATGGTGCAAAGCATTTATTTTATTATGGTCATGCTAATGGTATCTATTATTACTCTTTCATTTTAGACATTAGAGAAAATGGAAGTTGCAGATCCATTAGAGGTACCCCAGTGCCTGCGATCAGATCCCAGTCTTCAGGTATGTCTCATTAAAAGTTAAAGACTGTGTCGTTATTGTTATCTTTATTATCATCATTGATATCATATGCTGGGGAGGAAGACTAACGTCTGATCAGGCAAAATATACTGATCAGACATGTTAGGGTCAGGCAAAACATACTGGCCCAAGACCCTCACCTCGGCTTCCTAGTAGCCCTTCCTAAAAATGAGCTGTTTTCATGGCAGCCTGGCTAACAAGGTGAGGGATCAATGTGATCCCTGTAGTAGTGAGTGACACACAGATGAAGCCAAGCATAGCACAACCACCTGGAGGACTCTGGTCCACCTTCATCAGTATGCTCGGGATGTGACGAAAGCTACTGCAACCCATCACTAAATGTCTTTTTCAGGGCACACAAAAAAGTAGACCTACTCGTTGTGGGCATTCAGTAACAATGACATAAATAAACTACATAGAAGAGTTCAAAGTCTCATCTTTCAGTTCCGAATAGAACACACCAGAGTCAATAGCCACTTGAATTGCATCAATCCCCAGCACCTGCTCTTGTGCAGACATTGCTCTCATCCTGATGAAACAGACACCTTCTCATTGAGTGCAAGGCGCTTGCGGATATGAGGAAAGGATTTCTTACAAACACCGCCTACAATTGCCAACAAGCGCATGAGCTGCAGTGGTCAGCGACCCATAGCTGACTGCCAGTGAACCAAAGCTGCCAAGACCCTTCTACACTTCCATGCGGTGATCCTGAATAACAGGCTGCAGCAGGGCAGACTGGTTAAGGAGAAGGGATCGAAGAGGGAATGGTAACCTGGTACTAAAAAAATGCTTGCTGAAGTCGGATGTGTTGGACCAAAAGGTGCAAATATAGCAGTCAAGCTGTAAACTATTACACAAAGCATTCCGTTATCTGGACTACATTCTGTTACTTAAGCGGGAGATTGAGAACGAACCAAGCCAATCCAATTGCCAACACACTGTACGAAGTAGTGAAACAACTGAAGAAGACCTGTATCTAATATAAGAATGGCATTGGGCTACCAAGAGCAGTCTTGCTCAGCAGTTATGGAACAAGAACAACAAGCTGTTTTAAATTTCAATAATAGTATGATATGAAAGAAGTATGAAACATGGACAATTACAGGTCACCTCTAGCGGAGGATACATGCCTTGGAGATGAGATGTTTCAAAGACTCCTAAACGTCACATATAAAGACAGAGTTACAAATGAGGAAATATGAGAAAGTATTACACCAGCAATAGGGCCTTTTGAAGACCTCTTGGCAACTGTCAAAAGACGGAAACTAGCTTGGTATGTGCACATATAAAAATAAAATGGTTTTGCAGATATGATCCTGCACTGAAAGGTGCAAGGCGGACGTGAAGAGGTTGTCCCAAAAAGATGTTGAACAACATAAAAGAGTGGACTAATCTCCGCCCAATGAGGCACAGGCAGGGGCCACTGACAGAGAGGGGTGGCGTGGGATTGTTGGGGTATCTTCATGTGTGCCCCAACGACCTCACCTGTTAAGATGACCTGATCTGACTGATGATAAGAATCTGAAAATTGTCACTTTGTGGGCTGGTTTTGCTCATATCTGACAAATAAATAGCATAGTTTTGCTCATATGACATATAAATAGCATAGTTTTGCTGATATCTGACATATAAATAGCATAGTTTTGCTGATATCTGACATATAAATAGCATAGTTTTGCTGATATCTGACATATAAATAGCATAGTTTTGCTGATATCTGACATATAAATAGCATAGTTTTGCTGATATCTGACATATAAATACCATAGTTTTGCTGATATCTGACATATAAATAGCATAGTTTTGCTGATATCTGACATATAAATAGCATAGTTTTGCTGATATCTGACATATAAATAGCATAGTTTTGCTGATATCTGACATATAAATAGCATAGTTTTGCTCATATCTGACATATAAATAGCATAGTTTTGCTCATATCTGACATATAAATAGCATAGTTTTGCTCATATGACATATAAATAGCATAGTTTTGCTCATATGACATAAATAGCATAGTTTTGCTCATATGACATAAATAGCATAGTTTTGCTGATATCTGACATATAAATAGCATAGTTTTGCTGATATCTGACATATAAATAGCATAGTTTTGCTCATATCTGACATATAAATAGCATAGTTTTGCTCATATGACATATAAATAGCATAGTTTTGCTCATATGACATATAAATAGCATAGTTTTGCTGATATCTGACATATAAATAGCATAGTTTTGCTGATATCTGACATATAAATAGCATAGTTTTGCTGATATCTGACATATAAATAGCATAGTTTTGCTGATATCTGACATATAAATATCATAGTTTTGCTGATATCTGACATATAAATAGCATAGTTTTGCTGATATCTGACATATAAATAGCATAGTTTTGCTGATATCTGACATATAAATAGCATAGTTTTGCTCATATCTGACATATAAATAGCATAGTTTTGCTCATATGACATATAAATAGCATAGTTTTGCTCATGTGACATATAAATAGCATAGTTTTGCTCATATGACATATAAATAGCATAGTTTTATTGATATCTGACATATAAATAGCATAGTTTTGCTGATATCTGACATATAAATAGCATAGTTTTGCTGATATCTGACATATAAATAGCATAGTTTTGCTGATATCTGACATATAAATAGCATAGTTTTGCTCATATATCACATGATTTTTCTCACATATACATTTACATGGCTTGGTTTTTTTTCACTCATATGACACGGTGTGATTCAAATATCATGCATTAACCATGTGGCATAGTTCATTTCTCATTTGCCTGTAACATGGTTTGGTTGAATTAATACTCATATATCACACAGTTTGGTTCAATTATGAGTTTTTTTTACATGGTTTGTTTTAATTATCACATGGTTTGGTTAAATTATTACTCATCTATCACATGGTTTGGTTTATTAACCCTTATTTATCACACATGTGGTTTGGTTAAATTACTACTTGTATCAGATGATTTGGTTTATTTATCACTCATTTATCACATGGTCTGGTTAAATTATTACTCATCTATCACATAGTTTGGTTTAATTATCACTTATTTATCAAAAGCTTTGTTCAAATATAACTTTCTTGCTCGGCACCTTGTTCCTCCCCCAATAATAGATTCAGTCATGGTATAACATTTCATATTCCTAATAAACTTTCAATGATCATATGAATTCATTATTATGCAAATCTTGTTTCCTTTTTGGCTAACAAAAAACAAATCCCTCTTATAACTAAGTCAAGCCCACAATTTGGTGAAAATCTGTAAAAGAAAATAAGCAGGTTACATGTAGGCACACCACACCTCAAATTGTGTCATGGTATCACAGTTCATATCTCTATGCCATATTTGTAAATATTTAGAACAAATTATTATACAATTTTCTTCTCTATCACTTTGGTTCTATGTGATAACAGAAGAGGTTTTCCTAACAGGGAAGTCATCCACAAAACTGAAAGTAGAATCTATTGCCCTCCTGCGAGCACTGAGAATACTTGAGACAACAATGCAACTATCAACAAAAATAGCTGTCTTCACTGACTGCAGGTATCTAATAGAGGCGATACCGAAAACAAACAGCGAACTGCTGTTATCAGAAATCAGAGCAGAACTAGTAAATTTCAGAAATCCTCAACAATAGCACTCCAATAGCAGCGCTCCGGAGTCACAGGAAATAAAAGAGCTGGAGCCCAAGCAAAGGATGGCAGTAAAAAGGCACAATTTAATCATCGAGCACCATACAGTGAGATCAAGAACATCGTCAGAACTGGTCGCTGCAGACTACTCAAACATCTATACCGAGTAAAGATCTCGCACACCAATGAATGCCCATGTGGATCAGAGGGGCCAGAATCCTGAACACATTTTACAGGGATGCCCACGTATAGGGAAATGAGATACCTGACCTGGCCAGAGGGTGTGGAGCTGAGACAACAGTTCTGGGGATTTGGTGAACACTACAGATTTCATCATGGATACTGGTCTGTAGATATAGCATGATCAAAGTTCCTGAATGTAAAGAAGAAGTTTCTATGTGGAATAAAAGCTAAAATGGATCAAGAGATACCCCTGTGCCAAATTGAGTGATTCTGAGGCTTGAGATGAGAGCTTGTACGAGCAACTGACTTTTTCTTTGCAGAAACACAAGCTCACTTATAGATACAAGCTGTAAACTAGTAACACAACGCATTCCGTTCTCTGAGCTACATCCTGTTACTTTCAAAGCCCTGTTCAGGGCTTGTTTGCGGGAGATTGAGAACAAACGAAGATGAAGAAGACATAGATATAGATAGGGCTTGACAAAAGTGCTCGTCTGTAATGAGTACAAACTTTTGCTCGACCATTAAAAAAAATTTCAGTTTTTAATCATTACTACATAACACGATTATTAATGATATTGCGGTTGAAATAGATTGTACATACGCTAGCTTCTGATGGTGAATCTAATGGACCTCCGCTACCACAATTTAAACCTACTAAAGCCATTAATAAATAGTACTTCAGGGCTAAAACTACCAAGAATGTTCAAGCACTACTCCTCTGACAGCATTGCATTTTTTCTTCAGAAGAAATAGGCTAATACTGTGTAAATAATACAATATGGGGGTAGCGAGGTCTGAGCTGGACGTCCCGCTCGTTGAAGGAAAGTGAAGCGTCTGATATAGCCTCTCCTTTCAGGTGTAGAGATTGCTGCTGGACTCACTGTTCGGCTTGACATCCAGGAGTTTCCATGCCAATGGCCTCTCTTACATTATTGTTTCCCCAGCAGCACCTTTATGAGGGGCCCCCTGTTTCTTACAGAGCCTGCTGTGGGGCACGACCAAGTACCCGGCGGTATAACTGGGCGGGCAGACTGGGCTTATTAGCCTTGGTTGGCAGCCAATCTAAGAGAAGGTAAACTCTGGCTCTAAACCCAGGTAAACCAGAGTGCTGGCTAGTCTTGGGATGATGAGAGTATCATCAAATGTCTCAAATATCTAGCATCTGCAGGCAACGACTCCACTGCCCTTGTGGAAACCCCATGAGAGGGTAGGGCTACGGAAGTAAACCCAGACAGAAAATCCGGAGTGGTAGCACCTAAAGCGGATGGTTTCAAAATTGCGAACTTATTCCTGCAGCTGAGCTGGTGCCAAATTGTCATGCTTTGCATTCCTTTGGATTACACCAGCGAGGCCGATGGGGGATCCTGCAGTTCAGGCAGCCTAGGGTCTCCATATTCAGCGCCCAGGCTTGCGCTCTGAGATGCTACTCACAGACTGCCATGCACATGGTCTGCATAGACTGAGATGCCTATGAATGAATACAATATATGTTGGTTTGGTACGGATTGCTATTTAGATATTAAGGTGGATTAGTGCCTAGTTAAAATTTGCTAACATAAATTGCATGACTGTAGTTCGACCATTTTGACTGGTGAAATTTTTGACAGACTGGTAGCCACTCTAAAATTTGCCACGCAAATAGATATAGGTTTATCACATTCTCATCTTTCTTTAGTATCCAGCATTCCCTACCTTGATTGGGGAACACCCACTACTAATTTCTAAAACAACTGATGGAAATGCCATGGTGACAAACTTTCGATTCTGTGTCTGCGAGAGGCGGTTGTTCATCAACATACCTCTCATGATGGTAGGGGAGCTGCTTGTGAATGAGGCTAACAAGCGATTAAGGATTGGGTGTAAGGATGGATCCACTTACAGGTGGGGAGCTTGTTTGTTTCGGGATGGGTCTAAAAGGTAATTGTACAAAGCGTGTTCAAATGAAACCGCACCAAACTGTAACAAGTCAGCATACGTACTATGCGCATGATGCGTCACTTCTGGTGTAAACAGCACATACAAACCGTCAAGTTTGCAAATTTCATTATGCTTCGACTGATAGTTGCCTCGGCAGACCGTTGAAAACATGGTGGGTGTGATACGGAATCCGTCCAGAGTTGATCAGCAAACGGTGATTCGGTTTCTAAAAGCTGAAGGATGTCTAACGTTTGACATTCATCGCAGAATGCAGGCAGTGTATGGTGACAAAAGTGTGGCGAAGATAAGCTCCAGCCACGGTCCGCCCGAATTGCTGCATCAATTTTGGAGATGGCATCTTCTGACACAACAATATGCGCCTGATCTGGTCTCGGGAGATCTTTCATTAACTCGCGTCCTTCTTTAAACAACGTTATCCAGTTCTTCAATGTTGTCTTCGACACACTTTTGTCACCATACACTGCCTGGTCGGCATCCTTCAACTGTTAGAAACTGAATCACCGCTCGCTGATCAACTCTGGACGGATTTCATATCACGCTCACCATGTTTTCAAAAGTATGCTGAGGAAACTATGTTTTTTGGAGGATAATCAAATTTTGCAAACTTGACGGTTCATATGTGCTGTTTACACCAGAAGTGACGTCCTCATGCACATTGTATGTATGTTCATTTGTTGCAGTTTGATCCGGTTTTATTTGAACACGCCTCGAATGTAGCTTGGGAAGGCATAACAAATGCAGACTTGTTTGTTAAATACATTAGTATGTTGTTGAATGTCAGCAATGAGTTGTTTTTGTTTTTTTTGTTTTTGCATTCTCCTTATTTCTCTATTCCCCAAAGGCAGTGTGTGTTTCACTATTTTTATATTTAGTGCCTGTCGGCCCAGTGCATTTCGGAATGTATTTAATTAAGGGACTGCTTCTTCCTGCATTTTCTAAGGGTTTGCTTCCCCGGGGTAACGGCCTATGCTGTGATGGGGAGTGAACCCAGCACCTTCATATTGTGAGCCATGTCATTTAACCACTAGTCCACGCTGTCCCCGTCAGCGATGAGTAAGAGTACTTTTTTGTACTCCCTGAAAAGGGTGTTAGGTTGTGGGTTGTAGAAGCATTCCAAGCATGCAGGCGGTTCTGCTATTCTTGGCTTCATCTGCATGTTGCTTACTGCTACAAGAATCGAGACAATAGAATAGCATAGTATAGTAGCCTCTTTCAATCATGTTTGACTATAGTATCCCCTTTCAGTCATGACTATAGGATGATTGCGACCTTGGAATGGTAACTGAGTTTTTGGTTGTTTTTTCCTTGTGGCATTGTCAATTCACTTCTACGTGTTACAAGAGCTTGTTTTCACCCAGTCTGTAGTGGCTCTTCATGGTACATCTTCACTTGGTTCGGTATGCAGCTGTATGCTTCACTTGAAACAGAAAGTCCAATCATCATTACCATGCCTGATGTGGTGCATGATGAACAATTAAATAATGAAGCTAATGTATTTAGCAGTATCCTCAAAGCATATCTCTTTAAAATTACAGGACATAATTCTCTAGGTTCACTATCCCAATATATCTTTGTTGACAACCACTGCAAGTTCTCGGATACTTCTTCTTCCTCTTTCGTCTTCAGACCTCAACTTCAATGACTCTAACGAAGACAGCAGTTGACTCAAGACTCAGTGCACTTCCGTACAGCTTCTCGTGGAAGGACACTGGCTGTTGCCAAATGCTACTTCTTTTGTCAATATACAGTGGGCAGGACTGCGAAATATGTTCTGCTGTCATGCAGGCACAAAGGTCTGTAGTGCCAATCTTGAACTTGTTGCACAAATAACATCTCAATTTGTTGTGTTATGTGCATAGCCAGAGAATGATCACCTGGTCTCGCTTGAAGAGTTGATGGTAGGCATCTTTTTCTATGTGGCCAGAGTGGTCTTTTTTCCATGTTGCCCTCATGACTTCTTTAGTCTCATTGTAGTTCTCGGATACAGGCTTGCAGTGATGGTCCTATGCTTTGTTGGGAGTGAAAAATTGAAAAAATATGGAAGAATGTTTATTATGAGTCCATTATTTTTTTGGTCCGTATAGCCTAGTCGACAGGGAGCTGGCTTGCTAAGACTGAGATTAAAACACGCCAGGGTTCAAAATCATGGACGGCCAAAACCAAACCCTGGCATAGTTCATTCCTGCTCCTCCAGTTGACCTAGCTGTAAATGGGTACCTGATGTTTGAGTTGGAGAAGGTACAAACAGCAAAGAAGGGAACTGGCCAACTCACCTCACATAGGCTGTGGCTTAGTACATAAAGAGTTATCTTCATCCTCGACGGCAATTGCCGCCATGGGACCGACCTTTACCTTTATAAAACTTTAACCCACACAAACTCCAATAAATATTGACAGATCAACATTTGTTGACTTGATGTTTGTATAAACTTGATGCCTTTATACTGGTTTAGAAGACTCTACAGAGTATGTATACAACCATTTTCTTACAGGGTGGTTTAAACAATGTAAGAGTACATCTTAATAGACTCACACACTAGAGCAAAGTAGACCCACATCCAGTTAGGCTCCATCTATAGCTGCTCTTAACAAACCACCTGGGGAAAGATACAAATAACTTGGTTAGGTTTTTAACTTGAATTTTGTCTGGGTAGCGCGGCCATTTGATTTCCAACTGCCAAGAAATTTTTAACATGCTCGACACTGAACGCAGGAGTCCATCTCACTACCCAGAGATCAGAGGAATTTTTACTAGAATATCCACGTGAAAAAAAATGTCACGGACTCCACTGTGATTTGAACACGTGACCTCTGACACCCAAGGCGGGCACCTTATCTCGAGACCATTGAGTCCTCCACAGGGAGGTTTTTTTTTTAATTTTGCGTTCGCCTTATTTTTTGTAATCCCCAAGGCGGTGTGTGTTGCGCGGTGTTTTTATTTTGCGCCTGTCGGGCCAGTGCATCCGGCTTCAGCATGCATTTTATGTAAGCGTCTGCTCCCTCCTGCATTTTCTA
This sequence comes from Ariolimax columbianus, assembly GCA_036924085.1. Taxonomy (NCBI): domain Eukaryota; kingdom Metazoa; phylum Mollusca; class Gastropoda; order Stylommatophora; family Arionidae; genus Ariolimax; species Ariolimax columbianus. Next base: position 70,852,674 of record JAVGWX010000012.1, read on the forward strand.
AGGGTTTGCTTCCCCGGGGTAACGGGAATCAAACCCAGCACCTTCGGGCTGTGAGCCGTGCCACTTAACCACTAGGCCACGCCGTCCCCTGCCACAGGGAGCTGAAAAGGTTTTGATTGATTTGCGATGACTGCACCATTCAGAATCACAGATAATATGCAACTCTTGTACGTTTTTATCATGGTGTTTGTGCTGTACTGTGAAGAATTCTCAATGTTCTTCAAGTTGGCAAATGTCACTCTGGTTCTGGCTCAAGCAAAACCTCAGATGCATTTATCCTCCCCCATTCCACAGCTGCACATTTGCCACTGCTGAGGATTGCCAAAGCTGCATGTCCATGCTGAGAGAGAAGACGGGTCCTCCCCAGAGCACAGAGGATCTGTTTGCATACAGGTTCTATGCTCTAGCTATGTACAAAAGGAGCATGAGGAGCACTTTGACGAAGATTGAGGAAGAGAACATTCTTCTATGTCAGACAGGTAAGCATTAGGATTGGCTTATTTGTCTGTCAGCATTTTTCTTCTTCTTTTTGTTGTTCTTCTTCTAAACTTAACATCTTTATACTGGTTTAGAAGACTCTTCAGAGCCTGTATACATCCAGTTTCTTTTACATTTCCTTGCAATAAAAGCTATGCCCATCCAATCTATTCTTCAATGCATTAATTGACCCTTCCTCCACTATTTCATGTGGTAATGCATTCCAAGAATTCACCACTCTCTGACTAATAAAATATTTCCTAGTATCTAATCTGGACCTTTTTTTAATTAATTGGTAGCTGTGCCTTCTTGTTCTAGTAGGCAGCTGGACTTGGAAAAACTTGTTCTAGTCTAATTTATCCGTGCCTTTGATAATCTAATAAACCTGTATTGTCACCTCGAATTCTTTTTTTCTAGACACTGTAGGCTGGTTTTTCTGAGTCTTTCCTCATAACTGTAATTCTGGAATCTCACTATTAGTTTTATTGCTCTTCTTTGTATCCTTTCCAGCATGATTATATCTCCTCTACGATAAGGACTCCGCACCTGTACACAGTACTCCAATCTAGGTATAAACTAATACTTTATACAGTTTGACAATCGCTTCTTTGCTCCTATGTTTAATATATCTTTTTATCATACCTAACATTGCATTTACCTTATTCACTGCCACCTGGATTTGCTCACTTACCTTACATGTATGATCTATTATAACCCAAGGTCCCTTCTTCTGCTTGTACTTCTATCCTTGATCAACAAAAATAGAATGTCACACATTGTATTTCTTGCAAATGTAATATCAGTTTTACAAGCCATCAATAATGGCAAACTGTCCAGTAAATATAAAAAGAAACATTTTTTGGTAAAAAAAGGTAAAGGAAGTCCTTCAGCAGACCCAACCACTGGTTAGGAATGAAGTGTTAGAGACTTCAGTATATAAATCTCAGCTTGTGAGGTGGGCTGGCCAGTTCACTTCCTCGCTGTAATTTTCTTCCCTAACCATAAGTCAGGTACCCATTTACAGCTGGGTTGACTGTTGCTGCCAGCAGTTGAGGTTGAACCATGTACCTTTGTCATGGAAAGTGAGTGTTCTACCACTGTGCTAATCACCGTATTTTGGTACATGCTATTATTTATACAAAGACTGGCGGAATAGATGGGCAATGGGAAATACTTTGAGAGAAATCTACAAACATATGGCCATCCCAAATTCCAAAGACAACATCAACCTCCTGAAAAGAAGAGACCAAAGCACCATTTTCCCAATTCGCTCTCAACACATACAACCTAACAGTCACTTGGACAGAATCCAACCAGAATATACTCCAGAGTGCTGGCTGTGCACACATCCTTATTAAACTGTTGAACATCATCTTTTTAAATGTCCGGTGCTTGCCAGTGTTAAGAAAGAGCTTCTTACTCCGAGGCCAGGCAAATGGAACACTTTGTACGGAACTAAACAACAGCTTACGAACACTTGCAAATACCACTATATGGTATTGGACCAAAGGGCAGGAGCCCATAGGATGCTGGATCAATAACCAATCAACCATACAAAGACTTGTTTTTGTACTACAGGAGTTTCTTCACCCGCGTCATCTCCAATGTTTACTTCGAGTGGTTTGTACATTTCCAACTCAATGAACGCTTCTTACTTTTCCACATGGATGCCTAACTCTGCGTTTGGATTTGAAAAATAAATTATTTAAGGACATGTCATTCGAGGTCTGTCAAAATTTGATAAATTAACAGATCACATGAGTAGAGACTGCTAAAAATGTCAGCTTATTAGTTTGTATGGAAGTTGGTTAAAATAGGGGAAATAGAAGCCCATGCAAACGGACAACAGGATCTTTATACTGATTTAGAAGACTCTGCAGTGTCTGTATACAACTAGTTTCCTATATTCCAGTTGATCTAGAAATAACTATGTGCTGCATCCAATCTTTTCTTGAATGCAATTACTGATCCTGCTCCCACTATTTCCTGGGGCAATACATTTCAAGCATTCACCACTCTCTGACTAAAAAAATATTTCCAATTATCTGAACCTTTCTTTAATTCATCTGTAGCTGTAGTTGTTTTTGCAGCTGTAGTCGATTGTACTCGAGAAAGTATTGGTAGTTTCTGAATCAATTTGTTTGACATAATGAGATTCACTGTCGAAAAACAACTATCTTTTTAGTCACCTTTTATGGCATGCATGGAATGTTACATTGGTCCTATTCTTACCTCTCCAGGTAAGAGGAGACCAATCTCTGGTCAGTCAAAACATACTGATTAGACTATGTTAGTCAGGTTCAGGTGAAACATGCTGATCAAGACCCCCACCTCGCTTCCGAGCAGTTCTCTTTGGTAACAGGCTGTTTCATGGCAGTCTAACTAACGAGGTGAGAATCGACACTGTGATCCTCTTATTGAGAAGCTACGCTTTGCACTACAGCTAGGAGCTAGGAGTACCCTGGTGCACCATATCTAGCATACCTCAGGATGTGAAGAGAGTCACTGAAACCCACTACCAATATCTTAGGTACAGACTTCTCTGCAGGAATGTCTTCTTCTTCGTTCGTTCTCAATCTGCAGCTACCAAGCCCTGAACAGGACATTGCAAGTCGCAGGATGTAGTCCAGAGAACGGAATGCGTTGTGTCGCTAGTTTACAACTTGACTGTGATATTTACACCTTTCGGTCCTTCTTCTTCTTCTTCTGCGTACACAGTCAGACAGTAACCATTATTTTCTCGAAAAAAGCGGCGGTCATCCTGAGACTCTCGCCACTACCATAGAGCTTGTCTTGCAGTTCCACTGGCAATGGCCACATCTGCTCTCTCTGATCCTCGTATGTCGGGCAGTTCTGCAGCAGATGTTCAGTGGTCATTTTACCAGTACCGCACGGGCATTCGTCGGTACACCCTATCTTCAATTTGTTGAAGAGGTGGTACCTCAGTCTGTTGTGGCCAGTGCGAAGTCTGAAGACAACGACCTGCTCTCTTCGGTTCAACTGGTAATAGGCATCGTTTTTGGTGTAACCAGTATGTTCGGTTTCCCATTTGGACATGTACCTGGCTTTGATAAGCCGTTTTGACTCTTCGTACGTCATACTGGTATCTATTTGTGGTAGCCTTGCACCTTCTTTTGCCAGTCTGTCTGCCTCCTCGTTGCCTTGGATTTTGCAGTGTGACGGAACCCACTGTACCACTACCCTTTTTGGTGCGGACTGTTGGCACAGTTTGCAGAGTGCTGCTCTTAAGTCATTAAGCTCAGTGTTTTTCTGGCTTTTTAGCGCTGTGACTACTTCGAGAGCATCTGTCAGCAGGACTATATGGCTCTCATTTTCACTGTGTGTTACCATTTCTTCCACTGCCGCCCTCAGTGCCTCTGCCTCTGCTCTGAAATTGCTCGTGTACTTACCAGTAGCGAATGACAGTGTTATTTTTCTGCCATTTGGTAGGTTCAGGAATGCTCCTGCCCCTCCGTTCTGTGTAGTGTTTGTTACAGAACCGTCGGTGTATGCATGGGTCCAGTCCATGCTTGGGTAGCTTTTCGTTATGAAGCTTAAGGTAGTGTCTCTCCTTTCTTTTTCGGTCTGGCAGTTTTTGTTTGCAATACCTGGTATATTTTCTACCACCTCTGGAAATATATCCTGCCTCCAAGTAGGTTTTCGTACAGTAGTGATGGGTTTTGGTGTTGTTAGTGCGTTTATGGGATCTTCGTGCATCTTTGCTTTGGCTATTTCTGCAAAGTTTCTCCGCTTTAGTTTCCCAGTTCCCAAATTGTTTAGCCTCTGGTACATTGGATGGTCCGTCAGTCTTCGGAGTTTCTCTGACTGCAGCTGGGCTCTGCAGTCTCTTCTGTCGGTCATGGATTGCAGTTTTGTAATCTTTTCAAGTTCTACAATTGGCGTTGACTTCATGCCACCAGTTATGATTCTCATGGCTTGGTTTTGAAGTTTGTTAACTTTATCGAAGTTCGCCTTCGCTGCTGTTGTCCATGCCGCGATGCCATACTCGAGAACTGGTCTCACTCTTCCAGTGTACAGTTTCTTTAGTATGCCTTCGTCTGCTCCCCAGCTTGTGCCAGCAAGTTTCCTCATGATCGCCATTCTTTCTCTGGCTTTCATTCGGTTTCTCTCAATCTGACTTTTCCATGTCATGCGCCGATCAAATGTGACTCCCAGATAGGTTGGGTTGTCGTTTGGCTGCAGGATTTTGCCATTTAGGCTTAATTTGGTACTTTGGGGTTTTAATGAGAGCGAGAATATTGTGCACGTGGTTTTCTCCTCGTTTATTTTGACCAGCCATGAGTTCGCCCACTCTTCCAGCGATGTTAGGGCCGTTTGCATCCGATTTCTTGCTATGGTGAGATTCTTTTCAGAGGTCCACATAGCCAGATCGTCTGCAAACATTGAGCTATGGACTCTTCTTGGTATATTCTCTGTAATATCGTTTATATATACCAGGAAGAGTGTGGGTGACAGTACTCCCCCTTGGGGTACTCCCTGCTCGAGTGTCACCTTTTTGCTCATCTGCCCTTGTACTTGGACTCTGGCCGTTCTTTGTTTGAGGTAGTGGTTGATCCACTTGTACATCTTCCCACAAACATCACTTCTTCTTAGCTTGACTCTAAGTCCATCCTTCCAGACTTTGTCAAATGCCTTTTCCAGATCCACCCAAACAGCTACTGTGTGTTTCTGTGCCTGGTAGGCATCTTCTATCTCCTGGGCTATGAGGATGACCTGGTCCTCAGTGGATCTGTGCTGTCTAAAGCCGGCTTGCTGTGGAATTAGTATTCGTTTTTCTTCCAGATGCCACATCAGTCTGGTGTTTATCATCCGTTCCATCAGCTTGCCGACACAGCTCAGTAGGCTTATGGGCCTGTATCCATTCGGATCTGTTTTGTCCTTTCCTGTTTTTGGTACTGGTACCAGTATTGCATCTTTCCATGCCTGGGGTACAATACCCCTTTTCCAGCTTTGGTTCAGGACTGATAGTAGTTTTTCCTTCGCTGTTTGGCCCAGCCCCATCAGCATTTCGTTTGTTATCCCGTCTTTTCCGGGAGATTTCCTTCTCTTTAGTGTTCTCATAGCCTCTTCCATTTCGCGCATTGTTAGTTTGGCCATCATGTGCTCTTCAGGAGCCGTATTTATGTTTTCGTGCCCCTTTAGCTCTTCGCTAATGTCTGTATGCTTATCTGCAGGGACCTCGATGTGGTTTGCTCTGGCATAGTGATCGACAAAGGCGTTTGCGGCTTTCTTACCTGTGATCAAGTTCTCGCCTTGCTTGATAGTAATTTGTTTATTTGACGGGGTTTCGTCGTTCATGGCTCTGACTAGCTTCCATAGCTTGTTCCCTTCTTTGTCCAGGTTTAAACTTTCCGTTTTATTTTTCCAACTTTCTCTTGCTGTTTGCTTGAGAGTGTGTTTGTACTTCGCCGCGGCGGCTTTGAGGGCGATGTTTGCCTCCACGGATTTTTCTCGTTCTGCCATGTTCCTCGCATTTGTTACTGCATCTTCCACTTTCTGTAACTCATCATTCCAGTAGGGCTTATAGTTTTTCCTAGCTCCTCTTGGGATGGTTTCAGTGGCGGCTTGCATTATTGCCTTGCTTAGGCTCTCTACCATGGGCTTCATTTTGGTGTTTCGTGTGTTGATGGTTTCACACAGCCCATCTGTCAGGATTGCAAATCTGTCCCAGTCGGCTCGTTTGTAATTCCAACGTGGGAGCGGTTTTGTTTCCTGTGGGCCTACTTCCATGTCAATGGTTAGCCTGATCGGCCTGTGGTCGCTACCTGCCAGTTGGTTTAGCACCTGGCGGTCTATTTTATAGTGTATGTCCTGTGTGGAGAAGGCCAAATCTGGAGTCGAGGTGGTATGCCATGTTCTTGAATAGAAGCTAGGGCTATCCTCCGGCCTATTGATTAGGGAGAGATTTGCATCTATCTCCCAATCTTCCACTTCGTCACCTCTACTGTCTGTGTCAGAGTATCCCCATCTCTCCGAGTGGCTGTTGAAATCTCCAACTACTATGCAGTTGGAGTCTCTGACCTCCATACTCGAGAGCGATAGGTCTCTGTTTGGTGGTCCGTACAGATTGAAAATGCGGAGTTTCGTCTCTAGAGCCATTATGTCAACTCCTACAATTTCTGCTTGTCCGGTGTGATTGACAGGTACCGCGCTACTCGGTATGCTGTTTCTGGTCAGTATCAGGACCCCTCCTTTGTGACCTTCTCTATCTAGACGGAAGGTCTGGTATCCTCTGATTGAGAATTTATGGTTATTGTTGAGGTGCGTTTCCTGGATACATGCCACGTCAATCTTACCTTCATGCAGGTGGTGTGTTAGGGAAAGTTTTTTGTTAATGACTCCCTCCGCATTCCACTGTAGTATTCTGAGGGTCTTGTAGTTTTGGCCAATAGACGTTACCCCATAGCCATGTGCCTTGACTCCACGACACATGGGTGGGTGACCACCAGTAGTCAAGGGTGGGCCCCTTCGAGGCGTGAGGCCCGGCGCTATCGCTGCCTGGCGGGTCTCCTCAGGATGAGCGCCATACGTTTTTCGAATAGGTTGTGCTGCCATCATACTGTGATTTACGTTGCACTGTTTTGTTAGGCTTGCGGCCCCGTGCATCCGATTTCAACAGGCGTTTCTGTAGGGATGCCCTCCTTAGCCTTTGGCTGTCCCCAGCCTATCTGCAAGGCAGCAGTTGTTTACGATCAGAGTTTTCTCTCCTATGGAAGTTGTCTTTCCAGACTATCGAGTCTTCACTACTCGTGTCTATAGGGTGCAATGATGGTATGTGATATATGAGATGGACTGGTTTACCCGGAAGAGAGGCAGTCCAGTGTGTCTGTATCCCAGGATCGTCACGTCCTGCCAGAAACGTAGCATTTGCATGTGAGTGGGGTATCTCTTTTTCCCTTTATTTTCTTGGCTTCTATGCAGGGATGGTACGCCTAGCATTCCCCGCCACCTGGGGTGTTGACACAGTGGGGCAGGTGTGCAATGTCCGCTGGTCTGCATCTCTTCTGCGTCCAGCATGATAGTTATGGCTGATAACGTACAGAGGTAGATATCGTAACCGGAGTGCATTTAGCCAGAGGACAAGCCTGGTAATGTCACAGAGATGTTGATCGCCTGGTGTGCGGACAACTCTCATGGTCAGTGGTTGAGTCTTGACAGTTCACAGTGTGGTGGCTGCTCTACTGTTTTCGACACCCCGACCAGGTTCTAAGTCTTTGGTTGGTGTTTTTCGCACCCCATCGCCGTATAGGGTGAGTATCAAGCAGTTTTCCGCCCGCTTTGATTTGCGGGCGGCAAGGACCTCTTACTGTGGCTCTACCTGATAGGGCTGGGGCGCAAGCCCCAGGTCCCGAGCATGTAGGAGCCTCCCATTGCAGTGGTGCTGAGATTTTGGGCGGGATTGCGGCTTTCAAGGGTTCGGCCGTAATCCCCCACATGGTAGCCTCGCGCCCTTGGCTTATCAGCCTGGTACGTGAACCAAAGTGTCTGCGGCTCCTCTCGATTTGAGCTGGTTTTCCGTAGCAACGCCCTGTCATTTGTAGGGTAAAACTGACCTGTCTTCAGATCTATTTCCAGCACCCGTTCACTATTTGGTCAGACGAATTTATTGAGGGCTTTTGTTTGTCAATGACCAGGTATTTGAAATCTGCGGAGTTATACACGATTTCCGTAGCGTTCTTTCATTTGAGCTGACTTGTCGTCCGTGAGTCTAATACCAGCGTACGTTCATTATTAGACCCAAACGGCAGCGTTCTCAATTTGTCAGTTGTTCTACAGCATTGGCGTGTTCAGTCAAATTAAGCCGCAGGTTCCACACCTGGTGGTGCCCTTTCGTCAATTCCCTTAGCGAGATAGTCAAGTTTCTTAAAGAGTAGCCCCAAAGATTTTCGAGGGTCTAATTCCAGCACATGTTCTCTATTAGACCCCACTAAGGTGTACTTTTTGATAGTCATTCTGCAGTATTGGCGTGGTAGGTTAACTTAGGTCTCAGGCTCCACTCCTGATAGTGCTCTTCCGTCAATTCCTTTATCAAACACTGGATGCAGACAAAACCGAGCCACAGGGGACATAACCCCAGATTTCTGGGGGTCTAAGTCCAGCACCAGTTCCATATTAAACTCCAGAAGAGTGGTCTCGGCATGTCAATCATTTCAGTGTTGGCCGTGTTGAGTCAAATTAAGCCGCAGGCTCCACTCCTGGTGGTGCCCTTCCGTCAATTCCTTTAAGTTTCAGCTTTGCAACCATACTTCCCCCGGAACCCAAACACTTTGGTTTCCCGGAAGCTGCCCGCAGAGTCATCGAAGCAACTCCTGCGGATCGCTAGTCGGCATCGTTTATGGTCAGAACTACGACGGTATCTGATCGTCTTCGCGCCTCTGACTTTCGTTCTTGATTAATGAAAACATTCTTGACAAATGCTTTCGCAGTAGCTCGTCTTGCGGCGATCCAAGAATTTCACCTCTAACGCCGCAATACGAATGCCCCCGTTTGTCCCTGTTAATCATTACCTCCAGTTCCGAAAACCAACAAAATAGAACCGAGGTCCTATTCCATTATTCCATGCACCATTATTCAGGCAGCCGAGGCCTGCTTTGAACACTCTAATTTTTTCAAAGTAAACGCGCCGGCCACCCAGGACGCTCAGCGAAGAGCACCCGTGGGAGAGAGCCGGCAGACGGTAGGGCAGGAGACAACGGGCAGTGAACCGGCGCGAGCCGGACCGCCCGCCTGCGCCTGAGATCCAACTACGAGCTTTTTAACTGCAACAACTTTAATATACGCTATTGGAGCTGGAATTACCGCGGCTGCTGGCACCAGACTTGCCCTCCAATAGATCCTCGTTAAAGGGTTTAAAGTGTACTCATTCCAATTACGGGGCCTCGAAAGAGTCCCGTATTGTTATTTTTCGTCACTACCTCCCCGTGCCGGGAGTGGGTAAGTTGCGCGCCTGCTGCCTTCCTTGGATGTGGTAGCCGTTTCTCATGCTCCCTCTCCGGAATCGAACCCTGATTCCCCGTTACCCGTTACAAACATGGTAGGCATGTCACGTACCATCGACATTTGATAGGGCAGACATTTGAAAGATGCGTCGCCGGCACATGAGGCCATGCGATCAGCACAAAGTTATCCAGAGTCACCAGTGGGGACGCCGCAACCCCGCGAGGGGAAACGACGATTGGTTTTGAACTAATAAAAGCGCTCTTTCCGCGAGGGTCGGAGCTTGGTAAGCATGTATTAGCTCTAGAATTGCCACAGTTATCCAAGTAGGATCGTGTCATCTAAGGAACCTCGACTGATTTAATGAGCCATTCGCGGTTTCACCGTGAGACAGTGTGAACTTAGACATGCATGGCTTAATCTTTGAGACAAGCATATGACTACTGGCAGGATCAACCAGATATCTGTCGGAGACGTACGTACTGCGCACACCGGTCGGCGGAGGAAGGGTGTGTAAAAAGCCTCGCTGGGACGACGGCCGCAGGGACCGACTGACGGGACGGACGGACGGTTTGTTCCACCCGTCCCTCACTCCGTCGACCTAGGACCGCCTGACAGGGGCCTCCCACACGCACCAGACGACCGACCGACCGGGCTCGCTCGAGGAGGGATGGCAGCGCTCTGTGCAGAACGGATCCCAACGACCTCGGCGACGAATTTCACTGGGACTAGAGACACAATTTGGCCTGCCCTTCTTCTCCGTAGGGAGAACGCAGGGCCTCGAGGCAACGATTCCTGCTTTCCATTTGCCGGTCACAAGCTCTTTGCGAGAGTCGGACCACCAGCGAGACGTACTGTCGAGCTCTGCTATAAGCCTTAGATAAATCACCACGGACGGACCACGTTTCCTGATACGGACCAGACTAGCGCACCTCGGTGGAGGAGCCACTACCACAAACCGCACCCAATTCGCACTACGGGGAAAGGCAGGCGAGCGTTTTCCGCAAGCCCGCGCTATCGCTCCGCCTGGCGGGACTGAGATCGCTTTACGAACACTGGTTGAAATTGAGTCGCCGCAGCGAGACAACTACCCCAGATCACCTTTCGGTCCGACACATCAATCTTTGGCAGGGCAGGAATGTCAATAGTAGTGAAGACCAATGCTCTAATTGAAAGAGATATTAGAAGGAGCATATAATAAACCTGTAACACATGACTATAACCTTGCTTCTCCATAGTGAACCCTGAATTTGGTTACAATTTTGACATGGAAGTTGAACGACTGGGGTTTGACCTGAGGAGTCGGAAGAGTTGGCGGATAAGCCAAGCAAATGTAAACTTTGAGTAAGTTTTGTGTGTGTTTGGTTGAATTATTTGTTTTTATTTTTATGTGTGTGAAATTATTTGGAGCGAATATGCTTGTAGTTCTGGAATTCAGACAGACAGGTAGGATAAAGAGGCTGAGCAGTGCATGGGCTGTAGTGGGACTGACCAGTGCATGGGCTGCAGTGGTGATGACCAGTACATGGGCTGTAGTGGTGATGACCAGTGCATGGGCTGTAGGGGTGATGACCAGTGCATGGGCTGGAGTGGTGATGACCAGTGCATGGGCTGTAGTGGTGATGACCAGTGCATGGGCTGTAGTGGGGCTGACCAGTGCATGGGCTGTAGGGGTGATGACCAGTGCATGGGCTGTAGTGGGGCTGACCAGTGCATGGGCTGTAGTGGGGCTGACCAGTGCATGGGCTGTAGTGGTGATGACCAGTGCATGGACTGTAGTGGGGCTGACCAGTGCATGAGCTGTAGTGGTGATGACCAGTGCATGGGCTGTAGTGGTGATGACCAGTACATGGGCTGTAGTGGTGATGACCAGTACATGGGCTGTAGTGGTGCTGACCAGTGCATGGGCTGTAGTGGTGCTGACCAGTGCATGGGCTGTAGTGGGGCTGACCAGTGCATGGGCTGTAGTGGTGATGACCAGTGCATGGGCTGTAGTGGTGATGACCAGTGCATGGGCTGTAGTGGTGATGACCAGTGCATGGGCTGTAGTGGTGATGACCAGTGCATGGGCTGTAGTGGTGATGACCAGTACATGGGATGTAGTGGTGATGACCAGTGCATGGGCTGTAGTGGTGATGACCAGTACATGGGCTGTAGTGGTGATGACCAGTACATGGGCTGTAGGGGTGCTGACCAGTGCATGGGCTGTAGTGGTGATGAGGAGTGCATGGGCTGTAGTGGTGATAACCAGTACATGGGCTGTAGTGGTGATGAGCAGTGCATGGGCTGTAGCGATCAGCTACCCGAAGCTGACTGCTAGCGTCAGGGCCAATGACCCAGCGCTGCCAAGACCCTTCTCAACCTCCATGTGGTGGTCCTGGATAACAGGCTACAACATAGCAGATTGGCTAACCCTGTTCTAAAAAATACCATGCTGGTCGAATGTGTCAGACGATAGGTGGAAATATTGCAGCCAAGCTGTAAACTATGACACAATACATTCAGTTCTCCAGACTACATCTTTTCACGCCTTGGTAGCGGGAGTTGGAGAACGAACGAAGAAGGCAGGCAGACGGGGGTATGCCTGCTGCCAGGTGGCTGAAGCTATCCCTAGGTTCTTTATGCTGCTCGTAAAACAATCAAAATTTTCAACTCCACTAAAGTCAATCCTATTGTACGATTCTGAAACATGGAGAACAACAATCTAAAAGGTACAGACTTTCATATATTAGTACTTGAGCGGAATAGAAGGATAGCAATGATTTGATAAGATCACTAATGTGAAACTGTTAGAGAAAACCAGACAGAAAATAGTGTAACAGAAGGTCAGTTGAAGAAAGGACATACATTCAGGTAACCAAGCAGTCTCTCTTCACGAATCTCCAAAGCAGAAGAAATAATAATAATAATATTTGCTTAGGCATCAGTGGCTTATTGCGATGATCAACTACCGCCAGGGTCATGTACTGCAACAAAAAAGGATGACGCTACAGTATCTGGGGATGACGCCCTAATGCCTCTTGCTTTCATGGTCAGTCTGTCGATCTAGGTTCCTGCGTACTCCTTGAGGGCAACCGAGTATTCTGCTGTCTTGGGACGGGGACCACGAGGATTAAAGGCAGCATATGAGGGATGTGTTTTGAGCATGTTGCTAACTGGCAGGGCAAAATCTTTCCCGGATGATGTGTTAGTCCATTATTGGCCCGTGTGTTGACAGCAAACAGGGCGAAGGGCACTAATCTCATGAAGTTCAGCCATGTACACTGGATCGTGGAAATACAACACAGAGTAGTCGAAATGCTATTTAAAATAGCAAATCCCTTTGCCAGGATAATTGAAGGGGGAAAAAAACCACAAAATGTTTTCCTGGACCAAAGATACTAAAAGAGACATGGAGTAGAGCTTTAGATAGGTAGGTAAAACGTTTAGACGACAATGGCTGATCATGCTAACTGTCCATGAGCACGCTGGCTGGCTGAGTCACAGGCTGTATGCATTGAGGATGATGTCTTTCTGATTTGACCTAGAGCCATGTGGTACATGGACGGCTGCAGGGGCGGGACCATGATGGAGAGGGTCGTTTCCCATCCTTGATGTCCATGGTCTGTTTTAAGAGCTGGTGGACAGGGACATCCTCAGCAAGGTGGGCTAGATGTTTAACATGGTGAATGTACTATTGAGGCCTGTACTTCAGGTGACTTCATCATTTGAGACCCAGTGGATTGTAAGAATGTGCCTCTTGCTGTGCATGTGGGATGTTTCAATGTGCTTCTGATCGCCCTGCACAATAGTCCAGGTTTTGGGACCTTAGAGCAGGCTTTGTAAATTTATAGCATGGTTCTCAGTGAAAGCCTTTGCTGATTCCAGGCTCAATACAGGACATTCATGGAGGTGGCAGTCAGGTTGAACCTTCGAATGATGCTGGGTAGCTTCGTACGAAAGAGTTTTGTTTACTGCAAAAGTAAATGAAATTATCAGTGGAGTTGGCATGGTTGCCATCGACAATAATTCCTGCTATTGTGGGATTGCAGCCAAGGTTTTGTATTTTGGATTTTTCCAATGAGATGTAGATACTTAATCTAGATGCAAGGTTTTCTCTGAGAATTACAATAGCCTATGCTCTATGGGAAACTAGAAAGATGAAGTCAAATCAAGTCATCTTTACCACCAAAATGGTATTCAGCCTGGAAGGAATAGGTCCCCTGAAACCTTCCAGGCATGTCATAAAAGGCAGCTAATGAAGGTTGTGCACGGGACTAGCAACCTCATTATGTAAAATAATTGCTATTGAAACCACTACAAATGCTTGGATACAGGCTTCATGTGAGGAGGCCAGCTGCAGTGGTGGTCTTGTGCTTTATGTGGAATAATAAAATGAAAGAAGTCATCATCTTTATGTAATGTTTCTATTTACTATCAGTTTCTTTTCTTTCGTCCTGAAGAGGATGCTGTGACATTGTGTTGTAGTTTACAGCGAGGCTGCGAGGAGGAAGACTAACATCTGGTCAGGCAAAATATACTGATCAGACATGTTAGTCAGGGTCTGGCAAAACATACAGGCCAAGACCGTCACCTTGGTTTCCTAGTAGCTGTCCCTGGAAACGGGCTATTTTCATGGCAGCTTGGCTAACTAGGTGAGAGATTGACGTGATTTCCGTACTAGTGAGTGACACTCAAATGAAGCCAAGCATAGTCCAACTGCCTGGTGGACCTCGGTCCACCTTCATCAGCATGCTCGAGATGTGAGGACAGCTACTGCAACTTGCCACTTAACGTCCTTTTCAGGGTGCACACAAAAGAGTAACCTACTCATTGGGGGCATTCGCAAACAACAACATCCGTAAGGCTGCAATATCTGTGCCTTTTGGCCCACACCTGTTTCAGCCGCCTTTTTTTAGTGCCAGGTTTGGAGATGGAACCAATGACTGCAGTTCTGAGATGGCTATCTGAGACCTCTTTAATAGGGACAGTCATCGTGTCAGACTCCCAGTCATTACTTTGACAGGCTACAGAAGATTTGCTATGGCATGAGTGGGGTGGCAACTGTAAAGGCCTGTAGAGGCTGGTGGGGGATCTATCGTCCTGGCCATGCTGGAGTTCCGAGCAACAAAAGAGCAGACATCCTGGCTTCTCAAGCACTAAATATGTGTCAACTAGATTTGAATACGGAAGCCAAAAAAACGATGCCTATTACCAGTTGAACAGAAGAGAGCAGGTCGTGGTCTTCAGACTTCGCACTGGCCACAACAGACTGAGGTACCACCTATTCAACAAATTGAAGATAGGTGGCACTGACGAATGCTTGTGTGGTACCGTGAAAATGACCGCTGAGCATTTGCTGCAAAACTGCCCGACATACGAAGATCAGAGGGCAGATGTGGCCATCACCAGTTGGCAAAACTAGACAAACTCTATGGCAGTGTCGACAGCCTCAGGATGACCGCTGCTTTTTAAAAAAAAATAATGGTTACTGTCTGACTGCGTACGATGAAGAAGAAAAGAAGAAGAATACGGAAGCTACAGAATGATTAACTACAGTATTAGCTACTCACTCGGTAGCGGTATCGCTTGGTTAGAAAAAAACAATTTCCAAAAAAACGTACTACTACTACTATTCATTTTTACCATAATAGCTACGTCTGTCACTTTGTCTATAAACGTAATAATTCTATCTACATAAACAAACTAAATAGATCTACCTTTGAAAAATCCGTTGCAGAAACTTAACTCAATATTATTATATACTTATTCTCAATAATGGGTGAATCTTCAAACTAAGTGAAAAACAGAAGAAATACTTTCCAAAATTGAAAACAAATTTTACAATCGCCGTTTTTTTTAGTCTAACCGTACATGACGGAAGTTGGAACTCTCTACAATCAAAAGAGCAGTATGTTCAGCCATTTCTATGACATTAACTCACTAGTTTAGACACAATAAAACAATGGCCCTAGAGCTGGCGGCTTTCAACGCCAGTGGAACGGAGCCAAATTGTAGTAATCTCACACCGTTGGAACGGAAAAGGTTAATAGCCATTTGTGACCTATTTACTGACTTGCCCTCATATGAGAGGAGCAACTAAATCAAGTCAGGGTGGGAAGTTAAAGAAATTCATCACAAAGAACTTGTTATTATTGTGACCATATTCTTGTATTTATCTCTAAAGGTTTTGCCCAACATATCCCAAGCTGCATGTCATTCCAGCTGCAGTTTGTGATGATAAGCTCAAAGTTAGCCTGGACTTCAGAGCCTTGAAAAGATTCCCTTCTGTTGTTTGGAGGTAGGTATGAGTACATGCCTGTTGCATGATGAGCTTTGTTTGTTACAGATTATCTGGAGTGGTGTCAAGTCAAGGTTGTATTGCCCAGGGCAATGGGGAGGTTGTTCGTGTACAGAGTCGGTCATATGGAACATTTCATCAAACAAAACATAGCAACCAAGATTACACATATAAACAAATATACACACCAATCTAAACTTTTGTTGTTGTTGAATGCCCACAATGAGTAGATTTACTTTTTTGTGGCCCTGAAAAGGATGTTAAGTGGCAGTGTGTTGTCGCTTTCCTCACATCCCGAGTGGGCTGATGAAGGTTGACCGGGGTTCTCCAGGCGTTTGTACTATGCTTGGCCTCATCTGCGTGTCGCTCACTACTACTTTGACCCTTAGACCAGAGGTGTGTAAGGGTCACTCGTTACCACTGGAGGTGACAAGACGTCTTGCCTACCTCGGAGTCCTTGTCAGTGAGAGACCCAAACAAACATACAGAAAGAAAAGGGGTAGAAGAGGTGGTAAAAGAAAAAGTAGGAAGCCAAGAACAGGGAAAGCTTTTTTTAAATTTGCCCTGCCCTGCTCAAGCCCAGCCAGCTAAGCAGGAAATTCATCAGGCTACCACGACAGCAAATGTGTTGATCGGTGTGGACCGCACAGAACACAGCAAGGCACTTGAGCAGCCGTGGTCATCAACTGCTCCCGAGTTCATATCCAGCCGTCCTAACTTTGTCTTGCTACTGGTTAAAGTTGGACTCGAGCGAGAGAGTGAGGTCGACGAACTGCACAACCCTTCCTCACTTAAATCAAATTTATCGCGCAAGTCATTCTCTTTTGCTTTATTCAAGTACTAACACAGTCGAGCCCTGTGACGATGGGCGAGCGGCAAAGCGGAGAACATAAGTTCGCTGACAAGGTAAACTAAAGTCAAAAAGCTGCATCAGTTGTGGGACTCCTGGCTGAGCAATAAAGTTGATGAAATACATGGATTTGCTGACAATCATGATCACCGTCTCGTGTAGCAAACTTTCCATGCTTTCACCACCTGCGAGTGTGCAAATCCCAAATCGGACTTGTCGGCCATCTCCGCACCTATCCGCAACCCGGAATTACAGAATACTCGACTGGAAGGACTGGCTAGGTGAAAAAATAATAGGTCCTCATCACTTGTGATGGACGAACAACAGACACAACTACTTTGATCTCACACCTCATTAGCCAGACTGCCGCGAAATTATCCGTTTCCCGGGAGGACTACGGTGAAGTCGAAGTGAGAGTCTTGGCTAGTATATTTTGCCTGGTCCTGACTAACACTATTTTGCCTGGTCCTGACTAACACATCTGATCAGTATGTTTTGCCTGACCCTGACTATCGAACCCAGCACCTTCGCATTGTGAGCCGTGCCACTTCACTTAACCACTAGGCCACGCCGTCCCTTTAATCATGGTCTGATCAGTATGTTTTGTCTAACCCTGACTAACACGTCGGATCACTATGTTTTGCCTGACCAGACGTTAGTCTTCCTTGTTGTAGTAATCAAGAGACAAACATTTTTAAGATATAATCATTTCACTAGTTGCAATCTGCATGAGAAGCAGCTGGCCAAACAGCTTGAATATCAGTCTAGGATATGCAGTCCGATCTTCGATAATGCATAGGTTCTTCCCTATTGGAGGTAAAATAAAAACCTAGTTTGAACAGTGTGTGGCAACTGCAGAGGCAAGTGACCTTTATTCCTCAGTCCTATAAATATTCCCAGGAAACCCACTTAGTTTTCCTGGTGTCCTGAGAAGACATTGTGTTTCCTATGTCTGGCCACTTGGATTGCCTTGTCATTTAACATGCCATCCATATTGCATGTTCGGGCAGATCATCAGGTGGTCTGAGTCTTGTGTTGAGAGTCTTTCGATATTAATTGAACTCAACAGGAGGACTTTTTTATGATGAATAATGCTTTGGTTTCCTGTCTAATGCCTAACAGGCTTCTGATACTTTCAGTCCAGTTGTTTCTGCTATTCTATCTGCTTCGATTGCCTGATGTGGACAAGAAGTCAGAGGGAGCGGTGCAGCAGTCAGACAAAAGTAGTAAAACCAACAACCCTGCTCAAGCCTGGCCCGCTGAACAGGCAAGAGATGATCAATACCAACTTCAGACCCAGAAGCACAACCCCTACAGCATCAGCATTTGTATGGTGACAAAAGTGTGCTGACCATAAGCTCCGGTGACGGTACACCCGAATTGCTGCATCAATTTTGGCGATGGCTTCTTCTGACACAACATTATGTGCCTGACCTGGTCTCGGAAGATCTGCCGTTAACCCACGTCTTTCTTTAAACATTGTTGTCCAGTTCTTCAATGTTGTCTTCGACACACTTTTGTCACCATACACTGTCTGCATTCTGCGATGAATGCTGCATTCTGCGATGAATGTCAACTGGTCAACATCCTTCAACAGTTAGAAACCGAATCACCCCTTGTTGATCAACTCTGGACGGATTCTGTACCACACCTGCCATGTTTTCATCAGTCTGCTATGGAAATTATGAGTTGTAGGATAATTAAATTTTGCAAACTTGACAGTTGGTATGTGCTGTCTACATCTGAAGTAACGTCATCATGCGCATCGTACGTATGCTCACTTGGTGCAGTTATATCCGGTTTCATTTGAACACACCTCGTATAATACTTTGATAGTGAATGAATTTGTCGACCAAAAAATGGTGTCCAGGGGACGCCCAATGGGCCTATCAGTTCCTCCTGAATAATGAAGACGCATGTGGTTAGAATGTCACATGACAAGTGTTGCTCTAGCCTGCTGGCATTATTTTAATGTGGCTGTTAAGTTTCCATAAATGTAGAACATTATTTTCCTGAACTCTGCAGGGACAAGAGAACAGGAATGGTCCTGATTCGCAGTAGCCAGCCTCTGTCCAGCTTCCTCGGAGTGAGCTATTTCACAAACCAATCGGATGTTCTTCTCATTGATGAGATTGTGAATGCCTGTAACAGGTGAGTCCAAAGTCTACATCTGGGGTCGACAACCCTTGGACCAGATCTAGCCCTTCTATCTAATCTATCTTGTTCACATTTGCCTTCATTAAAACCAAAGAAATAGGCTTTTAAAAACTTAATTAACACACTTCTTTGAATAAATTCATTGATAATCTTGTTTTGTCTCTTTCCTAACCTTCAATAAAACCAAAATAAATATACTTTTGTTTGGAAACTTCAATAACCCTTTCCAGTTCAGGCTAGTTTTGCCGATTTATGTCTTTCAGTCTACCGAAGACAGATGTGTCGGACCGAAAAGTGCAAATATTGCAGACAAGCTGTAAACTAGTGACAAACGCATTCCGTTCTCCGGACTAAATCCTGTTACTCGCCAAGCCCTGTTCAGGGCTTGGTAGTGGGAAATTGAGAATGAACGCAGAAGTAGAAAAAATGTCTTTCAGCCCAGACGAAAATGCAGAAATTATGTGCTTCAAAGTGTTATTCAAAATAAAATTTATTATTATTGAACAATTTGAGCTAAAATTAAAATCTAACATTGAAAGACACAATGAAATTGCCTATGACATGAAGTATTCATAATAAAGATTATACATTAGTATGAATCGTTAAATAACATTAATGCAAAGGTGGAATTTGGAGAGGAAATGTGTTCAGGGGTCTGGACTCTGGTTCAACATGGGCAATAACTTGTATCTGATATCTTGAATCAATGTAGGTGTCCTGTTCTCAGGCGAAAGATGGTTGTTTGTTTGTGACTGTGGAGCTGGTGGATTTATATCAGGTCTATTGCTCACGTCCAAGTCTTCCTTCCATATTAAGTTGTTGAACTGATTGTGGATGATAGATTTTGCCTCTCTGTAAGACACTGTGTGGATAAGTTGCTCCATTTTGCCACCTGTTTTGGACAGAGCATCAGCTATTTCGTTCCCTGTGAATCCACAATGGGAGGGTAGCCACTGAGGAACAACTGTTGTCTGATCTGATTTCCCACAGCATCTGATCACTTTGGCATTTTGTATTGCCTCTAGTAATTTTCTACAATCTGTAAAGAGTACCACCCATGAGGACTATGTTAGAAGAAAAAAAAAGTGAGTAGCATGTCCTTTGCTGAATGTCGCTCTTACAACTGCCAACCTTTTTGGCTGTTTCTTGACCTGCCCATGTTTGTTGAAATGTTTGGGGCTTCCCATGCCCAATTTTCCTTATTCACCTTTTACATGCCTGGCAAGTTACAGTGTTATTATTCTTTGCTCCACTTTTGAGCAACACATTAAGTAAGTTTATAACTTAACTTAATATCTCTATACTGGTTTATAAGACTGAACTGTATACAACCAGTTTCTTTTACATTCACTTGATCTAAAAATACATTTTCACATCTGATCTATTCTTGAATGCATTAATTGACCCTGCCTTCAGTATTTCCTGTGGTAATGCATTGCAATCATTCACCACTCTCCTAAAAAAATACTTCATAGTATCTAATCTGGACTTTTCTTTAATTAATTTGTGGGTCTGCCCTCTTGTTCTTGTAGACTGCTGTATTTTTAAAAACTTGTTATAGTCTAATTTATCCTTTCCCTTCCTGCCTTCAGTATTTCCTGTGGTAATGCATTGCAAACATTCACCACTCTCCTAAAAAAATACTTCCTAGTATCTAATCTGGACTTTTCTTTAATTAATTTGTGGGTCTGCCCTCTTGTTCTTGTAGACTGCTGTATTTTAAAAAAACTTGTTATAGTCTAATTTATCCTTTCCATTGATTATTTTATTTTTCATCATATGCGTCTCAGTCTTTGCAGACCAATAGCGTGGCACCCTGTGAGTAGCCTCTCAGGGTGCTAGCCTAGGTGCTGAATAAGGAGACTGGGCTGCCCAAACTGCAGGATCCCCCTCTCTGCTTTGCTGGTGTAATCCAAAGATATGCAAGGCATAACAATTTGGCACCAGCTCGGCTGTAGGAGCTGCTGGAATGAGTTCACAATTTTAATACCATCCGCCTTAGGTGCTACCACTCCGGATTTTCTGTTTGGGTTTACTCTCGTAGCCCTATCGTCTCCCGTGGTTTCCACAAAGCAGTCCAGCAGATGCTAGTTACTCGAGACATCTAATGATACTCTCATCATCCCAAGACTAGCCAGCACTCCCTGGGACTTGTAGGTTTAAAATCAGAGTTCCTCCTCTCCTAGGTGAACTGCCTGAACAGACTAACGAGCTTCGTCTACCCGAGTTTAGAGTCAGAGTTTACCTTCTCTTAGGCCGGTTTTTCTGAGTCTTTCCTTAAAACAACTCTGGAATCCCACTATCAGTTTTGTCACTCTTCTTTGCATTCTTTCCAGCATGTTTGTATCCCTTCTACGATAAGGACTCCACACCTGCACTCAGTACTCCAATTTAGGTCTAACTAAAACTTAAACAGTTTGACTATCACTATCATAAAAAAACATCTTGTTGGTCCAATAACAAAATCTTTTTGTACACTTACAAGGGTGTTAGCACTGTGCAAAAATCTCTGAAACCGGAGAACTATCTTTTGTCTGCCCCATACTCAGAACTTTAAAGTAAAAGATGTGACATATTATGAATATGGTGTTAAGCCCATATTTTTCTTGACCAGCGGCACACTTGGGGTGATGGGGTCAACTTGACACAGGCTGCCTTTACTTTCGCAGATTATTCTGGTACCATATTTTTAAGGGTCGGTCGACCTTAGGAGTCGTTTTGAGACTGGAAAAAATCCCACGCAGGCTGGGAACCAAACCCTGATCGTTTGGCTAGGAAGTCAGTGCACTAATCACTGCACTACCTCAGCTCTCTACTCAGATCTGTACAGCTTTTTAAAACCTAAAACCAGCCAGAAGTGCAACTCTGCATAGCTCTGGGGAGTACTCAAGCTGCCAAACCTGGGCACAGCAAAGGCCCTCATTGTTGCCCGCCCAATGCCAATCCACTGTTTATTGTTTATTAATATGTCTTCTTGTTTCTGTCCCCTTTTCATTCCAGCTGGAGTATAGGGTCACTGCTGTAGTTGGTCTCAATTAGAAAGCCTGCACTAAAGCACGTTTTGCTTTACACAATGATGTTACTAGACCCATACACAACTCTCTTTAGTCGCTTTTTATGACATGCATGCAGGTGCGGCGACACTATTTTTTCCTTCCTTGTATCCTCAATTGTAGGATTATTAATATTTGCTATTGAATAAATATTCGGGATCAAGATTGTGAGTAGTGCGTGAGCTGTAGAGGTCAGCGAACCAAAGCTGGCTACTAGCATCAGGGCCAGTGACCCAGAGCTGCCAAGACCCTTCTCCACCTCCATGTGGTGATGCTGGATAACAGGCTGCAACAGAGCAGATGAGAAGGGATCGAAGTTGGAAGTCTAACCCGATACTAAAAAATGTAGGATGTGCCGGATCAAAAGGTGAAAATATCACAGTCAAGCTGTAAACTAAGCCATAGAGCATTCTCCTTTCTCTGGATTACTTCCTGTGTTATTGCAAAGCCCTTTTTAGATCTTAGTAACAGGAGTTTGAGAATGAAGAAGACATATTCTCTTGGTGTTTTTGTTAGACATTAAACAGCTGAAGCATATTTCCTGAAGTTCGCTAACATAATTAAGAAAACGTACAGAAATATGGCATTGTGTTCCTCAGAGACAGGGTAGCAGTAAGTCAAGATGAGCACAAAAGATCTGGTCATCCCTTACCAGCAGATATGGTCAACAGCATTTGTGATCCGGACAATGGGCAAAGTAACAGCTGTGACACTGATCCTGTAAAGGACAGTGAGGCTCAGCGTTCACCTGCATGTGACATCTCGGATGGGACCAGTTGTCATGGTGCAAGCAATGGAACTTTCAACTGTGGTAATGTTTATTTAATTTTTTTCTCATTTAATTTTTCTATTCCCTAACGCAGTGTGTGTTGCACTATGTTTTAATTTTGCGTCTGTCGGCTTAGTGCATCCGACTTCGGCATGCATTTTATGTACGGGTCTGCTTCCTCCTGTATTTTATAAGGGTAGCTTCCCCAGGGTAACGGCCGCTGCTGTGATTGGGGAGCAAACCCAGCACCTTCGACTTGTAAGCTGTGTCACTTAACCACGCCATCCGCGCAAAGTTTATGATCTTGTGTCTCTTAACCTTTACTGCACTCATCGGCGTACTAATTCTGCCGTACTAGGCGTTGATTGTTTATTCATGAATCACCAAGCACGGAGACCATAGAAATATACAATTTTTTATGCTGACTACGTCACATCCATCTACACACATTTCTTGCCGGTTAAAATATTAAATGTTAGATTACAAATGGATTTTAAACGATTTATCTTTTTATTACACACATTGGGGTCAGCCCATTTTTTTTTAGAAAAAGGTGAAGTAGGTTGTTGTAAAAGATCTTTATGGGGTGTATCTGTTTATTTTGTTTTTATTTAGATGTAATAACTTTCATTTTTAAGTGGAAACTGACAGTTGTGCTGATATTATAAACACAGTATCAATACTTTGTTGTGATTTCAATGAATTTATAGAGGAGCGATGTCCACTGTTGGGTGTGTTCAAATGTTTGTGCATTGTTTCACAAATTTTCACCTTCATCTTATTGTATCTCAGAAACTAACAAACACACACCAAAATCAATAAAACCAACAAGTTCTTTATTCATTTATGTCTCTACACACAACAAAATCATATTTATTGACCCATAGCTCCATACTTGCGATCGGGTCAGCGAACCAAAGCTGACCAAGACCATATTCCGCCTTCAAGTGGTGGCTCGGGACCCAGACTGCATTTGTGTAGTCTGCGTAAGAGAATAGCGAACGAAAAGAGAAAACAATCTCAGTGCCAAAAATGCAGTGTTGAAACGGATGTATCAGGCCAAAAGGTTCAGATATCGCAGCCTTGCTGTGACACGTCACAACATCAATTTCAAGACAAATGCCGAAGATAAAGAAGTTTGTGCAAACAAACAGCTGATTGACCTGTTGTGTCTTTGTATGATGGAAGGGCCACTTCCTTTTGACCTCTAAGGTGACTTCTGGGTTTCAATTTAGTAACCTTTACAATTTTTTGCCTGGACAGCTGCTTAACATCTTGCTCTTTCCAATTATCAACTGTCAAGGGTTATCTTATGTGCACAGCATATACACAGGACCTCTAAGTCTCATCCATCTCCGAAAGGACTAGACACATATCTTACCTCTCTTGAGACCAGGGGATACTTAAGATTTGTGAGGTTTGAGCACAAACTTTTTCTTTCATTTTTTGAGAGCCGAGCATCTTACCTCTCAGCTAAAGCAAAACATCAAGTTGGCGAATTGTTGGCATATCGCATATGTGGCCTTCCAAACGAGGACAAGCCAACCATAATTTTTTTTTGTTGCGGTCGCCTTATTTCTCTTATCCCCAAGGCGGTGTGCGTTGCACTGTGGTTTTTATTTTGCGCCTGTCGGCCCAGTGCATCCGACTTCAGCATGCATTTTATGTAAGGGTTTGCTTCCCCGGGGTAACGGCCGGTGCTGTGATGGGGATCGAACCCAGCACCTTCGGATTGTGAGCCGTGGAACTTAACCACTAGGCCACGCCGTCCCCTCAACCATAAGTTTAAAAAAAGCAATTTTAAAATAATATTCTAATAGCTAAGCCTCTATTCTATCATAGTAACTTATCACAGTGATGCTGGCTCACTCTTTATTGTTTTGTATTTTAATTTGGGGTTGGGCTATAAATGAGGTGACAGACTGCTTACGTTAGGGTCAGAACCAGAGTTATCCTTCTTCTTCTTCTTCTTCTTCGTACGCAGTCAGACAGTAACCATTATTTTTTCGAAAAAAGCGGCTGTCATCCTGAGGCTGTCGCCACTGCCATAGAGCTTGTCTTGCAGTTCCACTGGTGATGGCCACATCTGCTCTCTCTGATCCTCGTATGTCGGGCAGTTCTGCAGCAGATGTTCAGCGGTCATTTTACCAGTACCGCACGGGCATTCGTCGGTACCACCTATCTTCAATTTGTTGAATAGGTGGTACCTCAGTCTATTGTGGCCAGTGCGAAGTCTGAAGACAACGACCTGCTCTCTTCGGTTCAACTGGAAATAGGCATCGTTTTTGGTGTAACCAGTATGTTCGGTTTCCCATTTGGTCATGTATCTGGCCCAGAGTTATCCAAGACCCAATGGAAACAGGTTGCTTTTCATACAGCCTAACTGAGAGATTAGGGAGCAAAGAGGGTAGGCTAACCGGTCTAAAAAATGTACCATGCTGAAAGGTGCAGATATCCCAGTCTTGCTGTAAACTATGAAACGATGTAACATAACATCTTTTTCAAGATGAATGCCGAAGAAGTTTTAATTGTCCTGTTTTTACACTTACAAACTACTCAAAACAGTGTCATTAATGTTCAACCCTAGCAGATGACTAACAGAGGACAGTGTCATGACAGACATGATCTGATGGCTTAACACCAGTCTTTTGACTAACTAATAGAGGACAGTGGCAAGACATAATCAGAAGACTTCCACACCAGTCTCCAAACTGACTAACAGTGGCGGGACATGATCAGACTTCAATACCAGTCTCTGGACTAACAGAGGACAATGATGTGACATGATCAGACTTCAACACCAGTCTCTGGACTAACAGAGGACAATGATGTGACATGATCAGACTTCAACACCAGTCTCTGGACTAACAGAGGACAATGACGTGACATGATCAGACTTCAATACCAGTCTCTGGACTAACAGAAGACAATGACGGGACATGATCAGACTTCAACACCAGTCTCCAGACTAACTAACAGAGGACAATGACGTGACATGATCAGACTTCAACACCAGTCTCTGGACTAACAGAAGACAATGACGTGACATGATCAGACTTCAACACCAGTCTCCAGACTAACTAGTAGAGGACAATGGCGTGACATGATCAGACTTCAACACCAGCTTCAGACTGACTAACAGGACAGAAGCATGACATGATCAGACTAACTAACAGAGGACAATGGCGTGACATGATCAGACTTCAACACCAGTCTCTGGACTAACAGAGGACAATGATGTGACATGATCAGACTTCAACACCAGTCTCTGGACTAACAGAGGACAATGACGTGACATGATCAGACTTCAATACCAGTCTCTGGACTAACAGAAGACAATGACGGGACATGATCAGACTTCAACACCAGTCTCCAGACTAACTAACAGAGGACAATGACGTGACATGATCAGACTTCAACACCAGTCTCTGGACTAACAGAAGACAATGACGTGACATGATCAGACTTCAACACCAGTCTCCAGACTAACTAGTAGAGGACAATGGCGTGACATGATCAGACTTCAACACCAGCTTCAGACTAACTAACAGGACAGAAGCATGACATGATCAGACTAACTAACAGAGGACAATGGCGTGACATGATCAGACTTCAACACCAGTCTCCAGACTAACTAGCAGAGGACAATGGCGTGACATGATCAGACTTCAACACCAGCTTCAGACTAACTAACAGGACAGAAGCATGACATGATCAGATGACTTTGACACCAGTCTCCAGACTGACTAACAGGACAGAAGCATGACATGATTAGATGACTTTGACACCAGTCTCCAGACTAACTAACAGGACAGAAGCATGACATGATTAGATGACTTTGACACCAGTCTCCAGACTAACTAACCTGATGGCAGTGTCTTGCTGGGTCACTACCTTGACCTTCCAACCTGACTGGATTAAGTGAGTATAGCAGCCAATGCTGTTGGCAAATCTTTCATGTATCTTTTGGTTTTTATTACAGCTCTTTGGTAATTCTATATTTCAAACTACTTCAGGTGACAGTAATATACCAAAGAAGCTGGCCATAGTTGACTGCCGCAGCCTTGCCGGTGTTTGGGGGAACAGCTTTAAAGGGGGCGGAACAGAGGATGAAGGTAAGACAATGTAACAGAAATCTGTTCTAACATATTCAGATCATCACGATCAAGATGCTGAGCAATGCATGAGCTGTAGCAGTCAGTGACCCAAAGCTGACTGCTAATGTCAAGGACAGCGACCCAGAGCTGCCAAGATCCTTCTCTACATGGTGATCCTGTAGATAACAGGCTGCAGCAGTGCAGACTGGCTAAGGAGAAGGGATTAAAGAGGGAAGGCTAACTCAGTACTAAAACATGCTATGCTGAAGTCGGATGTGTTGAATCAAAAGGTGCAAAAATCACAGTCAAGCTGTAAATTACAAACACAGCGCATTACGTTCTCCGGACTACATCTTGCTACTTGCAAAGCCAATTCGAGGCTTGGTAGCGGAGGCTTGAGAATAACGAAGAAGAAGACGAAACCATCATTAGGGGCTCAAGACATGGCAGTAAATGAGCTGATAGCAGTCAGCGCCTCGTTGCTGGCTGCTTACATCAGGGTCATTGAACAGAGTGACTCAGACCTTATTCTACCAACCAAGTGGCTTCCCTGAAAACAGACTGCACCCATGTAGTATGGGTCCGAATACTTGTTGCTCCATACCCTCTGTTTTACCATATGACAGAATATCATTCCCCTCTTTCAAAATTGTCTGGCTCAAAAAGATGCATTTCAAATAATATGCAAATAAAGTTGAGAATCTGTTCTTCTTTCTATGTTACAAATACATTGAGCGGACGGCGTGGCCTAGTGGTTAAGTTCCACGGCTCACAATCTGAAGGAGCTATGTTCGATCCCCATCACAGCACCGGCCGTTACTCCGGGGAGGCAAACCCTTAGAAAATGCAGGAGGAAGCAGACCCTTACATAAAATGCATGCTGAAGTCGGATGCACTGGGCCGACAGGCGCAAAATAAAAACCACAGTGCAACGCACACCGCCTTGGGGATTAGAGAAATAAGGGAGAAAAAAAAAAAAAACCAAATACATTTACTTGGATTGCTTTTATATTTTACAAACTTAAGAGCAACATAAAATATTGATGGATTTTAGAACTTGAGTGGAAGTAGATTTTTTTTAAAAAAGAGATGTGTTAATAACTAATTACTTAACTGATTGGCAGAGCATGAGCTGCAGTGGTCAGCGACCCATAGCTGACTGCTAGCGTCAGGGCCAGCGAACCAGAGCTGCCAAGACCCTTCTACACCTCCACGCGGTGATCCTGGATAACAGGCTGCAGCAGGGCAGACTGGCTAAGGAGAAGGGATCGAAGAGGGAATGCTAACCCGGTACTAAAAAGATGCTTGCTGAAGTCGGATGTGTTGGACCGAAAGGTGCAAATATCGCAGTTAAGCTGTAAACTACGACACAACGCATTCTGTTTTCCAGACTACATTCTGCTACTTAAGCCCTTTCAGTGTTTGGTACTGGGAGATTGAGAATGAATGCCAAGGCAAACCACTTAACTGATTCAATCTGACAAGCCGACATATCAGCTCCTGAGAAATATCCCTGATCCCACTGAAGTTTTGAGTACAAAAAGACACCGATTGGTCAATTTCAAATTTTAGAAAACTGAAAAATGTTGTTTGTCATGGAAGTGTCGTCATTTTGGTATGCTATGAGGACATTTACATTGTGATTAAAGCTAATTCTTTGTTGACTTATGTCGAAATATGTGGCGATTTTGTTGAAAATGATTGAAATTTTAAACTTCACATGCCTTCAGTGAAATGTGAATGTTGTGAAAATTCTTAGAGCTAATAAGGGGAAATGTTAGGAAAATCTTTCAACATGGATTATCTTCGATTGGAAGCAATTGTCGTGTTCAGGTTTGAATAAATAACAGATTTGTTAAGTTGTTTTTTTTTGTTTTTTTTTTGGGTAGAAAACTAAAATATGTCATTATAATCTCTATTATACTAATCTAAGGAAGAAAACTATCAAACACTGTAAAGATACACTTTTTGCAATCGCTGTGTATGATGTTATGTCAGTGCTGGAAAGAGATCACAATACCTCAAGATATGAGAGATGCACAGATTGTAACATTATACAAAAACAAAGGTGATAGACGTGACTGTCATAGCTATCGAGGTGTCTCTCTGCTTAGTGTTGTAGGCAAAGTCTTCGCCAGAGTTATCCCACTAAGACTACATAAGTGGGCTGAGCATGTGTATCCGGAGTCACAGTGTGGATTCAGATTTGGAAGATGAATGATCGACATGTTTTTTTTTCTTTGACAACTTCAGAAAAAGTCACATGAGCAGAACCAGCTCTTTTATGTTGCCTTCATTGACCTGACAAAGGCATTTGATTTGGTTAGCAGAGGTGGCCTCTTCAAAATCCTCTCTAAAATAGGCTGCCCAAACAAACAGCTGTGACTAATATTATCGTTCCATGAGGGCATGACAAGAACAGTCCAATTTGATGGTAGCATATCACAACCATTTGGAATTCTAAGTGGTGTTAAGCACGGCTGTGTTCTGGCCCTGACACAGTTCGGAATCTTCTTTGCTCTGTTACTGAAACATGCATTTAGTAACGCAAATGAAGGAATCTGCCTTTACACTAGGTCGGATGATCGACTGTTTAATCTTGCAAGGCTCAAGGCCAAAACGAAGATAAGGGAGATTACTATCAGGGACTTGCTTTTTGCCGATGATGCTGCAATTGTCACTCACAGTCAGCTGGAACTTCAGAGATTGACAGATCGCTTCTCCCAGGCTTGCAAAGATTTTTGATCTCACAATGTCTCAACAAAACAAATGTTCTGGAACAAGAAGTAGATGACACGCCAAGTCTTAGCATCGATAATTATGAACTGGCAGCTGTGCATCAATTCACATGCCTGGGATCCCTAATCAATGACAATCTCTCTCTAGATCCAGAAATAGACCTCACATGCCTGGGATCCCTAATCAACGACAAGCTCTCTCTAGACCCAGAAATAGACCTCACATGCCTGGGATCCCTAATCAATGACAAGACTCAGAAATAGACAGATGCATTGGCAAAGCTGCTGCTACATTTGCTCGCCTCACAACATGTGTTTGGAAAAAACCAAAAACTGACAATTAAAACCAAGACCATGATGCATATTTTTTGTTGTTGCCACTCCAAGTCATATCTTCCTATAGTCAGTCATGACTGAAAGGGGCTACTAACTAACTAATTAAGGAAGGAGACTAACGTCTATTCAGGCAAAACATGCTGATCAAACATGTTAGTCACGGTCAGACAAAATACTATGGCCAAGACCCTCACCTCACCTTAACCTCCCTGTATTCCTTACTGGAAACGGGCTGTTTTCATGGCAGCCTGGCTAACAAAATGAGGGATCAAAGTTATTCCTGTAGTAGTGAGCGACACGCAGATGAAGCCAAGCATTTCACAACCGCCTGGAGTGCCCAGATCCATCTTCATCAGCATGCTCGGGATGTGAGGAAAGCTACAATAAGCCGCCACTTAATGTCCTTTCTGGGCGCACTTTGTGGGCATTCAACAACACCCGCACTAATCTAAATCCCTCACATATGAGATATCTTTATTCCATTCTATTCATAATCCAGCTGCCTATATTTTATTTTATATATATATATATATATATATATATATATATGTGGAACCGTGTAGCGCAGTGGTTAGCGCGCTGGCTTCGCATCTGAGTAGTCCTGGGTTCATTCCCCAGTTGAGGCAGTAATGTTTTTTTCAGACCGCAATGGCTCCCGGGTCGACCCAGCCTTAAATGGTTACCAGTTCAGTCCGGGAAGTAAAAGTGGCGAGGGAGAGGAGATGGCTACCGTCCTCATATAGCCGAGCCTTTGAAATGTGAGATCGCTAACACCTCACACCCCTACGGCAGTAATGCTTTACTTTTTACTTTTATATATATAATAGTTGTCCATCACAAGTGATGAAGACCACTCTCTTTGTTCAGCCGTGTGGACAGTCGTATCTCTTGCTGTGTCCGCTGAAATGGGTGACTTGCGCGGTGATTTGGATTAAAGTGAGGAAGAAACTGCGCCTTTTGTCGACCTCACTCACAGAGCCTAAACTACCTTTTGCCAGTGGCAAGACATTCATCGAGACGACTGGAGATAGCATAGGATGCAGATTTTGCCTCAAGGTTACCACCGAAGCCTTTCCGTAAACATGTAACCCGCAGGGTAGAAAGGTGGGATGGCATCTAACGCAGTTTGTCGTGCCTTTTCGATAACCACAAGAGGTCGTATGGACAACACTCAGCGTGTGAGTGAGTCTGGCATCTCTCCCCAGCTGTATTCAGCTCATCATAGTAGCATCTAAAATTTCCACACGCCAAATTCGTGAAGGTGAATCGGCAGAACTAACCCGTGAAATACGACACAGGTATAAGCATAGTTCCATTCAGCCGGCGTCCAGACCAGGATAAACGGATGGAAGAAATCACAAAAAAAGAACGAAATAACAAGTCCCGGCGGAAAACAACACCACGTTTCCGTGAACACAAGTGTAAGTCGTCGACTAGTGTGAATTCCAGGCAAATCCGTGGTCTGGCGGCATTCATAATGATCCAAAACAGTAGAGAAATGTAGACTCGCAGCCAGTTATGGCTTATATATATATAAGCATTGGAAATACAATCATAATTTTCTGTTGTATTCACTCACTTTACAGCTGTTTATAAATGCAACATCATCCACTTAGACCTGGCCAACATTCACACTGTGCGGGACAGCTTCTGCAAGTTACGGGCCTTGTGTCACGCTTACGTAGAGGGAACGTAAGTTTTAAAGCTTCTTCTTCTTCTTCGTACGCAGTCAGACAGTAACCAAAGTTTTAAACAACTTATTCTTTACCATTCACATTTTTCTAGGTTGTTGACTTTGAGAGCCTGTATCTTTATTATTTGATTGTCTATAAATATGATTTGTGTGTGTGTGTAAAGACATAAATAAATAGATAACTTATTCGTGTTATTGATTTTATTGTGTGTGTGTTAGTTTCTGAGATATAAAAAGATGAAGATGAACATGAAAAACAGCACAGGCATTTAGACTTGCCAATTTCGGGGGGAATCTGGACCTTCGGAATTTAAAAATTGTCACAGAACACTGATAGTGTTTCTTACAAGATCATCATATCTGTTAGTTTCCCTTACAAACGTATTTATCACTTCTAAATAAACAAATTAACTTTTGCCACCCTATACTAACAGTTGACGCAATTTCCCCTGCAGCTGCATTATTTTTCAGGACATTACATCGTTTAACCATGGTTGTTATTTTGAAAGCCTGTAACATTTTTATTTGATGGTTTATTGATATGATTTGTTTGTGAGTAGAGAAATAAATAAGTGAAGAATTTGTTGGTGTTATTTTTGTTGTTGTTGTGTGTGTTAGTTTCTGAGATAAAAAACATGTAGTTGATAATGTTAAAAAACAGCACACACATTTAGACTCTACCGCTTTTGGCGTCCCTTGGTTGAAAAAAACAAAAAACAAACACCGACAATGGGTTACCGATGTTTGTCGTAATGGCCATATCTGTCACTTTCGACAAAACAAATTTAAACAGATCTACCTCAGAAAAATCCGCTGCAGAAACTTGGCTTCCCCATTCTCAACAATGGGTGAATCTTCAAATCTAAGCAACGTAAGAAATCATTTCCAAATGCCTAAAATTAATTTCAAAATTGCCATTGTTGATATGTAACCATACATTATGGAAGTCGGAACGCTCTACAATTTAAAGTGCAGTATTGTTCAGACTATTATACGTAGACATTCGTTTTTAAATTTGACTAGAACGACCGTCGTTATTAAGTCGCATACTTTCGACCTGCACCCCTCGATATGTTCTGTGTTTGCGGCTTTGGGGTGACGCTCGAGCCGTAAAGGTTAAACAGAACTTCAGAAAAATCTGTTGCAACAACTTAACTTCATCACCCTCAATAATAGAACAATTTTCCAACCGGAGTAACAAAGAGAATAAATCGTTTCAAAATTCCCTTTCAAACTAAACCAGCCAATATGTTTTGTTTACATCTATCATGACAAAAGTGTCTATTTTTAGATTCAAATACCCACATATTCAACCAGTCCAAATACACGACAATGCTCTAAAATAGTTTTCTTATCCATGGGCGTATTTTTACGTCATTAGAAGTAGAGCAGAAATTTTTTTGTGGCTGTGTGTAATCACATATTGTACGTGACTAATATATCCGTTCCCTTATTTTTATCTTGAGGTTTTACAAAAGCCTGAGTGGCTGTATGTGGCTGACCTACATCTCTGCTCTGCTGCGGGGTGCCAACATTGTGGTGGAGCTCATGCATGTGATGAAGCGGCCAGTGCTTGTCCACTGCTCCGACGGGTGGGACAGGACGTCCCAGATAGTATCTCTATCCGAGCTAATGATGGATGCTTACTACCGGACCCTGAAAGTGAGCAGTTTGTCCAGAAATAATGTCAAAGAAAGTATTAACAAAATAAGTTCAAATGTTGTTGTATAGATCATACAGGTAAAATATAGATCAAACAGCTAAAATATAGACCATAGAGCTAAAATATAGATCATACAGGTAAAATATAGATCATACAGGTAAAATATAGATCATACAGGTAAAATATAGATCATACAGCTAAAATATAGATCATACATGTAAAATATAGATCATACAGGTAAAATGCGAGAACAAGTCCAGGTGGGAGTGAAAAAGGCTGATGCCATGTTGGGCATGATAAAAAGAAACATTTCACATAAGAACAAGAAAGTAATGGTTAAACTATATAAATCATTAGTGAGACCTAAATTAGAGTACTGTTTTCAGGCGTGGAGTCCATATAATATAGTGGATATAAACATTCTGGAATGGATACAAAAAAGAGCTACAAAAATGATAGCAGGGTTTCAGAATTATAGTTATGAGGATAAGCTTAAAATAACTGGTCTTCAGTGTCTCGAACAAAGAAGAAATCGAGGGGACTTAATACAAGTATATAAATTAAATAATGGAAAGGATAAATTAGACTATACCAAGTTTTTCATAGTATGACCAGCTACAAGAACAAGAGGGCACAGCTACAAATTGTTTAAAGACAGGTCTAGATTAGATGTTAGTAAATATTTTTATAATGGTGAATTCTTGGAATGCATTACGGCTAGATGTAGTGGAAGCAGAGTCAGTTAATGCATTCAAAAATAGATTGCATGCTCACAGTATTTTCAGTATCTATGGAGTGGAATAAACTGGTTGTATACAGACTCTGTAGAGCCTTCTAAACCAGTATAATGAAGTTAACCTTTCACAGTTCACCCTAAATTATTAGAATTGCATCTTAAGACACAACTTTTAGGAAGTTAAAAGGTTAACACACGAATATAATCAGTTTGGCAGGACTGTGATGAGTTAAGACACGAATCGAATCAATTCCTCCGGACTCTAAAGGGTTAATTTTGTTCTGAAGTTAAGTAAGTATAATGGGCTATATCAGTATGCTTACTCTTTTGTGCACCCTGAAATCGACGTTAAGTGGTGGGTTGCAGTAGCTTTTGTCACATCCCGAGCGTGCTGATGAAGGTGGACTGGAGTCTGTTGTGTTATGCTTGGCTTCATCTACGTGATGCTCACTACCACAGGAATTATTTCGATCTCCACCTTGTTAGCGGGACTGCCTTGAAACAACTTGTTTCCAGGGAGAACTGCATGGAAGTCAGGTGGGGTCCTGTTCAGTATATTTCACCTGACTAATATTGTCTGTTTAGTATATTTCACCTGACTAATATTATCTGATCAGTATATTTCACCTGACTAATATTGTCTGATCAGTATATTTCACCTGACTAATATTGTCTGATCAGTATATTTTGCCTGACTAATATTGTCTGATCAGTATATTTTGCCTGACTAATATTGTCTGATCAGTATGTTTTGCCTGACCAGGTGTTAGTCTCCTCTTCCCAGGTTAAAAGGTAGTTTTACAGAAGAATGATATCAGATATTGATTAGTAAAGGTCTTAATCAGAGACTGGACAAATAAAAACAATGAAGAAGAAAGATTAATCTTCTACAATTAACTTTAAAAAATAAACTCAAGAAGCACAGTATAGGAAGAGATGGAGAGTATCTGTTGCAGCAGTCCTATGCTCCAAAGGGAACCAGATGGATTAACAATGTGGTGATTATGACATTTGCCCAATGTGGGTTGGGGGAAGATTGAAAAATAAAGGTCTCATACCATTGTCATCACTACACAGTGTGCATGCAAAATTGTTATGTCATCCTTGATTAACAAAAATGAGGGATAATGAAGAAAAGTGAGCAGTCAGCAATGGAACAAAAAATAGCCACGTTCTACATGAGCTCAAAAGACAGTACCTTAGCAACTCCTGGTCACATGTGTACACAGATGGATTGGCTCAGTGAGTGAAAAAAGGGGAAACGGTGGAATGTACATCGCACACTCCAGTGACGACATAGAAAATCACTTCATATCAGCAGGAAAGACCTGTACCAATTTCAGAGCTGAAGCAGAAGATGTTCATGAAGCAACTCAGATTCTTATAAGCCAAAACACAACTACAAGGAAAATGGTAATTCTAACAGACTTTAGGAGCATACTCCATGGCATATCAAGCCTCAAATAAGATAGAATCTTACACAAAACTTAATCCATCTGATTTCTGTCTTAAAAAAACAGATCTAGTCTTACAGTGGATTCCGGCCCACTGTGGGATCCTTGGAAACAAGAAAGTAGATGAGTTCGCAAAAACCGGAGGTGGCGGCACGCAGACTTGCCATCCACAGAGCTATAAAGAAGCAGAGACACTCACCAAACATTCCATGATGATGGAATGGATAGACCAGCACAAAGAATGACAGCATAGACAAACTTGGAAGAGATGGGCAGACAAAGATCTTCAGACTCAGAACGGGACATTGCAGACTCAAGGCCCACCTCCACAGAGTGGTTCTCAGAGACACTGCCACGTGTGATTGTGGAGCACCCAAGCAAACACCAGAACATATCCTGCACGATGGCCCTACTTATACAGACCAAAAAGAGGCATTCTAGCCTAGGGAGCGACCATGCTCGACAAACTGTAGGGGACCTGCAAAGACCCGAAAGTCTCCTTGGTGAACCTCAACAGACTAGAAGCATAGCATGAGTTGATCGAAGAAGAAGATTAACAAAAACTGAAACTTTTCAGGGAGTCTCCTATTTCCAGGCAAAGCGTTCAGCATGTTAAACACCCACCATCATGGCTCTTTTGTTTTGTGTGTGTTGGCTCTTTTATTTGTGTGTGTTGGCTCTTTTATTTGTGTGTGTTGGCTCTTTTAGTTGTGTGTTGGCTCTTTTATTTGTGTGTGTTGGCTCTTTTATTTGTGTGTTGGCTCTTTTATTTGTGTGTGTTGGCTCTTTTATTTGTGTGTGTTGGCTCTTTTATTTGTGTGTGTTGGCTGACTATTTTTTAAATGTAAACATTTTTAGTTGACTTTTCTACGCTGATGAACACCATTATGCTTGCTGTCACTGGGTTCAGCTATTACATAATAACTTGTTTTGTTGATTGTCAGGGGTTCCAGGTTTTGGTGGAGAGAGAATGGTTACATTTTGGACACAAGTTTGGTGAGCGTGGCGGGCATGACCCTTGCTGTACTGACACCAATCAGATCAGTCCAATCTTTCTTCAGTTCTTGGACTGCGTCTACCAGCTCACTTTGCAGTATCCAGCTGAGTTTCAGTTTAACGAGACTTACCTGGTATGTGTTTTCATGACTATGCTGATATAATCCCATTTATTTTTTGACGTCACACGTCAAACACCAGATAGTATCCCTCAGAAAGCAATGCTATACAGATATAATGGATACAAAGCCAAGGGTTGACAATGTAAAAGATGGATAGAAGAAATAACAAGCAGTAAAGCACCTGTGTACGAAGCACAAACTAGGGACCGTCAAGAAACCTCTATATAACCTGATGCTGAAAGGCACAAGCAGGACAGAAGGAAAAAAAGAAATATCCCTTTAGCTGGTAACTATCGACAATCCAATGCATCCTAGGGAAAAAAGCATACGTTACCCTCAGTAGTTGTGGTGATGTAAGCTGAAGGAAAGGTTGCATGGTGCTAGTATTGTTGTCCTAGAGGTATCATGATTGGAAGGGGATGTGTGTGCTGGGATACTTCTTTCGTGAGTATCTCTGAAGGGAGGCAGTCCAGTGAGTTGGTGTCTCTGGATTATCACGCCCTGCCAGAGATGTAGCATATACATCCTGGTCCACTGTCTTATCATTCTTCCATCGGATGTGTCAGCCTTTCTGTAGTGATGTTATATCTGGCATTCCACACCACCTAGAAGATCATTGCAAAGATACAATGTCCGCAGGTCTGAACCTCTTAGTCATCAATGGGTATAATTGATAGAGGACCGACAGTAAAGAACAAGACAAGAATGCATTTGACCCAAAAAGGGGGGTTGGATTGGTGCAGCGCACTCGCCAGTGGTCTCTGCAGGTGCACTCATAGGGCTCCACCTGCTCAGTCCAATAGTCTGGCACCTCCCAGTACATGTCCAATTTAGGTGACCCTACCAGAACTTCAGAAATACAACTGCAACACCATATTAACAAACTAAACACATCATGTAAAGAATATAGCATGAAAATCAACATTGGAAAAAAAAACAGGCCATGAAAATATATAGAAAAGAAGAAGAAACCAATGTCTTCCTTGAAAAGTAGCAAATAGGAGGTGAAAGATTTCACATACTTAGGGAGCACGATATCAGCAGATGGAAGAATCACTGCAGAAATCCAACAAAGATGCAATAAGGCAAATCAAATCATTGGATAATGGATACAGGCCTATCAGTCTACTGAGATGTGTAGGAAAACTGATGGAGCTTATGATAAACACCAGACTGATGTGGCATCTGGAAGAAAAACACATACTAATTCCACAGCAGCAAAGGCGAACTTCGATAAAATTAGCAAACTTCAAAACCAAGCAATGAGAGTTAAAACAGGAGGCATGAAGTCAACGCCAATTGTAGAACTTGAAAAGATTACAAATCTGCAATCCATGACTGACAGAAGAGACTGCAGACCCCAGCAGCAAGCAGAGAAACTCAGAAGACTGACAGACCATCCAATGCATCAGAGACTAAATAGATTTGGAAAAGGGAAACTAAAGCGGAGAAACTTTGCAGAAATAGCCAAAGCAAAGATGAGCGAAGACCCTATGAACAACGTAACAACACCAAAGCCCATCCCTACTGTACGCAAACCTACCTGGAAGCAGCATATCATTCCGGAGGTGGTAGAAAATATACCAGGTATTGGAAACAAGAACAGCCAGACTGAAAAAGAAAGAAGAGACATAACCTTGAGGTACATAACGAAAAACTACCCAAGCATGGACTGGACCCATGCATACACCGACGGTTCTGTAACAAACACAACACAGAACGGAAGGGCAGGGGTATTCCTGAGCCTACCAAATGGTAGAAAAATAACACTGTCAGTGGCAACTGAAAAATACTCAAGCAATTTCAGAGCGGAGGCAGAGGCACTGAGGGCTGCAGTAGAAGCATTGCTGACAGGCAAAAGAAATGAAAGCCAGATAGTCCTGCTTACAGATGCCCTGGCCGTAGTCACAGCACTAAAAAGCCAGAAAAATACTGAACAATGATTTAAGAGCAGTACTCTGTCAACTATGCCAGCAGTCCGCACCAAAAAGAGTAGTGGTACAGTGGGTTCCATCCCACTGTAACATCCAAGGCAATGAGGAGGCAGACAGACTGGCAAAAGAAGGTGCAAGATTACCACAACCAGATTCTAGTGTGACCTACGAAGAGTCCAAAAGGCTTATTAGAGCCAGATACATGGCCAAATGGGAAACAGAACATACTGGCTACACAAAAAACGATGCCTATTACCAGTTGAACAGAAGAGAGCAGGTCGTGGTCTTCAGACTCCGCACAGGCCACAACAGACTGAGGTACCACCTATTCAATAAACTGAAGATAGGTGGCACTGACGAATGCACGTGCGATACCGGGAAAATGACCGCTGAACATCTGCTGCAAAACTGCCCGACATACGAGGGCCAGAGAAAGCACATGTGGCCATCACCAGTGGCAACACTAGACAAGCTCTATGTCAGTATCGACAGCCTCAGGATGACCGCCGCTTTTTTCGAAAAAATACAGGTTGACGTTTGACAGCGTACGAAGAAGAAGAAGAAATCATTGGATAGTTAACTCCAATATTTAATTGCAAGCACCTGACAATAACTACCAAAAGAGCTTTATACAACACGATTTTCGTCCGACACTATGCTACCAATGTCAAAACTGGAAACGACAAATTGTAACAGCAGAAATGAAATGCTTGTGAAGAATATTGGGTGTAACAAGAAGAAACATGATCAGAAATAAAGCCATCAGGAGACTAGTGAGAACAACACCAGTATTGAACTACATCAAAAGACAGCGACTAAAATGGTTTGGCCACTTAACAAACTACCACCATACAGCACCCACCAACAAGCAATACTATTTAGATACGCCAAAGGCTGACCACGAAAAAAGCGTATTAAAGTAATATCTGAGGCGGTGAATGCCACTCCGTATGAGGCACACATTCGAGTTCATTCCAGAGATCTCTTCATAACTGATGCTGAAAGGCAAAACAGGAAAAGAGGAAGAAAAGAAGAGCATAACCACACATATAACATAACCACACATAACATAACCACACATAACATAACCACACATAACATAACCACACATAACATAACCACACATAACATAACCACACATAACATAACCACACATAACATAACCACACATAACATAACCACACATAACATAACCACACATAACATAACCACACATAACATAACCAAACATAACATAACCACACATAACATAACCACACATAACATAACCACACATAACATAACCACACATAACATAACCACACATAACATAACCACACATAACATAACCACACATAACATAACCGCACATAACATAACCGCACATAACATAACCACACATAACATAACCACACATAACATAACCAAACATAACATAACCACACATAACATAACCACACATAACATAACCACACATAACATAACCACACATAACATAACCACACATAACATAACCAAACATAACATAACCACACATAACATAACCAAACATAACATAGCCACACATAACATAACCACACATAACATAACCAAACATAACATAACCACACATAACATAACCAAACATAACATAACCACACATAACATAACCACACATAACATAACCACACATAACATAACCAAACATAACATAACCACACATAACATAACCACACATAATATAGCCACACATAATATAGCTACACATAACATAACCACACATAACATAACCAAACATAACATAACCACACATAATATAGCCACACATAATATAGCTACACATAACATAACCACACATAACATAACCAAACATAACATAACCACACATAATATAGCCACACATAATATAGCCACACATATAACATAACCACACATAACATAACCAAACATAACATAACCACACATAATATAGCCACACATAATATAGCTACACATAACATAACCACATATAACATAGCCACATATATCTACACATAACATAGCCACACATATCCACATATAACATAGTCGCACATAAATCACTTGGTGTCGTTTGCAGCTCCTCGAGCTGAGTTTTTTCACTCTTGATCCTTTATCTCTGGTAACGAGTTACAGTGGCTCTTCTTATATCCTGAGACGTACTGAAGAAGGTGGAACTGAGTCCTCCTGGCTGTAATGCACTGTGAAGCTTCTCAGAATGCTCACCACTATATAGATCACTGTCAATCCCCATCTCATTGGTCAGGCTGTTGCAACTGTTTTCAGTAACACGACGTGAACTCGAGGTGGGACAATTGATCAGTATGTTTGAACTGACCTCGCACTATTCTTGGCTCCCACATAACCACTTACACACCAACTCATCACTGCTTATATTTTCGTGTGTAGTTACCAGTGGGATCTGTCTAATGTCCCTTATGGACTTGCCTTATTTTTCCATTGCAGGTGAAACTCCTTCAGCACTCTCAAGCCTGTCTCTTTGGCAACTTCCTTCACAACTGCCAGAAGGAAAGAGAGTATTGCCAGCAGAAGACTGCTTCAGTCTGGTCATTGTTAAGGCCTGACAAGTTACAGTTTGTCAACTCACTGTACAGACCATCAGATCAGGTAATACTTACTTATTTTCTGTGTCCTAGGCACCACATCATCATGTTTCCAGTGTTGAGCCACGGTGATTGCCTTATTCCCCATCATGTCATCCATATTACATGTTTCCAGACGGTTAGGGCAGATCATCAGGTGAACTGAGTCTTGTGTTGCGCCACAGTCGCATGTTTCATCATCCCTGAAAGGTCTTCCTGCATCGTGATATATCAGTTTAGAGTCTATTTAGTGACTTCCATGTTGCGTAAGGCAAGTGGTGTCCAGACACAGGTTCCTCCCGCAGCTCGATCCAAGGGATCTGCCCCAGTTCATTCCATTTTGTTTTCAATGCATCATTTTCTGGGATTAGTATAAGGTCTGTGTTGACTATAAGACACTTCGAGATTTCTGTCTTGTGCACTGCACCTGGTGTCCAAACATAAGAGTGCCTTGGGTAGTTGGCCTGTTTTTCTCTTTCAATTTTGAGTCATTTGCTTGTTTTTCTCTTTCAATTTTTTGGTCGCTTGCTTGTTTTTCTCTTTCAATTTTGGGTTGCTTGCTTGTTTTTCTCTTTCAATTTTGGGTCGCGTGCTTGTTTTTCTCTTTCAATTTTAGGTTGTTTGCTTGTTTTTCTCTCTCAATTTCTGATGCAACACTTCTTCGTGTCTCATGTGGTGTTACGCCGATGTTGGGATATATTTCTTCAGTTGATGTAGGTTTTAGGCATCCTGTAACTAACCAGACAGTCTAATTTATTGATGTATCAATCAGTTTAACATGTGCAGAGTTTTCCAAACTTGTCTTGCTTAGCTATGGAGAAACACAGGGTGAATGCTGATTGTTGATGGACGTCTGGCTGTGCTCCCCATGTTGTGTCATATCAGGTAATGATAAATACAGATTAGTCTTAGTCGACCTGTACTTCTACAGGGGTAGACACCCCTGTACAGGTCACAGCTCTAGCATGAGCTGGATGTGGCCGGAAGGAGGATTTCCTGCTTAACGGGCTAGGCTTGAGCAACTTATTACTCCGCTGCTTTGGGACAAGTTCCTTGTAGGATGGTTAACCGGTGTGAGATTCCAGCTTAATAGAGCAAAGTAGACCCGCAGCCTGTTAGGCGCCATTTATGCTGCTCTTAACAAACCACCTAACCATGACCGATGTTATGCAATGTCACACAATTGCATCATATGATAAGACATACGATAAGACATACGATAAGACATAAGATAAGACATGAGATTTTTAAAATCAGTTGCTTATCTCAAGAAATAATGACATCAGCATCAGGAAAGAGATTTTTGTGAAGCACCTAAGATCTGGCACTGTGACCTGCGCTTTAATTAGTTTAAAGAGATGAAGATTTGTGCTATCACCAACTGCATTCTCTCATCCTGACCTATCTTGATCCAGTGGCAAGACATATTAGTTGACTAGAAATAGCACAAAATGAAGATTTAGAATTTCTTGAAATTACTTCCTGCCACACGGCTTGGTTAGGAATTTAATTAATTTCCTTATGTTTTTGCTCGGGCAGCAGCTAACAGCTTGCTATTTTAGATTTTTAACTATCAAGGGTTCTTTTACCTGCACAGTGTGTACATAGGACCTCTGAGTTTATCATCCATCTCTGATAGGATTAGACATGCTATCTCACCTCCCTTGATACCCAGGTTGCTTGAAACTTACAGGATATGAACACCATGTTTCGTGCATTTTTTCGTTTCTTGTGAAGATCTACATCAAAATGTTAGGTAAGAGAAGGGCTAATTCACCTTGTCAAACAAGTTATAAATTGCAACTAAGTAGGATTGTGCATGGAGCTGGCAACATCATTTAAAAGAAAAGGCAGCAAAAATATATTGTACATTGAGCACATGCATAGATTAAACATTTTTTTTTAAATTTCAAATATTTTTACAATTCCCCAAGATGATGTGTGTTGCAACATTTTGCGCCTATTGGCCCAGTGCATCTAACTTCAGCATGCATTTTATGTAAGGGCCTGCTTCCTCCTGCATTTTCTAAGGATTTGCTTCCCTGTGGTAACGGCCGGTGATGTGATGTGGATCGAACCCAGCACCTTCGGACTGTGAGCCGTGTCACTTAACCACTAGCCCACGCCTTCCCCCTATATGTATGGTTTGAAACAGGCTTCCTGCTATGAGGTAATTTGTAGTAGCTGCTTCATGCTCCTCCTACAATGTAGTGAAGAAGGACATATGGCTTGTATTGTTTGTTTGTTTTTGTTTTTTTATTTGTTTTGCGTTTGCCTTATTTCTATATTTCCCAAGTCGGTACATTTGCACTATGTTTTTATTTTCTGCCTGTCAGTGCATTTTCTAAGGGTTTACTTCCCCAGGGTAACAGCCGGTGCTGTGATGGGGAACGAACCCAGCACCTTCGAGTTGTGAGCCGGGTCACTTAACCACTAGCCCACACTGTCCCCGGCTTGTATTGTAGTTTAGCTGTTTCATATTTTTATTTAACGTGTCATGAAACCCGCAGGTGCTGACAGCCAAGTTCAGCGAGCATGACGTTGTTCTGTGGAAGTCTGTCTACATGGCTGGGCGATCTCCTCTGCCATATGCTGGTCAGACAGACTTTTATCGAGACTGCAGCCCAGCAGCAGGAGGGGATGGTGATGTGATCACTGCGGCAGCTGATGGGACACCTGGATCCAAGTAAGGATGTATGTGGACTGAGCTTTTTGTGTGGTCTTCTAACCATTTGTTTAAATTCATCTAGGGCTAGGATAGAGTTTCACAGAGGAAAGAAAATAGAAGAGAAGCAAATGAAGATTTCCTATAGTATCAAGTGGCATGAGTAGTAAGGACACCAGTCTCTTACTGCAGAGAAATAGGCTTGAACCCCGCAAATCATGTGATTCGATCAGCCAATCAAATGACCCACATAGACTTTGGATAAACGAAGCTAGCAAGAATTAATAGTATGATATATTATACAAATATATTTTTAATGTGTGTTTATGTGTAAGTAATTGTGCGAGAGGTGCTCAAATGAAACCAGACCTAACTGTACCAAGTGAACATACGTATGATGTGCATGATGACGTCACTTCTGGTGTAAACAGCACATACTAATCATCAAGTTTGCAAAATTTCATTATCCCCCGACTCATAGTTTCCTCAGCAGACCGTTGAAAACATGGCTGGTGTGATACGGAATCCGTCCGGAGCTGATCAGAGAGCGGTGATTCGGTTTTTAACAGCTGAAGGATGTCAACCAGTTGACATTCATCGCAGAATTCAGGCAGTATATGGTGTCAAAAGTGTGGTGAACGTAAACTCTGGCAACGGTCAACCCGATTTACTGCATCAATTTTGGTGATGGCATCTTCTGACGCAACAATGTGCACCTGACCTGGTCTTGGAAGATCTTTCTTTCACTCACGTCCTTCTTTAAACATAGTTGTGCAGTTCTTCGCTGTTGTCTTCGACACACTTTTGTCACCATGCACTGCCTGCATTCTTTGGTCAATGTCAACTGGTCGACATCCTTCAGCTGTTAAAAAAGTGAATCACCGCTCGCTGATCAACTCTGTATCACACCTGCCATGTATTCAACGGTCTGGTCTGCTGAGGAAACTGAGTCGGAGGATAATGAAATTTTGCAAACTTGACAGTTGATATGTGCTGTTTATATCAGAAGTGACGTCATCATGCGCATCTTACGTTTGCTCACTTGGTACAGTTAGGTCCGGCTTCATTTGAACAAGCCTCATATATGGATAAAGTTTGCTAAATACATATATCATTATCATAATTTTCTGGTTGATCAGCCCTAAG
The DNA here is from genome assembly GCA_036924085.1 of Ariolimax columbianus. Taxonomy (NCBI): domain Eukaryota; kingdom Metazoa; phylum Mollusca; class Gastropoda; order Stylommatophora; family Arionidae; genus Ariolimax; species Ariolimax columbianus. The sequence continues at coordinate 70,897,377 of JAVGWX010000012.1, forward strand.
ACTCGTTCTACAGTTGTCTGAGCATGTCTCTCCATTTGACCCTATCCTCTGGTTGATCAGTTGCAGGATTTTGAAATCATACGAGTGTCCAGCATAGAAGGACACCTGAGATCGAACAGGACTGTATACAACCAGCAAGCTACAGGAGCCATCATTATCTACACTCTTCACCATTTCGTGAGAGGGACTGAACACCTATTGGTCTGCCCGGAGTGCAATGACGTTGGTTCTGAACAGAACAGATTATATCAACATTGCCACAAGCTGGCCGAATGTATAATACACAAGCCTGGCAACCAGAAAGATGTGGATGCATTATCTAAGTTTAGAAGGGATAGCTAATGACTTCTGTAGTAATTGATGTTGTAATAATGTATATTTCTTCGATGCAGGTCAATGGATGACCTGATGGAGGTCAGTACCATTAATGGGCATCACAACCTCAATTCCAGCATTGCTCAAAGTTCTGAAATTGCAGCCGCAGCTCCCAGTACAACCGACATGCACAGTGAGTTAACATCTTCTCAACTCCTGCATTTTCTGAAGCATTCTCCACCACTCAATGCAGCACCCACCCTGTTGGGTCAGTCAGAAGAGAATTTTGAAGGTTCCTCAAAAGGAGTGGACTGCTGCCCCTCAGCCAGCATTGAGCATAGCTGTCATGTGAAGAAGAGTTTGTGTTCTTCTTCAGATGTTGGCTTACAGTTAGAAGCAACAGCCACACAAGAGATCTGTAATACCATCTCTTTACAGGATATCCCAGGTGATATTCCTTGGGGCTCATCTGAACAGGTGGGCTTGAATGGGCCCGGGTCTGAAGCTCAGCAATCAAACGAACCCAAGTGTATACATGAGATAGGTGATATCTATTTAGACGAAGCAGATCCTGCCTCCCAGAGCTCTCCGCTGCCTTCCTCTGGTGTGTTTTGTCGGCCCACTGAGCTCACCGGAAGCCGTAATGGGCAGACGTTGTGTTGTGACCAGCTTGTGAGTAGTGTCAACATACAAATGCTTACATCAGGGAAAATACCCAGTGTAGACAACAGTGCCGGCAGTTTCGTTCCTGAAAAGGTCAATTATTTTACACTTGTTAAAAGTATATCAATGGACAGTGTATTTTCAATTGCCAGTATAGATGGCAGCGACAGCAGTTTTTTCCCTGAAAAGGCCAATAATTGTACTCTCAACAGAAGTAAATCAACGGAGTGTCCAGCTTCAATCAAAATTGTAAGCAACGGCATCAACAATTTTATCCCCGAAAATCCTAATAATTGTACCCTTAACAGAAGTAGATCAATGGAGAGTCCAGCTTCAATTGCAAGTGTAGATGACATCACCAACAATCTCATCCCTGAAACGGCTATTTATTGTACCCTCAACCAAAGTAAATCAATGGAGAATCTGGTTGTAAGTGTAAGCGGCGGCATCAACAATTCTATCCCTGAAAAGGTCAATAATTGTACCCTCAACAGAAGTAAATCAACGGAGAGTTCAGTCACAGGTGTAATCAACTGCATCAACAATTACATCCCTGAAAAGGCCAATAATTGTACCCTCAACAGAAGTAAATCAACGGAGAGTTCAGTCGTAAGTGTAATCAACTGCATCAACAATTACATCCCTGAAAAGGCAAAAAATTGTACCCTCAACAGAAGTAAATCAACGGAGAGTCCACCTTCAGTCGCTAGTGTAGATGACAGTATCAGAAATTTAATTCCTGAGAAGGTCAATAATTGTACCATCGATTGCAGTAAATCAACGAAGAATGCAGCTCCAGTTGCTAGTGTAGACAACAGCGTGGACAATTCCATTCCAGGAAAAGTCTATAGTTCTATCCTAATTAAAAGTAGATCAATGGAGAGCATAGCTTCAGCTATGAGTGTAGATGATTACCTCAACAATTTTATTCCTGGAAAAGTCACTAGCTGTACCCTCATTAGAAGTAAATCCATGGACATTCATCACTCAATCACCAGTTTTTCTTATAACACTGCTTCTAGTAGGGAACCAGCCATTTCTGGGTATAAGTCAAAACAGAGGCCTCTGTTGGAACATTCTGCTTTCTTTCGCAGATTAAATGTAGAACAAATTAAGGACATTGATATCAGAAGCATGGTTACAAGAATAAGACACCTTAATGACAGAAGCTGGTGTTCTGAGAAATCAACTAGGGACCTCAGCGCTACATCCGCAGATCATATTCCAAGAAAGTTACCCAATATACCAGGTGTAAAGTCAAACCAGTTGGCTCACCCTTGCAGTGACAAAATGGGTGACGATGACCAATTAGAGGGTTGCATATTAGGGACAGGTTACGTTAATGGAGACATGTTCTCATCTAGTTCATTAGATTCTCTAGAAGTTAGTGACATTGATCATATTAGAGCTGACACAGATGCTGTGGAAGTAGATACTTTAAAGGACCAAGTGGAGACATTGTATTCAAAATCTTTGGATGTTAGTATAAGGTTTGAGAGGATGTCACTATCATCACCCAAGAATGGAGACAGCTACCCGTCTAATATAATGTCAACGCTGGCCAGAGCTGCTTCGGGGGCCAGTCGGGATTTCAGTGTCTGCTCATGTTCCTGTCGTAGTCGCTGGTCCGATTCTGATCGTAAGAGCCATGCCAGTGGTGGTGATGTTGTGGCCAGAAGATTACTAAGGTCAACTGTAGCGACAAGCACCACAGATATCAGTGACTCTCACATTGGTCAGGTAAGAGCTTTTTAGTCAGTTTTTCTCTGCACTCTGTTTCATTTCTTCTTATTTTTTAAATATCCTGCATGTAAGATCTGATTGGTTGCTATCTCGGCATTGACGGATGACTGTAGTTAGTCACCAATGTCTGCTATCATTTGCCGCGATGGTGCAACCTGATATTCTTTTTACTGGGGCCGAAGATGCAGCAGTGAATGAACTCACAGCAGCCAGCGACTCACAGTTCGCTGCTTGCATCAGGGTCAGTGGATCACAGCTGACAAAGACCCTCTGCACTAGTGTAGTCTGGCTAAGACAATATGGGTCGCAGTCGAAAGGCAAACCCGATTCCAAAAAAAAACCCAGCTGAAATTGGATGTGTCTAGCCGAAAGACATATCACAGCTTCACTGAAAACTATGACACAACATCACAACGTCCTTTTCAGGACAAACCCCCCAAAAAGAATACATTTTTCTGTCCATCTCTCTGTGTTATTCTCCCACTTGTGTTGTCTGCCTCTAGCACGTGGGTACTTTACATATCCATCCAGTTTGGTTTACAACAAATAATTGTACATAACATTATTCTTACTCTTTGTACATTGTCTACAGTCATTTTTTTGTATGTCGTCCACAGTACTACATGATCCTCAACTCAACATTCACTCATATCAATACTCATAATTCACCTGTACCAATTTTACACACTTAACATAAAGTACAGCAAACCCAAAAATATTTGTATGATTGGAAAGATCGAAGGACAGTAGTGTAAAAATAGAAATCCTTAAGTCCAAGATGGTGTTCAACGTTCCGCTTAACTGCACCTAGAATTCAGTCCAGTTTATCCTGGACCTGCCACCCTTTACCGGAGGTTACACGATACCTCTGCCAACCTTGTATTCTCAGGATAGCAAGGGTCACATTGACTGAAGGTAGACACAATCCAGAAGTCAAGGGGCGGAACACGAAAAAAAATAGGGAGTCAAACATGAACAAACGCAGACCTTTGATGCCTGTGCGAACATTATTATTATTAAGTATCTGGCTCACTGCACTTTTTTCTTTCAAAGACATACGATAAAAAACCTTTTACATAAAAAAAAATTTATTTTGAAAACCATTATTGAAGATATAAATTTGATTTTTCAATTTCAGAATATAATTTTTATACACATAATATATTACGCAGCAATATGTTTTTCTTATTTTTCAGGGAAAATTCTTTAAAACAAATTCAAGCACTTTCACAAAAAATGTCATCAAAGAGCTTTTAATTTCCGCTATTATTATGAATTGATACTAGTTGTCACATGTTTTTTGTACAGCCAATACATGTTAACTGTCTGACTCTGAATTTGTTCACTAACTCTTTCCTATCCTATAAAAGTTGCCCAGTAGCTGCACTCCTACTCAATTTCACTGGTGCTAATAAAAATGCAGGAAAACGATTTTGATTTTCTGTGTTACAATCATAGCATTACATAAATTATCATCAAAATGTCATAAAATTATGCAAGAACTTTAGAAAAGTTACATACTTTCTAGGTCCTAGTGATAAATTATTTTTTGTAAATCGCCATTTCACTACAGTAAAGCCTACAAATGAACAGGCCTGCAAGTCAAAATATAGCATTCATGACCATGACCTACAGTTCACCTAGAAACTAGGCAGGAAATGACAGCAAATAGTCCTTTGTTAATTTCTAGCGCTCACTTGATAACATATGACCTATATTTTATAAGTATGGTGTGATAAATAGCCATAGGATTTACAGGCGAGTAGTTAAAACAATGGCAAATAAATTCACCAACTATTACATTGACACATTCATGATGGCAAACAGACAAGGCAAAGGATAGGAAAGGGTTTTAATTCTCTTCTCACCACTACCTTCTCCAAGACCTCCGTATTTGTTTTCATTTCTTTATATGTTTATATATTTATCCAGTTCAGATGGGGCCATGTCTTTTAACTTCGCCACAGCTGTGTCTTTCATGAAGCAATATTAACCACGAATAGTGAACCAAGCAATGTGACAATATGGTGCGCAATCTGAGGCATGATGCCTGTATAAATAACCTACATTTGTTAAGAATTACAGTAATCTGTCCTGATGAATGTACATAGCTAGTGACAACCATGATGTCACAATCAACAAATATGGTGTCATTTGTTACTTAGCTGACACAAAACATACACACAAAGTGTGGAGGTGCGATTCAAAGAAATATGTCCAGATTAAATTTATTTTAAAAATAATATAAGAGTACAGATTTATAAGATTATTGCCATTGAAGTAGTTCCCCTTTGAAACCATACACTTAGCATAATGCTGTTTCTAAACTTGATGTCCATATGCTGGTTTAGAAGACTCTGTAGAGTCTGTATACAATCAGTTTCTTAGAGGGGGGTTAACCGATGTGTGAGTCCATCTTAGTAGACTCAAACACTAGAGCAAAGTAGACCCGCAGCCTGTTACACGCCATCTAAGCTCCTCTTAACAAACCACCTATCCATGGTCGGTGTTATGCCATGTCATACAATTATTCGCCTCTTACGACATGCTTTCTGTGGGGCAGTGGTGTAATTCTTGTCTTTGTCATACTTAACTTAACGTCTTTATAATGATTTAGCAAACTCAGCAGAATCTGTATACAACCAGTTTCATTAACATTTCCTTGCTCTAAAAGCTATGCGCATCCAATCTATCCTTAAATACATTAATTGTCCCTGCCTCCACTACTTCCTGTGGCAATGCATTCACCACTCTCTGACTAAAACAATATTTCCTAATATCTAATCTGGACCTTTCTTTAGTTAATTTGTAGCTATGCCCTCTTGTTCTTGTTGGTGGTTGTATTTTGAAAAACTTGTTATAGTCTAAATTATCCGTTCCTTTGATTATCTTATAAACCTGTACTATCACCTCAAATTCTTATAATTTCTAGACACTTTAGGCCGGTATTTCTGTGTCTTTCCTCATTACTGTAATTCTGGAATTCCCACTATCAGCTTTGTCGTTCTTTTTTGTATCTTATACACAAAGAGTAACTTTCACTGCTCGGAGCATGTTTTGAAGTTATCTTCTAAAATAGCTTACAGGTACCTTGTCACATTCCGTTGTATCATCAGCATGCCGGAATCGTTTTCCTCTCAGGTGATATTTGATTTTTGGGAAGAAAAAAATCTCACAGCCAGATCTGGTGAATAAGGTTGTTGACGGACCTGTAAAATGGGGTGTTAAGCAAGAAACTGCTGCACAAGTATAAGGTTGTTGACGGACCTGTAAAATGGGGTGTTAAGCAAGAAACTGCTGCACAAGTATAAGGTTGTTGACGGACCTGTAAATGGGGTGTTAAGCAAGAAACTGCTGCACAAGTATAAGGTTGTTGACGGACCTGTAAAATGGGGTGTTAAGCAAGAAACTGCTGCACAAGTATAAGGTTGTTGACGGATCTGTAAAATGGGGTGTTAAGCAAGAAACTGCTGCACAAGTTGCAATGCATAGGCAGGCATGTTGTCATGATGAAACTACCACCACTCGCATGGAGTGCTGGTCTTTTACGGCAATGTGCGTCCTTTAAATGCAAAACTTGACAGTAATAGTCCTTGTTGCTTGTTGTCTGACCTGTTGGAGTGCATTCATGATACACAATTCCTCTCTGCTTAAAAAAACCACTCTGCATTATCTTGGCTTTCCCGTAGCTCTGTCATGATTTTATTTTTTGGGGTCATGGATAGTTTGGGGCTTAGATGTCATCATCATCTTCTACCCACTTGTGTCATTAGACGCGTTGGGGAGGTGTAGTTTTCTGTCATGTGCCAGCGTTGTCACCCATGTTGTTGTCATTTTTTGTTTCTTCAGTGTCTCACTGACACCATCTACCATCTTTTTTTGGGTTTGCTTCTTGTTCTGCAACCCTGATGTCTGGTATTGTAGATACGACCAGCTGGTAACTTCGGTTGCATTTTTGTCAGGTGTCTGAACCATTTTATTCTTTGCCTTTCTATGTATTCCATGCATGGTGTTGCACTAACCTTCTGTCTGATTAATTTGTTTCGTACTTGTCCAGCCTTGGTGACTGTGACAGCCTTTTTCATTCACCTCATTTAACATACCAAAATATTTCTTTCTTGTACTTTGGTGAGAGTCCATGTTTGACACTGGTAGCAGAGAGTTGGTATAAATATACTCTTTATCAGCTGTCTCTTTGACTTCATTGGAATTTGTTTATGTCTTAATAATGGTGAGAGATAATAGGAAACTGCATTAGTTTTCTGTTGTTTAGATGTGAAGAATAAAAGACTTGCACTTTTCTGTGGATTCACCCAGCTAGGGATGCAGACCTAAACAAGTGCAAGTTGAAGATGGATGCACTTGCACAAGTCTCCTACCACACACACAGACACAATGCACAGCGATCTGTCTCATACAGACGTTCGCAGACATGACTTGTTGCTCACAATGAGTAAGTTTACTCTTTTGTGCGCCCTGAAAAGGATGTTAAGTGGCAGGTTGTAGCTTTCCTCACATCCCGAGCATGCTGATAAAGGTGGACCGTGGTCCTCCAGGCAGTTGTGCTATGCTTGGCTTCATCTACGTGGTCCTCACTACTACGGGAATTACATCAATCCACATCTCATCATCCAGGCTGCCTTGAACACAGTCTATTTCCAGGGAACGCTACATGGAAGAGAGATTGTGGTCCTGGTCAGTATGTTGTGCCTGACACTAACGTGGCATCCTGGCCAGTATGCTGTGCCTGACTGGACTAGTGTCTTAGTTCTCTACACGACTTGTTAGAATCATAGTTGAGGACGTCCACAGACAACGAAGGAAAAAGAAATATATAATTAAAAACGTTAATTTTCCACCTCGTTCATTTTTTTATTCTCATAATTTTCTTTCATGAAACTGTAGCCTTCCCCGTCTCGGCTGGAAATACCTTCCACTGACCAGCCACTAAGCATCAGACAGCACATTGACATTGATGGCCTCACATTATTCAGTGACAAGAAGCAGGACTGGCTGACCCAACTCCTAGAGAAGAAGGACCGAAAGATTCTGGAACTGGAGCATCACCTCACGCAAGTTCGGAAATTCCTCAAGAAATTAAAGGGATGCAGTTGTCAACAGATGCAACTGCATGATACACCTTTTGCTGACTTAGTGAGTTACTGTATCAATAAATTACTATCCTCACCCAATTATCATCAAAACCTTTCAGCTTTTTTCAACATATACTAGCTGTGTTCACAAAGTATCCGACCGTAACTTTTTTTTTATGGAAAAAAATTAAGCATGGCTGTCGTCCCTCGGCAGGGAGGTATAAGGGTCCACCATACGTATGCCTGAATTTTTTTCCACCTGCAGATTGCGTTAGTCGCTGACAGTCAGCCTTTCAGTGTTAAGTGCAGTGAGCACCATTGGATTTTCATTCACCAGATGCACGTCAATGTCAAATTCATGTTGATCGTTGTTTTTTACACCCGTGAGATTGTGCACCACAAGTACGCACCACAAGGTCATATATTACCAAAGAGTACTACCTGGAGGTCAACCGTTGTCTTCATGATGCTGTTTGAGGAAAACGACCAGACATGTGGACAACAGGAGCTTCGCAGCTATATCATGACAACGCACCTGAAGATTCTTTGCATCTGATTCAGACTTTCTTATCCAAACACAACCTTCCTCTGGTTCACCAGGCTCCCTATTCTCCCGACATGGCTTTTTGTGATTTGTGGCTGTTCCCTAAGCTGAAAACTGTGCTTAAAAAACCTGATTTGAGTCACGAGAAGACATTATGCGGAATGCGATGACCCAGCCGTACTCCATTCCCAGAGAGGCCTTCCTGAAATGCTTCCAACAATGACAGGACCGTTCGGAAAAATGTGTGGAGTCCCAAGGAGAGTACATTGAAGACGATTAAGGGTTCAAACCTCCAGGTGCCAATCTGCTGCCTTTGTTAGAGTCATTGAAGTTGAGATCTGAAGACGAACGAGGTAGCAGAAGAAAAAACCTCCAGGCGAGTAATTGTATTTTTCCGGCCCAAAGGTCGGATATTTTTTTAACACACCTTGTACATACATTTAAAAAAAATTTCCATTGGCCCTGAAAAGGACAATTATGACGTTGTGTCATAGTTTGTAGCGAGGCTGCAATATATGTGCCTTTCGGCCCAACATATCCAATTTCAGCACATCATTTTTAAAACTTGGTTTGCCTTCCTTCTTTGATCTCTTATCTTTTTTTTTAAACCTGTTTGACTTATTTCTTTATTTCCCAAGGCGGTGTGTGTTGCACTATGTTTTATTTTGCGCCTGTCGGCCCAGTGCATCCAACTTAGCATGCATTTTATGTAAGGGTTTGCTTCCTCCTGCATTTTCTAAGGGTTTGCTTCCCCAGGGTAACGGTCAGTGCTGTGATGGGGATCGAACCCAGCACCTTTAGATTATGAGCCGTTTCACTTTAGCCCACGCCGTCCCCAATATTTTATATCATTGCCAGGCTTCATGGTTACAGTCTCTTTACAGGGCTGCCACTTGGAGGCGGAATAGAGTCTTGGTCAGTTATGGGTCATTGACCCTGATGAAAGCAGCCGGCTATTCACTGCTACACCTTCGGCCCCATACACGTGCCAGGTCCACTGGTTTTATGCCTTTGGTTCCAGCTCTCTCCTAGTTATTTCTCTGCCTTTTATATCTGTTTTAGGTTATCGTCTTGGGCGGTTGAGTTATATTTCTTTTAATTGATTTGTCCATAGCTTGAAGTTTTTTCTGCTTATATTTTCTCCAGGATGTTCTCTGCCAAACCCTCAATCTTCAAACCCTCAATCTTCAAACCTTCAATGTTCTTCATTTCACTCCATATAAAACATGGGGCTACCAATGTTAATGGCTCCTTATAGGAAGACTGTCAGAGCACTATGTGTGCTCTTGGGAATGGTGTATTCTGTAGCATTCTGTTTTACATGATGAAGGTACTAGTCCATTGTACAATCCTCTTTAGTCTTCATTTACGACATTAACAGTTGTGCAGTTTTCCTATTCTTTCCTCCCCAGTAAGGGACCTTGAGATCCACAGGAATAAGTCCTCCTTTTTTGTCTCTTATGACATGCATGGCAGTTTACAGTTGACCTATTCTTTCCTCCCCAGTAAGGGACCTTGAGATCCACAGGAACAAACCCTTCTTACTTGTGTCTTATGACATGCATGGCAGTTTACAGTTGACCTATTCTTTCCTCCCCAGTAAGGGACCTTGAGATCCACAGGAACAAACCCTTCTTACTTGTGTCTTATGACATCTATCCATGACTGCCTGTTAGATGAGGACACTGCAATAGATGAAGCAATAGAAATAAATGGGATATGAACTTGAAAACATTTATTATTGCACTTACATTATCATTTATTGATCTTGATGACCCGTTCCTCAGCGTAGCTGCATGTCCCAAATTCGTCCCCAGGACCCTGTCTTGGGCCACAGAATTCCAGTACGTGGTAAGTGCTCCTCTAAAGGCATCTCGGATGTTGCAGTGTACAGCAAGGGAGTCAGACCAATGAATTGGAGGTCTACCTCGCCGTCTATTCTTACCTCGGTGGCAACAGGCTGCTGTTGTGCTCTATCGGCCATCGTTTCGTCTTAACATGTATGTGATCTGCCCATCTATATTTTACCTTGTCTGCATTTCACTTATTCTCTCTTATTTCTCAACATAATTTCCACCAACATTTTTGCACTTATTCCAAAGCTTTACCAGTCCAAGTACAGCCCCATTCGGTTCATTGTGTGTTCCTTAGTTTTCTGGGTCATCACCGTCAGCACACTTTCTGGAAATTCAATTGGTCAAGCATTACGCTGTAGGCTAAACCATATGAGCACCCTATTGCAGTTGCTACACTGTCTATCGTTACTCGCCTGTCAGCTGTAATGATCTTCTTCATCCGCAGCAGTTACTTCTGTTTCAATCTGAACTAAAAGACCAGGTTAGGCTCCATCTACAATTTGTCTAGCCTCGAGAAAATGTATCCCCCCCTCCCAAAATCTGAACAGATTCCGAATCACGCCCGCCATGTTTCCAACAGTCTGCTGGGGATATTATGAATCGGAGGAAAATGAAATTTTGCAAACTTGACAGTTGGTATGTGCTGTTTACACCAGAAGTGGCGTCATCATGTGCATCATACATATGTTCACTTGTTGCAGTTTCATTTGAACACGCCTCATAAGTTACGATGAACCAGCGTGGCACATATTGCAGAATTTTGAAATAATACGTGGGTCAAGCAAAAAGGGGCGTTTGAGAGAATGGAGCAGGAGTGTGTACAACCAGCGAGCTATAGGAAACACCAGTATCTATATTATTTTCCATTTATTGAGAGGAACAGAGCACCCATGGGTCTGCCTGGACCATATGAGTGAATATGACAGACAAGCAATCCGACTGATTTACCTCAATGGCTGGTCAGAAAACCAAAGAAAACTAAAGTGGTGTTTGTTGTTTTCACCTACAGGATGACACCAATGGGGGAGGATTGCACTCTCTTGGTCAATTTAGCAACACTGCCTCGGATGTGAGTTGGGATACAGGCCGTGAGACAGAAGCTGAAGGGATGCTGATGGTCCCTGATGGCACTGTTGCAAGCTGTGCTGGATGTGATGTACAGTTTCATCTATACAAGTGCAAGCACCACTCTTGGTTGGTAATACCATTATAGTTCTTTCTCTTCTTCTGCGACCATCTTTCATTTCGGACTCCGGATTCTCTGTTAACCTTCTGATTTCCAGTTTATAAAATTACGTCTTTTTCCTGGATCTGCATAATTTTTCAGCACGTCATGTCCTGACGTGGCTGTTAATTTTGAGAACCTCTAATTTTGTTTGTGTGTGTGCATGCGTGCGTCTCTCCCTCTCTGTCTCTCTCTCTCTCTGTCTGTCTGTGTCTCTCTCTCTCTCTCTCTCTCTCTCTCTCTCTCCATATATTAATAAAGAACTTCTTGGTGTTATAGTTGTTTTTGTGTGTATGTTAGTTTCTGAGATACCAGAAGATCAAGGTGATAGTGGTGAAAAATAGCACATATAGACTCACCCGGTAGCAATGTCTCTTGGTTGGAAAAAAATTATTCACAGAAAAACGTACTGCTACTATCGATGTTTACCGTAACGGCTATGTCTGTCATTTCGGCTATAAGCGTAATTATTATATCTACATAAGAGGGGACAGCGTGGGCTAGTGGTTAAGTGACACGGCTCACAACCAGAAGGTGCTGGGTTCGACCCCATCACAGCACTGGCCGTTACCCCGGGGAAGCAAAACCTTAGAAAATGCAGGAGGAAGCAGACCCTTACAAAAAATGCATGCTGTAGTCGGATGCATTGGGCCGACAGGCACAAAATAAAAACCACAGTGCAACGCACACCGCCTTGGGGATTAGAGAAATAAGGTAAACGCAACCCAAAAAAAACCCAAAAAAATCTACATAAACAAACTAAATCGATCTACCTCAGAAAAACCTGTTGCAGAAACTTTCTCAATAAGGGGTGCAAAAGTAAATAAGTAAGCACATATGGGGATACCCAGGTGCAAAGAAGTAGTTTCTACGAGTTATTTTTCCATTCCAATGCGTATCCATCATTTTTAACATGGCCATATTTCATTTTCTATCCAGCAATTGTGGGAAAGTCGTCTGCAGGTTGTGCTCCAATTATCTGCCTGTGGGCTCAAACCAATCCTTGAACAGGCCAGAGATGGTCTGTCGGCATTGCTACTCACATCTTCTTCAACTCAGCCCAGGTGCATCCTCGGATGATCGATTCCACACTGTCATCGCCGATGGTTAAGTCATATTCGCATTTGTTAAAACAATTTTTTAAGAATTAGTTATTGTTCTTGTTTATATTAACACATGTTCCATGTTTTATTTTTACTAACTTTAGATTTTGTACTTTCTAATGGACCACACATGCTGGGAAAACAAATTTATTAATTTGTCATTTATTGATCATCATCATGTTCCATATCAAACCAATTTGTATTTTACAGCACATTCCTTGACTATCAGTAGTCCAGTTTTTTCATACAAAATTACAGTCAAGAAAGAAGGCAGAGCTGCAAAAATATTCAAAAGCATTGACTATTATTATTGAGAAAAGTAAGATGGCCGAGCTCTAGATTCGCACTGGTGTTTCTGTCGTTTTCCGATGTTTGTTGGTTCCTGGTCGGATTATATTTCACAACTCCTTCACCAGGTGGCATCAGGGACTTTATTTAGTGGAATTGATGTGCTTTCAATCAGTTATCCTGTTTATTATGCTGCATTTCATGCCAGGCTTAAGTCGTGGGAGATCAGTCGATGATGGAGTTTATTGTTCTGCTTAACCGCACACCATAATTCAGTCCAGGTTACTACTACTCAAGGACCTTTCTGCCGGGACTGTAGCTGACTTCCTCCTGCTCACCCATCCCTCCACCGGAGGTTACACGATACCTCTCCCAACATCGTACTCTCAGAACAGCAAGGGTCACGCTGACCAAAAGGTGGACACAATCAGTAGCCTCAGCAGCGGAAAGACACGGAAAGTCTGACACAAACATTGACACACATACACTCCTCACGGCCCCCATCCCAAGGCAGCGGAGTACTCGGCTCCACCTGGGGAGTCGGTAGGGATTTTGGTTGACACGCTGCGTATGGATACAGCCTCAGCAGTAGGACATGGTAGTGGCCGAACGACGTGCCTTTGACGCCTATGCGAACATTATTATTATTATTATTGACTATTCATCCAACTGTCACACATTTTGAATACTTTAGCTCTACGTTATCCAACGGCTCAGACTATTTAAAAGAAATTTGAAGACGTTTGGCGAAGCAGAAGCTAAACAACAAGCTCAATTTATGACATAATACTAACAAGCAACTAAAACTGAAGATCCTGAGAACATGTATATTCCGTGTGGCAATGTATGGGTGCGAGACATGGACTATCATACAAGTAGCAAGAAAGAAAATTGGAGCGTTCGAAACAAAATATTACAGAATAAACTAAAAAATTCCTTGGATAAAGAAAGTAACAAATAAAACCATCCTAGAAGACCTGAATGTTAAAGAAAACTGGCTCATAAACAATGTTACGTTTCGGAAATATAATTTTTTCAGCCACGTCAAACGCCATGACCGGCTGGAAAGAACGGTCGGTCATGGAGGACATAGTACCTGGAAGGCAACGAAAGGGTCAACCAAGGCGAAGGTGGATACAAGATATCAAGGATACTCTAAACATGAACATGGAGCAGGCGGGAAGATTGACTGCAGACTTATCAGCTGGCTGCGATGTTCTACAAAGGATATGCTACATGATGATTGATGATTCATCCAACCGCTGTTCATTTAGTCACATTTGTCTGACCGAGGCATTGTTTTTTTTAGTATAATTGACAATAACAAGAATTACAATAGGCAGACCATTTTATTAACCCTTAGAAATCCTAAACTGCTGGTAACCATTACGCCCTCAAATACTAAACCGCTTGTTCTCATTGCGTTTATTTCTTGGTTACTACATCTATCGTTGCCTTCTGTTTTGAAATGGTATGAAAGATAAAAGTATTGATAAAGTATTGAAAAACAGCTTGGACGTTAAAATCGGTACATTCTCACAGAAAAATGAGCGAATTATCTATTAGTGAGCATGCGGGGCCATCAAGACGGAATCTGTTCGATCTATTTGACAAGCTAGACTTTGATTATGATGATAATCAATCAGATATTGAGATAGAAAGTGATAACAATGAGCTAGATCTATACCGCAGCAATGGTATCGTTGTTGATCTGGTCAGTTGAAGATGAACCCCTAGTGACACTAGTGTGAACGACGCAGGGGATGCATTTGTTGGTGTGCATTGTTCCAGATGGATAGAGCTTTTATTGTTAGCAGGTGCTCTTGTACAACAATTTCTACTTTTTGCACACTAGCATTAGACACACTTCCATTCATAAATAACATACTCAAAAATCATTCCAATATCATAATAAATACAAAAGTTACAGATACAATAAAACAGGCACCTATTTCTCATTGGTTTTGTTGATTTAATTCAGGATTCTATAGACCATAAAAAAAAATGCATATAGGACTTTATGGGTTAAAGCTTTAACGGCTGTGGTCAAACAGTGGCAGGCATATACACAGCATGCGTTCTTTAGCATGTCCCATATATCTTCTGACTGGGATATCTTCTGATCACCTGACTGGGATATCTTCTGATCACCTGACTGGGATATCTTCTGATTGTCTGACTGGGATATCTTCTGATTACCTGACTGGGATATCTTCTGATCACCTGACTGGGATATCTTCTGATCACCTGACTGGGATATCTTCTGATCGCCTGACTGGGATATCTTCTGATTGCCTGACTGGGATATCTTCTGATTGCCTGACTGGGATATCTTCTGATCGCCTGACTGGGATACCTTCTGATCACCTGACTGGGATATCTTCTGATCACCTGACTGGGATATCTTCTGATTGCCTGACTGGGATATCTTCTGATCACCTGACTGGGATATCTTCTGATCACCTGACTGGGATATCTTCTGATCGCCTGACTGGGATATCTTCTGATTGCCTGACTGGGATATCTTCTGATTGCCTGACTGGGATATCTTCTGATCACCTGACTGGGATATCTTCTGATCGCCTGACTGGGATATCTTCTGATTGCCTGACTGGGATATCTTCTGATTGCCTGACTGGGATATCTTCTGATTGCCTGACTGGGATATCTTCTGATCACCTGACTGGGATATCTTCTGATCACCTGACTGGGATATCTTCTGATTGCCTGACTGGGATATCTTCTGATCACCTGACTGGGATATCTTCTGATCACCTGACTGGGATATCTTCTGATCGCCTGACTGGGATATCTTCTGATTGCCTGACTGGGATATCTTCTGATCGCCTGACTGGGATATCTTCTGATTGCCTGACTGGGATATCTTCTGATTGCCTGACTGGGATATCTTCTGATTGCCTGACTGGGATATCTTCTGATCACCTGACTGGGATATCTTCTGATTGCCTGACTGGGATATCTTCTGATTGCCTGACTGGGATATCTTCTGATTGCCTGACTGGGATATCTTCTGATCGCCTGACTGGGATATCTTCTGATTGCCTGACTGGGATATCTTCTGATTGCCTGACTGGGATATCTTCTGATCGCCTGACTGGGATATCTTCTGATTGCCTGACTGGGATATCTTCTGATTGCCTGACTGGGATATCTTCTGATTGCCTGACTGGGATATCTTCTGATTGCCTGACTGGGATATCTTCTGATTGCCTGACTGGGATATCTTCTGATCGCCTGACTGGGATATCTTCTGATTGCCTGACTGGGATATCTTCTGATTGCCTGACTGAGATATCTTCTGATCGCCTGACTGGGATATCTTCTGATCGCCTGACTGGGATATCTTCTGATCGCCTGACTGGGATATCTTCTGATTGCCTGACTGGGATATCTTCTGATCACCTGACTGGGATATCTTCTGATTGCCTGACTGGGATATCTTCTGATCGCCTGACTGGGATATCTTCTGATTGCCTGACTGGGATATCTTCTGATTGCCTGACTGGAATATCTTCTGATTGCCTGACTGGGATATCTTCTGATCGCCTGACTGGGATATCTTCTGATTGCCTGACTGGGATATCTTCTGATTGCCTGACTGGGATATCTTCTGATTGCCTGACTGGGAAATCTTCTGATCGCCTGACTGGGATATCTTCTGATCGCCTGACTGGGATATCTTCTGATTGCCTGACTGGGATATCTTCTGATCGCCTAACTGAGATATCTTCTGATTGCCTGACTGGGATATCTTCTGATTGCCTGACTGGGATATCTTCTGATTGCCTGACTGGGAATCCAGTGCATCACTTGCGGCACTTGAAAATATGGAAATACTGAACTGTAATTGTTTACATATAAAAGGTGAAATAAAAATATGGATCCATACGTTTTTAAAGATAAATTATTAAAATTGGGAGGAATTTTAACATTTATAAGATGACTATGGTAATGTGGATCAATACATTTTTAAAGATAAATTATTAAAATTTGGAGAAGCACAAACAAGTGTTCTACCAGGGTCTTTGTGTATGACAAGGACAGGAGTAGCACCACTGCCCCACAGAGAGCATGTCGTAAGAGGCGACTAACTGTGTGACTTGGCTTAACACTGACATAGTTACATGGGTTGTTAAGAGCAGCATAGCTTTAGTGTTTGAGTCTATTAAGATAGACTCACACATCGGTTAACCACCCACCGCGGCACTTGTCCCAACTCAGCGGAGTAATAAGCTGCTCTAGCCTAGCCAGCTAAGCAGGAAATCCTCCTTCCGACTACATCAAGCTCATAAAGAGCTGGGACATGCACAAGGGGCATCTGCCTCTGTAGAAGTACAGGTTGACTAAGACATAAAATATGAACATTTAAGAAATAAATTATGAAAATGCGAATTCATACATTTTGTTGGATAACCTTTAGCACACCGCCTTTTTTTAATTGCGAAAATTTGACCTAATTAATTTCTGAATTTCTCGCTATGGTAGTCGACTTTCAAAATTGGTAACTTTTCTGTTTGTTTGTCAATAAATATGATTTTCTTGTGTGTAGAGACACAATTGAATAACGAACATGTGGGTGTTATTGTTTTTGTTGTGTGTTTGTTAGTTTCTGAGATACAAAAAGATGAAGTTGAAAATTTATGAAAATCTCTGGAAAAAATTTGGACTCGATCGCTATACCTAGTCGCTTCAATAGAAAACCAGGGAAACCACTAACAATGTATCGATACTGTGTTTACAATATCGACACAACTGTTAGTTTCTAATTCAAACGTAGTTCTTTCATCTAAACAAACAAAATAAACAGATCTACTCGATAAAGATCTTTACCAACAACCTACCTCACCTTTCGCAAAAAGTCGACTTGCTCCAGACGGCGTATACAAAATTAAAACTGTTCAAAAGCCATTTGTAATCTAACATACGATACTTTAACCGGCAAAATATCGTGTATATATGGGGGACGTATTCAACAGTAAAAAATAAAACATGTTTTTTCCACACACCGTTTTTGTAGGCCGAGTTGGTCCGCTAGGGTGTTACAAGGGCGTGCTAACGGATAAGTTATTAACATTGTAAGAAACGTTTCAGATTTTTTTTTTTACCACAAGAATATGAATTCAAATTGTTGGTAAAGCATAGATTTTTCTTCTATCGAACGTAAAATGAAAACCTTGTTTGTCCAGTGTGTGGTGACCTAATTCATCTCTGTAGATCTCTGCAATTGGAGTAAACAACTTAGAGATAGTATAGTAGTAGTATTACAGTTGATAGGTAAACTAGGAAGAATATTAACTATTCAAATAGTTCAATAAATTGATAACTACTAAGATAAACTGTATAGCTGCCCTGGGATAGACTAGCGTGGCATGCAACCTTGATATCTTTTGTGCAGTTTTTTTTACCAAACTGCATCCTCCCTGTCACTTCCAGGCTGCTATGATAGTTGCATTGGTGTACTGTGCTTGTCCCATTTATATTTTGAGCCAAAATGACTGAGCTTGTTGAGCAAAGAATTTGGAGTTAATATGTTTGAATGTGCTAATGCTGACCCATATTTCATGAAAAAAATCGTAACCGGTGACCCATATTTCATGAAAGGAATCGTAACCGGAGATGAATCCTGGGTATACAGTTACGACCCAGAAACAAAGACACAATCATCTCAATGGAAAATGCCAACGTCAGTCTCCAGAACCAAAGAAGGAACGGCAGTCACAAACAAAAGGTTTTTTTGTGATTATTTTTCATCGTGAGTACGTTCCTCGGGAACAAACTGTCAACAAGGTGTACTAACTGACGTATGTATTGCCTACAGGATGTAGATAGACACAAAAGACTATTACTCTGAAAGAGTAACAACTAGCAGATCCATCGCGACAATGCTCCGGCACATGTATTGAACCTCATCCAGGATTTTTTGCTGGAACACCACATTGGACATGTTTGGCACTTCCCCATACTCCCTTGAATAGCTCCCTGCTGCTTTTGGCTCTTTCCAAGAATCGAGGTGCCACCCAAAAGGGCAAGATTTCAGGACAAAGAAGAAACTGAGACAAAGCACCTAATGGAGATCTCAAAAAATGACACCATATTCCCAATATGCCACACCTGCATGAAATCTGGATTAATGTATAGTTTAGTTTAGTTTAGTTTAGTTTAGTCGAAGAATCAACATCATTGCACACAGTTTAACCCAGAACCGTTTCTAGGTTAGTCTAGCTGCTCTGCCACCCTAGGCCATCCCTTTTACCACCATCACTCTCTCCCTCTGTCATCTAGGCTAGAAGAATTAATGTATTAGATATAATAAAAGAACTTGTATTCAACTTGTATAATATAACATTAATAGTAACATCTCTTTTATATGAAACATGAATTGCACTTGCCTTTTAAGTATGTTGAAAGAGAAGTACAAAACCTAGCTCTTGATCGATTATCAAAAATAAATAAATAATAGTAACACTAAAAACATCAACATAACCACAATTTTTCCTCTATTTCAATTTTATTCGCTGTTTGATTTCAAATTAAAATTTGTTCTCCCTTTTGCCGCCCCTAAAATTTTGCCTAATGGTAGAAATGGCTCTAGTTTAACCAATAGGTGCTCTGTTTTCTTCATATTTTTGGAAGAATCTCACCACAATGCATTAACCCCATAGTACCGGCAAGGATCTCATAATAGATTGGGTAGATTTTTAACATAGTTTTTCATTTTGCCCGGGCAGCGGCCGTTAAGCCTACTCTTTTCGATTTTCAACTACTGAGCAATTTTTTTCGTGCGTGACACTGCACATGGGCATCCAATCTCTACTACCCAGAGATCCAGGGAAATAGCAGGCAGCCCACATGAAAAAATCCCAGTCTTAAACCATGATTTAAACCCACGATCTCCAGCACACGAGGCGGACGTCTTGCCTTTCACCACTCAGATTAATATGAGAATATTAAACAGAAATCCCATAAATAAACTAATCACATTGTTAGATAAACTAAAACAATTTATGATATAAAGTCAGAAGATATTAAACAGTAACATTTATTACATATGCTATGAAAATATTACATGATAAAATTCATTTCTTTTACCATTTTGTGAGATATTTATGACAAATATTGTATATAATTATTTATTTTTTTCATCTCAAAATTTAATTGATAAACTATACAAATAATAAATTATAAAAATTTGTTGATAAAATATAAATAATTTTTAAAATATCATCATCAGATTATTCAGTCCAGAGACTGATGTTGAAGTCTTCTGATCATGTCAAGCCACTCTCCTTTGTTAGTCAGTCCGGTGACTGATGTTGAAGTCTTCTGATCATGTCAAGCCACTCTCCTTTGTTAGTCAGTCCGGTGACTGATGTTGAAGTCTTCTGATCATGTCGAGCCACTCTCCTTTTGTTAGTCAGTCCGGTGACTGATGTTGAAGTCTTCTGATCATGTCAAGCCACTCTCCTTTGTTAGTCAGTCCGGTGACTGATGTTGAAGTCTTCTGATCATGTCAAGTCACTCTCCTTTGTTAGTCAGTCCGGTGACTGATGTTGAAGTCTTCTGATCATGTCAAGCCACTCTCCTTTGTTAGTCAGTCCGGTGACTGATGTTGAAGTCTTCTGATCATGTCAAGTCACTCTCCTTTGTTAGTCAGTCCGGTGACTGATGTTGAAGTCTTCTGATCATGTCGAGCCACTCTCCTTTGTTAGTCAGTCCGGTGACTGATGTTGAAGTCTTCTGATCATGTCAAGCCACTCTCCTTTGTTAGTCAGTCCGGTGACTGATGTTGAAGTCTTCTGATCATGTCGAGCCACTCTCCTTTTGTTAGTCAGTCCGGTGACTGATGTTGAAGTCTTCTGATCATGTCAAGCCACTCTCCTTTGTTAGTCAGTCCGGTGACTGATGTTGAAGTCTTCTGATCATGTCAAGTCACTCTCCTTTGTTAGTCAGTCCGGTGACTGATGTTGAAGTCTTCTGATCATGTCAAGCCACTCTCCTTTGTTAGTCAGTCCGGTGACTGATGTTGAAGTCTTCTGATCATGTCAAGTCACTCTCCTTTGTTAGTCAGTCCGGTGACTGATGTTGAAGTCTTCTGATCATGTCGAGCCACTCTCCTTTGTTAGTCAGTCCGGTGACTGATGTTGAAGTCTTCTGATCATGTCAAGCCACTCTCCTCTGTTAGTCAGTCCGGTGACTGATGTTGAAGTCTTCTGATCATGTCAAGTCACTCTCCTTTGTTAGTCAGTCCGGTGACTGATGTTGAAGTCTTCTGATCATGTCAAGCCACTCTCCTTTGTTAGTCAGTCCGGTGACTGATGTTGAAGTCTTCTGATCATGTCAAGCCACTCTCCTTTGTTAGTCAGTCCGGTGACTGATGTTGAAGTCTTCTGATCATGTCAAGCCACTCTCCTTTGTTAGTCAGTCCGGTGACTGATGTTGAAGTCTTCTGATCATGTCAAGCCACTCTCCTTTGTTAGTCAGTCCGGTGACTGATGTTGAAGTCTTCTGATCATGTCGAGCCACTCTCCTTTGTTAGTCAGTCCGGTGACTGATGTTGAAGTCTTCTGATCATGTCAAGCCACTCTCCTCTGTTAGTCAGTCTGGTGACTGATGTTGAAGTCTTCTGATCATGTCGAGCCACTCTCCTCTGTTAGTCAGTCCGGTGACTGATGTTGAAGTCTTCTGATCATGTCAAGCCACTCTCCTTTGTTAGTCAGTCCGGTGACTGATGTTGAAGTCTTCTGATCATGTCGAGCCACTCTCCTTTGTTAGTCAGTCCGGAGACTGATGTTGAAGTCTTCTGATCATGTCGAGCCACTCTCCTTTGTTAGTCAGTCCGGAGACTGATGTTGAAGTCTTCTGATCATGTCAAGCCACTCTCCTCTGTTAGTCAGTCCGGTGACTGATGTTGAAGTCTTCTGATCATGTCAAGCCACTCTCCTTTGTTAGTCAGTCCGGTGACTGATGTTGAAGTCTTCTGATCATGTCGAGCCACTCTCCTTTGTTAGTCAGTCCGGTGACTGATGTTGAAGTCTTCTGATCATGCCATGCCATCCTGTGTTCTCAGCAGATCTCTTCAGCTCAGTTTAAGTCTGCATCCCTATGTTGTTGCAAACCTGTGTGATGTAATTGTTTCTTGGGTGTTCCCTTCCTCTTATTCCCATAATTTTGCCTTCTAATATTTTCAATAATAGTCCTCCATATCTCATCTTATGACCAAGCCAAGACAATCTACCTTTCTGTATACTCGTTATTAGTTGTCTATATGAGATCTTTAAGCACTTGTTAATTTTATATTTTTTTCTGTCCAGCTTACTCTTTGCATCCTGCAATAGCACTACAGCTCTAAAGTTTTGAATGTTTGTTCACCCTATTGGTTTAGAATCCATGGTTCAGAACCATACAATGCCATAGGCCAGACATGTGATTATTCTTTTCTGAAGCTCAATATTGATGTTATTTGGAGTTAGAAGGTTTTATTTATTTCGGAAAGCCTTTTTTGCTACTGCGATCTCCGAGTTCTAATTTCAACCTCACAGCGGACATCTTCTGTAATAATTTGTCCCAAATATGAAAACCTCTGCACTTGTTCAATAATCTGTCCTCGTTGCTGATGTGTAATTATTGAGTGTGTTTCATGATTACCATTGCTTTTGATTTACTAGCACTTATCCTCATACCGAATATCTTGGCTGTCTTGTTGATCCTGGTTTTTTTAAATGATTTCTCTCTTTCTCCTTTGACGGCTTAATCATCGGCAAACTTGATGGCACTTATTCATTTTTCATTTACCTTGACCCATGTGTTGCAATTTATGGTGACTTTCGCCGTTATCACCTCCTAATAAAGATTAAATAGGCTTGGAGATAATAGACATCCCTGTCTCACCCATTTCTTGGTTGCAACTGCGTTTGTTATTCCTTCCCTGGGTGCTATATTTGCTGTTTGGTATTCATACAAGTTCAGTATCAGCTTAATAATAGCTCTACCCACCTAAGCTGTTTTAAAATAGGAAAAAGTTTGTTCCATTACACCACGTCAAAGGCCTTTTCATAGTCAAAAAGGTGATAAAGAGAGCTCTACCCTGTTCCACCATTCTCTCTGCAAGAAACCTCAGTGCTCCCACTGCATCTCTAGTGTCTCTATCCTTGTGGAAGCCAAACTGGAATTCGTTTAGCACAAATTCTATCTTCTTATCCATTCTTCTCTTTATTATCTGCAGTAAAATTTTCGAAGCATTGGATATTAGGCTGATCATATAAAATTGCTGCAATCAATTGAATTCGGCTTTTTGAGTATTGGGATATCTCACATTGTGCCACACAGTCCCATTTTTGCGACATATTCTTTGTGGGACGAAAATCACTAGAATAATTTGAGTAGATTTATAACTTTAATTTTGCCAGAGCAGCGGCTGTTAAGAGTACTCTTTTTTTGTTTCCAGATTTTTAACATGCGCGCCACTGCACACGGGCGTCTGATCTCACTACTCAGAGACCAGATAACATTTTTACCGGATGATACACATGAAGAAATCTTGGTCTCTACCATGATTAAAACGACGACTTCCAAGTCTTAGTTATGTAGTTAGCATAGATGGCGCCTACCAGGCTGTGGCTCTACTTTGCTCTAACTCACACTTCCGCCACCACCTTCCCAAAAATAGGCGATCTTATTCCAGGGTTGATAACAAATACTGGTATTGGCCTGGCAAGTCACCAGCGGATTTTCTCCTACCAAAATATACGAAACAAAGGAGGTCACACCTCCCCACAATATTCAACGACAGATAGAAAGATAGATAGATAGACAGACAGACTGACACTAATGTAGTGTGATCTGTATGCCATATTCCTTGGTAAATATTGTTCAAATGTTGAAAAAGTAAATCTTGCTGATTTGTTGAGTTCAATGGTTTTATCATCTACCCCTGGTGCTTTGTTATGCAGGATGGAGTGTAGAGCCACGTAAAATTCTTCTCTAGATACTGCTGTTCCAAATCAGTGTTCTGAAAAATTTTCTGATCTTGGGTGGTGTAGTTTTCATTGTTATACAACTCTGTTACTTATTCTCTCCACCTCACTTTGAAATATAAACTTTGTAAATATATGTGATAAACAGTGAAAAATAAATAATTAAAATAAATATTTTGTATAAACAAACTGGAAATTTCAGAGATAAACTCTGAATGTTTCTGAAGCTATGATCTCTCATGTGATAAACTCTTATTCTGAGACAAGTTTTGAATATTTCTGTGATAAGCTATTCAGACTTTTTGGATGAATAGTATTGTTTTTCAAAGTTTAAAACTGTTACAGCTTCTGTAACTTGTTGATTGGGTTAACATTTTATGTTACATGCTAAACATTTAGATTACTTTTAGTACTGAAGGATTTACATTTATTTCTTAAAGACTTCCAGTAGTGAAGAATGGCTGTATATAAGAAAGTGCAATGAATATTGAAATTTACTGTGTTTTATATTTATTAATATTATAAATTTATCACACCATACTTATAAAATATAGGTCATATGTTATCAAGTGAGCGCTAGAAATTAACAAAGGACTATTTGCTGTCATTTCCTGCCTAGTTTCTAGGTGAACTGTAGGTCATGGTCATGAATGCTATATTTTGACCTGCAGGCCTGTTCATTTGTAGGCTTTACTGTAGTGAAATACTGTGGAAAATCATGCAGGACATGGGGTTCCCGGCGCACCTGCTTAAACTGATTGAAACACTGTATCAACAACAGCAGGAAATGGTCAGAATTGCTGAAAAGACATCGGACTGGTTTGAGGTGCAAAAGGGAGTAAGATAGTGATGCATACTTTCCCTATATTTTTTTAACATTTATGCTGAAAACAACGAGAAACGTCAAAAATGACAAAGCGCAAGAAAAGTTTGACCTATTTTTAATCGACGGGAATGGAATACCAGAACTAAGATACAGCTGTCCTTTCGAAGATTGATGTGTGGCTGATACAGATTATCCCGTCTGTTAAACAACGCAGCAAGAAGCCAAATCTATACCTAAACATTAGAAAGACCAAGAAAATGAGCATCGATAAGGCATAAACCAGACCTAAAGTTATCCCAGAAAAACAAGACATTAAGAACGTCACAAGTTTTGTTTAGTATCTTGGCTCATTATAAGTAACAATGGAGATTGTCAAATAGAAGTAAGAAAAAAACAATGGCCATGGCATTGCAGAGGTAAACGGCAAAGGCCGCTGTCCATCGTAGACGATGGCATAATTTATTTTGCTAGCGCTATTTTTAGTAAGGATTAACTGCACTACTTTTTATCCTCACTCTCTCGTCTCGAGCCGCTCGACCCCAGTGGTAAGTCAAGGACAAGATGACTAGGGGGCGACTACGAGATGCAGGGGACTCCGCATCAAGCACCTGCGAAAAATATGGCGGAGTCCGGAGTCGAACCCACACCACCTGATCACGAGACTGACAGCTTAACCACTTCGCCACGGAATCCTCAGAGGTTAACTAGAATGAAAAACTTATGGCAGAACACTAACAGAATGATAAAGATAAAGAAAATCAGATTCTGAGGACTTGCATCTTCCCAATGAGAATGTACTGATGTGAGACATGGACAACTACACAAACAATAAGGAAGAATATTGAATCCTTCAAGCTAAATACTACAGGAAAGTGTTTAAAATAACATGGATAGCCACAAAAACAACACACAATTCCATACGAAGCTGAATATAGAACACAATTGGCTAGCAAACAATATAATGTCTAGGAAACGACAATACTTTTGCCACATCAAAGGTCACAATGGTTTAGCAAAAACAATACAGGAGGGTAAAGTAGAGGTAGACCGAGGAGAAGATGGAAATATGACACTGAAGAGGTTCTGAGGATAACGGAGACAGGCGGGAGAGCTGAGCAAAGATTAAGAATCTTACAGATCGGCTTCTTATGAGAACAGTGTTCCGTAAAGGGCTTGCCATGCGAGGACGAATATTATTTATAACCCACATGTGTTACCAGAGCTCAAAAGATGAGCAAATAAAAGTAACATTGTAACTTGCCAGGCATGTCATGAGAGGCTGTCTAGCCCAACTGCTTGAAACTGCAGGGTGTAAAACTCGGTACCGGCCCCTGGTTTTCCCTTATAACTCTAAACCAGTGAACGTAATTCAATACAATTTGACAGGGACATACGTTGGTGGGAGAAACATAATGAGCTCATATTAAATGTTGCAAGTGGACAGCATTAGCATCAAGACATTCCTGCACACACCTCTCCATGTTAAGGAAGGTATTCACCAATGCATCAGGAGTTACAGACTCAGTTTCTCACCAAATGTTTTCTTGTACTTCCATGAGATTCCTTGACTGTTTGAGAAACACTTTCCCTTATAGCGTGCCCAATAGGAAGAGATCAGGTAGGGTAAGGGCATGTGACCAAAGTCACTTAAAAATGACATGATCTTCAAAGAAGGAAGCAATTTCAGCTATACTGACATTTAAGGTGGGGCATGTAGCTCCATCGTGCTGAAAATAGCCAATATGTAGTTCCTCGTCATCCAACTGGCTCACAGTATGTCCATGTCAAATTATATTGAATTACGTGCATTGGTCTTCTTCTTCTTCTTCTTACGCTGTCAGACGTCGACCTTTATTTTTTCGAAAAAAGCATCGGTCATCCTGAGGCTGTCGACACTGCCATAGAGCTTGTCTAGTGTTGCCACTGGTGATGGCCACATCTGCTCTCTCTGGTCCTCGTATGTCGGGCAGTTTTGCAGCAAATGCTCAGCGGTCATTTTCCCTGTACCACACGAGCATTCTTCAGTGCCACCTATCTTCAATCGGTTGAATAGGTGGTCTATTGTGGCCAGTGCGGAGTCTGAAGACCACGACCTGCTCTCTTCTGTTCAACTGGTAATAGGCATCGTTTTTTGTGTAGCCAGTATGTTCTGTTTCCCATTTGGTCATGTATCTAGCTCTAATAAGCCGTTTTGACTCTTCGTATGTCATACTAGTATCTGGTTGTGGTAGTCTTGCACCTTCTTTTGTCAGTCTGTCTGCCTCCTCGTTGTCTTGGATGTTGCAGTGGGATGGAACCCACTGTTCCACTACTCTTTTTGGTGCGGACTGCTGGCATAGTTGACAGAGTACTGCTCTTAAATCATTAAGTTCAGTATTTTTCTGGCTTTTTAGTGCTGTGACTACGGCCAAGGCATCTGTAAGCAGGACTATATGGCTTTCATTCCTTTTACCTGTCACCATTTCTTCCACTGCCGCCCACAGTTTCTCTGCCTCCGCTCTGAAATTGCTTGTGTATTTTCCAGTTGCCAATGACAGTGTTATTTTTCTGCCATTTGGTAGGCTCAGGAATACCCCTGCCCCTCTGTTCTGTGTAGTGTTTGTTACAGAACCGTCAGTGTATGCATGGGTCCAGTCCATGCTTGGGTAGTTTTTCGTTATGTACCTCAGGGTTGTATCTCTTCTTTCTTTTTCAGTCTGGCAGTTTTTGTTTCCAATACCTGGTATATTTTCTACCACCTCTGGAAATATATGCTGCCTCTAGGTAGGTTTTCGTACAGTAGGGATGGGCTTTGGTGTTAGTGCGTTCATGGGGTCTTCGTGCATCTTTGCTTTGGCTATTTCTGCAAAGTTTCTCCGCTTTAGTTTCCAATTTCCTAAATTGTTTAGTCTCTGGTGCATTGGATGGTCAGTCAGTCTTCTGACTGAGTTTCTCTGCTTGCTGCTGGGCTCTGCAGTCTCTTCTGTCGATCATGGATTGCAGTTTTGTAATCTTTTCCAAGTCCTACAATTGGCGTTGACTTCATGCCTCCTGTTATAACTCTCATGTTGGTTTTGGAGTTTGCTAATTTTATCGAAGTTCGCCTTTGCTGCTGTTGTCCATGCCGCAATGCCATACTCGAGAACTGGTCTCACTCTTCCAGTGTACAGTTTCTTTAGTATACTTTCGTCTGCTCCCCAGCTTGTGCCAGCAAGTTTCCTCATGATTGCCATTCATTGTCTGGCTCTCATTCGGTTCCTCTCGATCTGACTTTTCCATGTCATGCGCCGATAAAATGTGACTCCCAGGTAGTTTGGGTTGTCGTTTGGCTGCAGGTATTTGCCGTTAAGACTTATTTTGGTGTTTTGGGGTTTGTTTGATAGCAAGAATATCGTACATGTTGTTTTTTCCTCGTTTATTTTGACCAGCCATGAGTTCGCCCACTCTTCCAGCGATGTTAGGGCCTGCTGCATCCGATTACTTGCTATGGTGAGATTCTTTTCAGAGGTCCACATAGCCAGATCGTCTGCAAACATTGAGCTAAGGACTCTTCTTGGTATATTCTCTGTTATGTTATTTATACACACCAGGAAGAGTGTGGGTGACAGTACTCACCCTTGGGGTACTCCCTGCTCAAGTGTCACCTTTTTGCTCATCTGCTTTTGTACTTGAACTCTGGCTGTTCTGTTTTTGAGGTAGTGGCTGATCCATTTGTACATTTTCCCACAAACTTCACTTCTTCGTAGCTTGACTCTGTCCCTCTTTCCAGACTTTGTCAAATGCCTTTTCTAGGTCCACCCAAACCACTACTGTGTGTTTTTGCTCCTGTTAGGCATCTTCTATTTCCTGGGCTATGAGGGTGACCTGATCCTCAGTGGATCTGTGCTGTCTAAAGCCTGCTTGCTGTGGAATTAGTATGTGTTTTTCTTCCAGATGCCACATCAGTCTGACGTTTATCATACATTCCATCAGTTTGCCTACACAGTTCAGTAGGCTGATAGGCCTGTATCTATTTGGATCTGTTTTATCTTTTCCTTTCTTTGGTACTGGTACAAGTACTACGTCTTTCCATGTCTGGGGTACAATACCCCTTTTCCAGCTTTGGTTCAGGACTGATAGTAGTTTCCTCTTCGCTGTTTGGCCCAGCCCCATCAGCATTTCGTTTGTTATCCCGTCTTTTCCGGGAGATTTCCTTTTCTTTAACGTTCTCATGGCCTCTTCCATTTCATTCATTGTTAGTTTTGCCATCATATGCTCTTCTGGTGCCATATTGATGTTGCCGTGCCCCTTTTGCTCTTCACTAATGTCTGTATCTGCAGGGACATCAATGTGGTTTGCTCTGGCATAATGTTCAACAAAGACGTTTGCTGCTTTTTTTCCAGTGAGCATGTTGTCACCCTGCTTGATGGTAATTTGTTTGTTTGATGGAGTTTCGTCATTCATGGCTCTGACTAACTTCCATAGTTTGTTCCTTTCTTTGTCTAAATTGAGGCCTTCTGTTTTGTTTTTCCAGCTTTCTTTTGTTATTTAGTTTAGAGTGTATTTGTATTTCGCCGTGGTGGCTTTGAGGGCGATATTTGCCTCCATAGATTGTTCTCTCTCTGCCATGTTCCTAGCATTTGTGACTTCGTCTTCCGCTTTCTGCAATTCATCATTCCAATAGGACTTATAATTTTTCCTTGCCCCTCTTGGGATGGTTTCAGTGGCAGCTTGCATTATAGCTTTGCTTAGGCTTTCCACCATGGGCTTCATTTTGTTATTCCGTGTGTTGATGGTTTCACACAGCCCATCTGTCAGGCTTGCAAATCTGTCCCAGTCGGCTTGTTTGTAATTCCAACGTGGGAGTGGTTTTGTTTCCTGTGGGCCTACTTCCATATCAACTTCTAGCCTAATTGGCCTGTGGTCGCTACCTGCCAATTGGTTTAGCACCTGGCGGTCTATTTTGTGGTGAATGTCCACCGTGGAAAAGGCCAAGTCTGGAGTAGAGGTGGTATGCCATGTTCTAGAATAGAAGCAAGGGCTATCCTCCGGCCTATTGATTAGATAGAGATTTGTGTCTATCTCCCAATCTTCCACTTTGTCACCTCTGCTGTCTGTGTCCAAGTATCCCCATCTCTCCGAGTGGCTGTTGAAGTCTCCAGCTACTATGCAGTTGGAGTTTTTGACTTCCATACTCGAGAGCGACAGGTCTTTGTTTGGTGGTCCGTACAGGTTGAAGATGCAGATCTTCGTCTCTTGTGCCATTATGTCAACTCCTACAATTTCTGCTTGTCCAGTGTGATTGACAGCTACCGCGCTATGCAGAATGCAGTTACGTGTCAGTATCAGAACCCCTCCTTTGTGACCTTCTCTATCCAGACGGAAGGTCTGGTATCCTCTGATTGAGAATTTATGGTTGCTGTTGAGGTGCATTTCTTGGATACATGCGACATCAATCTTACTTCATGCAAGTGATGTGTTAGGGAAAGCTTTTTGTTAATGACTCCCTCCACATTCCACTGTAGTATTCTGAGGGTCTTGTGTTTTTGGTCAATAGTTTTTGCCCCATCACCATGTGCCTCGACTCCACAGCACATGGGTGGGTGACCACCAGTAGCTATGGTTGGGCCCCTTCGAGGCGTGAGGCCCGGCACTCTTGCTGCATGGCGGGACTCCATAGGATGAGCGCCACGCTTTTTCCTATTAGGCCGTACTATCATCATACAGCGATATACGTTGCACTGTGTTACTTGTTAAGCCTGTGGCCCAGTGCATCCGCTTTCAACAGGCGTTTTTGTAGGGATGCCCTCCTTAGCCTTTGGCTGTCCCCAGCCTATCTGCAAGGCAGCAGTTGTTTGTGATCAGAGTTGTCTCTCTTAGGGAAGTTGTCTTACATGACTAACGAGTCTTCTCTACTTGTGTCTATAGGGTGCAATGATGATATATGATATATGAGATATGAGATGTGAGATATGATATGGATTATGTACTGGTTTGTACTATCCCGGAAGAGAGGCAGTCCAGTGTGTCTGTATCCCAGGATCGTCACGTCCTGCCAGAAACATAGCATATGCATGTGAGTGGGGTATCTCTTTGCTCCTTTTATTTTCTCGGCTTCTCTGCAGTGATGGTACGCCTAGCATTCCCCGCCACCTGGAAGGTTGACACAATAGGGCAGATGTGCAATGTCCGCTAGCCTGCATCTCTTCTGCGTCCATTGGGATGACTGATAGCATACAGAGGTAGAGAGCGAGGCAGGAGTGCATTTAACCAGGGGACAAGCCTGGTTATGTCACGGAGATGTTGTTCGCCTGGTTTGCGGACATATCTCATGGTCAGGGGCTGAGTCTCGACAGTTCACAGTGAGGTGGCTGCTCTACCGCTTACGACACCCCGACCAAGAACTAAGTCTTCTGCTGGTGGTTTCGCACCTCATCGCCGTATGGGGTGAGTATCGAGCAGCTACACGCCCGCTTTGATCGGCGGACGGCAGAGACCTCTTTCTGCGGCTCGACCGGGTGGTGCTGAGGCGCGAGCCCCAGGTCCCGACCATATCGTAGCCTCCCATCGCAGTGGTGCTGAGATTTTTGGCGGGATTCCGACTTAGAGGCGTTCGGCCGTAATCCCTCACATGGTAACCTCACGCCATTGGCTTATCAGCCTAGTACGTGAACCAAAGTGCATTGGTCTAACCTTCTAGTTTCAGCATTAAAAAAAAAATTATGTCACAAATATATAGACGTACCCATTTTTTTGTGTACACCAGTTGTCTTGTTAATCCATGAAATTACCATGAAGCACTGGTAGATTGGTATATCTGTTATTTCACTACAAACATATTAATAACATCTACATAAACAAACTAAACAAACCTACCTCAGAAAATCCGTTGCTTCAATCAATAATGGAAAAACCTTCCTAATCAAAGGGAAACACAGACAGTATCATTTAAAAATTGCTCACAGTCAAAATAGCCATTTTATTGTTTTCCAGATGGGAGGAAGTGGCCTTGTTTTCAATTCAGACTGTTCTGTAGCTTAAACCGGTGTTTTAACACAGCGAATATACCGATGGGTATGCAGAGACAATGCCCCAGGCAAATTTTTTCACTAATGGTTCAATGAAAGCTAAAAGTTATAAGGGAAAACCAGGGGCCGAGAGCAAGTGGGACACCCTACACACACACACTTGCTACATTTAATATGAACTCATTATGTTTCTCACACACGCCAATGTATGTCCCTGTCCTTGTGTATTGAATCACATTCATTGGTTTAAAAAAAGTTAAGGGAAAAACAGGGGCCGGTAGCGGGTGGCACACCCTGTGGAAGCCATATGAAAAAGACATGAAACCCCTTAGACCCTACAATAAAACTTACTGATAGCTATAGCTGTCACCATATGCTTAGAATGGTATATATTTGTGTACTCAATGATACATACATATGATATATATGGGATTGATATTTATTGAGTATATTGGATCTTTTGTTATTTTATAAATTCAGTAGAGTCTCGTTTTAAGATGGATCTGTTTATGAAAATTCAATTTACCAAGTATCTAATTTTTTTTTAAATGATCACTTAAATCAGCTGTTTGTGCATCATCTTGCTTCGTCTGCTGGCCAGTTGCCCAGGTCTGGTCTGTTGTATGAATGCAGTTGTTCTTGTTGCATACCCACAATGAGTAGGATTACTCTTATGTGCGCCCTAAAAAGGACATGAAGTGGCTGGTTGTCGTAGCGTTCCTCACATCCAGAGCATGCTGATGAAGATGGACCGAGGTCTTCCAGGCGTTTGTGCTATGCTTGGCGTCATCTGCGTGTCGCACACTACTACAGGGATCATGTCAATCCCTCACCTTGTTAGCGAGGCTGAAATGAAAGCAGTCCGTATCTAGGAAGGGCTGCAAAAAAGCCGAGGTGAGGGTCTTGGCCAGTATGTTTTGCCTGAACCTGACTAACATGTCTGATCAGTATATTTTGCCTGAACCTGACTAACATGTCTGATCAGTATATTTTGCCTGACCCTGACTAACATGTCGGATCAGTATATTTTGCCTGACCCTGACTAACATGTCTGATCAGTATATTTTGCCTGACCCTGACTAACATGTCTGATCAGTATATTTTGCCTGAACCTGACTAACATGTCTGATCAGTATATTTTGCCTGAACCTGACTAACATGTCTGATCAGTATATTTTGCCTGAACCTGACTAACATGTCTGATCAGTATATTTTGTCTGACCAGACATGAGTCATCCTTCTCACAAATGCAGCCTATAATGTTTGTCACTCTAGTCCAACTCCATTTGTTGGCTGATTTTATTATCTCATGTGTCTTGAATTCGTTGTTAATTTTTGTGTTAGGTTAATGCTATCTAGGACAAGTAAAACCAGTTTCGTTAAAGCTAGCAAGGACAAGTAAAACCAGTTAGGTTAATGCTAGCAAGGACAAGTAAAACCAGTTAGGTTAATGCTAGCAAGGACAAGTAAAACCAGTTAGGTTAATGCTAGCAAGGACAAGTAAAACCAGTTAGGTTAATGCTAGCTAGGACAAGTGAAACCAGTTAGGTTAATGCTAGCTAGGACAAGTGAAACCAGTTAGGTTAATGCTAGCTAGCTAGGACAAGTAAAACCAGTTAGGTTAATGCTAGCTAGGACAAGTAAAACCAGTCAGGTTAATGCTAGCTAGGACAAGTAAAACCAGTTAGGTTAATGCTAGCTAGGACAAGTAAAACCAGTTAGGTTAATGCTAGCTAGGACAAGTGAAACCAGTTAGGTTAATGCTAGCTAGGACAAGTGAAACCAGTTAGGTTAATGCTAGCTAGGACAAGTGAAACCATGTCTGGTCTTGACTTGATTTGATTCACCGTCACTGAGTATAATCTTTTGGTGATTTTGATGCTATAATGTTGAACTGTACAGCTCTGGTCTGTTGCTGAGGTGTGCCATAAAGGGTGTTTCAGTGGTTCGGTTATGAAGCAGGAGGAGCTGCTTCATGTCTTGCACTGCTGGGCAGGGCAACCATCATCTCTGAAGGATGTTGGAAGTGTTTATGGTTTTAATTGCTTCATTTCTTGCACTGCTGGGCAGGACAACCATCATCTCAGAAGGATGTTGGAAGTGTTTATGGTTTTGATTGCTTCATTTCTTGTACTGCTGGGCAGGACAACCATCATCTCAGAAGGATGTTGGAAGTGTTTATGGTTTTGATTGCTTCATTTCTTGTACTGCTGGGCAGGACAACCATTGATGTACAATCATCTCTGAAGAATGTTGGCAGTGTTTATAGTTTTGATTGCTCGTTGGATCTGTTCTATGTCTAGTAAAGCGACTAAGCAAAAACCTGGTTTTTTTTGTCTTAACATGTATGGTTTGAAGCTGGCATCTTTCTTCCCCCTCTTCTTCTTCTTTGTCGTTTGTCCTGAAAAGGATGTATTGATATTATGTCATAGTTTACTGCGATAACTGTGCCTTTCGGCCCGACACATCTGATTTCATCTAACCTTTTTGAGTACCAGGTTCAAAAAGGGTAGTGGTACAGTGGGTCCCATCACACTGCAACATCCAAGGCAACGAGGAGGCAGACAGACTGGCAAAAGAAGGCGCAAGACTACCACAAACAGATACTAGTATGACGTACGAAGAGTCAAAACGGCTTATTAAAGCCAGATACATGACTAAATGGGAAACTGAACATACCGGCTACACCAAAAACAATGCCTATTACCAGTTGAACAGAAGAGAGCAGGTCGTTGTCTTCAGAATTCGCACTGGCCACAACAGACTGAGGTACCACCTATTCAACAAATTGAAGATAGGTGGTACCGACGAATGCCCGTGTGGTACAGAGAAAAGGACCGCTGAGCATCTGCTGCAGAACTGCCCGACATACGAGGATCAGAGAGAACAGATGTGGCCATCACCAGTGGAACCACAAGACAAGCTCTATGGCAGTGTCGACAGCCTCAGGATGACCTCTGCTTTTTTCGAAAAAATAATGGTTACTGTCTGACTGCGTACGATGAAGAAGTACCAGGTTCACCTTCCGACTCCAATCCCTGCTCTCTTAGCCAAATTACACTAGTTAGTCTTGAGACTGGTGTTGAAGTCTTCTGATCATGTCACGTCACTGTCCTCTGTTAGTTAGTCTGGAGACTGGTGTTGAAGTCTTCTGATCATGTCACGTCACTGTCCTCTGTTAGTTAGTCCAGAGACTGGTGTTGAAGTCTTCTGATCATGTCACGTCACTGTCCTCTGTTAGTTAGTCCAGAGACTGGTGTTGAAGTCTTCTGATCATGTCATGTGACTGTCCTCTGTTTCCCTGAAGAATCTTCAGCTCAGTATAAGTCTGCATCCCTATGTTTTTGCATGCTTGTGTGATGTAATTATTTCTTGTACATCTTCTTTTTTCCTGAATTTCTAGGACTGTGATAGCCTTGCTGTGAAACGAGACCCTACTGTATTCCTTTTTTGTTATGCATTCAGTATTTTGATTTGACAACAATGATATATATTAAACAAATACACAAGGGTCACTCATTTTGTACATCTTTGTTTCTTGCATTTGTACTTAACATTATTATTGTAAACAAATACTTAATTTGTAGTAGGAATTAGGGGGGACTGCATGGGCTAGTGGTTAAGGACACGGCTCACAATCCGAAGGTGCTGGGTTCGATCCCATCACAGCATCGTCTGTTACCCTGGGGAAGCAAACCCTTAAAACATGCAGGAGGAAGCTGGCCCTTACATAAAATGAATGCCAAAGTCGGATGCACTACTCCAACAGGCGCAAAATAAAAACCATAGTGCACCGCACACCGTCTTTGGAAATAGAGAAATAAGGTGAACGCGCACACACACAAAAAAAGGAGGAATTAGGATAGCACAAATTTTAAAAAAAAAGTAAGTAGCATGTCCTTTGCAGAACGTTGCTTCTTACAACCGCCACCTATTTGGCTCTTATAAATTTCTTGGTTAGTGTGAAGTACGATAGTTTGCCATTACTTTCTGTACTTAGCGGAACGATTGCGCCGATAAAAATTCCGTGCCTGCCAAAGTAGACACGGTGGGATTCGAACCGGCTGCATTGGTATTGTGAAAACTCTGAACCAAAGCTGGAAAAGGGGAATTGTACCCCAGGCATGGAAAGATGCAATACTGGTACCAGTACCAAAAACAGGAAAGGACAAAACAGATCCAAATGGATACAGGCCCATCAGCCTACTGAGCTGTGTCGGCGAGCTGATGGAACGGATGATAAACACCAGACTGATGTGGCATCTGGAAGAAAAACGAATACTAATTCCACAGCAAGCCGGCTTTAGACAGCACAGATCCACTGAGGACCAGGTCATCCTCATAGCCCAGGAAATAGAAGATGCCAACCAGGCACAGAAACACACAGTAGCTGTTTGGGTGGATCTGGAAAAGGCATTTGACAAAGTCTGGAAAGACGGACTTAGAGTCAAGCTAAGAAGAAGTGATGTTTGTGGGAAAATGTACAAGTGGATCAACCACTACCTCAAACAAAGAACGGCCAGAGTCCAAGTACAAGGGCAGATGAGCAAAAAGGGGACACTCGAGCAGGGAGTACCCCAAGGGGGAGTACTGTCACCCACACTCTTCCTGGTATATATAAACGACATTACAGAGAATATACCAAGGAGAGTCCATAGCTCAATGTTTGCTATGTGGACCTCTGAAAAGAATCTCACCATAGCAAGAAATCGGATGCAGCAGGCCCTAACATCGCTGGAAGAGTTGGCGAACTCATGGCTGGTCAAAATAAACAAGGAGAAAACCACATGCACAATATTCTCGCTTTCAATAAAACCCCAAAATACCAAATTAAGTCTAAATGGCAAATTCCTGCAGCCAAACGACAACCCAACCTATCTGGGAGTCACATTTGATCGGCGCATGACATGGAAAAGTCAGATCGAGAGAAACCGAATGAGAGCCAGAGAAAGAATGGCAATCATGAGGAAACTTGCTGGCACAAGCTGGGGAGCAGACGAAGGCATACTAAAGAAACTGTACACTGGAAGAGTGAGACCAGTTCTCGAGTATGGCATTGCGGCATGGACAACAGCAGCAAAGGCGAACTTCGATAAAGTTAGCAAACTTCAAAACGAAGCCATGAGAGTTATAACATGAGGCATGAAGTCAACGCCAATTGTAGAACTTGAAAAGATTACAAAACTGCAATCCATGACCGATAGAAGAGACTGCAGAGCCCAGCTGCAGTCAGAGAAACTCCGAAGACTGACTGACCATCCAATGCACCAGAGACTAAACAATTAACAACACCAAAACCCATCACTACTGTACAAAAACCTACCTGGAGGCAGGATATATTTCCAGAGGTGGTAGAAAATATACCAGGTATTGGAAACAAAAACTGCCAGACTGAAAAAGAAAGGAGAGATACTACCCTAAGCTTCATATCGAAAAGCTACCCAAGCATGGACTGGACCCATGCATACACCGACGGTTCTGTAACAAACAATACACAGAACGGAGGGGCAGGAGCATTCCTGAACCTACCAAATGGCAAACAAATAACACTGTCATTCGCTACTGGTAAGTAAGTACACAAGCAATTTCAGAGCGGAGGCAGAGGCACTGAGGGCGGCAGTGGAAAATGGCAGTGAAAATGAAAGCCATATAGTCCTGCTTACAGATGCTCTCGCCGTAGTCACAGCACTAAAAAGCCAGAAAAACACTGAGCTTAATGACTTAAGAGCAGCACTCTGCAAACTGTGCCAGCAGTCCGCACCAAAAAGGGTAGTGGTACAGTGGGTCCCATCACACTGCAACATCCAAGGCAACGAGGAGGCAGACAGACTGGCAAAAGAAGGTGCAAGACTACCACAAACAGATACTAGTATGACGTACGAAGAGTCAAAACGGCTTATCAAAGCCAGATACATGACCAAATGGGAAACCGAACATACTGGTTACACCAAAAACGATGCCTATTACCAGTTGAACCGAAGAGAGCAGGTCGTTGTCTTCAGACTTCGCACTGGCCACAACAGACTGAGGTACCACCTATTCAACAAATTGAAGATAGGGTGTACCGACGAATGCCCGTGCGGTACTGGTAAAATGACCGCTGAACATCTGCTGCAGAACTGCCCGACATACGAGGATCAGAGAGAGCAGATGTGGCCATCACCAGTGGAACTGCAAGACAAGCTCTATGGCAGTGGCGACAGCCTCAGGATGACCGCCGCTTTTTTCGAAAAAATAATGGTTACTGTCTGACTGCGTACGAAGAAGAAGAAGAAGTATTGTGAAAACTGACGTTTTTACCACTAGGCCTTGCTGTATCCTTGCACAGATTAATTAGCAGATAATCGGTAGTGGGTCTTATTGGCCATATTGTCAATTAATCGAGGTATCAGCTTTTTGGCCGATAAATTAGTTTTGACAGTCGATCATTCTTGTTTGTTTTTTAATTATTATTGCTACGTATATATTTTGTACCAAGAAAACCATGGATAACAGAGAAATGTGAAATACGTATTGGATTCAACATGTAAAAATACATAAGAAATATTATTTCCGAGTACAAACTATCTGAGCCCACTCGTCGACTTTCTTCTCATTTCTGGGATAGTCGAGGGGTTTTAAGGGTGAGGACTATAGGCCACTTCGCCACTGCTGTCGCCACGTCGTATACTGGCTATGTTTGTTTATTTGTCTTGGCTTGGCTTTGTTTGTTCTCAATCTTTCGCTACCAAATCCTGACACGGGCCTAAGTAGCAGAATGTAGTCCAGAGAATGGAATGCGTTGTGTCATAGTTTACAGCTTGACTACGATATTTGCACCTTTCGATCCAACACATCCGACTTCAGCAAGCATTTTTTTTAGTACCGGGTTAGTATTCCCTCTTCAATCCCTTCTCCTTAGCCAGTCTGCTCTGTTGCAGCCTGTTATCCAGGATCACCGCGTGGAGGTGTAGAAGGGTCTTGGCAGCTCTGGTTCGTTGGCCCTGATGCAAGCAGTCAGCTATGGGTCGCTGACCGTTGCAGCTCATGCGCTGCTCAGCATCTTGATCCCTCGTTTGTTTATTTCATCCCCAACAGAAAAACAACTTATGTCTTTCCAGTGATTCGTTTCGCTGCTCTCCTTGTCAGAGTCTTATAAACCAGTATAAAGTCGTTAAGTTAAGCAGGCAGATATCAAAACCATTTTGTCAGTCGCTCCAGTGTCATCTTACACAATTCCTGGTGCTTTAACGCACTGATCTACGCAACTGATAATTACTTGGGAAGGTCCGATGGGTGTAACTACCCCAAAGGTAAAAAGGTGTGACCATCCTGAAAGGTTATATGTTTAATTAATCTTTGTTTCGTTGAGTGCAGGGCGCTTACGGACATGAGGAAAAGATTCTTACAAGCACTGCCGAAAATTGCCAACTAACTGTATGGAGCAGTAACTGTAATTATGACGTCTTGTAGTTTGTCTGCCCCGTGAGTGCACGTGCAAAACACTTTTAACATCCTTAACAACCATAAACCTTTAGTGCTCTGAGGACTGTCTGCCACAGCCAAACTAGACTCATTTTTAAAAAAAAGATGCTACATTTTTTCCGTTAAGCACGGAGACCCTAACAATAGCCATTTTTTACTGCTGAATACGTCACATCTATCTACACAGGCTTTTTGCCGGTAAAAGTATTGTATGTTAGATTACAAATGGATTTTGAACTATTTATTTTCTTATTACGCCGATTGGAGCTGCGCGACTTTTTTGTGAAAGGTGAAGGATCTTTATCTGGTAGATCCGTTTATTTTGTTTGTTTAGATGTAATAATCAGCCACACTAGCAAGATACTCTTGCGGATCCTTTTAAGGAAATGGGGTTTCCTGTGTATATTATTTATCTCATTGAAACACTATACCAAGATCTACGAGCCGCTATCCGAGTATCTGGGCAAACATCAGATTGGTTCGCAGTACAAAAGGGAGTAAGACAGGGATGTATCCTGTCACGTTATCTGTATAACATCCATGTGGAATGTATAATGAGAAATGTTTGAGAAGACGAGAACATTGAAAGTTTTGATACATTTACGATTGGCGGTTACGAGATTCCAGTTACAATATGCAGACGACACAGTGATACTATCAAGAAGTGCAAAAGGGCTAGGGCAGCTAATTTCAGACGTAAATGGACACAGTAAAGATCAAAACCTGTTTATAAACAAAACAAAGACAATGACCACAGACAAAACACAATGTCAACATAAATTTACAGTGGGTGGTGAGGGAATAGATAAGGTCACACATTTTCTTCTTCTTCTTCTTCATCATACGCAGTCAAACATCAACCTTTATTTTTTCAAAAAAAGCAGCGGTCATCCTGAGGCTATCGACACTGCCATAGAGCTTGTCTAGTGTTGCCACTGGTGATGGCCATCTCTGATCCTCGTATGTTGGGCAGTTTTGCAGCAAATGCTCAGCAGAAATTTTCCCGGTACCACACAGGCATTCGTCAGTGTCACCTATCTTCAATTTGTTGAATAGGTGGTACCTCAGTCTATTGTGGCCAGTGCGAAGTCTGAAGACCACGACCTGCTCTCTTTTGTTCAACTGTTAATAGGCATCGTTTTTTGTGTAGCCAGTATGTTCGGTTTCCCATTTGGTCATGTATCTAGCTCTAATAAGCTGTTTTGACTCTTCGTATGTCATACTAGTATCTGGTTGTGGTAGTCTTGCACCTTCTTTTGCCAGTCTGTCTGCCTCCTCGTTGCCTTGGATGTTGCAGTGGGATGGAACCCACTGTACCACTACCCTTTTTGGTGCGGACTGCTGGCATAGTTGACAGAGTACTGCTCTTAAATCATTAAGTTCAGTATTTTTCTGGCTTTTTAGTGCTGTGACTACGGCCAAGGCATCTGTAAGCAGGACTATATGGCTTTCATTCCTTTTACCTGTCACCATTTCTTCCACTGCCGCCCTCAGTGCCTCTGCCTCCGCTCTGAAATTGCTTGTGAATTTTCCAGTAGCGAATGACAGTGTTATTTTTCTGCCATTTGGTAGGTTCAGAAATGCTCCTGCCCCTCCGTTCTGTGTTTAGTTTGTTACAGAACCGTCGGTGTATGCATGGGTCCAGTCCATGCTTGGGTAGTTTTTCGTTATGTAGCTCAGGGTAGTATCTCTTCTTTCTTTTTCAGTCTGGCAGTTTTTGTTTCCAATACCTGGTACATTTTCTACCACCTCAGGAAATATATGCTGCCTCCAGGTAGGTTTTTGTACAGTAGGGATGGGATTTGGTGTTGTTAGTGCGTTCATGGGGTCTTCGTGCATCTTTACTTTGGCTATTTCTGCAAAGTTTCTCCGCTTTAGTTTCCCATTTCCCAAATTGTTTAGTCTCTGGTGCATTGGATGGTCAGTCAGTCTTCTGAGTTTCTCTGATTGCTTCTGGGCTCTGCAGTCTCTTCTGTCGGTCATGGATTGCAGTTTTGTAATCTTTTCAAGTTCTACAATTGGCGTTGACTTCATGCCTCCTGTTATAACTCTCAACACATTTTTAATATCTGGGCTCTAGAATTGACAAGAATGGCGACCGCTCGAAAGAAATCAGAAGAAGAATAGCCAAGGCAATGCAGAGACTGAACAGCCTGAAGAAATTATAACTGAGCACCAACACAATGATAAAAGTAAAACTCATGAGAGCCTGTGTTTTTCCTGTGGCAGCTTATGGCTGCAAAACATGGATGATTACCAAAACGTCTAGACAAAGAATAAAAGCTTTTGAGTCAAAATGTCACAGAAAGATTCTCAGAATACACTAAACGGAGAAAAAGATAAATGATTTATGTAGACTGCAGTGCAACACACACCACACCGCCTTGGAGAATTGAGAAATAAGGCGAATGCACCAACAACAAAAATCTGGTTACATTGATGATTTTGTTCAGGCATCTCATTTCACAGGTTGCAATTTTCTTTTCTTGTGCCTTGGACAGAAGCCATGTTTGACAATGATAGCACAGGGTTGGTAAGAAAATAGTGTTTATCAGTTGCCATTTTGTTTCTATACTGATGTTCTGATATTTGAGCAGTGGTAACAGTTGGTAGGTCACTGCACTAACGTTTTGATATCCGGTTTCGGTATCTTTGTCCAATCGTCTGTCCTCAGTGAAAATGCTTTCCAGGTACTTGAACTTTTGCACCTGTTTGAGTTGGTTGGCGTTGTGTGGTTGGAGAGTCTGGGGATCTGCCGATTCTCATAGTTTCTGTCTTTGATGTACTAATCTTCATGTTATGTCTCAGACAGATAAAAGTAGATGTTCAGTAACTGGGACAGGTCATACATTTCTCGTATCTTGGAGATATGATGGAAATCATATAGAGGTCTTGGTCAGTTTGTTTGACTTGAGATGGGGGTCTTGGTCAGTTTGTTTGACTTGAGATGGAGTCTTGGTCAGTTTGTTTTTCTTGAGGTGGAGTCTTGGTCAGTTTGTTTTTCTTGAGGTGGAGTCTTGGTCAGTTTGTTTTTCTTGAGATGGAGTATTGGTCAGTTTGTTTGACTTGAGATGGAGTATTGGTCAGTTTGTTTTTCTTGAGGTGGAGTCTTGGTCAGTTTGTTTTTCTTGAGGTGGAGTCTTGGTCAGTTTGTTTTTCTTGAGATGGAGTATTGGTCAGTTTGTTTTTCTTGAGGTGGAGTCTTGGTCAGTTTGTTTTTCTTGAGATGGAGTATTGGTCAGTTTATTTGACTTGAGATGGAGTATTGGTCAGTTTGTTTTTCTTGAGGTGGGGTATTGGTCAGTTTGTTTGACTTGAGATGGAGTATTGGTCAGTTTGTTTTTCTTGAGGTGGAGTCTTGGTCAGTTTGTTTTTCTTGAGGTGGAGTCTTGGTCAGTTTGTTTTTCTTGAGATGGAGTATTGGTCAGTTTGTTTTTCTTGAGGTGGAGTCTTGGTCAGTTTGTTTTTCTTGAGATGGAGTATTGGTCAGTTTATTTGACTTGAGATGGAGTATTGGTCAGTTTGTTTTTCTTGAGGTGGGGTATTGGTCAGTTTGTTTGACTTGAGATGGAGTATTGGTCAGTTTGTTTGACTTGAGATGGAGTCTGGGTCAGTTTGTTTGACGAGATGGAGTCTTGGTCAGTTTATTTGACTTGAGATGGAGTCTCGGTCAGTTTGTTTAACTTCAGATGGAGTATTGGTCAGTTTGTTTGACTTGAGATGGAGTATTAGTCAGTTTTTTGACTTGAGATGGAGTCTTGGTCAGTTTGTTTGACTTGAGATGGAGTCTTGGTCAGTTTGTTTGACTTGAGATGGAGTCTCGGTCAGTTTGTTTGACTTGAGATGGAGTCTCGGTCAGTTTGTTTGACTTGAGATGGAGTCTTGGTCAGTTTGTTTGACTTGAGATGGGGTCTTGGTCAGTTTGTTTAACTTAAGATGAGATGGGATGTTGGTCAGTATGTTTCACCTGACCCTGACGTGGTGAGATTGAGTCTTGGTGAGTATGTTTCACCTGACCCTGACGTGGTGAGATTGGGTCTTGGTGAGTATGATTCACCTGACCCTGACGTGGTGAGATTGGGTCTTGGTGAGTATGTTTCACCTGACCCTGATGTGGTGAGATTGGGTCTTGGTGAGTATGTTTCACCTGACCCTGACGTGCTGAGATTGGGTCTTGGTGAGTATGTTTCACCTGACCCTGATGTGGTGAGATTGGGTCTTGGTCAGTATGTTTCACCTGACCCTGACGTGAAATGAGTTGTTGGTCAGTATGTTTCACCTGACCCTGACGTGAAATGAGTTCTTGGCCAGTATGTTTCACCTGGCCCTGACGTGAAATGAGTTGTTGGTCAGTATGTTTCACCTGGCCCTGACGTGAAATGAGTTGTTGGCCAGTATGTTTCACCTGACCCTGACGTGAAATGAGTTGTTGGCCGTATGTTTCACCTGACCCTGACGTGAAATGAGATCTTGGCCAGCATGTTTCACCTGACCCTGACGTGAAATGAGTTGTTGGCCAGTATGTTTCACCTGACCCTGACGTGAAATGAGTTGTTGGCCAGTATGTTTCACCTGACCCTGACGTGGTGAGATTGGGTCTTGGTCAGTATGTTTCACCTGACCGTGACGTGAAATGAGTTGTTGGTCAGTATGTTTCACCTGACCCTGACGTGAAATGAGTTGTTGGCCAGTATGTTTCACCTGACCCTGACGTGGTGAGATTGGGTCTTGGTCAGTATGTTTCACCTGACCGTGACGTGAAATGAGTTGTTGGTCAGTATGTTTCACCTGACCCTGACGTGAAATGAGTTGTTGGCCAGTATGTTTCACCTGACCCTGACGTGAAATGAGTTGTTGGCCAGTATGTTTCACCTGACCCTGACGTGAAATGAGTTGTTGGCCAGTATGTTTCACCTGACCCTGACGTGGTGAGATTGGGTCTTGGTCAGTATGTTTCACCTGACCCTGACGTGAAATGAGTTGTTGGCCAGTATGTTTCACCTGGCCCTGCTACTCTTCTCTACCATCTTTTTAACAATAATCCTTTTCCTAATTTAACTGTAGCAATGTCCTCTTTATTTAGTTGGTTTTTGTTTATTCCAGAATTTCATCAAAGCCTATGGTGGTCAAAGTGTCTTCACATGTCTGTTGCTGTTCCTACGTATAGTTGCATTTGAACCTTTTGGGCCACCCAGTTATATTTGCACTCCAAACTATAACAGACTGATGTCTACGTTATCTATTTAAGTTCAAGGCTGCTTCCTTGACCCGACGACATCTGCTCTGATAGGTTGGAAGATGAGCTAATCGCTGAGTCAGAAAACCGCAAAGGGCAATGTTCAGAAGGACAGAGACAACTATACATAGATTGTGTGGACTTCCGAAAGCCTACGACAATATACATTGGGCCAGTCTATAGTTAGCTTAACGTCTTTATACTGGTTTAGAAGACTCTACAAAGTCTGTATACAACCAGTTTCTTTTACATCTCCTTGATCTAAACTATATGCGCGTCCAATCCATTCTTAAATGCATTAACTGTCCCTGTCTCCAATATTT
The DNA here is from genome assembly GCA_036924085.1 of Ariolimax columbianus. Lineage (NCBI taxonomy): Eukaryota > Metazoa > Mollusca > Gastropoda > Stylommatophora > Arionidae > Ariolimax > Ariolimax columbianus. The sequence continues at coordinate 70,942,036 of JAVGWX010000012.1, forward strand.
CATGTGACAATGCATTCCAACCATTCACTACTCTCTGATAACAAAATATTTTATAATATCCAATCTTAGTTTTCTTTCCACTTGTTAAGCGACGTGGGGAGCTTAAGTCGTCTATCCTGCGCCAAGTGCGTTGCGTCGGTCAATGTGAGCCATTGTCGCTGCACAATCACTCTGTCATCTATCCACCTACCTCGCGGACGCCCCCTTACCCTGTAGCCAGATCTACCAGCGCTGTAAGCCATCAGTGGAAGATGGTGAGGGTGCATTCTCATGAGATGACCAAACCAACTTATTTTCTGCCTGGAAATGTATTTGTTCGACACAAGACGTAATGCCGGCCATACTTCTTCTTCTTCTTCTTCTTCTGCGTACACAGTCAGACAGTAACCATTATTTTCTCGAAAAAAGCGGCGGTCATCCTGAGACTCTCGCCACTACCATAGAGCTTGTCTTGCAGTTCCACTGGCAATGGCCACATCTGCTCTCTCTGATCCTCGTATGTCGGGCAGTTCTGCAGCAGATGTTCAGTGGTCATTTTACCAGTACCGCACGGGCATTCGTCGGTACACCCTATCTTCAATTTGTTGAAGAGGTGGTACCTCAGTCTGTTGTGGCCAGTGCGAAGTCTGAAGACAACGACCTGCTCTCTTCGGTTCAACTGGTAATAGGCATCGTTTTTGGTGTAACCAGTATGTTCGGTTTCCCATTTGGACATGTACCTGGCTTTGATAAGCCGTTTTGACTCTTCGTACGTCATACTGGTATCTATTTGTGGTAGCCTTGCACCTTCTTTTGCCAGTCGGTCTGCCTCCTCGTTGCCTTGGATGTTGCAGTGTGACGGAACCCACTGTACCACTACCCTTTTTGGTGCGGACTGTTGGCACAGTTTGCAGAGTGCTGCTCTTAAGTCATTAAGCTCAGTGTTTTTCTGGCTTTTTAGTGCTGTGACTACTTCGAGAGCATCTGTCAGCAGGACTATATGGCTCTCATTTTCACTGTGTGTTACCATTTCTTCCACTGCCGCCCTCAGTGCCTCTGCCTCTGCTCTGAAATTGCTCGTGTACTTACCAGTAGCGAATGACAGTGTTATTTTTCTGCCATTTGGTAGGTTCAGGAATGCTCCTGCCCCTCCGTTCTGTGTAGTGTTTGTTACAGAACCGTCGGTGTATGCATGGGTCCAGTCCATGCTTGGGTAGCTTTTCGTTATGAAGCTTAGGGTAGTGTCTCTCCTTTCTTTTTCACTCTGGCAGTTTTTGTTTGCAATACCTGGTATATTTTCTACCACCTCTGGAAATATATCCTGCCTCCAAGTAGGTTTTCGTACAGTAGTGATGGGTTTTGGTGTTGTTAGTGCGTTTATGGGATCTTCGTGCATCTTTGCTTTGGCTATTTCTGCAAAGTTTCTCCGCTTTAGTTTCCCAGTTCCCAAATTGTTTAGCCTCTGGTACATTGGATGGTCCGTCAGTCTTCGGAGTTTCTCTGACTGCAGCTGGGCTCTGCAGTCTCTTCTGTCGGTCATGGATTGCAGTTTTGTAATCTTTTCAAGTTCTACAATTGGCGTTGACTTCATGCCACCTGTTATAATTCTCATGGCTTGGTTTTGAAGTTTGTTAACTTTATCGAAGTTCGCCTTCGCTGCTGTTGTCCATGCCGCGATGCCATACTCGAGAACTGGTCTCACTCTTCCAGTGTACAGTTTCTTTAGTATGCCTTCGTCTGCTCCCCAGCTTGTGCCAGCAAGTTTCCTCATGATCGCCATTCTTTCTCTGGCTTTCATTCGGTTTCTCTCATTCTGACTTTTCCATGTCATGCGCCGATCAAATGTGACTCCCAGATAGGTTGGGTTGTCGTTTGGCTGCAGGATTTTGCCATTTAGGCTTAATTTGGTACTTTGGGGTTTTAATGAGAGCGAGAATATTGTGCACGTGGTTTTCTCCTCGTTTATTTTGACCAGCCATGAGTTCGCCCACTCTTCCAGCGATGTTAGGGCCGTTTGCATCCGATTTCTTGCTATGGTGAGATTCTTTTCAGAGGTCCACATAGCCAGATCGTCTGCAAACATTGAGCTATGGACTCTTCTTGGTATATTCTCTGTAATGTCGTTTATATATACCAGGAAGAGTGTGGGTGACAGTACTCCCCCTTGGGGTACTCCCTGCTCGAGTGTCACCTTTTTGCTCATCTGCCCTTGTACTTGGACTCTGGCCGTTCTTTGTTTGAGGTAGTGGTTGATCCACTTGTACATCTTCCCACAAACATCACTTCTCCTTAGCTTGACTCTAAGTCCATCCTTCCAGACTTTGTCAAATGCCTTTTCCAGATCCACCCAAACAGCTACTGTGTGTTTCTGTGCCTGGTAGGCATCTTCTATCTCCTGGGCTATGAGGATGACCTGGTCCTCAGTGGATCTGTGCTGTCTAAAGCCGGCTTGCTGTGGAATTAGTATTCGTTTTTCTTCCAGATGCCACATCAGTCTGGTGTTTATCATCCGTTCCATCAGCTTGCCGACACAGCTCAGTAGGCTTATGGGCCTGTATCCATTCGGATCTGTTTTGTCCTTTCCTGTTTTTGGTACTGGTACCAGTATTGCATCTTTCCATGCCTGGGGTACAATACCCCTTTTCCAGCTTTGGTTCAGGACCGATAGCAGTTTCCTCTTCGCTGTTTGGCCCAGCCCCATCAGCATTTCGTTTGTTATCCCGTCTTTTCCGGGAGATTTCCTTTTCTTAAGTGTTCTCATAGCCTCTTCGGCCATACTTCGAATGACGTCACTCCACATTCGGTCTCTTCTGGTAACACCGATGACCTTCCTCAAACACTTCATTTCACAAGTCGAAATTCTGCTCTCGCACGCCTTGGACAGAGGTCATTTTTTGCACTAATAGCACAGAGTCGGCATAAATACACAGTTTCAGTACAATCTTAACCATTCTTTATTTAATTTGTGGATATGCTCTCTTCTTTTTGTGGGTGGTTGTGTTTTGAAGAAGAAAAAAACGTGTTATAGTCTAATTTATCCGTTCCTTTTATTATATTATGAACTTGTATTAAGTCACCTCGAATTCTTCTCTTTTCTAGATACTGTAGGCCAGTTTTTCTGAGTCTTTCCTCGTGACTGTAATTCTGGAATCCCACTTTCAGCTGTGTCGCTCTTTTTTGTATCTTTTCCAGCGTGTTAATGTCCCCTCTACGATAAGGACTCCACAGCTGTACACAGTACTCCAATCTAGGTCTCCAAAGTAATAGGATGTAGACCAAATAGGTAAAGTCAGTATAGTTTAAGTTAGCTTAAACTACGTTTGGAAGTCATCGCACTACAACATAAATATCAAACTAGGAATATGCAAGAGTTATGTCTACCTTATATGCTTCTGTATGGTGCGGAGTGCTGATGAGTACCGGAAAAGGACATATCAAAACTCATCTTTTCACAAGGGATCAAGATGCTGAGCAGCGCATGAGCTGCAGTGGTCAGCGATCCATAGCTGACTGCTAGCGTCAGGGCCAGCGAACCAGAGCTGCCAAGACCCTTCTACACCTCCACGCGGTGATCCTGAATAACAGGCTGCAGCAGGGCAGGCTGGCTAAGGAGAAGGGATCGAAGAGGGAATGCTAACCCGGTACTCAAAAAATGCTTACTGAAGTCCGATGTGTTGGACCGAAAGGTGCAAATATATAAGTCAAGCTGTAAACTACGACACAACGCATTCCGTTCTCTGGACTACTTTCTGCCACTTAAACCCTTTCAGGGTTTGGTAGCGGGAGATTGAGAACAAACGAAGCCAAGCCATCTTTTCGCACAACATGCCGAAGAGATTCATATAACTTTCTGATCAAACACCATCACCAACCGAGCGCCGTGTTCCCAAAGCGATCAAGAAGAGATGAACACCATCATAATTGGTCTAGTGTGTAATTGGATATACCATGTCCTAAGAAAAAAAATCCGACACCGTAATCAGAACTGGCTTGGTATGGACCCCGGAGGAAAGGGAAATAGAGGCTGGTCTAAGACAAGCTGGCGAAAAACCGTAGAGGCCGAAATGAAAATAATGAATCAGAGATGGGGATATCTATGAAGGCTGACTGCAGACCGGGTGAAGTGGAGGGAGTTTGTTGTTTTGTAAGTTCAAGTGCCATCCCTGCATCGAAGGGCGGCTGCAATGGATCTCCCTAATTTAACAAGCTTTTCCCAGTCCATGTCCTGACGTTATCCACCTTCTTATAACGTATGTCTCTTGAACGACTGCCTTTAAAGACGCTATAAGGTTCACTGTGGATTCCATGTCAGGGCCTGTCTGGCCACGTTTGATTGTGATTTCCGTAGTGTGTGTCCTACCCAACCCACTTTCCTATGCTTGATCTGTTGCGCCACTGGTTGCTGTTGGCTCCTTCTCCACAGGTCTTCGTTCCTCACCATGTCTTACCAGCCTAAACCCATTATCCTCCGTAGGCATTTATTTCTTAACTTAACTTAACGTCTTTATACTGGTTTAGAAGACTCTGCAGAGTCTGTATACAACCAGTTCCATTTACAACACCTTCCTCTAGAAGCTGTACTCATCCAATCTGTTCTTAAATGCATTGACCGTCCCAGCCTCCACCACCTCACTTGGCAATGCATTCCAAGCATTCACTACTCTCTGGCTAAAGAAATACTTCCTAATATCTAATCTGGACCTCTCCTTAGTCAACTTGTAGATGTGCCCTCTTGTCCTTGTTGGTGGTTGTACTTTAAAAAACTTGTTATAGTCCACTTTATCCATTCCTCTGATCATCTTATACACCTGTATTAAGTTACCACGAATTCTTCTCTCTTCTAGACACTGAAGGCCAGTGACGAACGACTGAAGTTTCCTCTGTATTGTCTTTATTGTTCTCCAGTGATGATCAGTAGAACACCTGGGCCACTCAAGATAAGTCTAAATGATATTGCTCTTCAACAGGTACATAAGTTTAAGTGTTTTAGCAGTATTTTTTCGGAAGACGGTAGGATCGACAAGAATATTGAGACTAGGTATCAGAAAGCATCTGCGGTGACTTATCAGATGTCCCCACTGCTTAGACACCCGAGCATTAGTTTGGCAACAAAGCAACAGCTGATAAACAGTATATTTATGCCGATTTTGTGCTACCAGTGCCAAACATGGCCTCTGCCAAGGGCGATCGAGAGCAGAATTTCGACTTGTGAAATGACCTGTTTGAGGAAAGTCATCGGTGTTACCAGAAGAGACAGAATGCGGAATGACGACATTCGAAGTATGGTCGGCACTACGTCTTGTGTCGAATACATTTCCAGGCAGAAAATAAGTTGGTTTGGTCATCTCATGAGAATGCACCCTCATCATCTTCCACTGATGGCTAACACTGCTGGTAGATCTGGCTACAGGGCAAGGGGGCAGCCGCGAGGTAGGTAGATAGATGACATATGAGTGATTGTGCAGCGACAAGGGCTCACATTGACCGACGCAATGCACTTGGCGCAGGATAGACGACTCAAGCTCCCCACGACGCTTAACGGCACAAGTGGAAAGAAAATTAACTAACTCCGTACATGAGTACTGACCTACAAGCAAGACTTGCTCTTTGCGGTTCTTCTTAGTTCAACCCGTTCTTCGTCAAGAGGTGGTCATCAATGAGCGGGTCCCAACTCAGGATCCAGTCGTTTCTGTCGAGGGCGCGTGTCGTCCAGTGTGATAGTTATCTGTCTGTTGTGGGGTCGTGAATGTTGTATTTTTCTAGTGAATCTCGCCAGCGAGTTGGGGGCCGTCTCCAAGGTCTCTTTTTTTGTCGCGCGCGTAACAAAAGATGGTTATGGTACTCCATCTTTCATCTTGTCTTCTGTATATTTGACTTCACTTGAGGTGTTGATTTCAAAAAGCCTGTTTTTCCTCATGTTAATATTTTATCATCACCATCATCATGCAGCATGTACTTTGTAGAACGTCGCTCTCCTCACAGTCAGCCGATTTGAATCTCGGTCTGCAGTCAATCTCTAACCCCGCCCCCCCCCTCATCCTGCCCCATGTTCGTCTTTAGAGTTCTTAGTCGACCTGTACTTCTACAGGGGCAGAATCCAATGTGCATGTATGAGCTGGATGTAGCCGGAAGAGGGTTCTCCTGCTTAGCAGGCTAGGCTCGAGCAGCTTAATACTCTGCTGGGTTGGGACAAGCTCTTACGGAGGGTGGTTAACACCCATGTACAAGTTCATCTTAACAGACCCAAACACTAGAGCAAAGTAGACCCGCAGCCTGTTAGGCGTAATCTATACTGCTCTAAACAAACCACCTAACCATGGCCGGTGTTATGCCATGTTACACAGTTAGTCGGCTCTTACGACATGCTCTCTGTGAGGCAGTGGTGCTATTCTTGTCCTTGTCATACACAAAGACCCCGGTAGACCACTCACACTCATGTTTAAAGTATTCTTGATATCTTGTATCCACCTTCAACTTGGTCGACTCCTGAATCTTCTTCCAGGTCCCATGCCCTCCAGGATCCAGGACCGTTCTTTCCAGTCCGTCATGACATTTGACGTGGCCGAAAAAATTCAATTCCCGAAACATTACATTGTTAATGAGCCAGTTTCCTTCAACATTCGGGTCTTCTAGGATGGCTTTATTTGTCACTTTCTTTATTCAAGGAATTTTGGGGGATTCCGTGGCGAAGTGGTTAAGCCGTCGGCCTCGTGATCAGGTGGTGTGGGTTCGACTCCGGACTCCGCCGTCCTTTTCACGGGTGCATCTCGAAGTCGCCCCCTAGTCGTCGTGTCCTTGACTCCACGAGACAAGAGAGTGAGGATAAAAAGTAGCACAGTTAATCCTTACTAAAAATAGCGCTACCAAAATACATTATGCCATCATCGTCTACGATGGACGGCGGCCTTTGCCTTTGATTTTCCTGCCTACTTAAGGAATTTTTATGATTCTTCTATAACATTTTGTTTCGAACGCTCCAATTTTCTTCCTTTACTGCTTGTATCATAGTCCATGTCACTCTCCCGTACATTGCTACAGGGAATATGCAAATGTAGTTGTGAATATTTAGAGCACAATATATGGAGATGTTAATACGAATAAATAAAAAGCATGTTCATTCAACTACCTGTCACAGAAACAAGAAGAGTGAAAACTGTTATCCTGGGGATTGAAAAGTCAGTCAAAGGTACTGTCCTTTGCTCCCAGTTCGGGCATAGATAACACGCGTGTGGTGTATTATATTATTTGAGGTCACACAATCCTGGCTTCTTTGAATTACTTGAAGGTCGTTTCCTTCGTACAGTGGACTGTTAAGTTATGCCAATGGGAGTCCTTATCGGGTCAAGGTAACCTGACGTGGGAAACGATGATCTGCAAGTTACACGAGAGAAGTTTAACGTATCAGGAGACCAAGTCCACAGTCCAATGGCAGACAATCCTGTCGGGGATGGAGTGTTAGAGACTCAACTGTACTAGGCCTCATTTTTTTTAAAGAATTAAATATTGCGAAGGCACGGAAGGTCAAAAGTCGAAAAAGACTAGTATTTAGGTAATAGCCCAGTGATTGTACAGGGCAAACAACACGAAACCTACGTTACGGCTACATGACCTTCGTCAGGTATAAAGAACAAACGAAAACAGCTAACAAATCACAACAAGATTGCATAATATATAATGACGATACAATATGGTTTCTTCTTCATCTTGTTCTTCATGTTCTTCATCGCTCGTTCTCAAACTCCCGCCACTAAGCCCTAAAAGAGGACTTTGCAAGTAGTAGGGTGTAGTCCGGCGGCCGGTATTCGCTGTGTCGTAGTTTACACCTTGACTGCTATATTTGCACCTTTCGGTCCGACATATCCGATTTTAGCAGGGAATTTTTGAATGCTGTGTTAGCCTTTCCTCTTCGATCCCTTCTCTTTAGCCAGTCTGCTCTGTTGCAGCCTGTTATCCAGGATCACTGCGTGGAGGTGTAGAAGGATCTTGGCAGCTCTGGATCTGTGGCCATGACGCTCGCAGTCAGCTTTGGGCCACTGAAAACTACAGCTCATGCGCTGCTCAGCGTCTTGAGTCAGTTCAGTAATCATACACCCCTACCCCATCCATCATACTCACCTGACTTGGCACCTAGTGACTTCTTCCTATTTCCAAACATGAAGAATCCTCTTCCTGGGCGTGGTGTTTCTGACTTCCAGGACCTGATTACTGAACTGAAGGCGTTGTTCAGGACCTAGACGGAGTCCTACAATCAGGACATCTGAATAGTTAAGAATAAATGGGAGAAGTGTATCGCCTTGTAGAGTGACTACACAGAGAATGACTACACAGAGAATGACTACAGTTCACACCAGTTTCCAAGTAAGTACGCGACCTTGACTCCTTCAAACTAAAGTCCAACACTTTTCCACCATCCCTCGTGAGCTGTCGAAGCTTCCAGTTTCTTTCAACTATCATCTGGTATGGAGGAGTCAACATTTGACTAACTTTGGTTGTATTTTGTTGAAGACCTATGCTCTAAAGAGAGTTGGAAATGTATCGGATGATTTATTTATTGACTGATTAATTTGTTGATTGATTGATTGGTTTTGGTTGATTGATTTACTAATTGATTGATTGAATTATTGGTACGTTAACTAATAGATTGGTTGTTTTATTTGTTGATTGATTGATTTATGTATTGATTGATTTATTATTTTGTTGATTGATTGGTTAGTTGGTTCATTAATTCGTTGATTAATTAATTGATTGATTGCCTATTTGGAGGAGCATCTATGTAGCAGTAGTACGAGATTGTCAGCTTCTCACAGCAACGATGCCGGAATAAATTCCCGTTATCAGTCTGCTCCAGTCTTCTAATCCGTAAATGGGTACCTGGCTTACCGTTAGGGAATGAAAGGCATCGAGGAAGGGAATTGTGCACCCAGCCTAACAAAAAAGCTGAGGCCCAGTACGATTATACCTCTAACACGTAATTCTCTACAATGGGGCCGCAGTTGCATCAGGATTAGTGAACCAAAGATGACCAAGATCCCTCACTACTGGTTGCTTGCATCAGGATTAGTGAACCAAAGATGACCAAGATCCTTCACTACTGGTTGCTTGCATCAGGATTAGTGAACCAAAGACGACCAAGATCCCTCACTACTGGTTGCTTGCATTAGGATTAGTGAACCAAAGACGACCAAGATCCCTCACTACTGGTTGCTTGCATCAGGATTAGTGAATCAAAGACGACCAAGATCCCTCACTACTGGTTGCTTGCATCAGGATTAGTGAACCAAAGATGACCAAGATCCCTCACTACTGGTTGCTTGCATCAGGATTAGTGAATCAAAGACGACCAAGATCCCTCACTACTGGTTGCTTGCATCAGGATTAGTGAACCAAAGATGACCAAGATCCCTCACTACTGGTTGCTTGCATCAGGATTAGTGAACCAAAGATGACCAAGATCCCTCACTACTGGTTGCTTGCATCAGGATTAGTGAACCAAAGATGACCAAGATCCCTCACTACTGGTTGCTTGCATCAGGATTAGTGAACCAAAGACGACCAAGATCCCTCACTACTGGTTGCTTGCATCAGGATTAGTGAATCAAAGACGACCAAGATCCCTCACTACTGGTTGCTTGCATCAAGATTAGTGAATCAAAGACGACCAAGATCCCTCACTACTGGTTGCTTGCATCAGGATTAGTGAACCAAAGATGACCAAGATCCCTCACTACTGGTTGCTTGCATCAGGATTAGTGAACCAAAGACGACCAAGATCCCTCACTACTGGTTGCTTGCATCAGGATTAGTGAATCAAAGACGACCAAGATCCCTCACTACTGGTTGCTTGCATCAAGATTAGTGAATCAAAGACGACCAAGATCCCTCACTACTGATTGCTTATATCAGGATCAGGGAACCAGAGCTGACCAAGATCATATTGCGCCTCCACGCGATGGCCCTGTAAAGAGGCCATACTAGTGTAGCCTGGCCAAGGGAATATTGATCCTACTAGGAATGCAAACTTGGTCGTTGTTGTTTGCTAATGCCCACAATGAGTAGGTTACTCTTTTGTGCGCCCTGAAAAGGACGTTAGGTGGCGGGATGCAGTAGCTTTCCTCACATCCCGAGTGTGCTGATGAAGGTGGACGGGGGTTCTCCAGGCGGTTGTGCTATGCTTGGCTGCATCTGCTTGTTGTCACTCACTACTAAGGACAGCACGTCGATCTCTCAATTCGTTAGCGAGACTACCATGAAAACAGACCGTTTCCAAGGAGGGCTACTAGGAAGCCGAGGCGAGGGTCTTGGTCAGTATATTTTGCCTGACTCTGACTAACATGTCTGATCAGTATATTTTGCCTGACCCTGACTAAAATGTCTGACCAGTATATTTTGCCTGCCGTGACAAACGTGTCTGATCAGTACATTTTGCCTGACCCTGACTAACATGTTTGATCAGTATATTTTGCCTGACCCTGACTAACATGTCTGATCAGTATATTTTGCCTGACCCTGACTAACATGTCTGATCAGTATATTTTGCCTGACCCTGACTAACATGTCTGATCAGTATATTTTGCCTGACCCTGACTAACATGTCTGATCAGTATATTGTGCCTGACCCTGACTAACATGTCTGATCAGTATATTTTGCCTGACCCTGACTAAGCTGTCTGATCAGTATATTTTGCCTGACCCTAACATGTCTGACCAATATATTTTGCCTGACCCTGACTAACATGTCTGATCAGTATATTTTGCCTGACCCTGACTACCATGTCTGATCAGTATATTTTGCCTGACCCTGACTAACATGTCTGACCAGAATATTTTGCCTGACCCTGACTAACATGTCTGATCAGTATATTTTGCCTGACCCTGACTAACATGTCTGACCAGAATATTTTGCCTGACCCTGACTAACATCTCTGATCAGTATATTTTGCCTGACCCTGACTAACATGTCTGATCAGTATATTTTGCCTGACCCTGACTAACATGTCTGATCAGTATATTTTGCCTGACCCTGACTAACATGTCTGATCAGTATATTTTGCCTGACCCTGACTAACATGTCTGATCAGTATATTTTGCCTGACTCTGACTAACATGTCTGATCAGTATATTTTGCCTGACCCTGACTAACATGTCTGATCAGTATATTTTGCCTGACTCTGACTAACATGTCTGATCAGTATATTTTGCCTGACCCTGACTAACATGTCTGATCAGTATATTTTGCCTGACCCTGACTAACATGTCTGATCAGTATATTTTGCCTGACTCTGACTAACATGTCTGATCAGTATATTTTGCCTGACCAGACGTCAGTCTTCCTCCCCACCCAGTCGATGTAAATTACGACACAACGCCCTTTTCAGGGCGAAAGCCGACGAAGAAGAAGAAGAGAAAGATGAGGAGGAGGAAGAAAATTAAGAAGTGAAAGAAGAAGAAAAGACAGTGGAGAAGGAGAAAGTAGAGGAAGAAGAAGAAGGAAGAAAAGATGGAAGCGGAATGGGAAGAAGTAGAAGAAAGAGAAAGAAGTAGAGGAAGAAGAGGCGGAGGAAAAGAAAGAAGTTTAGGAGAAAGAGGAGGCATAGGAATATGTTTAATAAAAAGAGAAAGAAGTATAAGAAAAAGAGGCGAAAGAATAGTACTAATAATAAGAAGAAGAAAAGAAAGAACACAAAGATGAAAAAGAAGAATACAATAACAGTAGGGAGAAGCAGATCACCGACAGTAGTGCATGTTTGAGTTTCCTTTAACCTTTTGTAAATCATCAGTTTCCATTCTTTTTCTCCTTTTCTTGTCTCCTACAGAGAGACAGGAATCGTAGATTTGTTATCGGTACAGAGAGACAGGAATCGTAGATTTGTTATCGGTACAGAGAGACATGAATCGTAGATTTGTTATCGGTACAGAGAGACAGGAATCATAGATTTGTTATCGGTACAGAGAGACAGGAATCGTAGATTTGTTATCGGTACAGAGAGACAGGAATCGTAGATTTGTTATCGGTACAGAGAGACAGGAATCGTAGATTTGTTATCGGTACAGAGAGACAGGAATCGTAGATTTGTTATCGGTACAGAGAGACAGGAATCGTAGATTTGTTATCGGTACAGAGAGACTGGAATCGTAGATTTGTTATCGGTACAGAGAGACAGGAATCGTAGATTTGTTATCGGTACAGAGAGACAGGAATCGTAGATTTGTTATCGGTACAGAGAGACAGGAATCGTAGATTTGTTATCGGTACAGAGAGACAGGAATCGTAGATTTGTTATCGGTACAGAGAGACAGGAATCGTAGATTTGTTATCGGTACAGAGAGACAGGAATCGTAGATTTGTTATCGGTACAGAGAGACAGGAATCGTAGATTTGTTATCGGTAAGTGCAAGACGAGCTGTCGTTAGATGGAACTTTCTGAGTGTGTCAGAGACAACTTACTCAACAACGTCTTTATACTGGTTTAGAAGACTCTGCAGTCTGTATACAACCAGCTTCATTTACATTTCCTTGCTCTTAAAGCTATGCGCATACAATCTAATCTTACATACTTTAATTGTCCCTGCCTCCAGTACTTCCTGTGGCAATGCATTCCACGCATTCACAACTCTCTGACTAAAAAAATATTTCCTAGTATCTAATCTGGACCTTTCTTTAGTTAATTTGTAGCTATTTCTTCGTGTTTTAGTAGGTGGTTGTATTGAAAAAAACTTGTTACAGTCTAATGAATCCGTTCCTTTGATTATCTTATAAGCCTGTATTAGTCACCTCGAATTCTTCTTTCCACTTAACTGTAATTCTGGAATCCCACTATCAGCTTTGTCGCTCTTTTTTTAATCCTTTCCAGCATATTGATATCATCTCTACAATAAGGACTCCACACCTGTACACCGTACATCAATCTAGGTCTAACTAATGCTTTATACAGTTTGACTATCACTTTGATCAATCTACGCCGTGGTGGAACCCTGACACAGAGATTTGCATACGATATGCTCTCACTGCAGGCTGGTCGTATCGAATCCTGACCCAATGACCACACTACTTGATTTGTTGGGAGTCAATGTAGACACTAACTGAATGTGCCCCCACTGTCTGCCTGAAGATGCTGAGCAGCGCATAAGCTACAGCGGTCAGTGACCCATAGCTGACTGCTAGCGTCAGAGCCAGCGAATCAGAGCCGCCAAGACCCTTCTACACCTCCACGCGATGATCCTGGATAACAGGCTGCAGCAGGGCAGACTGGCTTAGGAGAAGGGATCGAAGAAGGAATGCTAACCCGGTACTAAAAAAATGCTTGCTGAAGTCGGATGTATTGGACCGAAAGATGCAAATATCGCAGTCAAGTTGTAAACTACGACACAACGCATTCCGTTCTCTGGACTACATTCTGCTACGTAAGCCCTTTCGGGGTTTGATAGCGGGAGATTGAGAACGAACGAAGCCAAGCCAAGCCACTGTCTGCCTCAGCGTGATGTTGCGGATTCGGTTACAGATTGTCTTTCCGGCTGCACCTCTCACACAACGCATCTCACCGTGGATCTTATCCGTATGTCTTTCTAGTTACAACTCTTTAAAATCACGAATCAGAGCTGGGGCACTGTACCAAGGTTAACTACAGACCGACTGAAGTGGAGGGAGTTTGATGCTGCCCTTAAAGACGCCACCAGGGGTGACAGTCACTGACCGCTTTGTCAGCCATTAACCAAGGAACTAAGAAAATAATTTTCTCCCCCACCGTGTTTATCCCCTGCAATTTTGAAAAAGAAATCGCGCACCTATCAGTCTGTCTGGAGTGCCGTGAAGTTGAGCCTATGCAGTAGTTTAATATTGGCAAATGACCGAAAACAAGTGCTCTTGACAAATTATAAATTTGTTAAACTCTAGTGTCTCGTACAACGGAAACTTTCCCCAAACAAAAGCAAGTTAAGGTGGCCATTTTGTAGCTTAGGGTTGTTGAAGAACTGATCTGTTGTTGATATCAGTAACAAGTGTTGATCTTTGGCCTTTGAAGTCTGAAACAAGTCAATGTTTATCAGAAACAGCGTTTATCGGTTCAAGCTTTCGTTTATACTAAGACATTGTTCTGTGTGGGTTGGTGGGTGAGGGGAAGAGATAGTAGGTAGGAAATGTGGGTGGACAATGGACTACAGAAGTATTTTTGCTAATATTTGCGTCTTTGGTGAACTGCGGGTTTTTTTTCATTTCTTTTTTTTCTTTTTGTGGCTGACCTTGAATATTAAAAGAATTTGGGACGTAAAGTAATTTTAGGCGTGTGAAGACATTTTTGGCAAATAGAACAATTTTGACATAGTAAAATCATTGTAAATACTGTAATGAATAGGACATTTTTAGTGAGCCACTTGGGATCAAGGTACTGTAGCGGTCAGCGACCCAAAGATGGCCGTAAGTGTCAGGGACAGCGAACCAGAGCTGCTAAAACCCATTTACACCTCCACGCGGTGATCCTGGATAACAAGCTGCAACAGAGCAGACTGGCTAAGGAGAAGTGATCGAAGAGGGAAGGCTAACCCGGTACTCAAAAATGTTTGCTGAAGCCGGATGTGTCGGACCGAAAGATTAACAAATCGCAGTCAAGCTGCAAACTACGACATAACGCACTGCGTTCGTCGGGAAACATAATGCTACTTACAAAGCCCTTTTCAGGGCCTGGTAGCGGGTGATTGAGAACAAACGAAGAAGAAGAAGAAGAAGAATGTACAACTTAAATTCTATAACCTGGAAGCTAGGGTATTTGTTGCATTTCTTCTAATGCAATTTTTATTGCATTTTATGATGCCAGTTGGAAAAAGCCGGGAATTCCCTCGATCCAATCAAAATGTGTGACTCTTTGGATCCGTACCGGGACAGAGAGGGCGAGGACGTCCAAGGAAGAGATGGGTGGACAACATCACTGAGTGGTCAGGCCTTCGTCCCGGTGAGATACGTCAGGCGGCGACAGACAGAGAGAGCTGACGTGGGATTTTCATGTCTTCATGTGTGCCGCAACGACCTGATGGGTTACGGGACGAACTGAACTAAATCAAAATGAGGAGACTTGCTTAGGATAAAGACGCGTTTGGCAAATGACGCAGCCTCATCCACGAAGTATTGCCATGGCGGTCATGTGTAACCACTGTGGACGTAAAGAGAAGAATTCGAGGGCATTTAATGCAGGTTTATAGGATAAGAAAAAGGAAAAATGAGACTATAACACGTTTTTGTTAAAGTACAGCTGCCTACAAGAACAAGAGGGTACAATTAGAAATTAATTAAAAGGTCCAGATTAGATACTTGGAAATTTTTTTAGTCAGAGAATGATGAATGCTTGGAATGCAGTGCCAGAGGAAATAGCGGAGGTAGTGTTATTTAATGCATTCACAAATAAATTTGATGCGCATCGGTAGTTTTAGATTAAGTGAAGTAAAAGAAACTGGTTGTATACAGACTGCAGTCTTCTAAACCAATATAAAGACGTTAAGTTAAGTTAATGATTGTGACTAAACAAAGGAAATTGAAGAAACTTTATTTTTCAATAAAGCTTTTTAATGACTTGTCCAGGATCCGTCAAAATTCGAAAGATTAACAGGTCGTACTGGTAAAGGTTGCATACACAATTTCAGCTCTCTGGGTTATGTAGATGTTGGTTAAAATAGGAGAAATAGAAGTTCACTCAAACGAACACCGGTTGTGTCATAGAAGCTTGAAAATAGATGTAAAACATTTCGAAAATGGAATGTCCCTCATCTCAAAAGATAAGCCCGACTTCATACCGTGTTTGGGGGACGGCGTGGCCTAGGGGTTAAGTGGCACGGCTCACGACCCGAAGGTGCTGGGTTCGATCCCCATCACAGCACCGGCCGTTACCCCGGGGAAGCAAACCCTTAGAAATTGCAGGAGGAAGCAGGCCCTTACATAAAATGCGTGCTGAAGTCGGATGCACTGGGCCGACAGGCGCAAAAATAAAAACCACAGTGCAACGCACACCGCCTTGGGGAAAAGAGAAATAAGGCGAACGCAAAAAAAAATAAAAAAAAATACCGTGTTTGTACGTGTTTGTGTATCTAAGGTCAAGTCTGGTTAACAGTACACACCTGCATTTCCACACTTGTGTTGTAATAAGCTTTCAATTTTACCTGTCACATCTATCGTTGAGAGTCCTTGTTAAGTGTTGTAGATTACGAGTGTCAAGCGTCTTGTTGTCTTGTTCGAAGGCCCTTGTGCTGAGTTGAGTGATCTCTTGACGACTATTCTTTAGTAGCGGAGGGAACGAGGGACGACAATATCGCAAGCGCTGGTCGACATGGCGCCTACAAAGGCTTTTGTGAGGCTTAACATTTCAAGATCAAGTTCTCCCAAGACATGACCACCATCAAACATTGTGGTCGGGGATGCAGTGTTAGAGACTTCATTGTGCGAGGCTATTTATACAATATTACCAGAATACTGTTTCTACAACATAACTAGATTATTTTGTATTCATCATAACTACAGAAAATTACAGTACTAGATGACGTAAGATAGTATTCTATCAAACATGCTAGCAGTCAAAACTCAGAAGTAGTAGTACATGGGGTCTCATCCCATTGTAATAGTCAAGGCAATGAGAAGGCAGACTGACTGGAACTTAACTTAACTTAAAGTTTGTCTATTGGTTTAGAAGACGGAGTCTGTATACAACCAGTTTCTTGGAGAGTGGTTTAGCCGATGTGCGTGTCCATCTTAATAGACTCAAACACTAGAGCTAAGTTGACCCGCAGTCAGTTAGGTGCCATCTATATGCTGCTCTTAACAAACCACCTGGGGAAAGGTACAAATAACTTGGGTAGATTTATAACTTGAATTTTGTCGTTAAGCCTACTCTTTCCAACTGCCAAGGAATGTTTTTTTTTACTTGCTCGACACTGGACACGAAAGTCCGATCTCACTACCCAGAGATTAAGGCAATTTTTAGCAGAAGATTCGCGGAAAAAAAATACCTGTCTGCACCGTGATTCAAAAACGCGACCTCCAGCACCCAAGGTGGACACCTTACCTCGAGACCACTGGTTTCCTCCACAACCAGATTCTAGTGTGACCTACGGAGAGTTCAACAGGTTTATTAGAGCCAGATGCATGGATAAATGGGAAACAGAGCATACTGGCTACATAAAAAATGAACAGAAGAGAGCAGGTGATGGTATTCAGACTCCGCACAGGCCACAACAGACTGAGACACCATCTATTAAATAAACTAAAGATAGGTGGTACTGACGAATGCACCTGTGGTACAGGGAAAATTACCCCTGAATATTTGTTGCAAAATTGCCCAATATTTGAGGATCAGATAAAGAACACGTGGGCATCACCAGTGGCAACATTACACAAGCTTTAGGGCAGTGTCGACAGCCTCAAGATGACCGCTGCTTTCTTTGAACAAAAAAGAAGTCGACGTCTGACAGCGTACGAAGAAGAAGAAGAAGATAACCATAACAATGAGATAGGTCATGTCCTAAGAGAAGAACCAGCCACTATCACCAGAACCGTCTTGGTTGGACCCCAGAGGGAATGCGAAAGAGAGGCCGACCTAAGACAAGTTGGTAAAGATTCGAAGAGGCCGACCTAAGACAAGTTGGTAAAGATTCGAAGAGGCCGAACTGATAATCATGAATCAGAGCAGGGGCTCTGTGCGAAGAATGGTTGCAGACCGGATGAAGTGGCGGGAGTTTGTGGCTGCCTTTAAAGACGCCATTGGAAGTAACGTTCAGTGCCCAAGAAGACTACACCTCAATTTTAAGAGAAAAAAGTATGTAATATTGTCTCGCGTAATTACCTCTCCACCCTCCGACTGTCAAGGTCAGACTGTCGGCGTCATGTTAGGCGGCATCTTAGCACACACGTAAGGAATAGAGAAAATAGGGCAACACTTCTTTGAGGATCTGATTATTGTAGTGGTACAGTACCCTCCAGCGCTCTGTATACTAGTAATATCCTGCACTATGTACACCAGTACCCTCCAGCGCTCTGTACACTAGTAATATCCTGCACTATGTACACCAGTACCCTCCACACTCTGTACATTAGTAATATCCTGCACTATGTACACCAGTACCCTCCACACTCTGTACATTAGTAATATCCTGCACTATGTACACCAGTACCCTCCACACTCTGTACATTAGTAATATCTTGCACTATGTACCCAGTACCCTCCACACTCTGTACATTAGTAATATTCTGCACTATGTACACCAGTACCCTCCACACTCTGCACACCAGTACCCTCCACACTCTGTACATTAGTAATATCATGCACTGTGTACACCAGTACCCCCCACACTCTGTACATTAGTAATATCCTGCACTATGTACACCAGTACCCTCCACACTCTGTACATTAGTAATATCCTGCACTATGTACACCAGTACCCTCCACACTCTGTACATTAGTAATATCCTGCACTATGTACACCAGTACCCTCCACACTCTGTACATTAGTAATATCCTGCACTATGAACACCAGTACCCTCCACACTCTGTACACAAGTAATATCCTGCACTATGTACACCAGTACCCTCCATACTCTGTACACTAGTAATATCCTGCACTATGTACACCAGCACCCTCCATACTCTGTACATTAGTAATATCCTGCACTATGTACACCAGTACCCTCCACACTATGTACACTAGTAACCTCCGACACTCTGTACATCAGTACCCCTCCCCCCCCCACCCACACTCTGTACACTCTGTACACCATTACCATCTGGCACTCTGTACACAGTACCCCCGGCACTCTGTACACAGTATCCTCCGGCACTCTGTACACCAATACCCTCCGACACTCTGTACACCAGTACCCTTCCGCGCTCTTGAAGACTCTGCAAGATATTATCCATGTAGTTGTGTGCCTATGCTTCAGGTGTGACATAAAGGCAAATTAATCGATTAAGTTATTAATTTAATAAAATTACTGGATTTCTGGACTGTTACTTTAGGAAAGGACGGAATCAAAAGCGTCAGGCGTTTTGAATATCTCGGCATGTCGAATGCAGATGTGTCGCACCGAAAGTTGCAAATGTCGCAGTCATGCTGTAAACTAGCGACACAACGCATTCCGTTCTCCGGACTACATCCTGCTACTTGCAAAGCTCTGTTCAGGGCTTGGAAGCGGGATATTGAGAACGAACGCAGAAGAAGAAGAGAGAAGAAGAAGAAGGAGGAGGAGGAGAACGATGATGAGGAGAAGAAGAAAAGAAGAAGGGGAAAAGGAGGAGAAAGTGGAGGAGGAGGAAGAAGAAGAAGAAGATCTCGGCTCCATTATCAGCAACATATTGACCAACCAACGTAAGGGGAAAAATGGTAGACATACATCGAACATGCGCTTAGAATGGACAGCAACAGATTCTCATTACAGGCAGTTATGTTGGCTCCGGATGGCAGCAGAACAACAGAAAGGCTAAAAAAAAACTCTTCACGGAAGGAGAGAGCTTAACTATGGGTCAAAACAACATACGAGGCATGGGCGAGAAGTTTTGGGTTTTAGTATTCAGGAGTCGGGCATTTACCTGGAAATTAGTGAGGACTTTAGTATTCAGGGATCAGGCATTTACCTGGAAATTAGTGAGGACTTCAGTATTCAGGGGTCAGGCATTTACCTGGAAATTAGTGAGGACTTTAGTATTCAGGGGTCAGGCATTTACCTGGAAATTAGTGAGGACTTTAGCATTCAGGAGTCAGGCATTTACCTGGAAATTAGTGTGGACTTTAGTATTCAGGGGTCAGGCATTTACATGGAAATTAGTGTGGACTTTAGTATTCAGGAGTCAGGCATTTACCTGGAAATTAGTGCGGACTTTAGTATTCAGGAGTCAGACATTTACCTGGAAATTAGTGTCGACTTTAGTCTTCTTCTTCTTCGTACGCTGTTAGAAGCCAACTTGAATTTGTTCGAAGGAAGCAGTTGTCATCCTGAGGCTGTGGAGACTGCCATAGAGCGTGTCTAGTGTTGGCACTGGTGATGGCCACATGTGCTTTCTCTGGTCCTCGTATGTTGGGCAATTTTGCAGCAGATGTTCAGCGGTCATTTTCCCTGTACCACATGTACATTCGTCAGTGCCACCTATCTTCAGTTTATTGAATAGATGGTACCTCAGTCTGTTGTGGCCTGCGCGGAGTCTGAAGACCACGACCTGTTCAACTGGTAATATGCATCGTTTTTTGTGTAGCCAGTATGCTGTATTTCCCATTTGGCCATGTATCTGTCCCAAATAAACCTTTTGGACTCTTCGTAGGTCACACTTGAATTTGGTTGTGGTAGTCTTGCACCTTCTTTTGCCAGTCTGTCTGCCTCCTCGTTGCCTTGGATGTTATAGTGGGATAGAATCCACTGTACCACTACTCTTGTTGGTGGCGGACTGCTAGCATAGTTGACAAAGTACTGTTCTTAAATCATTAAGTTCTATATTTTTCTGGCTTTTTAGTGCTGTAACCACGGACAGGGCATCTGTAAACAGGACTATCTGGCATTCATTTCTTTCGCCTACCAGCATTGTTTCTACTGCAGCCTTCAGTGCCTCTGCCTCCATTCTGAAAATTGCTTAAGAATTTTCCAGTTGCCACTGACAGTGTTATTTTTCTACCATTTGGCAGGCTCAGGAATACACCCCCCCCCCCCCTCCATTCTGTGTTGTGTTTGTTACAGAGCCGTCGGTGTACGCACGGACCCAGTCCATGCTTGGGTAGTTTTCGCTATGTACCTCAGGGTTATGTCCCTTCTTTCTTTTTCAGTCTGGCTGTTCTTGTTTCCAATACCTGGTATTTTTTCTACAACCTCTGGAAAGATATGCTGCTTCCAGGTGGGTTTGCATACAGTAGGGATGGGCTTTGGTGTTGTTATGGTGTTCATAGGGTCTTCGCTCATCTTTGCTTTGGCTATTTCTGCAAAGTTTCTCCGCTTTAGTTTCCCCTTTCCAAATCTATTTAGTCTCTGATGCATTGGATGGTCTGTCAGTCTTCTTAGTTTCACTGCTTGCTGCTGGGTTCTGCAGTCTTTTCTGTCGATCATGGATTGCAGATTTGTAATCTGTTCAAGTTCTACAATTGGCGTTGACTTCATGACTCCTGTTATAACTCTCATGGCTTGGTTTTGAAGTTTGTTAATTTTATCAAAGTTCGCCTTTGCTGCTGTTGCCCATGCCGCAATGCCCTACTCAAGAACTGGTCTCACTCTTCCAGTGTACAGTTTCTTTAATATTCTTTCGTCTGCCCCACAGCTTGTGCCAGCAAGTTTCCTCATGATTGCCATTCTTTCTCTGGCTCTCATTCGGTTTCTCTCGATCTGACTTTTCTATGTCATGCGCCGATCAAATGTGACGCCCAAGTAGTTTGGGTTGTCGTTTGGCTGCAGATATTTGCCGTTAAGACTTATGGCTCTAGTAGTCAGGAGTCAGGCATTTACCTGGAAATTAGTGTGGACTTTAGCCTTTCTCTTTGCTGTCATCCTGTAAGGCGATATACTTCTCCCATCTATTCTTCACCCCCCCCCCCCCCACCCTCCCTATAGGCAGATTGTACAACTACTCCGTCTAGGTCCGGAACCACGTCTCTTTCTTACATAATAATTGGGAGTCTTACAGTAAGATCGAGTCTGAGAGGAAGATCATGAGTCTTGCATCTTACAGAAAGATCGATAGTCTTACAGAAAGATCAATAGTTATAAAGAAAGATCAATAGTTATAAAGAAATACCAATAGTTATACATAAAGACCAATAGTTATACCAATAGTCATACGGAAAGCGAGCGTCTTACAGAAAGATCAATAGTTATTCAGAAAGATCAATAGTTATACAGAAAGATCAATAATTATACAGAAATATTGAGTCTTACAGAAAGATCAATAGTTATACAGAAATATCAAGGTCTTACAGAAATTCTGTGATTAGAGCGAACTGCTGTAAAGGACATGCTCCATGACGGCCGAATTTCTTCTCTGCGGTTGTGAGAGTAAGTGTAAAAGTGAGGATACAGATTTAAAAAATAAAGTAAAGTAACCCATAGCATTACTGCCGTAGGGGTGTGAGGTGTTAGCGATCTCACATTTCAAAGGCTCGGCTATATGAGGGCGGTAGCCATCTCCTCTCCCTCGCCGCTTTTACTTTCAGGACTGAACCGGTACCCATTTAAGGCTGGGTTGACCCGGGATCCGTTGCGGTCTGAAAAAAAACATCACCGCCTCAACTGGGGAATGAACCCAGGACCACTCAGATGCGAAGACAGCGCGCTAACCACTGCGCTACACAGTGGATTAGGGTGAGAGTAAGTGTAAAAGTAAGAATTACGGATTAGGGTGAGAGTAAGTGTAAAAGTAAGAATACGGATTAGGGTGAGAGTAAGTGTAAAAGTAAGAATACGGATTAGGGTGAGAGTAAGTGTAAAAGTAATTGAAAGGTTGTTGTTGTTAGTGTTGAACACCCACAATGAGTATATTTACTTTTGTCTGCGCTTTGAAAGGGGTCCCATAAAACAAACTGACGTCGGAGATGAAGTGTTGGCGGCTTCATTACACTAGTCCTCATAATTTTCTAAGCTGGGCTAAACGTTTATCTTCTCGCTGTCTTGCGCTTTCTAACAGGAAATCATGTACCAATTTACAGCTTGAGTACGCCGAGACTACAGATTTGCAACAACAAAAAATTATATCTTTTCTTTCGTCTTGTTTCCTACGGCAGAAGCCGTTATACTGTGTGTGCCTTACGACCCAGTGCATCCTAAATCAGCACACACTTTTTAAAAAATTGGTTAAAATCCCATAGCCACGACCATGGTGATCTATGAATTCCAGTTAAAGCGGGTTATTTTGTGAGCCGGGGTTTCCCCGTCACCCGCAGGCCTTTTCTAGAGAAGGTCAAGGTAGAATCCTTGTGAGTATTGTTGTTTTCAGGCAAAACGCATTCGCTGAGGATGCTTTCACACTTCACCAATTTCGGCATGTCCTAACTTGACCTGACTAAGGGAGGGTTCTGTCTAGGTAGGTGAAGTTAATGACTGCCTGGAGACTTTATTTCTGTACAGTAACGTTTGGTTCGATGTACGGCTCCCTAGTGACAGGCTGAAAGAGTACCTCCATTTACCTAGAGGCATTCGTTAGACCAAAGTTACTGCGTGCAGCCTAAAACTCCGTCATGTCGGATTGCATATCTTTACGGGGCAAGTATTGAGGGCGCAATCGTCCGCGAATAGGAGATCTAGGGTCGTGGCCTCACGCACCTTGGTGTAGGATTTAAGGCACATCGGGATTCTGTAACTAATATTCATACTAGTAGCAGCGCCATGGACAGCATTAGTGAGCATTGCTGAAAAGACCATGCTAAAGAGTGTCGGTGCCAGCACTCGACCCTGTTTGACACACCCGGTGGTATCTGGGAAGGCTTCATTCAATTTCCCCTCGTGCAGTACACGATCCATCACGTGATAACGAAATTATCAACTTCTAACTTTCACTACAGCCACAACTTCCAAACACTACCACCACAAAGTCTCTCTCACACAATAAACACAGACACAACTTCAGAGAATAATCAAGCAGAGCTGAATCAATATTTTATTGCTTATAATTCGAAGCAACGATCTGTACATTCCTTGCTGACAAGTTCATGAGCAGAACACAGATCTCCGAAGATCACCGGAAGGTATCGCCTTTAAATCACTATGTCTATCCCGACCGTTTGTAGACTCTTGTGGACACAATGTCTTTTGCTTTGAGGGTCTGGAGAAGACATTGTGTTAACAGATCAAATATTCATCATCATTCAAGATTTACTGCAGTATTAGTAAAGGTAGTCGATTAACAGACACTGTTGTCGGGGAGGAAGTATTACAGGTTTCTTTATACGAGGCTATGTCAACGTCATAACCAGATTACTATTTCTACAACATTACTAGAATACTATTTCTACAAGATTACTATAAAACTATTTCTACAAGATTACTATAATACTATTTCTACAAGATTACTATAATACTATTTCTACAAGATTACTATAATACTATTTCTACAAGATTACTATAATACTATTTCTACAAGATTACTATAATACTATTTCTACAAGATTACTGTAATACTATTTCTACAAGATTACTATAATACTATTTCTATTAATAGCGACATAGCCCATTCCGTTTTTCGGATTACATCGGGCTACTTGCAGAGCCATGTCCAGGGCTTGGTAGCAGGAGACTGAGAACGAACACAGAAGAAAAAAGAAGAACTATTTCTAAAACATAACTAGAACACTATTTCTACAACATAACTAGAACACTATTTCTACAACATAACTAGAATCCTATTTCTATAACATAACTAGAATACTATTTCTATAACATAACCAGAACACTATTTCTACAACATAACTAGAATACTATTTCTATAACATAACTAGAACACTATTTCTACAACATAACTAGAACACTATTTCTATAACGAATAGTCCAAAAGGCTCATTAGAGCCAGATACATGACCAAATGGGGAAACAGAGCATACTGGCTACACACAAAACGATGTCTATTACCAGTTGAACAGAAGAGAGCAGGTCGTGGTCTTCAGACTTCGCATAGGCCACAACACACTGAGGTACCACCTATTCAATAAACTGAAGATAGGTGGCACTGACGAATGCACTTGTGGTACCGGGAAAATGACCGCTGAACATCTGCTGCAAAATTGACCGACATACGAGGACCAGAGAAAGCACATGTGGCCATCACCAGTGCCAACACTAGACAAGCTCTATGGCAGTGTCGACAGCCTCAGGATGACAGCTGCTTTTTTCTAAAAAAGTACAGGTTGACGTCTGACAGCGTACGAAGAAGAAGAAGAAGACACTCGATCACTGGCCAGCTCCCACTCCACTGTCACTGTTAATCCCACAGCCTCTGTTGTTTCTGTTGTGTAGAATGCCCACAATGAGTTGGTTCCTATTTTGTGCGACATGAAAAGGACGCTGAGATTCGGGTTGCAGTAACTTCCCGAGCGTGCTGGTGGATGTGGACCGGGTTCTCCAGGCGGTTGTACTTGGCTTCATTTGCATGTCGCTAACTACTACGGAGATCACGTCTAACCTCACCTTGTTAGCCAGACTGTTGTCCTTGACAACATCCCGTTTCCAGAACGACCAACGAGAAGGTGAGGTGAGGCTCTTGGCCAGTATATTTCTCTTGACCCTGGCTAACATTCTCTGATCGGTTTGTTTTGCCTGACCAGACGTTAGCCTCATCGTCCAGCTGATAAAGGTGGGCTGGGGTCCTCCACGCGGTTGTGCTTTGCTTGGCTTCATCTGCGTGTCACTCACTACTACGGGGGTCACATCGATCCCTCACCTCATTAACCAGGCTGCCATGAAAACAGCCTGTTTCCAGGCAGGGATACAAGGAAGCCGAGGTGAGGGTCTTGACCAGTCTGTTTTGCCTGACCCTGACTAACATGTTTGATCAGTAAATTTTGTCTGACCAGACGTTAGTCTTTCTCCCCAGAATCTCTGTAATGTCCCTCGTCCATCTTCACCTCGGTCTGCCTCTGTCTCCTTTGTCGGATACCACACTCTCCAGTATCTATTTCTAGCTCCTGTAAGAGTTCCGGGTTTTTTTCTTTCGTTATTCATTACTAGAATTCTATTTTTAAAGCTTAGCATTCCTGTGTTTGCAAATATTCCTATTACAGGAGTCCGCTACTGGCAAATATAGTAATGTGGAATAATGGATGGCTGGATTTGTCACGCGCGTTCAGGCTATGGCCTTTATACTTATCCCGATTGAAAACAAAACCTGTCATCCGAGGTTTTGAAGCTGTGTCTCGCGTTCTTATAAGGCAGGTACCATAACTGTTCGGCCACGCTTCTCTTAAAACTCTCACTAGAATGGTATATGTGAGAAAACTCCACCATACCTCCCCAAAGGTCGGGTTGGCAAAGCTGCTTCCGCATTTGATCGTCTCAAAACGCGTGTTTGGGAAATCCAGAAACTTGCCGTTAAAACCAAGGCGACGGTGAAAAATGCATTTGTTGCTAGCCCACTCCTATTTGGTAGCGAGACTTGGACAACCTACGACAAACAATAACGCCTTTCGTCTAAGACACCCAGCGATCCATTCTTGGAAATACCAGGAGGGGACAGAGGGACAAATGCAGACGTGCATTCTTGGAACGGTCTCCCAAAGATGTACACTCTCCTTGGGCAACAAAAACTACGATAGTTTGGTCGTGTTCGTCGTTTCTTCAAACATATGGACTGATTGTGGATTGCAAAAGAAGAGTCGGCCGACAACAGTTGAATTTCAAACATGTGTGGAGGCGGAACATGATGGTCCTGGACATGGGTCTGACATCCTGGGAAGACACAGCTGCAGATCCCTCAAAGTGGAGATGTACCAAAAAGCGCCATCTGCAACTTGGTGAAAAGAAGCTCTACTACACGGAGAAGAGAAACGAAAACGGTGAAGGGAAAAACCAATCGAAACTCAGTAGAGGGCTAAGGTCGTAGTATCCTATAGTTAGTCATGACTGGAAGGGGCTACTATAGTCAGTCAGGACTGAACGTGCTTACTATAGTCAGCCACGACTGAAAGTGCCTACTATAGTCAGCCACGACTAAAAGTGCCTACTATAGTCAGCCATGACTGAAAGTGCCTACTATAGTCAGCCACGACTGAAAGTGCCTACTATAATCAGCCACTACTGAAAGTGCCTACTATAGTCAGTCACGACTGAAAGTGCCTACTATAATCAGCCACGACTGAAAGTGCCTACTATAGTCAGCCACGACCGAAAGTGCCTAGTATAATCAGCCACGACTGAAAGTGCCTAGTATAGTCAGCCACGACTGAAAGTGCCTACTATAGTCAGCCACTACTGAAAGTGCCTACTATAGTCAGTCACGACTGAAAGTGCCTACTATAATCAGCCACGACTGAAAGTGCCTACTATAGTCAGCCACGACCGAAAGTGCCTAGTATAATCAGCCACTACTGAAAGTGCCTACTATAGTCAGTCACGACTGAAAGTGCCTACTATAATCAGCCACGACTGAAAGTGCCTACTATAGTCAGCCACGACCGAAAGTGCCTAGTATAATCAGCCACGACTGAAAGTGCCTACTATAGTCAGTCACGACTGAAAGTGCCTACTATAATCAGCCACGACTGAAAGTGCCTACTATAGTCAGCCACGACCGAAAGTGCCTAGTATAATCAGCCACTACTGAAAGTGCCTACTATAGTCAGTCACGACTGAAAGTGCCTAGTATAATCAGCCACGACTGAAAGTGCCTACTATAGTCAGCCATGACTGAAAGTGCCATCTATTGTCAGTCATGACTGAAAGAGCCTTATTTAGTCAGAGGAGAAGTGGTGCTCCAGTGGATGCCTGACCATGTCGATGTTCCAGGAAATGATAAGGCAGATGAGCCGGCGAGAAGAGGAGCAACACTCCCACAATAACTAACTATCATCACACTACAGACCTCAAGGCTGATCCTGAAAAACATCTGAGGAAGAAGAAGTTTGTGGTCCTTGACACTAAGTGAGGAATCAACACTAAGATCCACATAGTGTGCAGCGCTTTTAGGAACATCGCATTGAATGACAGCCACCGTCTAAAGTACATCTCAGGATGTAAGAAGAGCCACTGTAACCCGCTACCAAAGGAACATGGTCGAGAAATTACTCAACTCAGCATGAGTACCTTCGAACAACAACAACAGCAGCAACAACAACAACAACTTAAAACTTACAATAACGATGCTGTCTTTGGTGAACTCTCTGACAATTTGAGAATCGACTTTCCCTTTTTGTTCCTGGATCAACTTGTTCCCATCAATAGTGATTATTGTCTGGTTAAAGAAAAAAGAGGACATGTCGGTTCATTGTTAGTCTGATGACACTACACACTATCACAGGTATATTAATGCTCGTTCTCTGCTACCGGTCTCAGGTTTGGTCGTTATTCGAGGCACAAGACGTTCTTCATGTGATCTTATCTGTGGTGTTTAGAACGTTAGATGAGTTTCTGTGATCCGTCAGTTTCTGTGATCCGTCAGATGAGTTTCTGTGATCCGTCAGATGAGTTTCTGTGATCCGTCAGTTTCTGTGATCCGTCAGATGAGTTTCTGTGATCCGTCAGATGAGTTTCTGTGATCCGTCAGTTTCTGTAATCCGTCAGATGAGTTTCTGTGATCCGTCAGATGAGTTTCTGTGATCCGTCAGTTTCTGTGATCCGTCAGATGAGTTTCTGTGATCCGTCAGTTTCTGTGATCCGTCAGATGAGTTTCTGTGATCCGTCAGTTTCTGTGATCCGTCAGATGAGTTTCTGTGATCCGTCAGATGAGTTTCTGTGATCCGTCAGATGAGTTTCTGTGATCGGTCAGTTTCTGTGATCCGTCAGATGAGTTTCTGTGATCCGTCAGATGAGTTTATGTGATCCGTCAGTTTCTGTGATCCGTCAGATGAGTTTCTGTGATCCGTCAGTTTCTGTGATCCGTCAGTTTCTGTGATCCGTCAGATGAGTTTATGGGATCCGTCAGATGAGTTTCTGTGATCCGTCAGATGTGTTTCTGTGATTCGTCAGATGAGTTTCTGTGATCCGTCAGATGTGTTTCTGTGATTCGTCAGTTTATGTGATCCGTCAGATGTGTTTCTGTGATCCGTCAGTTTCTGTGATCCGTCAGATGAGTTTCTGTGATCCGTCAGTTTCCGTGATCCGTCAGTTTCTGTGATCCGTCATATGAACTTAGATGAGTTCCTGTGATGAACTGGGCCCTTGTGTTGATCTCCTTGTTAGATCCGAACAGTTTTCAGTCTAGTATAGAACCGTTTGGCCAGTCAATCTTTAAACTTTCTTCTCTGGTCATCCAGTGGCCAGTCCTGGAACATATACTAAGCGCCTTGTTCGTTTAGTCCACGCATGCGCAGTGGTATAGCAGACAGATGAAGCGTGCGCGTTATCTGTCGCCATGTCGAGACACGAATCATGAAATGGCAATGTATAAGATTAAATGTCTGAAGACAATCCATAATATGAGAGATACAAAGAGAAAAACGGTCAAAGATTCACCAGTCAATGAGCTGGCAGCAACCGGGGACTCATAGCTTGCTGTTTGAGGTAGGGTCAGCGACCAAAAGTTGGCCAAGATTCTACTCCACCTTCAGCTAGTGGCCCAAGAAACAGCAGCATGCAGACTGGCTAAGGAAATATGGATCGAAGATGGATGTTCACACACGTTCCCCAAAAGATCTCTTCGCAAGGAGTAGCATACTTCTGCTACATAAGGAAATGGCTGTTCTCTGCACCATTTGCCATTCAAGTTATTTTTATCACATTCTTCTTAGTTGACAAGTTGGGAAAACAGTTTAGATGCACATGGCCATATGTCAGGTTACTGTGACATGACCAGATTTACGAGGTGGACGGGAGATGAGAGCTTGGTTAGTATCCTACGCGTGACCTTGACAACGACCTTCGCACCCATGATTATTACATATGGATAAGTGGGATGTACAAGGTCAATGTAGCCCAATACCAGACTGTGATGCGAGGTATTCGTAACTTAACATCTTTATACTGGTTTAGAAGACTGCCTGATCAAGATGCTGAGCAGCGCATGAGCTGCAGTGGTCAGCGACCCATAGCTGACTGCTAGCGTCAGGGTCAGCGAACCAGAGCTGTCAAGACCCTTCTACACCTCCACGCGGTGATCCTGGATAACAGGCTGCAGCAGGGCAGACTGACTAAGGAGAAGGGATCGAAGAGGGAATGCTAACCCGGTACTCAAAAACTGCTTCCTGAAGTCCGATGTGTTGGACCGAAAGGTGCAAATATCGCAGTCAAGGTGTAAACTACGACACAACGCATTCAGTTCTCTGGACTACATTCTGCTACTTAATCCCTTTCAGGGTTTGGTAGTGGGAGATTGGGAATGAACGAAGCCAAGCCAGAAGACTCTGCAGAGTCTGTATACAACCAATTTCATTTACATTTCCTTGTTCTAAAAGCTATGCGCATCCACTCTATTCTTAAATGCATTAATTGGCCCTGCCTCCACTACTTCCTGTGACAATGGATGCCAAGCATCCACCACTCTCTGACTAAAACAATATTTACTAATATCTAATCTGGACCTCTCTTTAGTTAATTTGTAGCTATGCCCTCTTGTTCTTGTGGGTGGTTGTATTTTGATGCCTGATTCAAGCTCGCAATATAATATTTTCTTTGTACAGTTTGACAGACAGACAGATAATCTGCTCGCGTCAGCTAGTCAATAGCTAATCTAGCTTCACGAAGTCTTTACTTAAAACATACCTTGACTTTCCGACCATCTGCAGTTGTTTCATCAAACTCCTCTCCAATTTTGAATGTTAGTTTCACCTTGCTGAGTCCCGAGGTTGTGTTTATAGTCCAAACACCATCGACAATTGAAATTTCTAGTCGTGGTTTGGCTGTGTTCCCTACTAGCCGCTGAGCAATTCCAACCTCTGAAACAAGAATAAGAAATTTACATTTAACATCCCAACAGTTAAATAGGCAGGATGAAGAGAACAAAATTACTTAACTTAACCCTTTAGAGTCCGTACTAATTGAATTCGATTCATGTGTTAAACTCATTAAACTCAGCCTACCCTACTGATTAAATTCGTGTGTTAATTTTAAATAGTTCGACGAAATTCATAAAATTCGTGTGTTAACTATTTATAGTCCGACCTTATTCATCAATTCGTGTCTTAAGATGCAATTCTAATAATTTAGGGTGAACTGTGAAGGGTTAACTTCATTATACTGGTTTAGAAGGCTCTACAGAGTCTGTATACAACCAGTTTATTCCACTCCACTGATACTGAAAATACTGCGAGCATCCAATCTATTTTTGTAATGCAATAACTGACTCTGCCTCTACCACATCCTGTGGCAATGCATTCCAAGAATTCACCACTATCTGACTAAAAAAATATTTCCTTATATTCTAATGTGGACCTTTCTTTAGTTAATTTGTAGCTGTGCCATCTTGTTCTTGTAGCTGTTGGTACTTTGAAAAACTACTTCTTCTGCTGCGTTTTTTCTCAATCTTCCGCTACCAAGTCCTGAACATGGCTTTGCAAGTAGCAGGATGTAGTCCGGAGAACGGAATGTTTACAGCATGACTGCGATATGTGCACCTTTCGGTCCGACACATCAGTCTTCGGCAGGGGTATAGTCTAATCTATCCTTTCAATTGATTAATGTATAAACTTGTATCGAGTCGCCTCGGATTCTTCTCTCTTCTAGACACGGTAGAACAGTTTTGTTAGTCTTTTCTTATAACTAAGGTCTTCCCGTAACCGGTGAGGTCATTAGGGCACACATGAAAACGCCCCCACAAACCCAAGCCACCCTTCTCTGTCAGCGGCCGCTGCCTGTGCCTCTTCTGATCGGAGATTGCTCCATTATTTTATGTTGTCCTCCCACCTGTTTTTGGGCCGGCCGCTTCGTCGTCTGCCTTGCACCTTTACGGGGAGGATCCTATTTGCAAGACCATTTGATCTCGATATGTGACCGTACCAAGCGAGTTTCCTTCTTTTGACAGCCAAGAGGTCTTCAAAAGACGCTATTGCTTTGTAATTCTATCTCCGATTTCCTCATTTGTAACTCGATCTTTGTACGTGACGTTTAAAAGTTTTCGGAAACATCTCATCCCAAAGGCCTGTATTTCTTCGCTGAAGGTCAGCTGTAACTGTCCATGTTTCACAAGCATAGAGGAATATTGCCAATACCAGTGTACGCATTAATCTGATTTTCGTGCGTAGTGCTAACCGTTTATCTTGCTAGATTTTGTTAAGCCGTGCAAGCGTCGCTATTGTCTGTGCTATTCTGGCCAACACCTCACATTTTGATCCTTCATCACGGACAATCAAACCAAAATATTTATACGGTAAACCACTTCGAGTTCCTGGCCATTAGTTTTTATCCTGCTTATTACTATAATTCTATAATCCCGCGGTCAGTCTTGTAACTCTTCTTTGTATCCTTTCGTATGTTTATATCCACTCTACGATAAGGACTCAACACCTGAACACAGTACTCCAATCTAGGTCTCACTAATAATTAAATAGTTTGATTATCACTTCCTTACTCTTATGTGAAATGGGTTTTTTTCAACAAACCTAACATTGCATGAGCCTTTTTCACTGCCACCTGGCCTTGCTCTTGCACCTTACCTGTATGCTCTATTATAACCCCTAGGCCCCTTTCCTTTTCTATTGTCCTAATATTCTTCTCTCCCATCCTGCAATTATATTCCATATTGGATCTACCCATGTGGATGACTACATTTTGCGACATTAAAATCCATCTGCCAGCTCTCATACCAAACGTATGCATTTATCGCCAGTGTGATTCGGCGTTTGTGCTTTCATGTTTTAAGGGAAAGGTACCTGGTTCGACTCCAGTTGTTGATCTAATTGGTGGCCGAGAATTAAATAGTGACGAGCTGACAGGAGCCACCGATTCATTGCATCAGGGTCGGCAAACCAGAGCTGACAGCAGCCAACGACTCATTGCATCAGGGTCGGCAAACCAGAGCAGACAGCAGCCAACGACTCGTTGCATCATGGTCGGCAAACCAGAGCTGACAGGAGCCAACGACTCATTGCTGGTTGCTTGCGTCAGGGTCAATGACCAATAGTGATCAAGATCCTATTCCAGCTTCAAGGCCCGCCCTTGAAACAGACTGCAAACATGCAAACTGGCTAAGAATTGAAGAGGGAAGGTAAACCTGGTCATAAAAATCCCCTACTGAAACAGGCTGAAAGACGAAGATATCGCAGCCTCGCTGTTAACTACAGCACCACGTCACAACAGGACGAACGACATGAAAGAAGTAGAAAAAGAAGAGGACGAAGAAGAAAAGATATACGCAGAAAAGATAAAGTTGGTGACCAACAACAGTGAAGGAATCACCTCTATGATCAAAGCAGACAGACAGGATCTCCAAACAGTGAACCACTTTAAGTATCTGGGTTCAACAATCAGCGGTGAGGGATCAAAACCAGAGGTCCTGGTTAGAATAGCACAGACAACAGTAGTGTTTGCTCGATTGAAACTTATATGAAAAGATAAACGACTCTCCCTCGCCATAAAGGTCAGACTAATGGTTTTTTCTTAACAACGTTTTTTATACTGGTTTAGAAGACTTATCAGGGTCTGTGGACAACAAGTTACATTTGCATTACCCTGCTTTAAAAGCTATGCGCATCCTATATATTCTTAAATGCATTAACTGTCTCTGCCTCCACTACCTCCTGGGGCAATGCATTCCAAGCATTCACCACTCTCTGACTAACAAAATATTTACTAAAATCCAATCCGGACCTTTCATTAGTTAATTTGTATCTGTGCCCTCTTGTTCTTGTGGGTGGTTGTATTTTAAAAACTTTGTTATAGTCTAATTTAACCTTTTCTTGGATCATCTTATAAACCTGTTTTAAGTCACCTCGAATTCTTCTCTTTTATAGACACAGTAGGCCGATTTTTCTTAGTCCGAAACTGTAATTCTGGAATCCCACTATCAGTTTTGTCGCTTTTCTTTGTATCCTTTCCAACATGTTTATGTTTCTTCTACGATAAGGACTCCTCACCTGTATACAGTACCGCAATCTAGGTCTAACTAAAGCTTTATACAGTTTGACATTCACTTCCTTACTTCTATGTTTAATATTTCTTTTTATCATACCTAACATTGCATTTGCATTATTTACTGCTACCTGGACTTGCTCATTCACTTCACATGTATGCTCTATTATAACCCGTAGGTCCCTTTCCTTATCTTTCATTCTAATATTGTTTGTTCGTCCATTCTGTAATTATGTTCTACATTGGATCTACCCATGTGGAGGATTGTACATTTATATATATTAAACTCCATTTGCCATCTCACAGACCAGTCTCGAATTTTTTCTAAATCTGACCTCAATATATCCACTTCTGCTATAGATGAGACACTCCTACATAGTTTTGTGTGATCCTCAATTTTTTCAATCATTGATCCTATATCAATGTCCATATCTTTTATATATTAAGAACAATATTGATCTCAAAATAGTGGCACTCCACTTTTTACCTCACACCACTTTCGATATTCCTCTACGCCAGCAAAGCAGACCTCCAGAGAAGAATCCAGGTCATGGAGATGAGATGAATTAGAAGACTCCTAAATGTCTTCCTCCATCACCGTATCACAAATGATGAATTACGGCGAAGGAACGACGGCAACATTGAAGGCGATGAAACTGCAGACAAACTAGCAAAGTATGGAGGACCTTCCCTACAAACAGACCTGAACATCCCATATTATTAGGCCAAGACCATAACTAAAACCAACTTCAGGGTAAAATAGGCTGATCAACAGCCTCACTTCCGAAAAGAAGACAGCTACTTTAACTTAACTACAGAAGAGCAAGTCATCATCTTCAGGCTGAGAATTGGACATAACAGACTCAAGGGTCATCTTTACAACAAAATGAGGATTGGGACAGATGACAGGTGCCCATGTTGGTAGTATACCATGACAGTGGAACAAATCCTACAAAGCTGCATGCTCACGCAGGAAGAGAGACAACAATACTGGCCTCGCGAGACAGATATGAGATGAATGGAGATAAAACAGCCTTACAAATAACATCTCCTTTGTAAGAGAAACCGGAACCTTGATCAAAGAAGAATGAGAAGATTGAGGGTTTGATTCATTTATTAAAGTTATGCTACGATAAGGTCACTTTCAATCATAACTTGGCAACTGCCGACAGAAAGAGACATTCAAGGTCGCAAATTTCCTTGAAAACGCCACATATTAGGGCTTCTCCTGATAACATTGCAAGCCAGATTCTGCTTGGTGTTCCCCACGACAAGATGGCTGAGAGCTGAAATTGAACATTAAGAAAACAGACAAAACGTGAAGTGGCATTGGCTCTTGTTATGACAGTTTAGGGGTTGTTTGTGGAAAGTCTATGCTCCTTTGGCAGCTAAAAGGTTATTAATTTACTGACTGATTGGTTGATTGATCTTTTGATTGATTGATTGATCAATTGATCGATTGATTGATTATAGTTACAACACCTACACGCGGTGACCGTGGATTACAGGCTGCAACAGGGCAGACTGGCTAAGGAGAAGGGGTCGGAGAAGGAACGCTAAATATGTACCCAAAAATGCTTGCTGAAGTCGGATATGTCGGACAGAAAGTTGCAAATATCGCAATCAATCTGTAAACTGCACCACAACACCATTTCGTTCTCAGTACTACTTACAAAGCCCTTTGGACTATGCGAGTATTTTGTAAGACCTGCGCTAAGGTTTTTATATGACTTGACTTGACTTTGTTCATTCTCAAACTCACCTTACCAAGCCATGAAAAAGACTAAAGTAGCAGAATGTAGTCCAGAGAACGGAATGCGTTGTGTCGTAGTTTACAGTTTGACTGCAATATTTGCACTTTTCGGAACAACACATCCGACTTCAACAGGCATTTTTTTAGTGCCGGGTTAGCATTCCTATTTAGATCCCTTTGTCTTAGCAATCCTGCTCTGTTGTAGCCTGTTATCCAGAACCACCACGTGGAGGTGTACAGGGGTCTTGGCAGCCCTGCTTCGCTGGCCCTGATGCTAGCAATCAGCTATGAGTCGCTGACTGCTGCAGCTAATGCGCTGATCAGCGTCTTGATCCTAGGTGTTTATATAATTGATTATTAAACTTATACCACATATGATCCAGTGTATCCCGAACGCAAGAAAAGAATAAATCAAATAACGTAACCAAACATCGTAACCAAACGTTACCACGTATTCTAAATTCGTAAATAAAATAATCAAGGAAAAGAACAATGTTTTCACCGTTCGTCGTGGTAACTAAGGAGAAATTATTTACCAACAGCCTTCATGTAGTCATCGAAATTCTCAGAGCTTTCTAGATCCCATTTGCCTGGTGCAAGTTCAGCTGCCATTGTGTTCAGAAATTACAACTTTAATAAGTAAATGTGTTCTACTCGAAGGTCCTATCTTTGAATGACACGACACGATGGTCCAGCTCTTAATAAAACAAGACGTGAATACGGTCTTTGAACTCGACTGCGCTTATCGGATCTTCCTGTCAAAACGAGTTACAGTACTTTGGGAGACAATTTGATTATATTGCTTGTACATGGAGAGTAGAAAAAAACAATTTTTTTTATTAGCAGAATCATCATCATCTGATTGATCAGTCCTAAGACTTGTTGTAAGGTTGTCTGGACATGTCTCGCCATCTGACCCTATCTTCCGGTTGATAAGCCTGATTGTAAGGTTGTCTGAGCATGTCTCTCCATTTAACCCTTTCTGATTGATCAGTCCTAAGACTGGTTGTAAGGTTGTCAAAACATGTCTCTCCATTTGACTCCATCCTCTGCATCTTTTTTTCATTTTAGCATAGGTTCATACTGTAACGCCTCTGCATGCCTGAAATGTAAAGGTTTGTCTTGGTCGCCTTCTTCCTCTTTTTCCTCCTGGATCTTGCCCTCTATTATCTTCTGTAGAAGATGTTCGTGTCGCATACCGTGTCCTAGCCAAATTAATTTTCGTTTCTGTAACATTTTCAACATTTGTCTTTCTGTGCTTGCCGCAGTGTGAACATTATCATTGAATCTGCCCTACTCAATCTTTCCATTCTGCGGTAGGACCACATTTCAAACGCTTCGAAACTTTTTCCATCCATTTTATTTAGAGTCCATGTTAAAGCCTCAAACAGTGCAAATGGTCATCTAGGGGTAATTATGATTCTCATCATCAATTCTATCTCAGTATTCAAAAAGGTTACCAATTTTTTTTCTCGGAAAATAGTTTTTGTTATTGCAATCCTTGTCCTAATTTCCGTCTCATTGCACATGAGGGACACCTCCGACATGTGATATGAGGGACACCTCCGAGATGTGATATGAGGGACACCTCCGAGATGTGATATGAGGGACACCTCCGAGATGTGATATGAGGGACACCTCCGAGATGTGATATGAGGGACACCTCCGAGATGTGATACGAGGGACACCTCCGAGATGTGATATGAGGGACACCTCCGAGATGTGATATGAGGGACACCTCCGAGATGTGATATGAGGGACACCTCCGAGATGTGATATGAGGGACACCTCCGAGATGTGATACGAGGGACACCTCCGAGATGTGATATGAGGGACACCTCCGAGATGTGATACGAGGGACACCTCCGAGATGTGATATGAGGGACACCTCCGAGATGTGATACGAGGGACACCTCCGAGATGTGATATGAGGGACACCTCCGAGATGTGATATGAGGGACACCTCCGAGATGTGATACGAGGGACACCTCCGAGATGTGATACGAGGGACACCTCCGAGATGTGATATGAGGGACACCTCCGAGATGTGATATGAGGGACACCTCCGAGATGTGATATGAGGGACACCTCCG
Organism: Ariolimax columbianus; assembly: GCA_036924085.1. Classification (NCBI taxonomy): domain Eukaryota; kingdom Metazoa; phylum Mollusca; class Gastropoda; order Stylommatophora; family Arionidae; genus Ariolimax; species Ariolimax columbianus. The sequence continues at coordinate 70,979,501 of JAVGWX010000012.1, forward strand.
AGATGTGATATGAGGGACACCTCCGAGATGTGATATGAGGGACACCTCCGAGATGTGATATGAGGGACACCTCCGAGATGTGATATGAGGGACACCTCCGAGATGTGATATGAGGGACACCTCCGAGATGTGATATGAGGGACACCTCCGAGATGTGATATGAGGGACACCTCCGAGATGTGATATGAGGGACACCTCCGAGATGTGATATGAGGGACACCTCCGAGATGTGATACGAGAGACACCTCCGAGATGTGATATGAGGGACACCTCCGAGATGTGATATGAGGGACACCTCCGAGATGTGATACGAGGGACACCTCCGAGATGTGATATGAGGGACACCTCCGAGATGTGATACGAGGGACACCTCCGAGATGTGATATGAGGGACACCTCCGAGATGTGATATGAGGGACACCTCCGAGATGTGATATGAGGGACACCTCCGAGATGTGATACGAGGGACACCTCCGAGATGTGATATGAGGGACACCTCCGAGATGTGATATGAGGGACACCTCCGAGATGTGATATGAGGGACACCTCCGAGATGTGATACGAGGGACACCTCCGAGATGTGATATGAGGGACACCTCCGAGATGTGATATGAGGGACACCTCCGAGATGTGATACGAGGGACACCTCCGAGATGTGATATGAGGGACACCTCCGAGATGTGATACGAGGGACACCTCCGAGATGTGATATGAGGGACACCTCCGAGATGTGATATGAGGGACACCTCCGAGATGTGATATGAGGGACACCTCCGAGATGTGATATGAGGGACACCTCCGAGATGTGATATGAGGGACACCTCCGAGATGTGATATGAGGGACACCTCCGAGATGTGATATGAGGGACACCTCCGAGATGTGATATGAGGGACACCTCCGAGATGTGATATGAGGGACACCTCCGAGATGTGTGTGCAGGGTACCTTGTGAACGATGTATGTTCTGAATTGTTATACGAGTGTAGTGTACAATTCCTCTGAGGACGAGAGCTGAATATGAGATGTGTGTGCAGGATACCTTGTGAACGATGTATGTTCTGAATTGTTATACGAGTGTAGTGCACAATTCCTCTGAGGACGAGAGCTGAATATGAGATGTGTGTGCAGGATACCTTGTGAACGATGTATGTTCTGAATTGTTATACGAGTGTAGTGCACAATTCCTCTGAGGACGAGAGCTGAATATGAGATGTGTGTGCAGGATACCTTGTGAACGATGTATGTTCTGAATTGTTATACGAGTGTAGTGCACAATTCCTCTGAGGACGAGAGCTGAATATGAGATGTGTGTGCAGGATACCTTGTGAACGATGTATGTTCTGAATTGTTATACGAGTGTAGTGCACAATTCCTCTGAGGACGAGAGCTGAATATGAGATGTGTGTGCAGGATACCTTGTGAACGATGTATGTTCTGAATTGTTATACGAGTGTAGTGCACAATTCCTCTGAGGACGAGAGCTGAATATGAGATGTGTGTGCAGGATACCTTGTGAACGATGTATGTTCTGAATTGTTATACGAGTGTAGTGTACAATTCCTCTGAGGACGAGAGCTGAATATGAGTTGTGTGTGCAGGATACCTTGTGAACACTATGTTCTGAGTTGTGATCCGAGTGTACAGATCACCTGAGGGCGAGATCTAAATATATGTTAGGTGTACAGATCGCCAAAGGACGATTTTATGAATGTGTGTTGATGTGCAGATAGAGCACGGTGTGCTAACTGGAGTCATTAAGTTGTGGCTAAAATAGTGTCAGAGTTGTGAAGTTTTGTTGTTGTTGGTATAGATTTAGAATCTGGGTTTTTATGTAGTTACAGAAGTAATATCATCAGCAATTGCTTCTATATTCTTTGGTAGTTAACTATACATTATGATTATTTAGTTTAGAAGTCCTTAGTTGATATTGTGCAATGATTATTCTTGTTAATAAATGATATTATTTTTGTTTTATGGTCAGCGATAGTGTTTACTGTGTTTTACTGTTTTGAAGTCGTGTCGTTGTGTAGAAATATATGTTGTAACTCTTAAGATAAATAAACTACTCATCTAAAAATAGACTATCCACAGATCTTAATTTGGCACCGTGACTTAGGATATCAATAACCTCAACTCTTCCGCTTATATTAATTTGATGCCAGTTGACCTAAGGATTAATCTAGTTTTGTTTAGATATGAGGGTAGTTAGGATTAAGGTTGTAATAAGTAGTTTAGAATAGGGTACTATTTTTTGACAACGATCAACCAAGAAAAGACGAATATCAATAACCTTAACCCTGCCACAATATTGTTGCTAGGGCTTTGTGTTACGTCAAAACAAAACAGATACAGCACAATGTGAATGGCTCGATGTGTAATACCGAGAATTAGAAAAAGTTTCTACCGAATGTAAATTCTGTTCTTGTTCGATTATTTCTCTATTTTTGCTTATATTTATTTGTATGTGCTTACTTTAGTGCCAAACGCCTGTGTTGTTAATTTTTGTTCAAGAATCCATTTTACACCATTAACGTTTATGCCACTAACTTTTACACCATTAACTTTTATGCCACTAACTTTTACACCATTAACTTTTATACCATTAACTTTTATACCATTAACTTTTACACCATTAACTTTTATACCATTAACTTTAACACCATTAACTTTAACACCATTTACTTTAACACCATTTACTTTTACACCATTAACTTTGACATCCCTATTATAAATCCGAATAACATTTTCCATCGTCATCTCAGAATATGCGTTATAGAGACTCAGTGAAGGCAGGCAACCTAGTCGTACTTCTGTCTTATTGAAACTAGATATGTTAGTCCTTCTTTGATTGATATAATCGCCTCTGGATTTCCATGCAGGTTTTTGGTTAACAAAACGTAGGGCTGCTTGGCAATCTAGATCAGTGGTCTAAAGACTTACTGCCAAAAATAACAGAAAAGAAAACACCACACATCATCTTCTCTCTATATAAAACACACCACAGCAAAACCTCAACTAAAAGGACACACAAAGAAGAACCCCCAACTAAATGGAAACATGACACGCGAAGAAGAATCCCCAACTAAATGGACACATGACACGCGAAGAAGAATCCCCAACTAAATGGACACATGACACGCGAAGAAGAATCCCCAACTAAATGGACACATGACACGCGAAGACGAATCCCCAACTAAATGGACACATGACACGCGAAGAAGAATCCCCAACTAAATGGACACATGACACGCGCAGAAGAATCCCCAACTAAATGGACACATGACACGCGAAGAAGAATCCCCAACTAAATGGACACATGACACGCGAAGAAGAATCCCCAACTAAATGGACACATGACACGCGAAGAAGAATCCCCAACTAAATGGACACATGACACGCGAAGAAGAATCCCCAACTAAATTGACACATGACACGCGAAGAAGAATCCCCAACTAAATGGACACATGACACGCGAAGAAGAATCCCCAACTAAATGGACACATGACACGCGAAGAAGAATCCCCAACTAAATGGATCCAGGGGCTCCCCTTCTCTCTTCTCACCTCACTCTGTTTCATTTGACTCTGTCCTAAAGTCACACTCTTGCACAACTTTCACACGCACCCTCAGGGTGAGACCCTTCCATTGCACTTTGGTTGGGCTGGCTTCTGAGACCGCACAAACCTAGCATAGATACATACAGACGCACACATACATCCAAACATTGGTGTATGCGTCTTAATATCGCACAATTGACTACGGTCTTGGTTGGAATAGGCGTGCCTCCGCCAGTAGAAACTAGTGAGACAAACACGTAAAATAAAAAAAAATAAAAAAAGACAAGTGATTCGCATGGAAGAAATCCCAATTTATCTAGGAGTTACCCTAGACCAGCTCTGATTGGGAAAACTCAAATTCAAGGAACACAGATGAGGCCGAGACTGCGTATACCCATCTTAAAGAAATTACCTGGTACCACATAGGAAGCTGATGAAAATACTCTCAAGAAGTTATGCACAGGCAGAGTTAGACCAGTCTTAGAATACAGAATGACAGTCTGGCCCATAGCAGCAAAACCCAACTTTGACAAAATAAGGCACGTCTAAAACTAAACAGCACGCATTATATCAGCAGTCTTTGCCCACACATATAAAAGACATGGAAACCATAACAGGGCTGCTGCAAATGGATAACGAACTAAAAGAATCCTACAGCAGACTGAACAATTAAAAAAAAAAACAAGAACCACAAAATGCACCAAAAATGTAATGGACTAGGAAGAGGCAAGATAAAGGGAAGTAGCTTTACTATCAAAGCAAAAAAAAAAAAATGGCTTGGCTTCGTTCATTCTTAATTTCCCGCTACCAAACACTGAAAGGGCTTAAGTAGCAAAATGTAGTCCAGAGAACGGAATGCGTTGTGTCGTAGTTTACATTTTGACTGCGATATTTGCACCTTTCGTTCCAACACATCCGACTTCACCAAGCATTTTTTGAGTACCGGATTAGCATTCCCTTTTCGATCCCTTCTCTTTAGCCAGTCTGCCCTGCTGCAGGATCACCGCGTGGAGGTGTAGAAGGGTCTTGGCAGCTTTGGTTCGCTGGTCCTGACACTAGCAGTCAGCTGTGAGTCGCTAACCACTCCAGCTCATGCGCTACTCAGCATCTTGATCCCTAAAATAATTTTACGCTCATTAACACAACCATAAAACCAATGCCACGTTGCTCAATCCACCCACTCTGGAAACGTGGACTCCATCCCAAGCTTATATACAGCATTCCCAATATTGAAAACAAAAAGCCACAGACAGTTCTTCTTCTTCTTCTTCTTCTTCTTCTTCTTCTTCTTCTTCTTCAGCTCCTTTTTGTTCTAACAACATGCACAATTCTCGGGGTAGTGTTTGGTTGTCGATATATAAAAACAGAAACAAATCGCCGCATTTACCATCAAACATGAAAAACAAGGGAAATAATATTAGCAGCTTGCAGGGAGTTAAATATTTCATTGTTCGTCCCCTTTGACCAGGCTGTGTGACAGAAATGAAACACTTTTAGGAAGTTTTTCAAAACTCATTGCATCAATAGGAGGCATGAGCATTCGAATCGCATCGTAACCAATTTAATAGACCGAACATCTCGTAGGTTTTTCATGTTTGACTGCTTCTTTCAGTTGACCCAGCTGTAAACGAGTACTTGACAAAGTGAGGGGACATTTCCGGAGCCGCATCGAGAACATTGGATTTCATGCCTTGTCGTCCGAACTTTCGGACTGAGCATCTATCTGCAATGAATTCGGTTCTGTAACAAGTATTCCATTTTCTAACACAAGCTGACAACATTGTCACATTTATATCTAAAACTTCATTTAGTATTAAATAACAATATTTTCGAAATATTTTAGAGTTGTTAAATTTATGCACAGTAATTTGAGGTAGCATCTTCCTTTCAAGGAACCAGCAGACAGAACATGTGACCTTTAATATGTCGATTAAGGTCACGAACATTGACGTCATGTTTTCATGACAGCCTGGCTAACAAAGTGAGGGATTGACGTGAACCCCGTAGTAGTGAGCGACACGCAAATGAAGCCAAGCATAGCACATCTGACTGGAGGACCTGGTCCACCGTCATCAGCACGCTCAGGATGTGAGGAAAGCTACTGCAATCCACCACTTAACGTCCTTTTCAGGGCGCAAAAAAGAGTAACCTACTCATTGTGGGCATTCGCAAACAACAACAACACGCACAGTCGAAGTGAATGTTTATTGCTATTTTTCCACACAATCTCCACCCATTTCTACGGCATTACGTCAACGCGAAACAAGGCCATGCTTGCCTCTCTTGTCCCAGCTCGTTTCCCGTTCGTGTATCCGTTCCTTTGACGTTTGTGGTTGATTGTGAGACTTCGAGGAACCCATCGTGCACATACCTGAGGACATCGATTCTCAACCGCAGGACATCAGACCGCTGCTGGTACGTTGAAAAGGACAATGATTCTCAACCGCAGGACCTCAGACCGCTGCTGGTACGTTGAAAAGAACATTGATTCTCAACCACAGGACCTCAGACCGCTGCTGGTACGTTGAAAAGGACATTGCTGCTGAACGCCTTATCTTTTTGCTACTCGAATTCTGGCTATTTTAAAAAGGTCATACAATTTTCATGTTATAACATTAGCTTTAACAACTAATAGACAAAATACTATATAAATAATGGGAAATGTTTTTCCTATTTTCACCGGCCCGTCAACAATTTGTCCTGTTTTGACCGGCCCGTCAACAATTTGTCCTGTTTTCACTGGTCAACGAGTGTAAAAATGTTAGGAAACACTGCCTTAGAATATCCAAGATCGTAGAAAATTGCCATCGCTCATAAATTGTTGACTGAAAGTTGTAATGCCATTTGTCGACTTGTGATGCGATTATTATCACGAACAATAACAGCTGCACGTTAGAACGTGTCTGGACTACTGGCTGTAGAAGCATGCACAAACTACGACCATTATGCGGCCTCGTTTCATCACTTCCTGAAGTTTTAACTTCCTGAACGCAGCGTCCAACGGTGATCCTATCGTCTGCACAGCTTCTGTGGTTTCGCTGGCTGAAACAGCAACTTTAACCCCAAAAAATGCTTTTAAAGCAATTTTCATTTTTAATCGGTGTCTTAAAGTTCGAATGATATCATAATTATTTAATATAGAATTTAACTCATACAAATATGAGTAGTTTTACCTTATTTATGTGTTCCAAGTGGATACACTGAAGCGACCTAAAGTCACATACATCAACACCCAACCTCAGAGTGAAGCAGATTTTGGGAAACAACAAAATATCGACGCCATTGCGTTCTGCATTGAGATTTGTTTACTTAGCGAATTCCGCGAAATATTAGAAATTGTACGTTTCTGGATTTTTAAACGCTTCTTCGTTTGAAAACTAAAACAAGAAATAGATTTTATGTTGAGAAAAACATGAAGTTGACGTTAAGGAAAAGTCAACCACGAATTTTGAAGTTTATTAATTAGTTAAAATTGTATTCTTATGTTCTGTTCAGCAAATTTGTCGTAACTTGAAATATTTCTATATCTCTCTGTCTATCTGTCTGTCTGTCTATCTGTCAGTCTGTCTGCTTGTCTGTCTATCTTTATCTATCTATCTATCTATCTATCTATCTATCTATCTATCTATCTATCTATCTATCTATCTATCTATCTATCTATCTATCTATATGTATGTATGTCTGTCTATCCATCCATCCATCCATCCATCCATCTATCTATCTATCGATCTATCTATCTATTTATCTATCTATCTATCTATCTATCTATCTATCTATCTAGCTAGCTAGCTATCCATCAATCTATCCATCCATCCATCTATCGATCTATCTATCTATTTATCTATCTATCTAGCTAGCTAGCTATCCATCCATCCATCCATCCATCCATCCATCCATCTATCTATCGATCTATCTATCTATTTATCTATCTATCTAGCTAGCTAGCTATCCATCCATCCATCCATCCATCCATCCATCCATCCATCCATCCATCTATCTATCTATCTATCTATCTATCTATCTATCTATCTATCTATCTATCTATCTAGCCATCTATCTATCCATCTATCTATCTATCTATCCATCCATCCATCAATCCATCCATCCATCCATCCATCCATCTATCCATCCATCCATCCATCCATCTATCTATCTATCTATCTATCTATCTATCTATCTATCTATCTATCTATCTATCTATCTATCTATCTATCTATCTATCTATCTATCTATCTATGTATCCATCTATCTATTTATCCATATATCTATCTATATATATATCTATCTATCTATCTATCTATCTGTCTATCTATCCATATATATATCTATCTATCGATCTATCTATCTATCTATCTATCTATCTATCTATCTATCTATCTATCTATCTATCTATCTATCTATCTATCTATCTATCTATCTATCCATATATCTATCTATCTATCTATCTATCCATATATATATCTATCTATCTATCTATCTATCTATCTATCTATCCATATATCTATCTATCTGTCTTCACTAATGTTGTTAGACGTCGTGGGGAGGTGTGGCCTCCTTTGTTTCATAATTTTTGGCAGGTGAAAATCCACAGGTGACTTGCCAGGTCAATCCCAGCATCTGATAGTCCCTGGGATATACGATCGCTTATTTTTTAAACTCGTGGAGGTGGAAGAGAAAAATAAAGCAAGGTAGACTCGCAGCCTCTCAGGCGCAATCTATACTGCTCCACTAACCACATAACCAAGACCTGATGTTATAGCCCCACAGTCACCTTTTTGCGACATATTAATTTTGGGTGAATATCCCTAGAATAAGTTGAGTAGATTTTAAACTTCAATTTTGCCCAATTTTGATCAACGTGAAAAAAATTCCGGTCGCCCCGGTGATTTGAACCCGTGGCCTCCAGCATCCGAGGCGAACGAACACCTTACCTCGAGACCACTGGTTTCCTGAACATAAATGGTTTAATTCGTAATCGATTACGGGGTACTACTTAGCCGAACATAATAATAATAATAATAATAAAAATAATAATAATAATAATAATACAGTTCGCTTAGGCGTCGGAGGCCCGTTGCGTCGGATGAACACTACCATGTCCAGTTGTAACTGCGTGCTGCCAGGCCTCCTCTAAGGCAGATGGGGAGGCGGCTACCTGTTGGAGCCACGTGTTTCGGGGACGACCTCTCCGGCGCTTCCAGCCAGCAGGGTGGAGGCCGTTAGCACTGTTGACTGTCTTTTGAAGAATCTGGTGAGCTGGGACTTCCTTGTCCAGTTGGACAACATGACCGAACAGGGAAATGCGGCGACGTTCCAGAATAACAGAGACAGGGGGGAGTGGGGGGGGGGGGGGAAGGAAGATGTGTCCTTGCAGAAATATCCACATTCCGGACGAAATCGTACCAACGAACGCCAAGAATGTGTCGCTGATTTCGCATATCGAAGGCCTCAAGTCTCGATGTGTCGCTTTTTTTTTCAGGGTCCAGGTCTCGGAGCCATACACGAGGACCGGGATCACGCACGACTGGTAGATGTGCAGCTTTGTGACCATGGAGAGCCTACTGTTCTTCCACACACGGCGGAGATCATTCATCGCCGAACACGAATAGCTTATTGAATCAGAAGCAATTAAGAAACGAGTATGCGGTACAAACCTACCGATATTAATTGTCAGTTGTCCATCTGAATTTCCAGTTTGCGGAACAAAATTGATTGGATGATTGAATCATGTGATGTCAGCATAAGTGGGTCAGTTTGGAGCGAGGCGTTACTACATGATCCCTGTGCTACATAATTATGAAATGATGTCGCTTGGAAAACGAGTTCTGAATTTGAAAGAAGCATAGTTGGAGAAGAAATGAGGCACATCAAGAGGGAATGTGTGGAGGAGGGGGGAGGAGGTAAGCGGAGACGGGACTGGGGTGGGAAGAGATTAGTTACGAACTAACTTGCGTTCAACTCAACGCATGACCTCAGCCGGATGCTGCATGGATGCTGCATGGAAGAACTATTAAAGTTAACACAGTTCTAAGTCGGAAACAAACATGGACGAGTGGAGATTGAAGGGAGGGAAAAGACGGACGATTTGAGGAGTGGCAAAGAGATGGGCTGGGTTGGTGGGCCAGTAAAAGGAATTGGCGGTTTGGAAAGAGCGAGGGCTGAGTGGTAACGAGATGGACGAGTTAAAGGATTGTGGAAAAGTTAAATGGTGATGTTGAGGAAGGCTGTGGTCGTATTTCTTTCGTATTGTACAGTTCCACTGATGGACAGATACTCTGCATATGTCAGCTAGTTTATAACTACAAGGGGGATCGGACTAGCTGCATCTGCTATTGTGACGGTTCTAGCTGAAGAATGGGCGTTTAGGGCAGCGGTGATTGGGCTGGCGACTCTAAGAAACAAAGGTTGCCTGAATGCGTCGGACGAATGCAGATCACTAGGTCGACAAAGAAACGTGGGGCTGGGAACACGTTAGGTGGACGACTTTGTCTGGTACATGGGTGGGTGTCGGAGCTGACCACTTTGGCGTCAGATTTGACAGAGATGGGGGTTCTTGGCAGTCTGATACTTCCACGACAGGCTACCACATTTGGAGTGACGGTGACTAGTGGATAGACAACCAATAACATTTTAAATGGAACAGTTTCAAATTGTAGTGATGGCTAAATGAGCGATCCCATCGAAGACTATTGGACAGCCAAGTTGCTGCTTGTCACTAAAAAAGACACTGCAGAGATAAATTAGACAGACTGGCTGAGAGACTGGCTGAGAGACTGGGTGAGAGACTGGCTGGGAGACTGGCTGAGAGACTGGATGAGAGACTGGATGAGAGACTGGATGGGAGACTGGCTGGGAGACTGGCTGAGAGACTGGATGGGAGACTGGCTGGGAGACTGGCTGAGAGACTGGCTGGGAGACTGGCTGGGAGACTGGCTGAGAGACTGGCTGGGAGACTGGCTGAGAGACTGGCTGGGAGACTGGCTGGGAGACTGGCTGAGAGAGTTTGCAAGGTGGTTGTCCCATCATACACCTCGAGTTTGGCCAGTCGCGCTCAATAGGTGCTTATGATGGACACCATGTGAACAATAAGATATCTGAATGTATGTGGTATGTGCAGGACACCTTGTGAACGATGTATGTTCTAAATTGTTACACGAGTGTACAGATCGCCTAAGGACGAGATCTGAATGCGTGTTGTATGTGCAGGACACCTTGTGAACGATGTGTGTTCTGATTATGTGAGAGTGTACAGATGCGCTTGAATAATGTGAAGTGATCTGATTATATGTGAGTACACAGATCTACTGAGTTCGTGATCAAACATGAGTACATGATCCGATTATAAGTAACGTGATATGATTATATGGGAATGCTCCAATCACCTGATGATACGTGAACCGATTGTATGCGAATTCATAGATCAGCTGAGTACGTGATCACACGTGAGTACGTGATCCGATTATAAGTGCCGTAATCTGATTATATGTGAATGCACAAATCGACTGAGTACGTAATCTGATCGTAACGATGAGTTTGTAATTGTGTGTTGAGGGTACAGAAGAAAGACGGCGAACTAACTGGAGCCATTACGTTGTTGATAGAATATTTCTTGAGGTTTTGAAATTTTGTTGTGTAAATATGGACGAAGAACCTGGGTTTGTAAGTAGTTAGAAAAATAACATCAACAGCATTTGCTTGAAATTTCTATTGTAGTTAAATATATATTATGATTATTTAGTTTAGAAGTTCTTTGCTTTTTGTTGATATTGTGCAACGATTATTCTTGTAATAAATGATATTGTTTTGTTTTATAATCAGAATAGTGTTTACTGTGTTTTACTGTGTTAAAGTCGTGTCGTGGCATAGAGACGTATATGTTGTAACCCTAAGATAAGTAAACTACTTAACTTCAAAGAAGCCTACGCTGCTACATATATTAATTTCGGCCGTGACTTGTTTCACATTTAGTCTTGCCAGGCAAATCTTGTCTCCATATTAACAGCTCTTTTCTTTTCTAGAATTACGTCGCAAGCGTAATTTTATATTTTTATTAAATTAGGTGTGGACTGTCCACAGGACCTGACCACTCACGTCAGTTATACCGCGACAGTGTGGCGGATTAATATAGGCGCGTCCAGAAAGACGTCTTTTTTAAATTTAGGACCGGCAGAGAAAATTGTCCAAATATTATAAAAACCGGAGCAACCCGGGAGCCCATATTTAGAGAGAGAGAGAGAGAGAGAGAGAGAGAGAGAGAGAGAGAGAAAGAGAAAGAGAGAGAGAGAGATTCAGAGAGAGAGAAACATTCAGAGAAAGACACATTTTAGAGAGAGAGATATATATTTACAGACAGACAACAGATTTAGAGAGGGACGATTTAGAGAGACAGTCAGAGAAGAGTGAACTTCGCATTGATTAAGTTCCAGACTCAGTTTACAGAAGTAAAGTATTACAGATTTTTTTTTGGTGAGTAATTAGAATTTCATGAAGTTAAATTTTAGTCAGAGTCAGACACGTGGGCGACCTTTCAAGTTTATAGTCATCGCAGTCTCCATATATCTCACAGAAGCAGCCTAGATCAGTCATAGCTACCCGCTATAGGAGAAAACAGGCTTCCTATCAGATCTGGATCTGCTGAGAGAAAACTTTACAATTTCACACGTGGTCAACCTGCGCCAGGTTACCACGTGGTTAACTTGCATTAGTTTAACACGCGTGGTCCACGCGCTCCAGTTTTGAACACGTGTCTGGCTTCACTAAGTTTGTAGTCATCGTAGATTCACAGTAGTAGCCTAGTCTTTCGACATCCACCAAGCAGATCGACAGTCGTCGCTAAGGAACGGAGCTAAAGACGTTTACCTGGGTTGTTTGTTTGTTTAAACCACGAATTAACCATCGGCGTCAATACGGCATAATTCGGATTCACGTTACAGCAGGCCAAGTACGGAAAGTAGACTGATGACAATAATTATTGGTTTAGCTGTAGTTAGAGTTTTAAGTCATAGGTAACCATTAGATAGGAGTGTGTAGTAAGCTGTGCATGATAGAAGAATGGAAGGGTTTTAACGTGTAGAAATACAGAATTTATTTTTATTGTTTTGAAATAGTGTCCTTAGTTTATTGTTAGTTGATGTGATAGATTTTAATACTGCAATTGTAGATAGTCAAGGTGCGGCCTCAGTGCGCAGAGAGAGCAAAAGCCCGTCCCGTCTGCTACAGAGTGACCAGGATCTCTTTGATGGGATAATTACTCAGCTAAACATAAACTCTACCACACTATGCACGACCTCCGACATGTGTGGACTAAAGACAAGATCTCCTGTGACACAAACATCCGTATCTACCAGTCCTGCTTGGTCACAGTCCTGCTTTATTACTCTGAACCCTGGACATTGCTGAAATATGGCATGCTCAGACTGGAAGCCATTCACATGCGCAACCAGCGGCGTACCCTGGACATCGGATGACATGACTACATCCGCAACGTGGAGGTCTCTGCTAAAACAGGCGTCCACCCAATCTCAGAAGCACTTGACCGGCGCCGAGTTTCTTTGTTCAGTCATGTTGTACGGTTGGACGAGGAAACCCAAGCCCACAAGATACTACACAAGTCTTTCCTCAACGCCAAAAGTTTTCACCCGACAAGCTGGAGGCGCAGAAGAGGCCGTCCCCGAACCATATATCTCCAGGAAATAGCAACCTCCTCTCGGACCTAGAGCCACGCCACACCTATGGGACGTGGGTGGGGCTGACCAACGCAACGGGACTCGGAAGCCTAAGCAAACATTATTATTATTATTATAACTACACTGGCGGCACGAAGTTTCAGCTACAAACATATCTTGACTTTCGACCATCTGTAGTTGTCTCGTCAAACTCATTTCCCATGTTACTGACACCCTGCTTGGTGCTGATGTTATGATCATGGTTCAAAGGTCATCAACAACAGTAACCTCTAGTTGTGTTTTTGCTTTGCTTCCTATTAACCGCCGAGCAAATGCAACATCTGCGATAAAAATAGGCAATGTCCAGTTGTGGCCAAAAGTTTAAGATCAACAACAATTTCTCCATAAAATATGAGGTAAACACTACACAGAAAGAAAATCACAATGCAGTACTCACGTTTAAGTTAGTTTTTGTTTCCTTTGTTTCGTATAATTTCTTTCATTATTTAGTTTTTTTGTATGTCCACCTTTTGCCCTGATAACTGGTTGAATGCATCGAGGTAGGCTGAAGATGAGTTCTTGGTAATAATCTTTTGAGATGACATGGATCCAAACGTTCTTAATAGCTTCGACACGCGTCTTGGCGCTGGATGGTTGTTTGTCGGCAATTTTATTTATTATATGAACATATATTTTTAATATGGTTAAAGTCCGGGCTATTTCCGGGTCATTCCAACGTTTTGGCCTTGACCTTCCAAAGGAAATCATGCACGATATTTCAAACGAGGAGGCAGACAGACTGGCGAAAGAAGATCTAAGGTTACCATAACTAGATTTAAGTGTGACTTACGAAGAGTTCTATAGGTTTATTAGGACCTTATACATTGATAAATGGGATACAGAGCATCCTGGCTACACACAAAAAATATTCTTGAACAGAAGAGAGCTGATAGTGGTCTTCAGACTCCGCACCGGCCACAACAGACTGAGGTACCATCTATTCAATAAACTTAAGATATGTGTTACTGACGAATGCACATGTGGTACTGTGAAAATGATCCCTGAACATTTGCTGCAAAATTGTCCGACAAACTAGGACCAGAGAAAGCACATGTGGCCATCACCAGTGCCAACACTGACACGCTCTAAGGCAGCCACGACAGCCTCAGGATGACAGCTGCTTTCTTCGAACAAATTCAACGGCTCACAGCATACGAAGAAGAAGATCAAGAAGAAGAACAAGAAAAAGAAGAAGAAAAGAAGAAAAAGATCAATCAAACAGGGAAGTATTCAACTAAGCTGACACTATTGGTGCTTGACATTTGCTGGTTGTTTGTTCAAAGGCTATGCTCCTCTGTCTGTGAGCTGAAAGGTTATTGAATGATTGATTGATTAATTGACTGATTGATTAATTGATTGATTGATTCTTTCATGGAGAAAAGAGCTCGAGACAAAAAATTAATGAAACACGAAAATCATGGACTGACAGAGCTGGAGCGGATTGCCCAGAACAGGAGAACACATTTTGTCTTGTTTAAAGACCTGTCTTCCAATGTCGGATGTACGATTCTTATATAATTGATTAATGTTTTTATCGAGTTTATCCTGAATGCAAGATAATAATAAATCAAACATCGTAACCAAACATTATGATGTATACTAAATTCATAACAAAAATAAACACGGACGAGAACAGTGTTTTCACCGTTCGACTTCGTAAATTATTTACCAACACCCTTCATGTAGTCATCGAAATTCTCAGAGCCTTCCATGTCCTATTTGCATTTTGCAAGTTAAGTTCAGCTGTGTTTAGGAATTACCACTTTGATAGGTAAATGTGTTCTTTTCGAAGGTCCTATCTTTGAATGACACGACGCAACGGTCCGGCTTTTGAAAAACCAAGACCATCTTTGAACTCGACTGCACTTATCGTAACTTCGTGTCAAAACGAGTTACACTAATATGGGAACTCTCTCTAGCACTTTTCCAGAGATACTACCATTGGCATGAGGTCAGCAACAGAATCTCCAAAGGCCAGTGCTGCTATCCACAGATCAAGTGATTTCCAAAACGGCGCGCGTTTTTGTCCGCCTGCTTTCCATTATCTCCCATCTTATTCGCGCGGTCTCCAGACGACGCGGGTTGGTCGGCGGCAACAAGTCTACGTGTCTCAAAACACTATCGTTCCAGATGTTGGACACATGGCCTGTAACTTACGTCGGGTTACGTCGTGGTTCGATTTGGTTGCTAAAATTCTGGCGGGACAGAGTACATCTGCACTGACTCAAATCCCACGAAGTGTGAAAAGAGGGACTTAAAGAAAAGCTAAGAAGAAGTGAAGTATCTGGAAAAATGTACAGATGGATCAGCCACTACCTCGAAAACAGAACAGCCACAGTTCAAGTACAAGGGCAGATGAGCAAAAAGGTGACACTGGAGCAAGGAGTGCCCCAAGGGGGAGTGCTGTCACCCACATTTTTTCTGGTGTATATAAACAATATCATAGAGAATATACCAAGAAGAGTCCACAACTCCATGTTTGCAGACGGCCTGGCTATGTGGACCTCTGAAAAAAATCTCACCGTAGCAAACAATCGGATGCAGCAGGCCCTAACATCGCTGGAGGAGTGGGCGAAATCATAGCTGGTCAAAATAAATGAAGAAAAAACAACATGTACAATATTCTCGCTTTCAAATAAACCACAGAACACCAAACTAATTCTTAACGGCAAATATCTGCGGCTAAATGACAACCCAAACTACTTGGGCGTCACATTTGATCGGCGCATGACATGGAAAAGTCAGATCGAGAGAAACCGAATGAGAGCCAGACAAAGAATGGCAATCATGAGGAAACTTGCTGGCACAAGCTAGGGAGCAGACGAAAGAATACTGAATAAACTGTACACTGGAAAGTGAGACCAGTTCTCGAGTATGGCATTGCGGCATGGACAACAGCAGCAAAGGCGAAGTTTGATAAAATTAGCAAACTTCAAAACCAAGCCATGAGAGTTATAACAGGAGGCATGAAGTCAACGCCAATTGTAGAACTTGAACAGATTACAAATCTGCAATCCTTGACCGACAGAAGAGACTGCAGAGCCCAGCAGCAAGCAAAGAAACTAAAAAGACTGACAGATCATCCAATTCATCAGAGGCTAAATAGATTTGGAAAAGGGAAACTAAAGCAGAGAAACTTTGCAGAAATAGCCAAAGCAAAGATGCGCGAAGACCCTATGAACACGACAACAACACCAAAGCCCATCCCTACTGTATGCAAACGCACATGGAAGCAGTATATCATTCCAGAGGTGGTAGAAAATATACCAGGTATTGGAAACAAGAACAGTCAGACTGAAAACGAAAGAAGAGACATAACCCCGGAGTACATAGCGGAAAACTACCCAAGCATGGACTGGACCCATGCATACACCGACGGTTCTGTAACAAACACAACACAGAATGGAGGGGGAGGTGTATTCCTGAGCCTACCAAATGGTAGAAAAATAACACTGTCAGTGGCAACTGGAAAATTCTCAAGCAATTTAAGAGCGGAGGCAGAGGCACTGAAGGCTGCAGTAGAAGCAATGCTCACAGGCGAAAGCAATGAAAGCCAGATAGTCCTGTTTACAGATACCCTGGCCGTAGTTACAGCACTAAAAAGGAAAGAACAATACAGAACTTAATGATTTAAGAGCAGTACTCTGTCAACTATGCCAGCAGTCCGCACCAAAAAAGAGTAGTGGTACAGTGGGTTCCATCCCACTGTAACATTCAACTCAACGAGGAGGCAGACAGACTGGCAAAAGAAGTTGCAAGACTACCACAACCAGATTCTAGTGTGACCTACGAAGAGTCCAGAAGGTTTATTATGGCCAGATACATGGCCAAATGGGAAACAGAACATACTGGCTACACAAAAAATGACGCCCATTACCAATTGAACAGAAGAGAGCAGGTCGTGGTCTTCAGACTCCGCACAGGCCACAACAGACTGAGGTACCATCTATTAAACAAACTGAAGAAAGGTGGCACTGACGAATGCACCTGTGGTACAAGGAAAATGACCGCTGAACATCTGCTGCAAAACTGCTCGACATACGAGGACCAGTAATTTTCTTTTCACAAGTCAGTGTGCGTTGGACTATGTTTTTATTTTTTCCCAGTCGGCTCAGTGCATCCGAATTCGTCGCATTTTATGGAAGGGTCTGCTTCCTCCTCCATTTTCAAAGGGTTTGCTTTCCTGCGGTAACGGCCGGTGCTGTGATTGGGGAGCGAAACCAGCACCTTCCGGTTGTGAGCCGTGTCAACAACCGTATTTAATTCTGCTGTTAACGTCAAACCAATCTGAGATACACAAGATGGTCAGACAGGGTTGCATTCTTTCACCATGCCTGCTCAACATATATGCAGAAAACATTATCAGGAATGTAAAGGCATACCCAATTTCTACAGACTTCGAACCTTTCACAATAGGAGGAAAGGAGATACTGGAAATACGATATGCCGACTACACAGTAATGTTCTAGAATAACGCCATGGGCCTGGAAACAATAATTATAGCAGTATAGAAACAAAGTGAAGCCCAGAATCTCCACCTGAATACAAATAAAACAAAGATAAGGACAACTGATAAGACAAAACTTCAACCTAAAATCGAGATAGCTGACGAAGAGATTGAAAATGTTGCACATTTTGAATATCTGGGATCAATCCTGAACAACAATGGAGACTGTACAAAGGAAATAAAAAGACGACTGACTATGGCAATGCAGAAGATAAGGAGTATGCTGAACCTATGGCATAATACAAACAAAGAACTAAAACTAAAGATCCTAAGAACATGCATTTTTCCTGTGACAACCAATGGATGTGAAACATGGACGATTATAAATGCAATAAGAGCGAAGATCGGTGCTTTTGAAACACAGTGCTACAGAAGAGTCATGAAAATTCTGTGGATAAAGAAAAAAAAGAAACAAATCCATCCGGCAAGATCTGAATGTAGAGGAAAATTGGCTCTTAAATGACGTAATGACCCGAAAACTGAGGTTTTTTGGACACGTCAAACGACACAACGGACTGGAGAGAGCGGTTATGGAAGGCATGGTCACTGGGAAGAGAAGCAGGGGCCGACCGAGAAGACGATGGACCCAGCACATCAAGGAAACGCTGGATTTGACCTTAGAGCAGGTAGGAAGACTGGCGAAAATTTGAGTTTCCTACAGACAGGCTGTCATGCGAGAGACCTTCTGCAAAGGACCTGCTACATGATGATGATGTTTATGTCAAAGGTCTCAGATTCATGACAGTCGGGTAGCATTATACATTTAATACCCACGTGAAAAGACCAAATCATGTTTAGTAGTTTAGGTGTGCAGTAAACTTTAGACAATACTTTCAAGAGAACCTCTCTGTTTACCAGGTCGAATGGGGACGTTGAGGCTATCGTCTAGTCAGAAAAAACACACTGATCAGACAATGTTAGCCAGGGTCAGGAGAAATATACCGGCCAAGACCCTCACCTGACAGAACGATAAGGATATCGTCTGGTCTGGCAAAACACACTGATCAGACAATGTTAGCCAGGGTCAGGAGAAATATACTGGCCAAGACCCTCACCTGACGGGACGATGAGTCCAACGTCTGGTCAGGAAAAACACACTGATCAGACAATGTTAGCCAGGGTCAGGAGAAATATACTGGCCAAGACCCTCACCTGGCAGGACGATGAGGCTAACGTCTGGTCAGGCAAAACACACTGATCAGACAATGTTAGCCAGGGCCAGGAGAAATATACCCTCACATGACATCCTCGTTGGTCGTCCTGGAAACGGGCTGTTGTCGAGGACAACCGTCTGGCTAACGAGGCGTGGTTCGACGTGATCTCCATAGTAGTGACCGATACGCAGAGGAAGTCAAGCATAGCACAACCGCCTGGAGGATACCGATCCACCTTCATCATCATACTTGGGATGTGAGGAAAGCTACGACAACCTGCCACTTAACGCCCTTTCAGGTCGCACAAAAGAATAACTTACTCATTGTGGACATTCGCAAACAACAACAACAACCAGGTCGAATGCCTTGGTAAGGTCGATGAAGGCAAGAGTGGTTTGTGTTTTTCTCTGCATTTCTCTTGCAGTTGTCTCAGAGAGAAGACACTATCAACCGTTTTCTGCGCGCGAAAACCGCACCGAGACTCTAGATACGACCTATCGGCCATCGTGCGCAGTCTGGTCAGGATGACACGAGCATACACTGCTCCTACAGTGTTGAGAAGCGATATTCCCCTATACTTCTTGCAGTCTCCCCCGCCGCCTCTTTTTGTTTTGTAAAGGTTTGTTGGCGTCTCTCATGTCCTGTGTACGATTTCTTCATCCCAATACTGTCTGATATGTTCGTACAGGTGTTAAAGAAGGATGGTTCTCCCAAATGTGATGATTTCTGCTGGAATGCCATCCTTTCGGGGACCTTTCCCACTGGCAAGCCCTCGATTGCTTTTTCCAAATCATGTATGCTCAGACAATACCTGCAGAGCCTCGATGTCGTTGAGAGCGGAGGCTGCCACTACGTTATTGCAGGTGTACAAGACTGAAAAGTGTTCGGCCATATCTTTATTTGCACATACCTGTCCAGAATAATCTCACCTGTCGCAGAATTCAGTGGAGCTGTAGACTTTCATGTAGGTCCAAATGCTTTCTTTATGCCCTCGTACATTCCCCTGTACATTATCAACCTTGGTTTTGCAGATGCCATCGACGGGTTGGCGGATTCAGAAGCAGAACTCCAGGAATTTGTCAGAAGGCTTGATGAAACAGCTCTTGACTATGGTATCGAGATAAACGATGGAAAGACACAATTAATGACCAACAACGCCGAGAGCTTCAACAGCAGGATAAAAGCTAACGGTCAGGAACTTGAAGTGGTTGACCGTTTTAAATATCT
This sequence comes from Ariolimax columbianus, assembly GCA_036924085.1. Lineage (NCBI taxonomy): Eukaryota > Metazoa > Mollusca > Gastropoda > Stylommatophora > Arionidae > Ariolimax > Ariolimax columbianus. The sequence continues at coordinate 70,999,670 of JAVGWX010000012.1, forward strand.
GGTGTCGATTGTCAGTGATAAAGGACCAAAATGTGAGGTCTTGGCCAGAATAGCACATACAATACCTGACCTGGCATTCTCCTGATGCTAAAGTGTCCGCTGTCGACTGTATATACTAAAAGAGTTTAATCCAGAAGTCATTTGCATACTTCCTTGCCAGTCTTTGTACTGTACTCTTTGCGGATTTGTAAGCCTTCAATGTCGTGCTGCTGGAGAACATCTTGAACTCCAGGTGAGTAAATTGGCGCTTTTTAATGGCTGGGGCAAGGATGACGGACCCACCCTCAAACTAGTCATTTCTGCGTGATACTTACTTACTTACTTTCCGTGTCCAAACACCATGTCACACGGCATGCGTCCAGTATTCAGCAACTTGAACTGCCTTGTCGTTCGCCTCCATCATGTCGTTCATGTCACAGGTTTCAGGGAGGTTGGGGCAGATCATCAGATGATCTTGGTCCTGAACTGCGCCCCATTCACATGTGTCGACATCTGAGTATCCCCATTTCTTCAAGTTCACTCTGCATCTTGAGACACCAATTCGAAGTCTGTTCATTGCCTTCCACACAGCGTAGGGCAGGTGGAGTCCAGGCGCAGCCTCTTCATTGAGCTCTATCCATGGATCTTGCATTGTTTCGCGCCACCTCTCGATGCGTCGACCTTCCGGGCTTGTCTGGATGGTCTCTGTCGATTTTAAGAAACTGTGTCTTGATTTAAGTCTTGTGGCTTGTTCCTGATGGCCAAACATCGGGTGTCTAGGGTCGTTTTCCGGTCTCCCTCGTTCGATTTCCGCAGCTACACCTATTCTTATATCAGGTCGTGCAATGCCAATTAAGGGATATATTTTGTTTGTGTGGATGGGTTCAAGGCACATCGACACTATCCTGCCCATCTCGTTCACTGCTGTATCAACTTGTTTTGCACGGGCGGAGTTTTTCCAGACTGGGGCTGCATATTCCGCTGGGGAATGGCACAGGGCAATCGCCATGTTGTGCCAGTCAATTTTCAGATAATGTTGTTTCTCGTATGTACCTTGCGCTTTGTCTCCCGGTGGACACGAAAGAAGCCTCCACGTTTGTCGTCCTCTGGAAACAACTATCAGTTGGCTAATTCTTTCAGCACCAAACCACCACCAATTTCTGCGTGATGCATATTGTATATATTACAAAAACCGAATAGTATGCAGAATGTATGGCACAATTCCACTTCTGCCTTCGTTTCAATTCCCTGCTACCAAGCCAAGAACAGATCTTTTCAAGTAGCAGGATGTAGTCCGGAGAACGGAATGCGTTGTCAAGGAATTAAAATTGAAGATTCTCAGAACATGCGTGTTCTCGGTGGTAATGTACGGATGCAAGACATGGCCCATCACACAAATATTAAGAACGAGGATCAGGGCTTTCAAGACAAAATGCTACAGAGGAATCCTCAAAATACCTTTGGTAAAGAAAATAACAAATAAAGCCATGCTGCAAGATCTGAGTGTGGAAGAGAACTAACTTATAAACCACGTTATGGATCAAGATGCTGAGCAGCGTATGAGCTGCAGCGGTCAGCGACCCATAGCTGACTGCTAGTGTCAGGGCCAGCGAACTAAAGCTGCCAATACCATTCTATACCTCCACGCGGTGATCCTGGATAACAGGCTGCAGCAAGGCAGACTGGCTAAGAAGAAGGGATCGAATGCTAACCCGGTACTAAAAAAATGCTTGCTGAAGTCGGATGTGTTGGATCGAAATGTGCAAATATCGCAGTCAAGCTGTAAACTGCGACACAACGCATTCTGTTCTCTGGACTACATTCTGCTACTTAAGCCCTTTCAGGGTTTGGTAGTGGGAGATTGAGAATGAACGAAGCCAAGCCATATACCACGTTATGTCTCGGAAACTGAGGTTTTTCGGCCACGTCAATCGCCATGACCGACTGGAAAAAATTGGTTCTGGGTGGCATTGCTCCAGAAAGACGAGGCAGAGGTCGATCAAGGAGTAGAGGGACACAGGACATCAAGGACACCCTAAACATGAACATGCTACCAGGCGGGTAGCCTGAATGCTGATCGAGATTCATATCGAATGGCTGTGACGAGTGCGACGTTTTGCCAAGGACACGCTAAGTGATGATGATGATATATATCTATAAAGTGTTGTTTGTTGTTGTTCATCCATCGTACTGGACGTGGACCACTTTGTCAACATTCACTGTTCGCACGGCGAGTTCGAAGATCGATAAATAAGTTTATATATTTAGGTGTTCGATTATTTCTCCATTGATGATCATATTTACTTGCCTATGTTGCTTGGCCATTGTCTTCGATGTGTTATTTTCGTGTCAATATCTTTTACTGTGCTAGTAATTTCAAGCAGTATTTGCCACGTCACTACCAAGCCTTCCACTATCTCCTGGTCATGTTGGGGATGAACTGAGGAGGGCACTCACTTGTCATGTCTGTCAGAAGTGGTCGACAAAAGACGGCGGTTTAAACCACCCATGTGGGCGTGGAGGGCAAGGAAAACCATCACATTCAATTCCCATAATCTAGAGATCTGAAATTGTGTACACAACCTCTACATGCTTAATCAAATGTTGACGCATCCAAGACATGTCATTCAGAAGCTTGTGCCGAAAAAGTAGTTTTTAAATAGTTACTTGCATCGACAGGGAGATCAGCAACCTAAAATCATTTTCAAAAAGACACCCACGTCCACTGAGTGGAATATCATGAACCGTTCAAGATGATGCAGGCGAAGAAATTGACATAAACATTTAAGTCAACATTGTAGGTTGACAAAAATCAATTGGAAAAAAACAACCAAAACGCCAATAGACCAATTCACCAATGAAACACATAATTAATTACTTATTAATTAATTAAATGCTTGTAGTTGCAAAAAAAAAAAACATGTCTTAGTATATAAATAAAGCTTTATTTTTACCGAAAAACGTAGTTTAAAAACATATATTTAATTGTTAATTTGTAACTGCCAAGAGTTATTTTTTGTGCAATGCGGGTACACGAGACCTCCGGGTTACCCCCCGCCTCTGAAAGGGCTAGGCGAAAGATCTCAACTTCCTTGGGACCATGGGTCGCTTGAAACTTGCGGGTTTCGAACGTGCGCCGTTTCGCGCTTTCGTTCGTTTCTTGAATGGCGAGCGCTTACTTCTCTGTCGTACTGGCGCCATTGTAATCCACAGCATACAGAATTGTGAAATCAAACGTGAGTCAAGAAAGGAAAGACTTGAGGGGAGATTGAGCCCATACCAATGTTCTGTTATTCAATAGTGTGATAAAATGAAGTTAACTGCGAAACCAACGGAAAACCACGAAGTTATTGTAAACCGACGAGCGCAATAATACATGACGTTATTCCACATTATCATTCAGTATGTGTCAATATACCATACTTATTTTCTGAAGATAAATAAATCTAAGAAAATAAATACTGAATTATAATTTAATTGCACAAGCTCTTAGGCGAAATATGCAGTGATTCTCAATGAGCTATATTTTATAGCGAAACCGGAAGTAGGTCTGTTAGAGGTGCTTGACCGACACCGTCATTTCCGGAGGCGAATAGTAAACCGGTGGACATCAAACTCCTGATGAGTTCGTCTTGTTATAAACATGGCGGAAGCAAAACACCATCAAGCTAATTACAAAGGATGGCTTTATAAGTGGACAAATTATTTGAAAGGTTACCAGAAACGATGGTTCGTTCTTCAGAATGGTCTCCTATCTTACTATCGGTAAGACGATGATGAACACACACAAAATTTAATAACATAAGCATTAATTAATAAGTCATATCATATACGATTAAGACAGGAGATCACATGAACCCAATTGCAGTTCTGAACTTTGCCAATTGGTCCACGAAGCATATAGTAAAACATTGTTTATTGTCTGTAAGAGGTGACTAATGAAATAGTGAACAGAGAATCTTGTATGATATTGAGGAGGGAGTTTATCGTCGTGGGCGAGATGCATGGTGATGTTAAAAGCAGTCTGCACAGCGACTGCTACAAATTAGTCGATCTAAATTTATCTGAAAGTCCTTGAACCACTCAAATATGCACTGTTTTCAAATACCCTTTTTAGCTCACCTTGCCGAGTGAGTATTGTGTGCTGAGTTTAAATTAAAGCTCTAGAAATACCTCCCCAAATATTGTGTCGTACAATACAGGAGATAAAGAGTAAATAACTAACTTTATCCAAGGGTTCAGAAGCAGCTACAAGTCATTCTGCCAGAAAAGAAAAAGATAATGTTATTAAGTTATTGGCATGAAATGTACTTATGATGTTTGAGATAATCAAACAGCAGAGCAAATGAAGAATCAAAGTGACATTTAATCTGATTGGGTAGACTTTACAGACTGACATACATGTCTCTGCGTTCTCATAATGCTTTTATCCTCACCACCAAATGTACAAGTTACATAGTATACCAACAGAAGAAAAGGATGATCAATTCAATCAGATAACCACCAACCTTAGCACAAGATGATAACTATAATAAAAACAGACGAGCAAAGTTGTGTTTCACTTTCGGATACAATCTACTACAGGCACATGTACACAAATTTGAAGATTAATAATTCAGCCATGCCAACAGGCACGCTATACTGAACAGCACAGTGTACAGAAAATCCATGCTGCCGAAGATGGATGTGTCGGACTGAAAGGTGTAAATATTGCAGCAAGCTGAAAACGAGCGACCCAACACATTTCGTTCTCTGGACTACATCCTACTACTTGCAAAGCCCTGTTCAGGGCTTGGTAGTGGGAGATTGAGAACGAACTCAGAAGAGGAGGAAGAAGAACTGCCATGAATATGACGTACTGATAAAGACCCACTGGCCCAGAGAAACAGCATTGGAAGAGACACTTTATGGACTTGTATGTGAACTACAAACAGCATTGCAGATATAAACATTACATTTTAAAGCGAACGAAAGAAGAAGAAAACTGACATATGGCGAAATGTTATATATTCACTATATTCCATTCATCCTGAAAAGGATGTGTGGGTTACATGAGGCTACGATATCTCTGTCTTTTGGCCAGACACATCTGGTTTCAGCAAATAATTTTTTGGGACCTAGTTTACATTCCCTGGACAGGTACTACAACTTTCCAGAAAAGACCAAGTTACATACTACATCTCTGAACTGGCCACAACAGAAAGAGACACCATCTGTACACCAAATTCAAGATAGGTACCATCGATCTATGTTACTGCAGCCTGGCAGACATGACAGCAGCACATGTGCTTTAGGACTGCCTCCAGCACACAGATTTGAGGAAAAGGATGTGTCCCACACCGATTTTCCTCGAAAAGAAACTACGGCAGTATTGAGACCATAAATTTTAAAAATTAATGAGCAATAAGTGCAGAATAAGATTAAAGTAGTTTTATTAGGGTGCATGTAGTGTTTCAAAGGTGCATGTAGTGTTTCAGAAGGGGGATGTAGTGTTTCAAAGGTGCATGTAGTGTTTCAGAAGGGGGATGTAGTGTTTCAGAAGTGCATGTAGTGTTTCAGAAGGGGGATGTAGTGTTTCAGAAGGGGGAATGTAGTGTTTCAGAAGTGAATGTAGTGTTTCAGAAGGGGGAATGTAGTGTTTCAGAAGTGCATGTAGTGTTTCAGAAGGGGGATGTAGTGTTTCAGAAGGGGGAATGTAGTGTTTCAAAGGGGGATGTAGTGTTTCAGAAGGGGCACGATCACAAAGTTGGGCTACATAACTCTCCTCCCTTCTTCTTTTGCTCCAATAGAAACATGGGACCACTACACATTTGGTCTTCTTGTAGGTGACATGCCAAAGCATTTATTGTGTGTTTGCAGTTGTGGTTACTGTATGATACGATGCCGTTGCCAGTCCCATACACAACCCTCCTTAGCTCTCTTTTATAACATGCACATTAGTCAGCTTCTCCCAAGGTTCACATAGGGAAAATAAATTAAATGTTGTGGCATGTTGTTGTTCTTCGTCAATCGTCCTGAAGGAATCAAGATACTGAGCAGCGCATAAGCTGCAGTGGTCAGCCACCCATAGCTGACTGCTAGCGTCAGGGCCAGCGAACCAAAGCTGCCAAGACCCTTCTAAACCTCCACGCGGTGATCCTGGATAACAGGCTGCAGCAGGCTAAGGAGAAGGGATCGAAGAGGGAATGCTAACCCGGTACTAAAAAAATGGTTGCTGAAGTCGGATGTGTTGGACCGAAAGGTGCAAATATCGCAGTCAAGCTGTAAACTACGACACAGCGCATTCCGTTCTCTGAACTACATTCTGCTACTTAAGCCCTTTCATGGTTTGGTAGCGGGAGATTGAGAATGAACGAAGCCAAGCCATTCGTCCTGAAAAGGACGTTTGTGACATTGTGTTGTAGTTTACAGCTAAGCTGTGATATCTGCACCTTTCAGCCTGATGCTTCCAGCTTCAGCACAGTATTTTTCATACCTGCATTGCCTTCTCTCTTCGATCTCTGGCTGCATTCTGATTCCTAGATGTCACTTCACTTGAAGGTGGAATAGTGTCTTGGTCAATGAGTCACTGACCCTAATGCGAGCATCCAGCTCATTCACTGCTGCATCTTCGGACCCGTGATGTTGAAATCTAGTCCTCTTGAATTCCTAACTCTTGACTGTATTTCTCCGGTTGTTGTTGTTTCGAATGCCTACAATGAGAAGGTTTACTCTATTGTGCGCCCTGAAAAGGACGTTAAGTTACAAGTTGCAGAAGCTTTCTTCACATTCCAAGCGTGCTGATGAAAGTGGACCGGAGTCGTCCAGGCTGTTGTGCTATGCTTGGCTTCATCTATGAGTCGCTCAGTACTACGGGGATCACATCGATTCCTCACCTTGTTAGCCAGGCTTTCATGAGAACATCCCATTACCAGGGAGGGCTACAAGGAAGCTGAGGTGAGGGTCTTGGCCAGTATGTTTTACCTGACTAACATGTTTGATCAGTATATTTTGCCTGACCAGGCATTAAGTCTTCCTACCCGTATTTCTCTCAGTATTTATATTCCAACATGTACCTAAGAAGTTGAACCTCGACCCTCTGGCTGTAGAGTAATGCAATGTTTCTCATGCCTAAGTACTGTGAGGATCATGATTAATCACTACTTCATTCGGGCTTTAGTAGCCTATTTCCAGGAGCACAAGAAGGACATAAAGTGGGGGTCTTGATCCTTATTCTGTCAGTCAGACTGCACAGGTTTAACCAGTTTCCAGGGCCACCACTTGGAGACGGAACAGTTCTGGTTCTCTGATGCAGGCTATGGGTCATTGACTGCTGTCATCTCGTTCACTGCATCTTTTTCACCCCAACCAGGTTCAATTTCCAAGTTGCTATTGCTTCACTTTATTATTGGAATCTTGGTATTCAAACAGCCATGTTTAATGTCTGTTGCCAGGTAGCCAAAGGCTTAGACTATGCGCAGTATGTATTTTAGAACTTCCTGCGGCTTACTGTGCCTAGGAGAAGATACAACTAATTTTGGTAGATTTTTAACTTGAATTTTGTCTTGGCAGTGGCCGTTAAGCCTACTCTTTTCGATTTCTAACTGCCAAGAGATTTTTTAAGTGCTCGATACTGAACACAGAAAGCCGATCTCACTGCCAAGAGATAAGGGGAATTTTTACCAGAAAAATGAAAAAATATCGGCCTCCACCGTGATTCGAACCCATGATTTCCGGCACAAGAGGCGGACACCTTACCTTGAGACCACTGAGCTATTTTATTCTGTTTTATGTATATGTACGTACATACGTATGTATATATATATATATGCTTGGAAAAATACTTATCTTTTCTGTTGTCAACTTTCTATACGCAGAACTGAAAATATTTTTCTCTACAGGAACCAGGCAGAGATGGCCCACACATGTCGTGGCACCATCAACTTGGCAAATGCTGTCATCCACACAGAGGATTCCACAACCATTGTCATCAGCAATGGGGGAACTCAGACATTTCATCTCAAGGCTGCCACTGAGGTTGAACGTCAGAAATGGATTATGGCTCTTGAGCTGGCCAAAACAGAGGCCAGGAAGATGGTGGATGCTGGTATGTTTGTTTGTAATACTCTTAATGTGTGTGCTGTGATAACTGCTTGCCCAAAGGGGCGCAAAGAATAGTCACATTGTAGCCTGTCAGGCATGTCAGTGTTGACTAAGGAGGAATGGTGGGGGTAGGAGGGATGTTGAACGGACACTCCTGTCACGTAGAAACTATATTGAACCTATAGAAACTATATTGAACCTATAGAAACTATATGCCGCTAGAAAAATTTAAGAGGACTCTGCACTTTTGGCCAGAAAACTTACACTTCACGGTAGAAGGGTAGTGACTAAGTAAGTAGTAGCAAGATTACTATATAGGGGAACTGAGTGGTCTCGAGGTAAGACATTGGGTGTTGAACGTTGCGGGTATAAATCACGGTGAGACTGGGATTATTACTTACTTACTACTTACTTAGTCGCTCCTCTTCTACTGTGAGGTGTAGAGGTGGGATTATTTCACATGGATATTCTAGTATTTCCCCATATCTCTGGCTAATAGAGATCGGACGACCATGTGCAGTGTCGTGCACATTAAAAATCCATCGGCAGTTGGAAATTGAAAAGAGTAGTCTTAATGGCCGCTGCTGGCAAAATTAAAAAATGATGTAAAAAATCCACCCAATCTATTGCAGGAACATCACCGATGTTATGGAATTCATTCATTGAACTGAGATTCTCCAAAAAATATGGAGAGGAACAGAGCGCTTATGGGTTTAAACGTGTGCAATGGTGTTGATTCTTCAACGAAACTAAACTAAGATAACTATAGGTATCATAAATTTCCTAAAGTGTATGTCTGTCCATGGGTGATCCAGTCAGTGCAGCTTTTATTGACGTACGGGGCACCTGGCCGTCATTCATAAAGCAGGTATTAGTAGTTCACATGACATCATTGAAAGCTGTTGAGGCGGATCCCGCAAATATTTTTACCTTGTAGTAAATGGCTACCCTTCCGCTGCGGAATCACAGAAATCTGTATGGTGATGTTATAATCCATTTAGCTGTGAGCTGGCAGCTCTTGACAGCCCAATGTCTCCCGAACAAAAGCACACGTTCTCAATTGTTGTAGTGATGTGGTGGGGTGTGGTGGTAACAGCAGGTTCCGCAGATCAGCCAGCCTTGGGCAAAAAGTCAGAAGGTGCAGAGTTTTCAGGGAGTACAAAAGTGTAAACCTACTTATTGGGGTCATTCCAAACAAACAAACAACACGTACTCAAAGCTTGTCTCCCATTTACAATTTGCTTACATATGAGGACTATCTGGTCTGCGTAGCTGGGCGGCAAGTTAGTCCAGTGTCCACTTGAGACAAATAGGTGCAAGTCTGAGTCGATCCGCGGGTCAAGAGAGTGAATACTTCGATAAACATAACTTGAGTATCAATTCTAAGTCCCGCCCCATTTGTCAGTGGCTGGGCATGGTTTCAATCACTTGGTTAATCTTACTAGGGGCGTTCAAGTCAAACTGCTCCATTTTTTAATTTGTAAGGGTAAAAAATGTGTTTTTCAAGTAGTAAAAATGCCAATTATTTTTTTATATAATCTCTTGCAACGTTTATGCACTTATCCCAATGTTTAAGTAATGATTGAAAAGTTTAAGTAATGATTGAAAAGTTTAAGTAATGATTGAAAAGTTTCAGCATAGAAAGATTTGTCAGTATGTCTGGACCAATCCAGGACAGCCTGTTTCACTTTGTCATCAGTGCTGAAATGATTCCTGAATTCTTTTAGGAGTCACAGCGAGTGGAAATTGCTTGGAGCGAGGCCTGGGCTGTAAAGTGGATGTGGTAATCCAGGACAGCCTGTTTCACTTCGTCATCAGTGCTGAAATGATTCCTGAATTCCCAGGAATTCTTTTAGGGGTCACAGCGAGTGGAAATCGCTTGGAGCGAGGTCTGGGCTGTAAAGTGGATGTGGTAATCCAGGACAGCCTGTTTCACTTCGTCATCAGTGCTGAAATGATTCCTGAATTCCCAGGAATTCTTTTAGGGGTCACAGCGAGTGGAAATCGCTTGGAGCGAGGTCTGGGCTGTAAAGTGGATGTGGTAATACCTACCAGCCAAGTTGCTGCAGTTGGCACATAGTGCAATGAGCCGTATGAGATTATCTTGCAGGAGCAGTACACCCTTTGTGATTAAACCGGGCCGAGGGGACGGCGTGGCTAAGTGGCACGGCTCACAATCCGAAGGTGCTGGGTTCGATCCCCATCACAGCACCGGCCGTTACCCCGGGGAAGCAAACCCTTAGAAAATGCAGGAGGAAGCAGACCCTTACATAAAATGCATGCTGAAGTCGGATGCACTGGGCCGACAGGCCCAAAATAGAAACCACAGTGCAACGCACACCACCTTGGGGATTAGAGAAAATAAGGCGAACGCAAAAAAAAACAAAACCAGGCCGACTTTTCCGCAGGCGCTTATGCACATCATTTAAAATGCGTATGTACTGTTCACTGTTGATAGTGGCACCACGGGGTAAAAAATCAACATGAATGATGCCAAGTTTGTTACAGAAAACACTCGCCATCACTTTTTTGGGTTGAGAGCCACTACAGCCAGGATCATCACTAACGGATGTACGGCCTTCTCTAAAATGTTTAGACCCTTCAAATGTCTTACTGCGGCTGTGTCTCATCACCATATTGTGATTGCAGTCTTCAGTAAATTTTCTCAGATTTCACGCTTTCTTTCACAAGAAACTTCATCACAACATGCTATGCCATTTAAGTACTAACAGTGTTGTCCGCCATTTTTATTCATCTGTCGCGTGACTGGCCCATAGCAAGTGGGCCACCTAGCAGTTATAGGGCACAAGTACCCCTAACTAATGATAGTAGTTTCAGCATGCTATAATCAATTCAGGTAGAACTAGAACAAAAAGTCCCAGTTTGATTTGAACGCCCCTCGTATTATGACTGCACGACTTCGGAACAACCATTCTTAATTTTTCATGTCTCCCAAACTATCCCCAGGATAACAATCCCCTATCCTTCTAGTGAACAGTAATAGTTTTGACAACTCAAAACAATGACCTGATTTAATCAGCCTTCTCGCTAACCTTTGACCTGGGCTCATCCCCCCTCTTGTTGTCCAGCTTGACACATAATAGTTCAGCTGTTAGAACAGTGATAACTTCTGCCTAAGATTCTAAAGTGTGATCTGGATGAGGATCTAATAATCTCTTCTTGACCTTCGGTGGAAATAGCTTTGGCAATAACAGGTTAGAATAACTTTGCAAACTTTACTTAACCTCTCTACTTGATTCTGGACAATGACAAGTTACAGTTTGGCCTCAAGGTTTTACAGTTATTTGTCTGAGAATCTCTCAAAATGGGTGAAGAGAGATCCCCTTGTTCCCCCTAGGGACCAATGACTTGGTCACTTTTACCTAAGCACCACCTCCCCTCCCCCTCCCTCCCTGGGAACCCTGACTCTGTCACTGGGTTCAGATTCTCGTAACAGTTGTATCCCTATAGGAAGTAAACCCATCTTAATAATGCATGTTGAGGTTTAAAACTCAGTACAACGCACATCTGTAAGTAGCAGAACGTTTCTTCTTACAACCACCAACCTATATGGCTGGTGTAAGTTTCTTGGTAGGTGTGCAGTACGGTAGGTTGCCATTACTTTCTGTGTGTAGAGAAACGGGGGGAAAAACCATTCCTGTCAAACTGGACACAAGCGTGATTTGATCCGGGTGCATTGGGATTGTGAAATGGACTTATCACCCCTAGGCCGCGCAATCTCCACAACGTACATTGCTTTATGAATATCAGCTAGCACCAAAAAAATAGTGCTTCCAAAATGACCACTGGAAGAACAAGCAAAATGCTTTGGCCCAGGCTTCCTGGTAATGGCGCTATCCTCCAGCTGAAATTAAAAAGAACAAGGAGGAGAGTTTGAAACCTTTTTTTTTTTTTTTTTAAACAAACTTAATTTCTTTTTTAACAAATGGAGAAAAAAATTCTTCTTATTTCAAAATTAAAGGTCAGTCACATTTTGGCTGCATAGTTACACTGTTTTTCTGATACTTTGGCGAGTACAGCTATATTGGAGGGCGGGAGATCGATGGACCGAGCCGATATTCTAAATGCCGTTAGGGAAATTGGCTGGAAAGAAGATTTGGAATTTGATCCAGAATCAACATCTTGGCGCGACTGGTTGAATTGAGTGTGAAACGTGGGGCGGCAAGGAAGAAACACCATACGGGGATCCATAGACTACTGGTTAACCAGCACAGGACCGGAATGGTCCGTTATCACGTGCTGGCAGACATACTGAGAATGAGATCTGAGTGAGTATGGACTTGTCCCTGGTGCGATGAAGATGATTCTACGAATAACTATGCAACTGCTTTTCTATATAAACTGTTTTAATAGTTTCACTTGTTTCTATATAAACATTCACTGTTTTCATAGTTACATTGTTTCCATGTAAACAGTTCTTACTGTTTTCAGTGGTATACAGTTCAGGCAAGTAGATGTGGTGCTTGATGCTCTTGGTTAATACTTTCTTTTTTGGTTATTCTGTTGAGTTGGGTCATTTTTATTTTATTTGTCAGCGGTGCTGATTGGATGTTTCTGATTATGGGCTTCATTTTTACAGAAAGCGGTGAAACATTTTTTTTATTAACGAACTAGAGAATGTGCAATTCTGGGGTGTCCAGACTTTTGCTGGTTGACATTCAGCCTATTCCACAGTTTGTTACTGGGGCTTGAAAGAGGAGCAAGTAGCCAGTCTGGCATGTGTAAGAAGCTTCTGGGAGGCCATACAGCGAGCCAACCATTACTGTACAGAACCAATGTCCGAGGAAGTCGATAGTTTCGCTTACTTAGGCAGTACCATCACCAGAGGGGCAAAGCTCGACACTGATGTCAACAGCAGGGTTGTTATGGCAAGCTCTGTTTGAAAAGCTGCAGGCAGGTCCCGATCTAGTTCTTTCGCCTTTCTGTCAAAAATGATTTTTGCAGCACTTTATATTTAATTATAAATAATTATTGCAAAATGTAATTTTTGATAGTGAATGACATTTTTTGTGAGTATTTGTTGAATAAAAAAAGCCTTTTATTTTATAAAAGGTTTATATTAATTTTTAAAAATTGCAACAGAACAAAATTAAATATATAGATAAGATGAAAATAAATTTCAAAGTAAAATTATCGTAACTTTTAACTAATTATAAACGCTTTGCCATTGAAGAACTATAGTTTTTACATACTCTGATTTTTTTGGAGTGATTTTAATTTTCTCTCTCAATTCTTCTCCCCCCCCCACCCCCCAAAGTGCCATTCTGGGCAGTTGCCCTGCTTGCACCCCCCCCCCCCCCCAGATCGGGCCCTGGCTGCATGCAAACCAACAAGACATCAGTGTCACCACCAAGATAAATGTATTGTGTTTTAGTGTTAATCACTCTGTTGCATGCCTGTGAAACATGAACAGTTTATAACAGACATGTCAGACAACTAAATCGTTTTCACATGAGCTGTCTGCGTATGCCACTTAGGATCAGGTGGCAGAACAAAAGGATCTAACTCTGAAATTCTTAGAAAGTCAAACATGCTGGGCATACATAGGCTTCTGCAAAAAGTCCAGATAAGATGGAGGGAACATGTTGTTTGCATGTCTGATTAGTGCCTTCCCAAGCAGATGCTATATGGGGAGCTCGGAGCAGGCACATGCTCGTTGAGGGTACAGAAGAGACATTACAGAGACTCCAAACTACACAAGCACTGACTGGACCCATGCATACGCTGACGGTTCTGCAACAGAAAATGGAGGGGAAGGGGTATTTCTGAGTCTAACGAACGGTAGAAAGATAACACTGTCAATAGCAACTGGAAAATTCTCAAGCAATTTCAGAGCGAAGGCATTGAAAGCTGCAGAAGAAGCAATGCTTATAGGCGAAAGCGATGAACGCCAGATAGTCTTTTTTACAGATGCCCTGTCCCAGCACTAAAAAGTCAAAAAAAATACAGAACTAAATGATTTAAGATCAGTACTCAGTCAACTATGCCAGCAGTCCACACCCAAAAGAGTTGTGGTACAGTGGGTTCCATCCCAATGTAACATTTAAGGCAGCGAGGAGGCAGACAGACTGGCAAAAGAAGGTGGAAGGTTACCACAACCAGATTCTAGTGTGACCTACAAGAGTCCAAAAGGTTTATTAGGGTCAGATACGTGGCCAAATGGGAAACAGAGCATACTGGCTACACACACAAATTATGCTTATTACCAGTTGAACAGAAGATAGCAGGTCGTGGTCTTCAGACTCCGCACAGACCACAACAGACTGAGGTACCATCTATTCAATAAACTGAAGATAGGTGCTACTGGCGAATGCACCTGTGGTACTGGGAAAATGACCCCGGAACATCTGCTGCAAAATTGCTTGACATACGAGTACCAGAGAAAGTACATATGGCCAACACTAGACAAGCTCTATAGCAGCATCGACGGCCTTAGGATGATCGCTGCTTTCTTTGAACAAATTCAAGTTGACATCTGATGGCGTACGAATAAGAAAATTTCTCTGAAAAGCTTCAACATTGATGCCACCTCCTGGGAGATGCTTGCACAGAACTGTTTCACCTGGTGAGCTAGCATCACACAAGGTGCTCAGATTGCAGAGGAAAATACCATTGTTGGTGCTTAGAGAAAACAAGCCACCCGAAAGTACAGAACGCACAATGACTCCACAGTCGACTCTTTACGTGTATGCCCCGGGTACAGCAAAGTCTGCTGTGCCAGGATTGATCTTTACAGTCAAATTACAGCACATGTCTGATGCTGTCGCCATCTTTGCTTGCGATAGGCAACTATTACTATTATTGTAAGAGGCGACCAATTGGGGTTGGGCATGGGACTGACTACCGCATCCTGTAAAAATTTAAGTCACAAAAACTTCAGATGTAGCCAGGTTAGCTTTTGATGACAGGCTTGAATTATTTGAAGACATGCTCTACAGGGAGCTGTAAAGGTATTAGTTGGTGAACAGTATTGGGCCTCCACTCTGCTTTTGTTAGTGTTTGTAACTATTAACCCTCTAGTTTCCACTTTCTTTTTATTATGTCACAAACATTTAGCCAAAGTTTTTATTTTTGGGTTCACCAGTTGTCTTGTAAATCCATGAAATTGCCACAAAGCACTGATAGTGTTCCTAACCAGATCGGCATATCTGTTAGTTTCCACTACAAACGTATTTATAACATCTACATAAACTAACTAAACAGATCTACTTCAGAAAAATCTGTTGCAACAACTTAACTTCATTACAATCAATAATGAAATAACCTTCCAAATCCCTGTGAAACAGAGACAAAATAGTTTAAGTCAATCTAGCCATCTTGTTGTTTTCAAGATTGGGGAAAGTGGCCTCATTTTTGATTATAGCAAAAACCGGTGTTAACGCAACGAATACATCAGTAGTGTCATCTAAAGCAGAAGTGGATATATTGAGGTCGATTTAGATCAAATTAGAGAATCGTCTGTGAGCTGGCAAATCCAGTTTAATGTAGATAAATGTACATGGGCAGATCCAACATGGAACATAATTACAGAATGGGCGAGAACATTAGAATGATAGAAAAGGGACCTAGGGGTTATAATAGATCATACAGGTAAAGTGAGTGAACAAGTTTTGGTAGTGCTGTTTAAACCAGACGTGACATCATCATGTGCATCGTACATATGTTCACTAGTTGCAGTTTGGTCCGGTTTCATTTTAACACGCCTCGTATATAAATATATATTGGTGACACACCTGTTGCACCCATCAATGGTTGTTTACTGAACACCTTTGAAGCAATGATAAATGTCAGCTTATATATGTGAATAACTTTCTGGTCAAAATAATTATAACGTTCTAGTCTAGTTAGTACAGAGCATCTGATTAGTGTAGTGCTTTGAGCAGTCGATTTACGCTGTAAAGGTACTGGGTTCAGCTCCCGTTACTGATATGTTCCAGGTTATTGGGCTGTAAATTGATACCTTCTTAGTTCGTTCTCAATCTCCCCCTACCAATCCCTGAGAATGGCTTTTGCAAGTAGCAGGATGTAGTCCGGAGAACGGAATGGGTTGTTGTGGTTTACAGCTTGACTGAGATATTTGCACCTTTCGGTCCAACACATCTGACTTCAGCAGGCACTTTTGAGTGTCGGGTTAGTCTTCCCTCTTCGATTCCTTTTCCTTGGTCAGTCTCCGCTATTGCAGTCTGTTATCCAGGATCACCGCGTGGAGGTGTAGAAGGGTTTTGACAGCTCTGGTTCGCAGATCCTGATGCTAGCAATCAGCTATGAGTCTCTGACTGCTGCAGCTCATGCACTGCTCAGCATCTTGATCCCAATTGGTACCTTTATAACTGTTAGAGAAGAAAAGAAATGAGGAAAGGAACTGGTCACTCCCCCACCTCAAACGATGGTCTTGTACAAAAAGTATCCAGCACTCCATCCCTGATAGCAGTGCATCCAGAACGGTCAAGGCGATGCAGAAGACTAACAGATTCCTGTGAACAATAATGAGAATAAAGTTACAGGACATGTGGGAAATGACCTTTTTCTGCATTCAGGCATTTTGGTCATGTTAGATCTGTAGTCCTGTTGCTAGGACGAAGTCCACAGTCCTCTCCCGATCCTGGTGGCAGCTCCACAACTTCTGCGTCATTTCAGATCTCTTTGGCCAAGTTTGGCATCATGGGTCTCTGTATATTGGGCAGTCCTGTAAGATGTGTTCAGGGATCTGGACTCAGTCTCCACATGAGCTGGTATAGGTGACCCAATAGTCCGCAGTGGCCTGTTCTCAGGCGAAAGATGGTGGTTTACTGTTGTCTGTGTAGATGGTGGACTGGATCATTTCTATTGCTCACGTCCATGTCTTTCTTCCATTTTGATTTTTACTGATTGTGGATAATAGTTTTTGCCTCTTGGTAAGACAGTGTGGAAAAGCTGTGGATAAATGATCTGTGGGAAAAGGAATCAACAATAACCACGGGAACTACAAAATAGGAGACGAAAATATGGCTGGAAAAGACATACAGTGAGGAAGTTACCTTCCAACATAGCCAGACAGGCTTTGTTGGAATCCACAAGGGAAGAAAATGTAGATAAGAAAATACATGGGAAAGAGAATATGAGAAGAAACTACTATTAAATGGTTGAACCTGAAGAGTGACAGAAAGAGCGCCTAGGACAGTGTTTAGTGGTGGGATGTGGTCAGTGGCATGTGTACTGAGAGGAGTAATGTTCTTTTATTGAGTTGACACTTAGTGGGTGAATACCTCCTCATAATGTGCAGCCCTACATATATAGACAAAGATAGGCAGTCTGCCTAGGGGAAAGACCATGCTCGAAAAACACTGGGGAACCGGCGAAGAGCCGAAACGCAGTCTCCTTCGTGCACCTCACCAGGCTAGAAACATAACATCGGTTGATCTAAGAAGAAGACTGCGGTAAAGAAAGACATTCATGAATATATTTTGTAAATCTATCCTTGCATTGTGTACTCTTATGGCTGGGTTTCACGGGGGAAATTTATAAGGAGGGATAAAGGCTACTTGTCCTTTCAGCCACCACATAATGTGAAGGCTAGTTTTTATTTCACCCCAGATATAAAGAAATCTATGCCTTACCAAGGTTTTGAAACCATGTCCTTTTGGTTCTAGAGACTGGTGGCCAAACTGCACAGCCACACACTCTTGAATACAGGAATCACAGATTAAATATGTTTTTACAGAAGTGAACAAGCAATAGAATATTGTATCTTCTAGTGTTAGTTTTTGTTCCAATATCTGCTTTTCTGGATATCTATATATACAGTTTAGAAATGCATTTTGCATAAGGAACAAACTTACTTTCAGTGGTATATATATATAAATATATATATATATATCATCATGTAGCATGTCCTTTGAAGAACGTCGCTCCCATCACAGTCTGTCTGAAAGAAACTCGTTCCCTTGTCAAAACACCAGCCTCCGCCACAGTCATACTCAGGCATTCCTGGATATCTTGGTGCCATCGTCTTCTTGGTCTACCCCTTCCTCTTTTTCCTGGCACCAAATCTTCCATCACCATTGTGTCTCTTGATGTGACCAAAGTACTTGCATTTTCTAGCCAAAATGGAATTGATAAACCAGTTCTCTTCTATGCTCAACTCTTGCAGAATGTCTGCATTTGTTTTTTTCTCTGTCCAGGGTATTCTGAGGATCTTTCTGTAACATTTTGACTCGAAGGATTTGATTCTTTGTCTAGAAGTTTTGGTAATCGTCCATGATTCACAGCCATAAGCTGCCACAGGAAAAACACAGGCTCTCAAGACTTTTACTTTTAACATTTTGTTGGTGCCCTGTCATAATTTCTTCAGGCTGTTCAGTCTCTGCATTGCCATAGCTAGTCTTCTTCTGATTTTTTTCGAGCAGTCACCATTTTTGTCAATTCTGGAGCCCATTATTCAAAATGTGTGACCTGATCTTTTGCCTCACCACCCACTGTAAATTTATGTTGACATTGTGTTTTGTCGGTGTTCATAATCTTTGTTTTATTTATGTTTATGAACAGGTTTTAATCTTTAATATGTCCATTAACGGCTGAAAGTAGCTGCTCTAGCCCTTTTGCACTTCTTGATAGTATCAGTGTGTCATCTGCGTATCGTAACTCTGAAATCTCGTACCCCCAATCGTAAATGGGTCGAAACTTTCCATGTTCACATCTTCTCGAACATTTCTCATTATACATTCTGCATATATGTTGTACAGATAAGGTGAGAGGATACATCCCTGTTGGACTCCCTTTTGTACTGCAAACCAATCTGAAGTTTTCCCAGATACTCGGACAGCGGATTGTTGATCTTGGTATAATGTTTCAATGAGATGGACTATGTGCAAAGGAAACCCCATTTTCTTCATGATTCTCCACATATTTTGATGTTTTACCGTGTCGAAGGCCTTAGTGTAATCAATGAAACATGTGTACAGGTCTACATTAAACTCTACATTTTTCATAGATATTCCTTAAATTGAATATGTGGTCCCGGGTCCCTCTGTCTGTACTACAACCTGCCTGAACTACGTGAATTTCAGATTCAAACCTTTTCTCTATCCTTCTTAATAGGATTCGCAAGAGTATCTTGCTAGCGAAACTGATCAGCGCGATAGTTCGGTAGTTCGTGCACAGCTTCAGTCTGCCTTTTTTGGTGAGGGGAATATAAATTGATGTCTTCCATGCTTCTGGCCACTCTACGCTGTGCCATATCTGTTTACACAGCTTGTGATAGACTCGAGCACATGCCTCCCCTCCTGCTTGTATTAACTCTGCTGGGACATCATCGCATCCTGGGGACTTTAAATTTTTCAGGCTTTGTATTGCAGAGCGTACTTCTTCCAATGTTGGTTCAGGTTCTTTCTCTTCCTTTGGTAGGATTGTAACTGAGCGTTTTGTGCTATCTCCACACATGGTTCTGCAGTACTCTCTCCATCTGTTCAATATGTCCTTGGTTTCTGTTAATGTGTTATCCTCTTTGTCATTTATGACCTGTGGAACCGGACAGAACTCCCTTGTCAGTGTTCTTATTGCTTTAAATGCATCTCTCTCTCTGCCTTGTTGCTGTAGGTTTTCTATATCCTTACACGTTTCTAATATGTATCTTCTTTTATCTTTTCTTATTTCTCTTCTAACTTTTCTTGCGCAGTTTTTATATGCTGTGTTGGTACTCTTACTTACCATTTGTTTTAATTGTTGCCTTTCTGCAATGAGTTTCTGTTTCCTCTGTTATGTAGCTCTGTGTCTTGTGCGACATCTTGGGAATCATTTCTTCCGCTGTCGAGATCAAAATATCCCTTGCGTACGATGTCAACTCCTCAGATGTAATCTCTTCCTGTACCACAAGCAACGCCTCAAATTTGTTTTATACTTTGATGTTGTCTTCAGTAGGTATTGCTGATACATCGAAGCGTATTGGCTGGCAACCTTTGTTGATCCTACATAGTCTTGTTTGGAAAACTGCAAACAGTAATTCATGGTCTGTATCGCAGTCTGCTCCTGGCAGCGTTTTTGTTGCCAGCATATTTGATCTCCATCTGTGTTGCACTAGGATGTAATCTATTTGGTTTCTGCTGTTGCCATCAGGGGAGGTCCACGTGTATAGTCTACGGGGATATTGTTTGAAGAAGGTGTTGGCAATGGAGAGGTTGTTTTCCGTGTAGAATTCAACCAGTTTTTCTCCTCGCTCATTTCTGTGTCCCAATCCGAAAGGTCCTTGAACACTTCTCTCCTCTTCGACTCTTTCCTCTCCGACTTTCGCATTGAAATCGCCAATGATGATCAAGATATCTCTTTTTTCAACTTTGTCCATCGTTTCTTGCAAGGTGTTATAGAAATCATCCATTTCGCAATTGTCTGCTGCTGATGTCGGTGCATACACTTGAATTATTGTTAAATTTCTAGTCTTTTTCTTTAGTCTGATTACAATTATTCGGTTGTTGACTGGATTGTAACCGAGTAGTGAAGGTGCCGTCTTTTTTGACAGAATGAAGCCGACCCCGCTTTTTTCGCCCTTGTCCATCCCAGAGTATATGAATGTTTCTCCTGAGGAGCTGGTACAGTGCCCTTGACCAGCCCATCTGTTCTCAGAGACTCCAAGAATCTCTATCTTGGTTCTCTTCATTTCTCTTCCGATCATGAACAACTTGCCCTGGTATAGGCTCCTGACGTTCCATGTGCCTATTCTTAGTTTTGTTTTTAGTCCAATTTCAGAGTTGTCCACTGTAATGCAGTCAGGCTTTAGGCAATCACCTCTATTACTTGTACTGACTCTGAAATCAGCCTCTTCCTTAGTTGGCATCGATGATCTGCCTGGCCTGAGGGCCTCACCATCAGATCTTTGATTTAGTTTTTCTCGACTGTCATAAGTTTCTTGACATTTTACATCCAGTAGTTTGCTATTGCTTTCTAAAATATATATATATATATATATATTGCATTTCTAAACCTTTCCACCAATCTCAACACATTTTAAGGGTGACCAAATGACCCAGTTTGCTTGGCTGCATGTATACTGCGCAGTGCATGTGTGTGTGAGATTCCTTGCAGCTTTCTGTGCATCGTGTCATTTGCCCTCTTGGCGCAGAGGATCTGCTTCTGTATTGATGAGTTGGGGGAGGAGGGATGTGCATGTTGAGGGTGTGTGTGAAGTAGGTTGTAGATTTGGAAGAGTTTGAAGGTGAGAAACTGCCTTGTGTGGTCAGGAAGGAGCCAGATAATTTCTCATCCCAAGTGGTCCGCCAGGGTCTTTGTGTTTGACAAAGACAAGAATAGCACCACTGCTCCACAGAGAGCTTGTCGTAAGAGCCGACTGTGTGACATAGCATAACACCAGCCATGGTTAGGTGGTTTGTTAAGAGCAGCATAGATGGCGCCTAGCAGGCTGCAAGTCTACTTAGCTCTAGTGTTTTAGTCTATTAAGATGGACTTGCACATCGGTTAATCACCCTCCACGGTACTTGTCCCAGTGCAGCATAGTAATAAACTGCTCAAGCCTAGCCCGCTGAGCAGGAAATCCTCCTCACAGCTACATCCATCTCATACCAGTTGGGAACTGCAACATGGGCATCTGCCTTTGTCGAAGTACAGGTCGACTAAGACTATGACCATGTTGTGAAGGAAAACCACAGGGCTTCAAACACTATTAACTCAAATCCTCAAGAGCTAATTGCTCAGGAAATTGATTAGTAAAGGATGAGAAAAGATGTTTATTGCAGCGGCCTGGGGGTGAATCGTCCGTTCCACAATCCCAATGCACCGGATTAGAATCATGTATCTAGTTTGGCAGACACGTGTTTTTTTCTCTGTACTATCACGTAATGGGTGCCTGCATCCTGAATTACCCACAGTCGTCTTGCCACTGGTCCAAGGTATCTCATGATGAGAGAGTGAAGTTGATGATCAGCGCATTTTTCCTCTTCACTATAATCCAAATACAGCGCAAATGATATTATAAAGCCGAAAAGATCGTCTGATGTGTCGTCATCGCTTGCGATGGTCAACTAACTTGGCATAACTTGAAATACAGTGTTAAATATCACATCTTAGGTGGGCTGGACAGGAAGTGCAGGGAGAGGATCCTTTTTAAAAGCTGATCATTTACATAACTATCCCGGACAATGCCGGGAACTGCTACTAAAAAAATAAATAAAAAGCTAGTTTGCACGCCAATGTGGCATATTGAGAATACGGTGTTACACCCATATTATCTTTACCATTGGCGATGAAGACTAACGTTTGGTCAGGCAAAATATACTGATCAGACATCTTAGTTAAGGTTCGAAAAATATACTGTCCGACCCTCGCCTTGGCTTCCTCGTAGCCTTGAATGGACTGGAAACAGGCTCATTTCATGGCAGCCTGGCTAACGAGGTGAGGGATCAACGTGATCTCATAGTAGTGAGCGACACACAGATAAAGCCAAGCATAGCACAACCGCCTGGAGAAAAATGGTCCACCTTCATCAGCACGCTCGGGATGTGATTAAAGCGACTGTAACCCGTCACATAACGTCCTTTTCAGGGCGTACAAAAGAGTAAACCTACTCATTGTGGGCATTCGCAACAACAACCAATGGCACTTTAGTTGTGATATGGTGAGCATCAGGACGATCGCCTTTACTTCCCAGATTGTTCTAGTACCCAATTTATTTAGACCTGGTCGAACTCAGTTGGGAAGTCCGCACTAACGACTGCACTACTGCTAGCCTTCTATAAATTTAGAATGGTTCAACATTTGAACAGTCATGTACTGGTAAGTTTCTCCCTCAACTGTCCTTGGAAATAAATAACACATAGCGTTACATAAGGGCATAATTGATAGAGCCACGGTCTCTGAACTGCGGTAACAGATGTGTGCTTGTTTGTGCATATACATATCATAACAGCCTTGGTAATTAATTACATAAATTGAGTGTGGGTATGATAAAGGTTTGCCCACAGCATACACTGCTGTCAGGGATGAAGCACTACAGGCTTCAAACTGTATAAAGCATTAGTTAGACCTAGATTGGAGTACCGTATACAGCTGTGGGGTCCTTATAGTAGAGGAGATATAAACATGCTGAAAAGTAAACAAAGAAGAACGGCAAAGCTGGTAGTGGGATTCCAGAATTACAATTATGAGGAAAGACACAGAAAACCCGTCCTACAGTGTCTAGGAAAGAGAAGAATCCGTGGTGACTTAAAGGTTTATAAGATAATCAAAGGAAAGGATAAATTAGACTATAACAATTTTTTTTCAAAAATACAACCACCTACAGGAACCAGAGGGCATAGCTACAAATTAACTAAAGAAAGATCCAGATTAGATATTAGGAAATATTTTTTTAGTCAGAGAGAGGTGAATGTTTGGAATGCATTACCACAGGAAGTAGTGGAGGCAAGAACAATTGATGCACTTAAGAATAGATTGGATGTGCATGGCTTTTAGAGCAATTAAATGTAAATGAAACACTGCAGAGTCTTTTAAACCAGTATCAAGTCGTTGAGTTAAGACTTCATTGTTCTGTTTTTCAGTTGTTATTTTTTTTTCTTCTGTGGTGTTGTGACCAGTTCCCTTCCTCGCTGTTACTTTACCTTCCACAGCAGTATATTTAGGAACTGTTTAATAACTCTTTGAATTCAGATCACCTGGTCTGTAAGATCCTATTCTTCTGTGTGTAAAGTATGCACACTGTAGACATTTGAGAAGAGCTATTTACTATAACAAAACTGTATGCTGTAATTTCTTCTTCTTCATCGTACGCAGTCAGACAGTAACCATTATTTTTTCGAAAAAGGCAGCGGTCATCCTGAGGCTGTCGACACTGCCATAGAGCTTGTCTAGTGTTGCCACTGGTGATGACCACATCTGCTCTCTCTGATCCTCGTATGTCGGGCAGTTTTACAGCAAATGCTCAGCGGTCATTTTCCCGGTACCACACGGGCATTCGTCGGTACCACCTATCTTCAATTTGTTGAATAGGTGGTACCTCAGTCTATTGTGGCCAATGCGAAGTCTGAAGACCACGACCTGCTCTCTTCTGTTAAACTGGTAATAGGCATCGTTTTTGGTGTATCCAGTATGTTCGGTTTCCCATTTGGTCATGTATCTAGCTATAATAAGCCGTTTTGACTCTTCGTATGTCATACTAGTATCTGGTTGTGGTAGTTTTGCACCTTCTGTATGCTGTAATTTAATTATTATATCTCATATTGACTGTCCTGATCATCTCCAATGTTTCTACTTGTTTTGCTAGACAATTGTGGAATATATTTATTGAAGATGATCCTATATCAAATTTACATGATATTTGAAACGTGGGATACCCCACCTTGGAGGAGGACAGGAACAGATCTAGCTTGACCATAATCAACGATAATCTGAATCACAAATGTCGTCATTCAAACTATCTTTTATTATTTTCAAAGTAATCACCTTGGGGGACGGCGTGGGCTAGTGGTTAAGTGACACGGCTCACAACCAGAAGGTGCTGGGTTTGATCCCCACCACAGCACCGGCCGTACCTCGGAGAAGCAAGCCCTTAGAAAATGCAGGAGGAAGCATACCCTTACATAAAATGCATGCTGAAGTCGGATGCACTGGGCCGACAGGCGCAAAATAAAAACCACAGTGCAACGCATACCGCCTTGGGGATTAGAGAAATAAGGTGAACGCAACAAAAAAAAATTGATCAGTCTCCAAATCCATGAGAGTACTTTCAAAAGCTTGGCCTGTTAGCTAGAACGGTCATTTTCCAAATATTTCATAACAAAAAACATCACGAAACATGCTTCAATATGTGACCGCCATATTTATTTCCAGAAATGTGTGTACTGTCTAGATGTCTCTATATTATGCCTGAAATCAAAGTAGTACAGCCAAAATATGCCTTAAAATAATAGTCTTTCCATCTCACCAATGATTGATAACTCAAGTAATGGGTATTTGCCCAATATATACACATATATATTCTATATATATATACATATATTTTAGCACGTCCTACGCTATTCACAGGAAGCCTATGTGTGTAATTTTCATCGGAATTTGGAGAAACACGATCTGTTCTTCATGTGTAATAGAATACGCGTAGTTGGATAGGACGTCACTACAGATTGCGCACCGTCCTTGGTTGGAAATTGCGTGCCATGACCGGAATCTCCCCTCAGCCGTGGGTTAATGGTCCCTCACCTAGACTACCAGGTGTGGGCGCTGGTCAGCAGCAGCGTTCCCTAGTCTACGCGTGGGCGGCTGCTGCTGTCGAGAGTTACGACATTCGTCTCTCAAATCGTTAAGGAAACGGTGGACGATCGACTCCCACAAGTTTCAAGCGACCGCTGGTCTCACAGATTGTACGACCTAAATGTCTGCATCTTGAGCTACTTCCAGTCGTCTTGATTGTATGTCTTGCAACTGGTTCGCGGTAATTCAGGACGAGAGAGTGAGATTGGTGTCCAGCGCAGATTCTTTCTCACTGTAATCCAACTTTAGCGCAAGTTACATCTCCAGGACGAGGACAGTCTGCTGATGTCACCATCTTCGCTTGCGATGGGCAACTTACAAATATATATATATATGTAAATAGATCAGTCCCATGGCAACAATTGCTCTTGAGTATGAAGATAACTCTTCATTTACTAAGCTGCAGCATATGTGTGTGAGGTGGGGTAGCAAGTTCCCTTCCTTGCTGTTTTTGCCATCCCCAACTAATACATCACCCACCCATTTACAGCGGGGTCAACTGGAGGAGCAGTCGTACCAAGCACGAATCATGGTCCTGATTTTTCTTTCTGTCGGTCTGTGAATTCAAACCCTGACACATTGTAACCCCATTCTAGCAAGCCAGCTCACTCTCGACTAGGCTACACTCTCCATTAATCATTACGTTATCCCTAAATGGATGCATCCATTTATCATTGTGGTTTCTCTAAACTAAAGATGTATCCATTAATCATCACATCGTCCATATCTTAAGGATGCATTTGTTCATTTTAATGGCATTATCCCAAAACTAAGGATGTTGCTGTTAATGATCTCTGTACTCTTGTCATTTTTTTGTAGTTCATTCACAGCAACATTGCTGCTTGCCTTCCCTTGCCAATTTACAGTGCTTGTCCTTGATTCAGAGAGTGACGAGGAGGAGGTCCAGCAGCCAGACAAAGCCGAGCTCAGCATGATGGTACACACACTCAGCGCCAAGCTGGAGGACCTACACACCTGCAATGACCTCATCGCCAGGCACGGCCATGCCCTCACAAAGACACTCTCCGAGCTGGAGTCGACCCACAACCCAACAGAAGCATCTGCAAACATGAAAGCTGTACAGGAGAGAGCCACTCTATTCAGAATCACAGCCAATGCTATGATAAATGTGAGTATATCTTTTTTTTTTTTTTTTTTTTTTTACACGATACACGATAAAAATGTCTTTAAAAAATTTTTTTTTAACACGATACACGATAAAAATGTCTTCTTTTTTTTTTTTTGCGTTCGCCTTATTTTTCTAATCCCCAAGGCGGTGTGTGTTGCACTGTGTTTTTATTTTGTGCCTGTCGGCCCAGTGCATCCGACTTCAGCATGCATTTTATGTAAGGGTCTGCTTCCTCCTGCATTTTCTAAGGGTTTGCTTCCCCGAGGTAACGGCTGGTGCTGTGTTGGGGATCGAACCCAGAGCACCTTCGGATTCTGAGCCGTGCCACTTAACCACTAGGCCATGCCGTCCCCCTATGTGAGTATCTAATATTGGATATGTCTGTATTTGTGCTTGTATTTTTCAGAGTTTTTTCTGAACAGGACGTTGTGTCGCAGTTCACAGCGAAGCTGCCATATCTTATTCTTTTGGTCCGACACATCAGATTTCAGCTGGCTATTTATCACTCTATGCAGGGTAATCCGAAAGTCTTCGTCCATGGGAACAATTTATAATTGGGCATGATCCTGTCTCGTATCACAATACTTCCCAAAGAAGGAGTTCACCTTAGTTGCTGGCATGCATATTACGTCAAGAAACTTGGCAAATCATTTATATATTTTTTTCACTTGGTCTCGTCTTCCAACAGTCTTAAAAAAACACAATTGTCCCTAGATCAAAATATTCCTAAAATATTTCATATAAAACAGATGAAACTCTTTCGATATATACTTGATTAAACTGAAATCTTGGTCAGCCCCACGGATCGTGATATATATACTGTATGTATATATATATATATATATATATATATATATATATATATGTGATTTACGTCAGTGGGGCTGACCAAGACCATCCTGCAAGGTACTGTGCCTGGGAAGCGTGGGAGAGTGAGACCAAAAAAGAGATGAGAGGACAATATAAAAGAGTGGACGAGAAGGTCTATAGCTGAAACTAATGCCCTGGCGAAAAATCGAGACGTATGACATGAACTGGTTCGACAAACTGCGATAAAGGTGCCTCAACGTCCTTTTAGGTTACAGGACTGATGATGATGAAACTGAAATCGTAAATCCGGTGAGATGTTAATTAATTTTTGTATTCTGTAGTTAAAAATTGTAAATGTTTCTAAAATAAATATCCCCTGCGTTCAATGTAACGCTATAATTTTCTATAAAGATCAAAGATTTATTTGTTTATTCTTGTTTATTAAGTATTATTTAAATTGTTAGAAAACAGTTGTTTAAATTTATTTAAATAATTGTTTAAGAAACTGCTTATATCTATTATCATTACCAGTAAATGATAAAACACAGAATCTGCAAAATCATGCTTATAAACACATTTATAATGTATATTTAAGATGATAAAAAAAGAATCAATATATATTAAACTAAAAATCTGCATTTTCGTTGATTGATATGTTATTCATTCCTTATTCAATTCTAAGCTGTTCGATTATTCTGAACCAAATTGTGCATAGTTTCCTTTTAGGCTTTGTTTTTAGTAATTGATCTGGGAAAGTAGACTAACGTCTGGTCAGGCAAAATATACTGATCAGACATGTAAGTCGGGTTCAGGCAAAATATACTGGACAAGACCCTCACCTTGGCTTCCTCGTAGCCCTTCCAGGAAACAGGCTGTTTTCTTGGCAGCCTGGATAACAAGGTGAGGAATTGATGTGATCCCCGTAGTAGTGAGCGATACTCAGATGAAGTCAAGTATAGCACAACCACCTGGAGGACCCTGGTCCACCTTC
The DNA here is from genome assembly GCA_036924085.1 of Ariolimax columbianus. Lineage (NCBI taxonomy): Eukaryota > Metazoa > Mollusca > Gastropoda > Stylommatophora > Arionidae > Ariolimax > Ariolimax columbianus. The sequence continues at coordinate 71,027,911 of JAVGWX010000012.1, forward strand.
ATCCACACGCTCGTGATGTGAGGAAAGCTATGACAACCTGGCACCTAACGTCATTTTTAGGGCACACAAAAGAGTAATCCTACTCATAGTGGGCATTCAGCAACAACAGTAATTGGCCGTGTCTGTCTATTGATTAGGTCTTCAGCTTTTGTTTGAATTTTCTTTTGATTGTGTCAGGCTTTGTTTTGATTTATCTGCTGATTGGCATCGTTCGTCAGATTTTGTTATGATTTATCCATTAATCAAGTCTGTCTTCAGGTATTGTTTTGATTTATCTATTGGCCATGTCTGTCTTCAGGCCTGCAATGAATTCCATGAACTGTCACAGACCCAAGGCCGCAGGTGGCAGAAAATGATTCAGCATGAACATGAACAGAGACTGAAGCTGGAGGAGATGGTGGAGCACTTAGCCAAGAATGTTGTCTCCTTAGAGAAGAAGGCCCGCATGTCTATCAGCGGCTTGCAGGTCAGGGATACTGGTAAGTTTTGTCCCTTTCTCTTGTTTATTCTTATTGAGTTGTTGTTCTTTCTTAACCATTTGCAGTCTGACCTAATTTGGTAGATTTTGGGTCTTAAAGTTTGAGGCAAATGCAACGATTCCGTATGTCAAATTGTTTTTTTCTTCTTGAAAATAAATTAACATTACTCAAATTAAGAACTTTACGTGAGTATGAATTCTAGTTTATTGAATATTCTTATATCAGAAACTCTCTTCTATCCTGGTAACTTATCATGATGTGACTGTTGACTGTTATTGGTTGAATTTTCTGTGTTTTTACAATGTCCTCATAACTACACCATTAGCTTTGGAAAGGAGAAAAGGGGTACCATCGTAGCCAGGATGAAGCACCAGCGTCAACCATTCATTTGTGCTAGCCAATCATCTATCTCAATCTGAATAGTAAGCAGGCAATAAGCAAAAGTAGGTCACAGATTACAAGCATTTTACACCTTATTTCTTCTTCCTCTGCGATCTTTGCTCATTTAAACTCAGGATTGTCCAAAAACGTCTGCTGTCCTTTTCAGGGTCTCAGTACTGCTGTTCAGTTTCTCACTGAGGGGAGTGTGCATTGGCAAAATCCTACTCTTCCGGTCTGTGTGCTAGGGGCAGTCCTGAAGTACATGTGCTGTCATGTCTGCCAGGCCTCGGTAACATAGACTGGTGGTACCTATCTTGAATTTGGTGTACAAGTGGTGTCTCATTCTGTTGTGGCCAGTTCTTCGTCTTCTTTGTTCGTTCTCAATCTCCCACTACCAAACCCTGAAAGGGTAAGTAGCAGAATGTAGTCTAGAGAACGGAATGCGTTGTCGTAGTTTACAACTTGGCTGCGATATTTGCACCTTTCGGTCCAACACTCCGACTTCAGCAAGCATTTATTTAGTACCGGGTTAGCATTCCCTCTTCGATCCCTTCTCCTTAGCCAGTCTGCCCTGCTGCAGCCTGTTATCCAGGATCACCGCGTGGAGGTGTAGAAGGGTCTTGGCAGCTATGGTTCGCTTGCCCTGACGCTAGCAGTCAGCTATGGGTCGCTGACCACTGCAGCTCATGTGCTGCTCAGCATCTTGATCCCGTGGCCAGTTCGGAGTCGAAGTATGACAACCTGGTCTTTTCTGGACAGTTGATAGTATCTGTCATCTTCGTAGAAGGGAGAGAACGGGTGCCACTGTGGCCAGATTGAAGCTCCAGCAGCTAACCAGTCAACGTCGGCAATTCATTTGTGCTAGCCAATCATCTATCTCGATCTAAATAGTAAGCAGACAATAGGTGAAAGTAGGCCACAGACTGCATGCATTGTACACTTTATATTTAGATAATTGATTTACTTGACTTAGTCGCTTCCACTTATCCATCGAGTGAAATGTTTTATTTTACTTTGGCTCAAAGTTTCTACAGGTTATAATGTAGCTGGCCTCATTCTCAACCCACCTGAGTCACCTCTTATGACTTACTCAGCATGTTACAGTGTCACTGTTCTTTGCTTGCCATTTTAGCCAAGTAACACGCAGGCGCGTTTGATAAGTCATTCCAAGTTCAGTAAATTAACATTATTAAATTAAACTATGAGGCATGTTCAAAGGAAACCGGACCTGACTGCACCAAGTTAACATACGTACGATGTGCATGATGACGTCACTTCTGATGTAAACAGCGTGTACCGTCAAGTTTGCAAAATTTCATTTATCTCCGACTCAGTTTTCCTTAGCAGGCCGTTGAAAACATGGCGGGTGCGATACGGAATCCGTTCAGAGCTGATCAGCGAGTGGTGATTCGGTTTCTAACAGCTGAAGGATGTCGACCAGTTGATATTCATTGTAGAATGCAGGCAGTGTATGGTGACAAAAGTGTGCCGAACTTAAGTCCCACGACTGCCCGCCCGAATTGCTGCATCAATTTTGATGATGGCATCTTCTGACGCAACAATATACGCCTGACCTGGTCTCGGAAGATTTTTCATTAACTCACATCCTTCTTTAAACATTGTTATCCAGTTCTTCACTGTTGTCTTCAACACACTTTTGTCACCATACACTGCCTGCATTCTGCGATGAATGTCAACTGGTCGACATCCTTCAGCTGTTAGAAACTGAATCCCCGCTTGCTGATCAACTCTGGACGGATTCCGTATTACACCTGCCATGTTTTTAACGGCTTACTGAGGAAACTATGAGTCTGAGGATAATGAAATTTTGCAAACGTAACGGTTGGTATGTGCTGTTTACATCTGAAGTGATGTCATCATGTGCATTGTACGTATGTTCACTTGTTGGAATTTAGTCTGGTTTCATTTGAACACACCTCATATTTACAACAAATGTATTCTTTTGGTATACTGTATAGTGCAATTGTTATTTTTTATGTGACTGCTCAAGGTCTCATATGCGATTCTCAGGATTAGTTCATGTTTGAAAAACCAATTAGTATAAGAGAAGGCCAATCCTTTGACCCTCGACAACAAACGATTTAGAATGTGTTGACAAATCATCAGGGGTAGACAAAAATTTTGCTTGATGAGTACAAAAAATACATTTGTAATCGTTAATTACGTTTTTAATAGTTACTACATAATGACTCTCGCACGATTATTAATGATATTATGGTTTGAATAGATTATACATAAGCTAGTTTATGATGGTGAATCTGCCACAATTTAAGCTTACTAAAGCCATCGATAATGCTACTCCAGTGTTAAAACTAAAAAGAATGTTCAAAGACACACGCCATGCCTCTGACAGTAGTGCATTTGTTCTTAAGAAGAAATAGACTAATACTGTGTAAGTGATACAATATATTTTGGCCTTGTACAAATTTTTTTGTAGAAATAAAGGTGAATTAGTGCCTAGTTAAAATTTGTGAACGTAAATTGCGTGACTGTAGTCCGACCATGCTAACTGGTGAAATTTTTGACTGACTGGGAAGCCACCCTAATATTCGTCAAGCCCTGCAAACCATGTTCCATAAATATAAACATTGACCCGGTCTTTTGCTCCGCCTGCGAGCCTGCAGTGCTGTTCTGTCAGAGTTTTCTGTATTAAGTGAATATCTCATATAGAGTGATTATCATAATGCCGCCAACAATCCAAATATTAATTATATTTTTAAAACTTCTCAAACACGCAAAGTTGTAGCGATCAATGCAATATGTTTCAAGTCGTTATTTCAACTTGAAATCACCAACGAATTGTGTGTATTAAGAAAAAAATTCTCAGGCGAAGCTAGTATAATTACAAAAAACTGAAAGATTACTTTAGACAGAGTAATATTTACAGTTTCTGGAAAAGAACATATTGGGCTTGTTAATGGGGAATGGGTCAACAAGCTTTATCGTTTCGCTTGTGGATCCCGTTCAAAGTATACGTGAGTTGCATACTTTCGGTGCTTCTGTATGTTGTGTGTTAGAGAGTAACAGAAAAATAGATGTTAAAATGGTCATTTGTCTATACAAGCTGACATCTTTCCATACAAACTAACATCTTTCCACACAAGCTGACATCTTTCCATACAAACTGACATCTTTCCACACAAGCTGACATCTTTCCATACAAGCTGGCATCTTTCCACACAAGCTGACATCTTTCCACACACGCTGCCATCTTTCCATACAAACTGACATTATTCCACACAAGCTGACATCTTTTCACACAAGCCGACATCTTTCCACACAAACTGACATCTTTCTACACAAACTGACATCTTTCCACACAAGCTGACATCTTTCCACACAAACTGACATCTTTCCATACAAGCTGACATCATTCCACACAAGCTGACATCTTTCCACACAAACTGACATCTTTCCACACAAGCTGACATCTTTCCGTACAAGCTGACATCTTTCCATACAAGCTGACATCTTTCCATACAAGCTGACATCTTTCCACACAAGCTGACATCTTTCCATACAATCTGACATCTCTCCACACAAGCTGACATCTTTCCACACAAGCTGACATCTTTCCACACAAACTGACATCTTTCCACACAAACTGACATCTTTCCACACAAGCTGACATCTTTCCATACAAGCTGACATCTTTCCATACAAACTGACATCTTTCCACACAAGCTGACATCTTTCCACACAAACTGACATCTTTCCACACAAACTGACATCTTTCCACACAAACTGACATCTTTCTACACAAACTGACATCTTTCCACACAAGCTGACATCTTTCCACACAAGCTGACATCTTTCCACACAAACTGACATCTTTCCATACAAGCTGACATCATTCCATACAATCTGACATCTTTCCATACAAGCTGACATCTTTCCACACAAGCTGACATCTTTCCACACAAGCTGACATCTTTCCATACAAGCTGACATCTTTCCATACAAACTGACATTTTTCTACACAAGCTGACATCTTTCCACACAAGCTGACATCTTTCCATACAAGCTGACATCTTTCCATACAAACTGACATCTTTCCACACAAGCTGACATCTTTCCATACAAACTGACATCTTTCCATACAAACTGACATCTTTCAACACAAGCTGACATCTTTCCATACAAACTGACATCTTTCCACACAAGCTGATATTTTTCAACACAAGTTGTGTTTCCATACAAGTTGACATCTTTCAACACAAGTTGTGTTTTCATACAAGCTGACATCTTTCCACACAAGCTGTCATCTGTCTTTCCATTCAAGTTCGCATCTTTCAAAGCAAGCTGTGTTCCCACAAAAGCTATCTTAGAAGGATTCATAAAATTTTCTGGTCGAATGCCATCAACAGCCAAGAAATACTTGCTTGGAGCAACTAAGATGATATGCACACGATCATAACTCGTTGATGCTGGAATTGGATTGGCCATGTCCCAAGAAGAGAACTTAACACCATCACTGTGATATGGACCTCAGAGTAAAGGTGAAAGAGAACCCACTAAGACAACTTGACGAAGAACCATAGAAGCTGAAATGAAAATCACGAATTAGACCTAGGACACCGTACGAAAGACAGCGACAGACTAGGCGAAGTGGGGGGGGGGGGGGGGAGTTTGTTGCTTCACTTAAATGAGCTACCAAGTGTGATGGTCACTAACCGCTTTGCCTGTCACTGACCATATGTCTAAAATGAACATTTCATAGCTTACCATATAGACATTTGTGTATGGGGCTAGCAGCTTCATTATGCAGCACAAATTGTTACAGAAGAGCTCAAATATGTTTTCCTGCAGTCTTTCTGTAAGGAGCCATCTGCAGTGGTGGCGTTTTATGCTTTGAAAGAAGCGAAAGAAAGAAGAGAATGATCAATGTTCATCTTGGGTTCTCGTACTTGATCAATTCGGGTAACTCTTATCAGAGGTAACTCAACGAAATATTGGAGTGTTCTCCCTTGCAGTGCAGAAGTGAACGTAGACAGAGGAATGCAAAATGGTTGAATAAAAACCACAAACTTGGCTCTTGGTTCAGTCAACTCAAGGCGTTAGCTGGTGTTTTTAACTGTTCTGTGCTTCGTAACATTTTGCTTGTTTCCTGTGGATAGGTATGTAGATATCATTAATAGCAGGCATTTTATTGTAAGCCAGGCTGAAATGAGAATATTTATATATTTCGCCATTGAATTGCATTGCATGATTCATTGATTGTGTAGTGAAGACCAGACCTAAGACCGTGTTACCTGTACAACTTTTTTATAAGAGATAAGTTCCTCACATCACAACATTGTTCTCGTTCAGCTGGAATGCAGACGTCATTGCTTGCATACATTTTATAAGACTTGCAGTTAATGAAACCATGTAGTTATTGCATAATCTTATCTCAGAGCATGTGAATCAGGAGCCTTATATACACAAGTCCCTCCTCAGCCCTTTGTTCACAATACAATTCAATACAGCATTATTCTATGGCTCTTATAGACCGGCAGTTAATGAAAATATTGAGTTATTGCATGTTATTTCAGAGCAGTTGTATCATGGGCATCAAATACGGGGCACTCTTAATCTGTGACTGTGGCCCCCAAAGATTATCATAATATCAAATGTGTTAATAAAGTTTCAGAGAGGGGCATTACATTGTGATTGTGATGTACTAGATTTTCATTTAAAAAAGGAGAATCTGTGGCTATAGTTATTATCAATGTTTATTCAAATTGCTGAAATCTACTGGGATAATTTATAGGGCTGAGGAATAAATGTCTCTTGCCCCATGCAGTCACAAATCAGAGTACAAGATACGTTTTTATTTGACCTACTATAGAAGGTTCATTTACTTTGGCATCTGTGCACAAAAAACGCTTGTGACGGTGTGTGACAGTTTACAGTGAGACTACTATCTATATCTTTTGTCCCAACACATCCAATTTCAGCACATCATTTTTTGGGAAAGGGTTTGACGTCCCTCTTCAATCCCTAATTCCTTAGCTAGACTGTATGGTTACAGTCTGTTTCAAGGTAGCCAGACTGTATGGTTGCAGTCTGTTTCAAGGTAGCTAGACTGTATGGTTGCAGTCTGTTTCAAGGTAGCTAGACTGTATGGTTGCAGTCTGTTTCAAGGTAGCCAGACTGTATGGTTGCAGTCTGTTTCAAGGTAGCCAGACTGTATGGTTGCAGTCTGTTTCAAGGTAGCTAGACTGTATGGTTGCAGTCTGTTTCAAGGTAGCTAGACTGTATGGTTGCAGTCTGTTTCAAGGTAGCCAGACTGTATGGTTGCAGTCTGTTTCAAGGTAGCTAGACTGTATGGTTGCAGTCTGTTTCAAGGTAGCCAGACTGTATGGTTGCAGTCTGTTTCAAGGTAGCCAGACTGTATGGTTGCAGTCTGTTTCAAGGTAGCCAGACTGTATGGTTGCAGTCTGTTTCAAGTTAGCCAGACTGTATGGTTGCAGTCTGTTTCAAGGTAGCCAGACTGTATGGTTGTAGTCTGTTTCAAGGTAGCCAGACTGTATGGTTGCAGTCTGTTTCAAGTTAGCCAGACTGTATGGTTGCAGTCTGTTTCAAGTTAGCCAGACTGTATGGTTGCAGTCTGTTTCAAGTTAGCCAGACTGTATGGTTGCAGTCTGTTTCAAGGTAGCCAGACTGTATGGTTGCAGTCTGTTTCAAGGTAGCTAGGCTGTATGGTTGCAGTCTGTTTCAAGGTAGCCAGACTGTATGGTTGCAGTCTGTTTCAAGTTAGCCAGACTGTATGGTTGCAGTCTGTTTCAAGTTAGCCAGACTGTATGGTTGCAGTCTGTTTCAAGTTAGCCAGACTGTATGGTTGCAGTCTGTTTCAAGGTAGCCAGACTGTATGGTTGCAGTCTGTTTCAAGGTAGCTAGGCTGTATGGTTGCAGTCTGTTTCAAGGTAGCCAGACTGTATGGTTGCAGTCTGTTTCAAGGTAGCCAGACTGTATGGTTGCAGTCTGTTTCAAGGTAGCCAGACTGTATTGTTGCAGTCTGTTTCAAGGTAGCCAGACTGAATGGTTGCAGTCTGTTTCAAGTTACCCAGACTGTATGGTTGCAGTCTGTTTCAAGGTAGCCAGACTGAATGGTTGCAGTCTGTTTCAAGTTACCCAGACTGTATGGTTGTAGTCTGTTTCAAGGTAGTCAGACTGTATGGTTGCAGTCTGTTTCAAGGTAGCCAGACTGTATGGTTGCAGTCTGTTTCAAGTTAGCCAGACTGTATGGTTGCAGTCTGTTTCAAGTTAGCCAGACTGTATGGTTGCAGTCTGTTTCAAGGTAGCCAGACTGTATGGTTGCAGTCTGTTTCAAGGTAGAATAGTGTCTTGGTTAGCTATGGGTCACTGATCCTGATGCAAGCAGCTAGTTATGGATCACTAACCCTGATGCAAGCAGCTAGTTATGGATCACAGGCTGCTGTCAGCTCAATCAATGCTGCATCTTTGACTGTAGATTATGATATACCGATAGAGAGACTGAAATGTATAAACTGGTGAAGAATGTCAGTAGTGAATAATAAATAATATGAGATCTGTATTACATGTGTAGAGCTACAAATAACTCTGTCTTTCAATCACACTGTCATTACCACAGCCAGTAACTTACACAATGACTTTTATAATCTTATCATCGTTAATGCTCCTTTTGGAGCATAGGCCATTGATAAACCTCCTCCAGCAAGTTCATTCTCCTGTCATTTCTGCTTCTCTCCTTTGAGATCCAGGGACAAAAGTTCATTTTTGTAGTCTCTTCTCTGGGTGTTTCTTGGTCTACCTCTATTTCTCTGTGGATTCTATGTCACGGCCTGTCTGACCACGTTTTATGGTGATTTTAATAATGGGTGTCCTATCCATTTCCTACGTTTGATCTGCTGCACCATTCGTTGTTGTTGGTTCCTTTCCTATAGGTCTTTGTTCCTTACTATATATCCTTACATATCTCACCATACATATAACCAAAAATACTCCTGTTGAAAGGATTGTACACTTTGTCAAAAGATCCTTTAAACTATCTTTTGATATCAAATTATTATAGACGTTTTACTGTGGTGCAGACCTTTAATCACTATTCATCAAAACCTTTTCAGTTCCCTGTGGAGCATATGTCTTCAACAAATAAGTGCCAAGTCATCAAACATTGACCTACCTATATCTGTTGAAGTTTTTGTGGCTTAGTATTTCTACGGAATGGGCTAGCCACATGTACATCCCTCCTTAGCCATCTCTTACAACATGTATAGCTGGTTATAGTGTTAATATTGTTTGCTGTCCTGTCTGGCCCCAGTAGCATTCGGGCGTATTCGGCATTTCCATGATGATAATTGTCTTTTTGTAGTCATTCATCCGTTCCCTTCCATTCCATGCGTTTCTTGTAGTGGTTTGAGTTTAAGACTCAGTTTAGATCCAGTGTCACCCTTACTGGTGAGAAAAGAAAATGTCCAATGCCCACTAAGTATATGCATTTTAATAGGTAAGTAAGGAGAGCTAAACATGGGGCTGATGACCTTTTTATGTAAAAGGAGGGATAAACATGGGGCTGGCGACCTTTTTATGTAAAAGGAGGGCTGAACATGGGGCTGGCGACCTTTTTATGTAAAAGGTGGGTAAGTGAGGCTGGCGACCTTTTTATGTAAAAGGTGGGTAAGTGATGCTGGTGACCTATTTATGTAAGACGTGAGTAAAGATGGCCGAACATTGGGCTGATTACTTGTATCATGTAAAAGAAAGTACTGCAGTACTGTTAACTACCACTGCTAGAGAGCCACCACTATTCGTTTTGGCGCATAGTTTCGGCAGGAAGCCAGGCTACTTTGTTGGCACCATGTTCATATTGCGTGAAAATATAAAAGGAAAGGGTTGTGACCGACAATAGAATTCTCTCCCCTAACAGTCTACACTTGTTTTATTATTGAAAGTAATTAATCTATAGAAGTCTACATGGGAAATGGAATATAATTAGAAGAGCAGTGAGGCTGTTGTGTGAGAGGTTCAGTTGTGAGCTTTGAGAGAGATACAAGAATGGGGAAGACATTTCATGGTTTTTTAAGTCTGTTATTCTATATTTGTCGTCTCTCACACATCTCTCTCTAGTCACATTTCCCATCTGTCTCATCTCACCACTCGTCTCTCTCACTGTCTATCTTTGGTCTTTCTCTCTAGTCTTACTTTTTAATTTCTTTATCTCACTGTCTTTCACTTACTCATCTTTCTCGTCTGACTCACCATACCTCTCGCCCTTCCCCAACTCGTCTCTCTCTCTCTCTCGTACATAAAAACATATTCGCAATAAGAGGCCGAGTAACAGAGCAGTGCTCTATCGGTAAATCATACAGGTTTGATAATCTAGTTGATAATTATTTTTCCAGAAAGTATTCTGTGACGATATCCAACATTGGCTCCCCATTTGTAGCTAGTTCAATACTCATACACGACTACAAAACTAAGGGAAGTTCAACAACAATTGGCAGATAACTCTCACTAGACGTGTTACGTGTAAACAGAAGGTGATGATCGACAGGAAATGACGTTTCATTCTAAAATTAAACTTGGCCGAGATGAAACGTTCCTGTCCAGCTGGCGTCTAGTGGCAATCTTTGAAGTTTGAATGCGTGCGATCTTCAAAGTACAGGAAAAGCACAATTTGTCGAGACAACGATTATTGTGCCTTTACCCACTCCAGCCCATGGGAAACTTGCGATATAAAAAGACGAATATGCCGACTCGGGCCACCCTTCTCTCTCTTCTCACCTCACCCTGTTTCATTTGACTCTGTCCTACAGTCACACTCTTGCACAACTTTCACACGCGCCCTCATGGTGAGGCCCTTCCATTGCACTTTGGTTGGGCTAGCTTCTGAGGGCGCACAAACCTAGCATAGGTACATACAGACGCACACATGCATCCAAGCACTGGTTTGTGCGTCCTGATATCGCCCAATGGACTACGGTCTGGGGTGAAAAACGGCGCGCCTCCGCCAGTAGAAACTAGTGAGGCAAACATCTAAGCAACAACAACATCGGACCACATAAACCTAAATAGTGATATCAATCCGTGGACGATGGGTAGCCAATTCGAACCACCAATCCCTAAATCAGATCACAGGTACCTAACTCAGGCCACAGATACCTACCTAGATACTGATGTTATTTCGCCGGCGACAGATAGTCCACCTAAATAGTGATGCTAATTCGCGGACGATGGATATCCAACTCAGACCACAGATGATGATGATGTATATCGCCTTAGCTGTGAACTGGCAGCTCTTGACAATGCAATGCCTCCCGGACGAAAGCACGTGTCTTTCTCAGGTTGGGGGGGGGGGGGGCAGTGGGTCTCGCAAGTCGGTTAGCCCATGGCACAGGATCGGGAAAAACTCGACTGATGCCTCGTGGTCTTGACATAATCTGCAAGTTGGTCCACGAAGTGGGTCTATTCTGTTCAGATGTTTGTTGAAAGGGGCATGAGCTGTTGTCAACTTGAAGCTCAAACTCTGGTCTCTTCGTTTCAATTTCTTGGCTGGGTCGTGGGGATCTGGTTTTTTTGTTTGGTGTCTAAATAAAATATATTCGGCCTGTCTATGACGCAGTCCACTGATGTAGCCATTCCTGTCTTAGTCTATAGTTCCTGGTGATAGGCCTGCCAGTCTGTAGTGTGATACAAGGTAGTGGCTACTGATATTGGTGTTAATTATTCGCGGATGACGAATAACAGGAGCTGACGTGTCTGCTATAGGGTCCCCTTTACATTTATATCAATACCTGTTCCATTCAACCGTTGGTAGCACTAGTGCGATTCAAAACTGTTAGTTAATTCTGGTTTGCCGTTCCTATGTAACTCAAATTACTTTAATTGGTTGATCAAATCACGTGATTACTGCTTACGGCGCTCGAGAAAGTTCGGGATTAAAATCTAGGTCGACCTTCCAAATATTTTTTTGGCATTTTCATTTTTTGGGTCTAAAATCAGATCAACATTCCATTATATTGTGGCATAAATAAATAAATATTTCAGATCGAGGTATCAGCTGCGGTTTGTTTATGTCCTAACTGTAAGTGCCTTAGAATTTTCGAAGAGGTGGTTTTTTTTGGTTTTGTTTTTGTAATCAATAAAGGGAGAGAATGGTTGTACAAAACGAAACGCACCACCACTACATACTTCATTTGCAGAATGCAATCTTCGTAAGGCACAATGGTCTACTGATGTGATTTTCGCCTAGGGTGCTAGAGGTCCATGTTTCAAACCCTAAATCGAGTATGATTTTTTTCTGTTTCTAATTTTTAGTTTACGATCCGATTTAAACTTGAATAAGTAGTACAGTTCAACTGGCGGGCAGATGTTCTGCGCGCGCCTGCTAGTAGTTAGTCAATAATTACCATCGCATTGTAGTGGCCCAAACGGGGTACAGAATAGCATGTTTATCTTCTTCTTCTTCGTTCGTTCTCAATCTCCCGCTACCAAACCCTGAAAGGGTAAGTAGCAGAATGTAGTCCAGAGAACGGAATGCGTTGTGTTGTAGTTTACAGCTTGGCTGCGATATTTGCACCTTTCGGTCCAACACATCCGACTTCAGCAAGCATTTTTTGAGTACCGGGTTAGCATTTCCTCTTCGATCCCTTCTCCTTAGCCAGTCTGCCTTACTGCAGCCTGTTATCCAGGATCACCGCGTGGAGGTGTAGAAGGGTCTTGGCAGCTATGGTTCGCTGGCCCTGACGCTAGCAGTCAGCTATGGGTCACTGACCATTGCAGCTCATGCGCTGCTCAGCATCTTGATCCCACATGTTTATCAAAAGCAACCAAGGACGGGTTGGACATTGAACCGCTACTTCATCTTATAGAAGTTACAAGTCAAACAAAAGGCCTTCTAGACCCCACCATAGACGATTGGCGACTAATCCACACCAGTGGCCTTGAGTTCGTCTGTCGACGCTTCCAATTTTGTGTTGATGTTTATGATATAACGTTGTTCATGTGCTGTTGTAAACACGCGGATTCGCACTTAACCTGACTTTGTTTATATTTTTTCCTTTTTCTTGAGGATTAAAACATTACCTTGCTTATGTTTATATTCTTCCTTTTCTTCTGGTTTTTTTTTCTTCTCCATTTTCTTCTTCTTGAGATTCACACTTTACCTTGCGTATGTTTGAATTCTTTCTTTTCTTTTCTTCTTCCGGCGTTCGTTCTGAAAAGGACGTTTGTCATGTTATGTTGTAGTTTACAGCTTGACTGCGATATCTCCGTCTTTCAACCGAACACATCCCGATTTATGCATGTCATTTTTGGAGCCGTGATGGCCTTCCCTCTTCGCCCCCTAATCTCTCCATGGCTGCAGTCTGTTTCCATGGTCGCAGTCTGTTTCCATGGTCGCAGTCTGTTTCCATGATCGCAGTCTGTTTCCATGGTCGCAGTCTGTTTCCATGATCGCAGTCTGTTTCCATGGTCGCAGTCTGTTTCCAGGGTTGCAGTCTGTTTCTAGGGCCTAGTCTGTTTCCAGGGTCGAAGTCTGTGTCCAGGGTCGCAGTCTGTTTCCAGGGCCGCAGTCTGTTTCTAGGGTCGCAGTCTGTTTCCAGGGCCGCCACTCGGAAGCGGAATAGACTCTTGGTCAGCTATGGGTCACTGACCCTGGATGTAGGCAATACAAGGGACTGAGCATATATTGGAGGGGGGGGGGGGTGGCTTATGCAATGAACTCAGTTCTGTGAACCGTCTCCATGCCTCCCAATTTCTCCTTCCGTCATCAGCTACGGCTCATTGATTATTTATTAGCATCTTCTGGCCGTCCTCAACTGGAGTGCAAAGCTCTCCCTTCTCACGGATACTTGACATTTCTCTCCAGCGTATCCCTCCTCCACTCTCTCTTCTCTTTCACTCTCTCTTCTCCTTCACTCTCTCTTCTCCTTCACTCTGTCTTCTCTCCCTATCTCCATTTTCCTCACTCTCTCCTCCTTCACTTTATGTTTTCTACTTCTCTCCCTGTCTCATGCATCTCCCTCTGTCGTCTCCTCTCTTTCTGTCTCATTCTTTCTCTCTCTGTCTGCCTCATCTTTCTCTCTCTCACCTTCATGTTATGTCTGTTCCATCTATATTTCCTCTTCTCTTACTGTCTCCTCCTCTCTCTCTCTGTCTGTCTCCATCTCTCTCTCTTTCTCTCCACTCTGCCCCTTCTATTTCTCATATTTCTGTCTTCTACTTCTTACTCTCGTATCTCTTTCATATCTCTTTTTCTTCCTGACTCCTACGCAGCCTCTCTTTCGTCTCTCTCTTTCTGTCTCTTTCTCTGTATGTCCCCTTCGCCTCTCTCTCTATTTCCCTTTCGTCTCTCTGTGTCCCCTTCCTTTTCTGTCTTCTCTTTCTGTCTTTCCTTCTCTCTTTTCCTCTGTACATGTCCCCTTCACTCTCTGTTACCTTCTCTCGCTCAATGCCTCCTTCTCTCTCTGCCACCTCCTATGTCTGCCACATTCTCTCTCTCTCTCTCTATATATATATATATATCCCTCCCCTAATTTATCTATCGTGTCTTCTCATTCGGTTTCTTCCTCCCTTTTTTCTCCCTGTCTCTTCTCTATGTTCCTTTCTCTCTTTATCTGTCACATTCTCCCACTGTTACTTCCCCCCCCCCTCCTCGATCTCTCTCTCTCTCACACACACACACCTTCTCTCTCTCACACAATCTTCTCTCTCTCTCCTTTCTCTATATCTGTCACTCTCTCTATCTCTGCCACCTTCTCTCTCTCCTTCTCCTCTTTTCTCTGTCTACGTGTCGCCTAATTCTCTGTCTCTCTCCTCCTCCTCTATTCTCGATCCCCTTCTCTCTCTCATCTGTCCATAAAAACTAGAACGCAAGCATTAGCAACATGTGGCCCCCCGAACTGGAATTTGCGGCCCTCTCCTTCTGCACAAATGCTTGAATATTTCTCTACACTCTTCCCCACTCATTCTCTCTGTCCTTCCGTTGTTGTAGCGGTAAGGAAGCAACCTTCTCCCCCGAGTATTGCGTGCTAACCCTATTTCACGTGCAGGAATAGATTTTGTTGAGACGACTAATGTTTGATGGACTGAACTGTGGGAGGAGGGGAGGTGGGGGGGGGGGGGGCGCTAGTTTCTCCCCCATCTCCCGTATCTTGTCTGCCTGCTTCACTCGACTGTGTACAGCACACGCTTTCACCCAGGTCTCGAACATCTGACAGTGGGCACTTGTTGTTATGTCCGATACTGCGGGCACTTGCTGTTATGTCCGATACTGCGGGCACTTGCTGTTATGTCCGATACTGCGGGCACTTGCTGTTATGTCCGATACTGCGGGCACTTGCTGTTATGTCCGATACTGTGGGCACTTGCTGTTATGTCCGATACTGTGGGCACTTGCTGTTATGTCCGATACTGTGGGCACTTGCTGTTATGTCCGATACTGTGGGCACTTGCTGTTATGTCCGATACTGCGGGCACTTGCTGTTATGTCCGATACTG
Organism: Ariolimax columbianus; assembly: GCA_036924085.1. NCBI lineage: Eukaryota > Metazoa > Mollusca > Gastropoda > Stylommatophora > Arionidae > Ariolimax > Ariolimax columbianus. The sequence goes on from JAVGWX010000012.1 coordinate 71,043,258, forward strand.
TGGGCACTTGCTGTTATGTCCGATACTGCGGGCACTTGCTGTTATGTCCGATACTGCCGGCACTTGCTGTTATGTCCGATACTGCGGGCACTTGTTGTTATGTCCGATACTGCGGGCACTTGCTGTTATGTCCGATACTGTGGGCACTTGCTGTTATGTTCGATACTGTTGCTACTTGCTGTTTGTCCGTCAGTTAGCTAAAACCAGATGTCTGAATGTCCTGTTTGCTGTCAGAGGTGTAATGGGCCCATTCTTATTAGTTGATTTGAAAATACAGGCTCGTTCGAAAGTACGTCCGTCTTCCTTATTATTTCTAATTTTTCTTCTTTTTTGTTGTTGTTGAGGATTCACACTTTACCGTACGTTGGTTTATATTCTTCGTTCGTTCGTTCTCACTCCGCTATCAAGCCCTTAAAGGGTTTTGCAAGTAGCTGGATGTAGTCTGGAGAACGGAACACGTTGTGTCGTAGTTTACAGCTTGCTTGCGATATGTGCACCTTTCGGTCCGACACATCTTGGCTTGGCTTCGTTCATTCTCAATCTCCTCTGACTTCAGCTTCTTTTCCTTCTTCTTTTGTTTTACTGCTCTTGCCTCCCCAGATGGGAGGTATGCGTAGATCTCAGGTTTGCACTGGGGTGGGGGAGGCTTGTACTGCAGACACGTTGAACTTTTGGAGTGTTTCCTTGACCCCCTCTATCGACTGTCGTCGGCGTCGACCTCTTGATCGTGGCCCTGAAACCTCCATGTAGTATGCTTTATCTGTAAGTTGAATCACATGTCCAAAACACGTTATCTTCTGGACGTCATTATAGTAGTGAAGGAATGTAGTCCCCACCACACTCCTCAGCGTGCTATTGCTAATTGTGTCACGACTTGTGTTTCCTACTACACAGCTCATCTCACAGTCGGGATCTTATGTTTGTGGCTATCTAATAGGACCCAATTTTGACACTGAAATCATAACGTATGGGTGATCAGCGTGTTTAATAACGTACATTGGGGAAAATTATCACTTTTTAACCAAATGTAGCTTTATTCACACGAGAAGCCTCAAACTTTCGTGAACATTTATGGATCTACTAACTAGTCGATGTTGGGGTTGTGAGAATGGAAGAGCTGGCATCGTGGCCCACGTGGTGGGGACATTGATAATGGATAAAGGTGACATTTTAAAGTTGATTAACAGCCGCCTCTTCATTGATGGTTGAGCGGCGTAGCGCAGTGGTTAGCCCGATGGCTTCGCATCTGAGTGGTCTCGGGTTCATTCCCCAGTTGAGGCGGTAATGTTTTTTCAGACCGCAATGGCTCCCGGGTCGACCCAGCCTTAAATGGGTACCGGTTCAGTCCGGGAAGTAAAAGCGGCGAGGGAGAGGAGATGGCTACCGCCCTCATACAGCCGAACCTTTGAAATGTGAGATGGCTAACACCTCACACACCCCTACGGCACTAATGCTATGGGTTACTTTACTTTACTTCAATAATGACAATCGATAAACCAGAAATGCTAGGCTGTGAAGTTTTTAAATGATACGTGGACTCAGCTAGCAGAGAGGGGTACCTCCTCCTTCTGTGTTCGGGTTTTTCTGATCATGTTAAATCTTCAGTCCTATTCGCCAGGATAAAGTCCACAGTCCTTTCCATGTCTGAGCGGTGACCCCATAGTTTTTGCCTCAGTTCTGCTCCATCTGGCCAGGTCTGACATTTTAGTTTTTCGTGGGCCGAGCATTCTCGAAGTACGTGTTCAAGGGGTCTGGACTCCTGTCCCTCATGGACTCCTGTCCCTCATGGACTCCTGTCCAACATGGACTCCTGTCCCACATTGACTCCTGTCCCACATTGACTCCTGTCCCACATTGACTCCTGTCCCTCATGGACTCCTGTCCCACATTGACACCGGTTCCACATGGACTCCTGTCCCTCATGGATCCCACATGGACTCCTGTCCCACATGGACATTAATTTGCTTGGGAGATTTTGAGCTGGTATAGGTGGCCAAGTAATCTGTTGTTGCCCGTTTTCATTCGGAAGATTATAGTTTGCTGGTGTCTTTGTAGCTGGTAGATTGGGTCTGGGCTGTTACTCTCTCCCATTTTATGTTATACTGGCCACGAATGATAGTTTTAGCCTCCTTATGGGTGTATTGTTCTATTTTTCCACCTGCTTTGGAGGGTGCATCGACTCTCTCGTTTCCCGTAATTCCACAATGAGAGGAGAGCCAGTGTAGTGTGATATTTTTGTATGGTTTTTAGCTCTGTTCTGATTTTATATGTTATGTCCTCAGTTTGTGTGTTCTATACCGATTCGACTAGTGCTTTACATTCTGTGATGATCACTATCCTGGTGTGTGTGAGCCTCCAATTTGGTGACACTTTTCAGTGCTTGGAGAAGTGCCATTGATTCTGACCTCAGGCTAGAGTAAATTTTCCCTGTTGAAAGGGACATGTGTTATCTTTTCGTTATTTTGTCTTATAAAGATGCCTCCACCACCATTTTTTTCACCCCGTCTGCAGATCCATCTATGTACACATGTGTCCATTCTTTGGGGCTGTATTTGCCTTCAATCATCTCTTGAGCCTTGGCTCTTATTTGGGAGGTTGGCCTGATGATCTTTATTTTCTATTCCAGGCACCTCTGTGTTCATTTAAACTTTATCTATATAGTGGTTTGGCCCCTCAACATAGCCCGGCAGCATTTCCATTTCTGTGCTTTTACCTGGGCGGAGGTCTCTGTGACAGCTATTTATTTGTTGTGATGTGTGTATGATGTCAGTCCTTGTCAACCTTTTTTCCCTGGATTTTGGTTTGATCTGCATAGGATGGTTTGGCCTGCATGGGATGGTTTGACCTGCATGGGATGGTTTGGCCTGCATGGGATGGTTTGGCCTGCATGGGATGGTTTGACCTGCATGGGATGGTTTGACCTGCATGGGATCGTTTGACCTGCATGGGATGGTTTGGCCTGCATGGGATGGTTTGGCCTGCATGGGATGGTTTGGCCTGCATGGGATGGTTTGACCTGCATGGGATGGTTTGGCCTGCATGGGATGGTTTGACCTGCATGGGATGGTTTGACCTGCATGGGATGGTTTGACCTGCATGGGATGGTTTGATCTGAATGGGATGGTTTGGCATGTGTCGCAACTTCTTGCTGTGAACAATCACCTTCTATTCTCGTCTATTATGCAGGGGTCTGAGTTTGGCGTGTTTTTCCATTGCCTGGATTGGGGTACTTTTAAATCCTGTGATTAACCGGAGGCCTTCGTTTTGTACTTTTGTTAGGCGGTCTGTATTTGTTTTGGATGTTGTGTCCCAGACTGACATGCCGTATTCCAGAACTGGCCTGACTGTACATGTATAGACGTTTCTGAGAATGCGTCTGTTTGCTTCCCAGCTTGTGCCTGCCAACTTCATTAGGGAGAGTTTTCTTGTTGCTCTCTGTTTTTCTTGTTGCTCTCTGGTTTATGGTGTTCATGTGTGGCTTCTAGGTGAGCCTTTTGTCTAGCTTTACACCAAAATATGTAGGGTTTTCTTCATATGTGATTTCACTTTCCTGTAGTTTGTTTCAATCGTTCTTCCCGGTACTACGGTCTTTAAGGTATTTATTTGGACTCCCCAGTGTGAGCCCGTTTTCATTTGATAGTGCTGCCTGCATACTGTGTTTAGCAGTGAATAGGTTTTCTGCAGCATGCCATGCTGCAAGATCATCTGCGTTGAGAGCCCTGGAGATATGCTAAGGAATTGTCTCCACAATGTTATTGATGAACATGATGAAAATGGTAGGTGATATGACTCCTCCTTGTGGCACTCCTTGTTGGAGAGTGACACGACGGCTCAGAATCCCATCTAGCTTCACTCTTGTGGCACTCCTCACTGGAGAGTGACACGACGGCTCAGAATCCCATCTAGCTTCACTCCTTACTGGAGAGTGACACGACGGCTCAGAATCCCATCTAGCTTCACTCCTTACTGGAGAGTGACACGACGGCTCAGAATCCCATCTAGCTTCACTCCTTACTGGAGAGTGACACGACGGCTCAGAATCCTATCTAGCTTCACTCTTGTGGCACTCCTTACTGGAGAGTGAGTGACACGACGGCTCAGAATCCCATCTAGCTTCACTCCTTACTGGAGAGTGACACGACGGCTCAGAATCCCATCTAGCTTCACTCTTGTGGCACTCTTTGCTGGAGAGTGACACGACGGCTCAGAATCCCATCTAGCTTCACTCCTTGTTGGAGAGTGACACGATGGCTCAGAATCCCATCTAGCTTCACTCCTTGTTGGAGAGTACCACGATGGCTCAGAATCCCATCTAGCTTCACTCCTTGTTGGAGAGTGACACGATGGCTCAGAATCCCATCTAGCTTCACTCCTTGTTGGAGAGTGACACGACGGCTCAGAATCCCATCTAGCTTCACTCTTGTGGCACTCTTTGCTGGAGAGTGACAGTATGATGTGCCTTTCCTGTGTGGGTTTCACCTTATCTATGTCTACGATTGTGGCTGGGGGGCTGTAATAGTTTGTGATTGTCGTGTCTCCATCCGGTAAGAGTAATTTACCCTTCATAAGTTTATCTCTACAGCTGGGATTACAGTTTTTACTAGAGTTATGATTTTCCCCTTTTCTGTCTATCTTTTCTGAATGATTCAAGTCCCCAGATGGAGAATCTTTGTGTGTCTTTCAGCACAGACACCGGTTGCTTGGGTGGGTACCTTCGAGGCTGAAGTCCCCGGCGCCATCCTCCCCGGCTGTGACGATAGAGGCGACACTATAGCGTTAGTCTGGATTGTTTCATGATCATAACCTGTTAGTGCGTGTGGGCCTTAATCTTCCCTGGCATCTGCGTCTGAGCTGACACACTCCGTCTTCGACAGGCCAGGTTGTGTTTTTCCTTCTGGGTTGCCTCCTGTAGCCTCTTCATCTCCCGATGATACCTGCGAGGCAGCAGGCTTGTTTGTTTGCCGCGGTGTCCTTCCTCGGTGACTAGAGCTTATAATAGCTCTTACTCGCTTGATTGGTATACCCGTCTTTGGAATCATTGGGTATTTCAGTGGGGACAGCAGTGCCACCTGTTGCCCCGGCCCGTCCTGTTGGGATATACAGCGGTTTGGTCCAGCACTGCTAATTCGTCCAATAATTGGCTTATTTCGCAGCTGACACCACATATCTGAGGGTGGTTCTACTATCCGCCACCTGTGGACGCGCCTGGTCGGGGTCGGTCGCCCCCTGTCCTCCAGGGAGTGGTACCTGAAAGGACGGCACAGACGTGTGTATAACCAACCAGTTACATGGACCATTTAGTACATTCACTTTTGCCATTTACTTACATGGGGGATTGAGCTATGGGTCTGCCCGTACTGCAATGACGTCGATCCTTGATAGAGCATAACTTTATTCACAAACTAATCTCTATATGGATGTCAATACGTTCAAACATACTTTATGAGATGGAAAAGGCATCCGTGAATGAGCTGGCAGCAGCCCATAGCTGACCAAGACCGTATTTCACCTCCAAGTGGATGGCCTATGCAATGTTGGCACTTGAACAGAAAAAAAGAGGAAAATGGATCATAGAGCCGACTTCATTGCACACCCCCTTTCCCCCAATCTATCCAGTCTCTTTCATTGCCGAAAGTGTTAAAGAAAGCACAAACTCCGTAAATCCCGCTGTTCGAGCGTGATTACTTCCCCCGAGCCAGACTACTTCCCCCGAGCCAGACTACTTCCTCCGAGCCAGACTACTTCCCCCGAGCCAGACTACTTCCTCCGAGCCAGACTACTTCCCCCGAGCCAGACTACTTCCCCCGAGCCAGACTACTTCCCCCGAGCCAGACTACTTCCCCCGAGCCAGACTACTTCCCCCGAGCCAGACTAAATCCCCCGAGCCAGACTGCTTCCCCCGAGCCAGACTGCTTCCCCCGAGCCAGACTGCTTCCCCCGAGCCAGACTACTTCCCCCGAGCCAGACTGCTTCCCCCGAGCCAGACTGCTTCCCCCGAGCCAGACTACTTCCCCCGAGCCAGACTACTTCCCCCGAGCCAGACTACTTCCCCCGAGCCAGACTGCTTCCCCCGAGCCAGACTACTTCCCCCTAGCCAGACTGCCTCTCTTTGGTCTGTATATGCTGTCCTGCAGGATATGTTCTGACGTTTCCTTGGGTGCTCCTCCTACGTGGCTGTGTATCTAAGACCTATTCTTGTTCTGAGTCTGAAGATCTTTGTCTGCCCATCTCTGCCAGGTTTGTCAATGCTGTCATTTTCTGGCTTGTGTTCCTTGTGCTGTTCTCTCCATTCTGTCGTCATGGATCGTTTGATGAGTGTCTGAACTTCTTTATAGCTCTGTGGATGGCGAGTGTGTTCCTCCTTTTCCGAACTCATGTGTTTTTTTGTTACGAAGTATACTACAGTGGACCTGAAGCCACTGTAGGACTAGAATTGGTGGGTTGTCTTATTTTTGGAGACAGCAATCCAATGTTGTATTTTATTTCATGTGTGAATCTTGTTTGGGGATTGAGATAACTTGGATTACGCTCCATGAGTCTTCTTAGAATGACCATTTTTCCTGTAGTTATGTTTTGGCTGATAAAAATTCGTGTTGCTGCATGAACAGCTGCCGCATCTTCTTTGAAATTGGTACAGGTATCCCCAGCCGGTACGGAGTAGTTCTCTGTGTCGCATTGGAGAGTGATGTAGATTCCACTGGCTCCCCTTTATTTCGCTCTCCGTGGCCGATGCATCTGTGTACACATTTGGGTACTATCTCTTGATCTCTTATTTAATGTGGATTTTTGTTGTTGCCGACTTCTCACTTTTCTTCGTTATCGATACATACAGATACAACAATACATACATACAATCAGACACACACACGGGGACGGCGTGGCCTAGTGGTTAAGTGGCACGGCTCCCAACCCGAAAATGCTGGGTTCGATCCCCATCACAGCACCGGCCGTTACCCTGGGGAAGCAAACCCTTAGAAAATGCAGGAGGGGAGGAAGCAGATCCTTACATAAAATGCATGCTGAAGTCGGATGCACTGGGCCGACAGGCGAAAATACCGCCTTGGGGATTAGAGAAATAAGGCGAGCGCAAAAAAGAAAAAAAAGACACATATTTTTTATCGTGTATCGACAATTTTACTGGTAGTTCTGGACCTACTAAATACGACAATGTGGCCCGCTACTTGAATAGGTTGTATACCCTTATGTTTGAAGGACGTTACGTGAACTATTGATTAAACAACACGCCTAGTGGCGAGTGCACACTCGTGCCAGCAACCGAGGATAGTTGTCGATGGTACTCCAGCTTATCCCTCGTTGTCTCGTGTTATTGATTTCCTCTTCGAGAATGTCAAGTGTGTTGCAATTTGTAGTAGAAGATACTTAAATGCGATGTGGATTTAGGATCTTTAAAAAGACAAGAGATTTCACCCTGCCGTCAGATCTAGAAACAGTATTTAGTTAGGCAGTCCGTTTTGTCGCTGTGCAGGAGCGGGCATCGGGACTTTTATTGGGCGCAGAAGGTGGCACAGTGAATGAGTTGATAGCAACTAGGGACTCATAGATGGGTGCTTGTATCAGGCTCAGCCACCCAGAGCTGATCAAGACCGTCTTCCGCATCCAAATGGCGGCCCTGGGAACAGGCTGCACTAGTTTAGCATTGACAAGAGAATAGGGGCCTCGGACGGAAGGCATACCCGGGAACCAAAAAAATCAATCGAAACCGGACTGATACACGCGCGCACACACACACACACATACACACACACACAAATGCATGACTTGACTAATTTAAAGGTGGCTTACGTCTGTGCAAAATTTCACAAGTCAGCAGTCAGTCAGTCTACAGTCATGCAATTTATGTTAGCACATTGAAACTAGGCACTCAATTCACTTTTATTTCTACATAACAATGCGTACAAAACCAAAATATATTGTATTACTTACACAGTATTAGTCTATTTCTTCTTAAGAAAAAATGCACTGCTGTCAGAGACATGTGTCCTTGAACATTCTTTGTAATATGCGCAAAGTTTTTGGATCAAGTGAAGTAAAAGGAACTGGTTGTATACAGACTATGCAGAGTCTTCTAAACCAGTATAAAGAACTCAAGTTAATATACAAACTAGATCGGCCCTTACTAGTGCTAATTCCAGTCCGGCTGCCACACCAAAATGTCAGACATGCCCTGATATAGCCAGACTAGAAATGTGGTTGAAAGTTGGAAAGGACGTCTCTCTAAAGTGAATAACAAATATGTATAGTAACAACAAGAAATGAAATAGCCCATGACTGACAAATGGTTTTCAAACATAGTCCAAACTTCAAACATAATCCGAACTTCAAACACAGTCCAAACTTCAAACATAATCCAAACTTCAAACATAATCCAAACTTCAAACACAGCCCAAACTTCAAACAGTCCAAACTTCAAACACAGTCCAAACTTCAAACACTGTCCGGGATCAAGATGCTGAGCAGCGCGTGAGCTGCAGTGGTCAGCGACCCATAGCTGACTGCTAGCGTCAGCGCCAGCGAACCATAGCTGCCAAGACCCTTCTACACCTCCACGCGGTGATCCTGGATAACAGGCTGCAGCAGGGCAGACTGGCTAAGGAGAAGGGATCGAAGAGGGAATGCTAACCCGGTACTAAAAAAAATGCTTGCTGAAGTCGGATGTGTTGGACCGAAAGGTGCAAATATCGCAGTCAAGCTGTAAACTACGACACAACGGATTCCGTTCTCTGGACTACATTCTGCTACTTAAGCCCTTTCAGGGTTTGGTAGCGGGAGATTGAGAACGAACGAAGAAGAAGAAACACAGTCCAAACTTCAAACACAGTTCAAATTTCAAACACAGTCCATACTTCAAACACAGTCCAAACTTCAAATACAGCCCAAAGTTCAAACACAGTGCAAACTTCAGACATATTCGGTGATATTGTTCCATTGTGCAGTGGAGACAAGTGCAGATGTGTCACAAGTGCTGTTTTTTTTTACTTTCACAAGTGCATTTTTTATCACTTACCTCATTCAGATATATGCTTTGTTGAAGCAGCAGTACATGTTTTCGAAATGGTTAGTCACTGGTTTGAAGGAAATTAATGTGGTTATCTGACGAGAGAGTTGAACAACCAGGAGAAATAAAAACAAGTGACTGGTGTACAGATATCTGTGACTCACTCATTTTGAAGACGGGCTGATTGTATCTTGGATTTGGCGTTTTTACAAGCTATTAACTATTAAGCTATTTTAACCAACTTCCACACAACCTATATGGCTGAAATAACACAGCCTTTACTAGTACGACCTGTTACTATCTCATTTTTACGGATCCTCGAATGACCTGATGAAATTTATGTACCATTTAGAATAATTGCTTTGTTTACGGTCGATCAGTCCATTTCGTGACAGACCGATCTTATTTTCAGTGAATTTATGAACATCGTGAAAGTTTAAATTAGTGAAAAAGTAAAAGTGGAAATTAGATATTCATCAAATTGTGTAAGGTTAAATTAGTGGGAAAAGTAAAAGTGGAAATTAGATATCCATCAAATTGTGAAAGTTTAAATTGGCGGGAATCGTAAAAGTGGAAATTAGATATTCATCAAATTGTGAAAGAACCAGATATAATTACAAATTGCCACTGTACATAGGAAACACCAAAACAAAATAACAAACATTAAAAAAAACTTGATTGAATTGCAGTATTTTCTCCGTCAACTACTATGCCAAAATTACCATGTACGTCCACATATTATTTTATGCCCCTAAAATGTCTTGTATTCAATGATTTTCTGCCGAAGACGGATGTGTTGGACCGAAAAGTGCAAATATCAGTCAAACTGTAAACTATCAACCCAACGTATTTCATTCTTCGGACGACATTCTGCTACTTGCAAAGCCTTGTTCATGGCTTGGTAGCGGGAGATTGAAAACGCACGCAGAAGGGGAAAATACTCAATGATTTGCCACACACATAAAACACCAATACATTTGTCTAAAATTGCGATACACCAAAGAAACACCCAAAATGACACTCCGTAGTACCAAAAAAAAACAAAAACATCCTGTAGTTTGTTAATATTTGCTTGTTTATTTGTTGAAACATCTTTACGGGTCGTGTTCAAGGTTTTGTGCATGGTTTTGGCATTATGTTCAGTTAATGTGTTTGCCATACGTTTATACTGCCTGTGCTCTGGTGTCTTCTGGGAGTTTGTCATACGTGTCTGTGCTCTGGTGTCTTCTGGGAGTTTGTCATATGTGTGCTCTGATGTCTTCTGGGAGTTTGTCATATGTGTCTGTGCTCTGGTGTCTTCTGGGAGTTTGTCATACGTGTCTGTGCTCTGGTGTCTTCTGGGAGTTTGTCATATGTGTCTGTGCTCTGGTGTCTTCTGGGACTTTGTCATATGTGTCTGTGCTCTGGTGTCTTCTGGGATGTTGTTTCGAATACCAACGAGTAGGATTATTCTTTTTGCGCGTCCTGAAAAGGACGTTCAGTGGTCGGTTGCAATCGCTTTCCTCACATCCCGAGCGTGCTTGTGAAGGTGGAACGCGGTCCTCCAGGCGGTTGTGCTATGCTTAGCTTCATCTGCATGTCCTTCACTACTACTACTTTACCTGTCGTGTCAGGTAAAACAAGATATAACTGTCTGTCTATCTGTGTCATGTGATACTATTCACCTGTCTGTGTCATTTGATACTATTCACCTGTCTGTGTCATTTGATACTATTCACCTGTCTGTGTCATTTGATACTATTCACCTGTCTGTGTCATTTGATACTATTCACCTGTCTGTGTCATTTGATACTATTCACCTGTCTGTGTCATTTGATACTATTCACCTGTCTGTGTCATTTGATACTATTCACCTGTCTGTGTCATGTGATACTATTCACCTGTCTGTGTCATTTGATACTATTCACCTGTCTGTGTCATTTGATACTATTCACCTGTCTGTGTCATTTGATACTATTCACCTGTCTGTGTCATTTGATACTATTCACCTGTCTGTGTCATTTGATACTATTCACCTGTCTGTGTCATTTGATACTATTCACCTGTCTGTGTCATTTGATACTATTCACCTGTCTGTGTCATGTGATACTATTCACCTGTCTGTGTCATGTGATACTATTCACCTGTCTGTGTCATGTGATACTATTCACCTGTCTGTGTCATTTGATACTATTCACCTGTCTGTGTCATTTGATACTATTCACCTGTCTGTGTCATGTGATACTATTCACCTGTCTGTGTCATTTGATACTATTCACCTGTCTGTGTCATTTGATACTATTCACCTGTCTGTGTCATTTGATACTATTCACCTGTCTGTGTCATTTGATACTATTCACCTGTCTGTGTCATGTGATACTATTCACCTGTCTGTGTCATTTGATACTATTCACCTGTCTGTGTCATGTGATACTATTCACCTGTCTGTGTCATTTGATACTATTCACCTGTCTGTGTCATGTGATACTATTCACCTGTCTGTGTCATTTGATACTATTCACCTGTCTGTGTCATGTGATACTATTCACCTGTCTGTGTCATGTGATACTATTCACCTGTCTGTGTCGGGTGAACCATACTGATCAAGAGTCTCACCTCACGCCCTCGTTCGTGCTCCTGGAAACATACTGTCTCAGCAGTCTGGCCCACCAGTGGGGATCGACACTGTGGTCCCCATAGTAGTGACCTAACGAAGGAGCTCCGCATTGCGCTATTGTCAGGACACCGATCGACATTCTCAGGTACGTCTAGGGATGCAAGAAGAACCACTGTAACCCGCTACCAAAGAAACATCAAGAGTTAACTCAGCTCAGCAGGTGACGGCGTGGGCTAGCAGTTAAGTGACACGGCTTACAACCAAAAGGTGCTGGGATCGCTCCCCAATTGCAGCACCGGCCGTTGCACCGGCGAAACAAACCCTTAGAAAATGGAGAAAGCAGACACCATAAATATGCATGCCGAAGTCGGATGCACTGGGCCGACAGGCGCAAAATAAAAACATAGTGCAACGCACACCGCCTTTGGGGAATAGAGAAATAATGCGAACGCCAACAAGTAGCTTCGAATGTCTGTCCGTCCATCCGTTCGTTCATTCGTCCGTCTATCCGTTCGTCCGTCTACTATCTATCTATCTATCTATCTATCTATCTATCTATCTATCTATCTATCTATCTATCTATCTGTCTGTCTGTCTGTCTGTCTGTCTGTCTGTCTGTCTGTCTGTCTGTCTGTCTGTCTGTCTGTCTGTCTGTCTGTCTGTCCATCCGACTGTCTGTCTGTCTGTCTGTCTGTCTGTCCATCCGACTGTCTGTCTCTGTATATGTTGTCAGTCTGTAACAGCGCACACCAATACACTATTTCCTCTTTTCTAAACACGTACACCTTAATACACCTGTCAGAGACTGGGTCTAATCTTAATACGTTTACTTACACCAGATGGCAAGCACAACACGTAAGCCTTTGTCTTACTTACACACAGGCTCAATCTTTGTGCCTACACTTATAACACGCTCAATTGTGCGTGCTTGTAAATACTCGTGTTTCGTGTGTTGTTCCCTGTATTTTCCTTATGTGTCATGTCGTCTCTGCCCTTGATTGTGCACGTCCCGCGTTACTGTTCTGCTCGATTCTTTCTTATGGACTCTATTATACTGCCTCTCTGTTTTTATGTCCCTCTCACAATCACTAATTAAAGACATGCGTTTTCTAATTTTGTATGTCGCTGTCTCATATATATATATATATATATATATATATATATATACACACACATACATACATACATACATACATAAATAGTTAGTTTTCTTTTCACGTGTGCCGTTCAGCGCGTGGGAAGCTTTATCCGGCACCAAGTGCCTTGCGTTTGTCAATGTGAGCCCGTTGCGCTGCGCGATTACTCTGTCATCTATCCACCTGCCTCGCGGACGCCCCCTTACCATGTAAGAAGATCTATCAGCTCTGTAAGCCATCGGTGGAAGTTGATGAGTGTGCATTCTCATGAGATGCCTAAAGCAACATTTCTGCCTGGAAATGTATTCGACACAAGACGTAGTGCTGACCATAATACTTCTTCTTCTTCTTCGTACGCAGTCAGACAGTAACCATTATTTTTTCGAAAAAAGCGGTGGTCATCCTGAGGCTGTCGCCGCTGCCATAGAGCTTGTCTTGCAGTTCCACTGGTGATGGCCACATCTGCTCTCTCTGATCCTCGTATGTCGTGCAGTTCTGCAGCAGATGTTCAGCGGTCATTTTACCGGTACCGCACGGGCATTCGTCGGTACCACATATCTTCAATTTGTTGAATAGGTGGTACCTCAGTCTATTGTGGCCAGTGCGAGGTCTGAAGACAACGACCTGCTCTCTTCGGTTCAACTGGTAATAGGCATCGTTTTTGATGTAACCAGTATGTTCGGTTTCCCATTTGACCATAATACGAATATCGTCATTCCGCAGTCTGTCTTTCCTGGTAACACAGATGACTTTCCTTAAACACTTCATTTCACACGTCGAAATAATTCTCCGACGCGTCCTAGACTAGGGCCATGTTTGGCACTGGTATCCGACGCGTCCTGGACTAGGGCCATGTTTGGCACTGGTATCCGACGCGTCCTGGACTAGGGTCATGTTTGGCACTGGTATCCGACGCGTCCTGGACTAGGGCCATGTTTGGCACTGGTAGCACAGAGTCTGCATAAATATACTATTTATCAGCTGTTGCTTAAGCAGCGGCGACAGCCGATACGTCACCACATATGCTTTCTGACACCTAGTCTCAATTTCGCTGTCGATGTTGGAGTCTGCCGAAAATGCTGCCCAAATTCTCGAACGCATGGTTGAAGAGCAATATAATCCATGTGTTTTACTGATCATCATAGTTTCTGTTTTGCTCTCACATATACATACTTACTTAACATTATTTACTTAGTCGCTCCTCTTCTACCCTGTGTTGTAGAGATTATTTTTCAGACAGAACGCCAGACCAGTCTATCCACTGTCTTCCCTTTTGGCCTGGTTCCAGTCTAGGCTACGGTCTATTGTAGACTGTCTTATGTTGTCACGCCAGAGGGCTGTCGGTCTGAACCCTTGATTCTTTGCTCCCTTGTCTGCCGTGGTAGCCGATTAAACCATCAAAGTTGATATTGCTACATTCGAGTCTGTAAAGGCTAGTCTTCGAGATCTTGTCGTGCTGTCTTCTTCTTTCTTCTTCTTCTTCTTCTTCTTCTTCTTCTTCTTCTTCTTCGTACGCTGTCAGATGTCAACTTGAATTTGTTCGAAGAAAGCAGCGGTCATCCTGAGGCTGTCGACACTGCCATATAGCTTGTCTAGTGTTGTCACCGGTGATGGCCACATGTGCTTTCTCTGGTCCTCTGCCGTACTGTCTGATTTACAGTTTTCTTAGGCAGCATGTCATTTACAGTACGTCGCTTCTTACAACTGCCAGCCTATTTGGCTAACAAGTTTCTTGGCAAGTGTGCAGTACGGTAGGTTGCCAGTACTTTCCGTACGTGGAGGAGCGAGAGAGAAAAAACCCATGTCTGCCAAACTGGGCACGAGCGTGATTCGAATCAGGTGCGTTGGGATTGTGAAACGGACGCTTCACCCATAGGCCACGCAGCCTCCCCGATTGACCATGCCTCTTGTTATGTGGATCACCTTCCTTAGACTTTTCTGGATTGTCATTGTCCATGATTCACATCCACAAGTGAAAACCATTGCATAGGTGAAGTGGTATATACTGCTATCTTGGTTTTCTTGCTTATTTCTGTTCTGCTGGAGAATCTTCTGTGTGAGCCATGCCAAAGCTTACCAGTTACTGCTTTTCGCGTGGTCAACTCTTCTTTAATACAGACTTCTGGTTCACTAAACATCCAAGGTATCTTCTACTTCTTCTTCGAACGCTGTCAGACGTCGACCTTTATTTTTTAGAAAAAAGCTGCGGTCATCCTGAGACTGTCGACACTGCCATAGAGCTTGTCTAGTGTTGCTACTGGTGATGGCCACATCTGCTCTCTCTGGTCCTCGTATGTTGGGCAGTTTTGCAGCAAATGTTCAGCGGTCATTTTCCCGGTACCACACGGGCATTCGTCAGTGCCACCTATCTTCAATTTGTTGAATAGGTGGTACCTCAGTCTATTGTGGCCAGTGCGAAGTCTGAAGACCACGACCTGCTCTCTTCTGTTCAACTGGTAATAGGCATCGTTTTTTTGTGTAGCCAGTATGTTCAGTTTCCCATTTGGTCATGTATCTAGCTCTAATAAGCCGTTTTGACTCTTCGTATGTTATATTAGTATCTGGTTGTGGTAGTCTTGCACCTTCTTTTGCCAGTCTGTCTGCCTCCTCGTTGCCTTGGATGTTGCAGTGGGATGGAACCCACTGTACCACTACTCTTTTTGGTGCGGACTGCTGGCATAGTTGACAGAGTACTGCTCTTAAATCATTAAGTTCATTATTTTTCTGGCTTTTTAGTGCTGTGACTACGGCCAGAGCATCTGTAAGCAGGACTATATGGCTTTCATTCCTTTTACCTGTCACCATTTCTTCCACTGCCGCCCTCAGTGCCTCTGCCTCCGCTCTGAAATTGCTTGTGTATTTTCCAGTAGCCAATGACAGTGTTATTTTTCTGCCATTTGGTAGGCTCAGGAATGCCCCTGCCCCTCCGTTCTGTGTTGCCAAGGTATCTGAACTGCTTAACTTGTTCCAGAGGCTGCTCATTCATTTCTCTTCTCTCGAGACGACCGTGGTTTTTTGTTTTTGTTTTTGATCTGCTAATGGTCATCCGCATGTTCCCCAGCTGATCTTTCCAGATTTGAAGGTTGGTCTAAAGGTGTGCCGCTCATTTAGTAAACGACGTTATCGGCAAATGTCAGCTCCTATATGCAAACTGGTCTATCTCCCAGTACCCCACCGAGTACCTTTTGGTCCTCCCCTGACATACTTTGCTGACATCATGCATCAGTATAGTGGGTGTGAGTGAGTGAGAGTCTATGTGTGAGCGAGTGAGATAGGGAAAGATAGAGAGAGAGAGAGAGAAGTGATTGTTGTTGAAAGCTACGCATACTAACTTATTAGTTTGATGCTTTATTTCGGTAACACGTTACAATGACTCTTTTTATATCCTGATCCGAGCCGTATTTGGGATTTTCTGGGTAAAGGGGATTGCAAGTTGTCTCAGTAGGTTCACCACTATGATGTTAGCAATGTAGATCCCCACACTGTTGGTCAGGCTGCTGTAACATTGCATATGTACAGGAGAACGACTAGGCCGTGGGTCTTTGTCAGTATAGTTGACTTGGCCCCGACCTACGTCTTGGCTCCAGTTTATTGAATATTCCGATCCGTTAAAGATACCGTAAATGATATACGAGGGACTTTTTGTTCTAGTTCTACCTGAATGGGTTATAGATGGCTGGAACTATTATCATTAGTTGGGGGACTTGTGTCCTATTGCTGCTAGGCTGCCCACCTGAGATGGGCCAGTCACGTGATATATAAATAAAAATGTCACACAAAAATGTTAGTGCTTGCATGGAACAGCGTGTTGTGATGAAATTTCTTGTGTAAGAAAGCGTGAAACCTGCGGACATTTACAGAAGCCTGCAATCACAATATGGTGATGTGACACTCAGCTGCAGTAAGACATTTGAATGGGGTAAACGTTTTAGAGAAGGTAGTACATCCGTGAGTGATGATCCCGTCCTGCGCCTGCAAGATACCGCTCGACCTCATGCGGTTCACCGCACTATGTGCCATCTGCAGCAACTCGTCTGGGAGATTTTGCCACATCCACTTTACAGCCCAAACCTCTCTGCAGGCGATTTTCACCTTAAAGAATTGCACAGAATTGCTCTGAGGTCAGCATTTCAGCAGTGATAACGAAGTGAAACAGGCTGTCCTGGATTGGTTCATACACACTGACAAATCTTTCTACGCTGAAGCTTTTCAAGTGTTATTTAAATTCTCGAATAAGTGCATAAACGGTGAAGGATATTATATTGAATAATAAATGGCATTTTGACTACTTGCAACTTTTTTTTTATGTTACAAAAGAAAAGTGCAGGTTTGACTTGAACGCCCCTAGTATATATCCTCAAATATACGGAGATCAAGCTGTTGTCCATGCAGCATGTTCCTCCTCTCCACAGAGTTAGTAGATTCAAATGATCGGCAATAATCGATACAGTTTGGTACTAGTCACGTCACAGGAGCTGCCAGAATAGTGCTGGGCATCGCTAGACTATTTTTATGGACTCTCTTCATTTCGATTTATTCCCGTATCATTTCCCGTGGTTGTGTGTTCCGGCAATGCAGCTAAGGTTTGAAATGTGAATTCCTAGACAAGATTACAATCCAATGTAAACTAGCCATATCTCCTCGAAGAAAACTGCATTTAAGGCGACAGTGTCTCGCCCGTCGAACTTCTTCTGTTAGTTTAGACAGTTCAACCGGACTCATTGTAGCCACACTAGAAGGCCGGGGATTGAACTTGACTGTCAAAGATGCTGCAGTGGTCAGCGACCCATAGCTGAGTGCTAGCGTCTGGACCAGCGAACCAGAGCTGCCAAGACCCTTCTACACCTCCACGTGGTGATCCTGGATAACAGGCTGCAGCAGGGCAGACTGGCTAAGGAGAAGGGATCGAAGAGGGAATGCTAACCCGGTACTAAAAAAATGCTTGCTGAAGTCGGGTGTGTTGGACCGAAAGGTGCAAATATCGCAGCCAAGCTGTAAACTACGACACAACGCTTTCCGTTCTCTGGACTACATTCTGCTACTTAAGCACTTTCAGGGTTTGGTAGTGGGAGATTGAGAACGAACGAAGAAGAAGAAGAACTTGACTGTCAGATGAAATGTATGACGCACGCCTTGGGAGCATTTGGCCACAGTGGTATATTACTCTCACATCGACTCCCTTCTATACCAGTCCCCATGTACCAATCCTGTAGTCTTGTCACAAAGGGATCCGCGTACGCTTGGATTGTTCATGCCTCGCGATGTCAGTCATGCTGGCGCTGTAGAGGTCTGGGCTGTTGATGCTAGGGTTGGTTTTGGCCATCTCTTTCCTGATCAGTGGGCCAGACTTAAGCAGGGTCGTAGGTTTCACAACTTTTCTCCAGCTACTGCACCACTTCCTCTGCCTCTCTTATCCTCTTATTGGCTTGTAATCGGCTGCCCCTTGGCTAAGTTTAGAACCTGCACTATTGAGAACGCCAGAACTAGGTATTCTGCGTGAGGTTTCCATAATAACGGGCCGGCCATGTATTTGCATTTCTAGACATACCAAAGTGAATAACCAGGTTGCCCAATGTGCTTTCCGAAGAAAATATATAAACTCATTTTAAACACATACATACATGTTTCAAGATCACCCAAATGCCATCTGTCCAGCTGACTCTCAGCCGTCCTGAAGCCAGATCTACCAGTCTTGTAAGCCGACAGTGGATCCACAATGAATTCTCATAAGATGACCGAATCATGGCCTACTTTGGATAGACCGTCTGACTATCGGGAAAATCCCTTGAAACGTCACATTCCACCGCCGACAAAATAACGGAACTCATTGTGCTAAGGTTCATAATCAATCCATGCTCCACACAGATAAATTAAATAAATTCACAGTACGGAACACAACAAATCACTGTTGAGAGTGATCCTTTCACAGAATCCTGCCCTGAAACCAACTGCATATTCACTATGTTTCCCGAACACGCTATTATAGCTGACACATGAAAGTTCCGTCATTTAGTTTGCCTTGGAATGTGACATTTCAAAGGGATTTCTCCGTGAGTCAGAGTGCATATACGTCTTGATATAACCGTAAAGAACCCGAGAGGTCTGCCGGGGTCTTTGTGTATGACAAGGACAAGAATAGCACCACTGTATCACAGAGAGCATGTCGTAAGAGGCGACTAACTGTGTGACATCGCATAACACTGGACATGGTTATGTGGTTTGTTTAGAGAGCATAGATGGCGCCTAATAGACTGCTGGTCTACTTTGCTCTAGTGTTTGAGTTCATTAAGATGGACTCGCGCTTCGGTTAACCACCCTCCGTAAAAGCTTGTCCTAACATCAGCGGAGTATTAAGCTGCTCGAGTCTGGTCCGCTAAGCAGGAAACCCTTCTCCGGGCTAAATCCAGCTCATACCAGAGCTGGGACCTGCACAGGGCCATCTGCCCAAGTAGAAGTACAGGTCGACTAAGAACTAAGAATAACCTTAAAGACTGCGGTCTGGGGTTGAAAATGATGTGCCTAGCCAGTAGAATTGAGAAAGGGAAACATTTTAAATAAAACGAAACAACAACAAAAAACCCCAAAATGTTTGAATGGAAAAGTAATCAGCCAGCGGAAGGCGTAGGGTCGAGCATACCTCGGGTGTATTCATCTCGACATTTTCTCTCTCCTTCCAGTTACTTTAATTATAATTAGAATCTGGAATCCAGATGCTGGGCAGTGCGTGAGCTGTAGCGGTCAGGGCCAGCGACCCAGAGCTGCCAAGACCCTTCTACACCTCCACGTGGTGATCCTGGATAACAGGCTACAACAGGGCAGACTGGCTAAGTAGAAGGGATTGAAGAGGGGACGCTAACCCTGTACCCAAAAATGACATGCTGAAGTCGGATGTGTCGGGCCGAAAAATGCAAATATCGCGGTAATTCTGTAAACTACGACACAACGCATCCCGTTCTCTGGTCGAGATCCTGCTAATTTCAAAACCCGTTCCAGGGCTTGGTATCAGGAGTTTGAGAACGAACTACGAAGACAATAATAATAATCTCGAATAGTCTAAAAATACTATACGACTTAAAGAAATGATATGTGCACACTAGATATCAAGTGGGATAGGCGTTAATCGTAAGAGGGGGGGGGGGGGTGAGAGAGAGAGAAGGACACAGAGGGAGTGAGAGAGAGAGGGGAGAAAGAAAAGGACAGAGTGAGAGAGGGGGAGAGAAAATTACAGAGTGAGTGAGAGAGAAAAGGACAGAGTGAGTGAGAAAGAGAGAAAAGGACAGAGACTGAGTGAGAGAGAGAAAAGGGACAGAGAGAGAAAAGGGACAGAGAGAGAGAGAAAAGGGACAGAGAGAGAGAAAAGGGACAGAGAGAGAGAAAAAGGACAGTGAGTGAGAGAGAGAGAGAGAAAAGGACAGAGAGAGAGAGAAAGAGAAAAGGACAGAGAGAGAGAAAGAGAAAAGGACAGAGAGAGAAAGAGAACAGGACAGAGAGTGAGTGAGAGAGAGAAAGAGAAAAGGACAGAGAGAGAGAGAGAAAGAGAAAAGGACAGAGAGAGAGTGAGAGAGAGAGAGAAAGAGAAAAGGACAGAGAGAGAAAGAGAACAGGACAGAGAGTGAGTGAGAGAGAGAGAGAAAGAGAAAAGGACAGAGAGAGAGAGAGAGAAAGAGAAAAGGACAGAGAGAGAGAAAGAGAAAAGGACAGAGAGAGAAAGAGAAAAGGACAGAGAGTGAGTGGGAGAGGATCCAAATTGGCCAGGTTTGTGAGCCGGCTATCTCCTCCTCTCGTCCGATCAATACCGTTATACATCAACTCGCCCGAGCCAGCCCGTCAAGTGTGTTCTGTGCTAACCTGGATACTTCCAGCACTACTCACGTTTATTGTTGGTATTGTGCTCCAGACCCGTGTTTGCAGTACTTTTTCTAATGTTTTCTCTTACAATAAATGCACGGGTCAAAGTTAGATCCATCTTTAAACTGTTAGATGTTTCCGGAAGTGGGACCAGGTATCGATATAGTACGTTCGTGATTTCACTCCAGGATCCGGTTCATGTGTCGTGACCTGGTTACCCATTTTGAAACAGTTTGATATTTGTTATCATCTACAGATAGGGCTTATCCTTGTGACTATGATTTCTGGCGACCGTGTTTCTGTATGTACCATATATATATATATATAATCATTTATCATGTCCTTTATAGAACGTCATACTCAGGCGTTCCAGGATATCTTGGTGCGATCGTCTTCTTGGTCTACACCTGCCTCTTTTGCCTGGCACTATACATTCTGTCACTGTTCTCTCAAGGCCGTTGTGTCTCTTGATGACTGGCAAACAACTGAACGTAAAATGCCAAAAGCACACACACACACACACACATATATATATATATATATATATTACAGGATGGCCCAAAAAAAGTGACGCAGCCATCACTTAAAACCTGAATAACTATTTTATTTTTATTTATTTCCAAAAGAATGTTTCTCCTGTTAATGACAATATAACATTTAGAAATTTTAAGTTCAACTATGAAAGATGATGTCATGGAAATCACCTTCTATTTCAGCCTCACAAGCTGGCGTCCTTTCGAGCGTATTTTCTGTGAGATGGGTCAGCGTGTCGTGTCCCAGTGTATGAATTTATATTGGAATGTTTTCTTTCAGCTGCTGAATATATCGGAGTATGTTAATGTACCCCCGATTCATTAGATAGATTCACGGGATCAAATCCGGAGCGGTTAAATCATGAACAGCATGTCCAGTAGAAATCTTCGTTTCTTGAAATCACTCAATTCTCTAAACATGTCTCACTAGTCTATCGGGGGTAGCCTGCACTGATTGCATCGTGTATGTGTGGATGTGCAAATCATTTTGGAGTCGCTGTAAGGACGTTCTGGGGATACCAAGCTCGCGAGAACGGCGTCGAGTGTATGTTGTTGCATCTTGCTGAATGTTTGCTCAACACGTTTCCTCTTTTTTTGGGATCGAAGACATGTGCTCTGGAGACAGTCTCTGTACTATTCAAAAACCGGCAGTCCTGGTCTATAAGGATGGATCAGTATTCTTCTTTTTCTTCATCGTACGCTGTTTACAGCGATATACGTTGCACTGTTTTATTTTGTTAAGCCTGTGGCTCAGTGCATCCGATTTCAACAGGCGTTTTTGTAGGGATGCTCTCCTTAGCCTTTGGCTGTCCCCAGCCTATCTGCAAGGCAGCAGTTGTTTTTTTGTCAGAGTTGTCTCTCTTAGGGAAGTTGTCTTGCAGGACTATCGAGTCTTCCCCACTCGTGTCTATAGGGTTTGGCAATGATATGATATGATGGACTATGTACTGGTTTGTACTATCCCGGAAGAGAGGCAGTCCAGTGTGACTGTGTCTCAGGATCGTTACGTCCTGCCAGAAACGTAGCATATGCATGTGAGTGAGGTTTTCTTTGCTCCCTTTATTTTCTCGGCTCATCTGAAGTGATGGCACGCCTAGCATTCCCCGCCACATGGGAGGTTGTCACAATAGGGCAGGGGGTGCAATGTCCGCTGGACTGCATCTCTTCTGCGTCCTTTGGGGTGACTGATAGCAGACAGCGGTAAAGAGCAAGGCAGGAGTGCATTTAACCAGGTGCATTTCTGCGGCTTGACCGGGCCGGGCTGAGACGCGAGAGCCAGGTCCCAGCCATGTCGTAGCCTCCCATCACAGCGGTGCTGAGATTTAGGGCGGGATTCTGGCTTAGAGGCGTTCGGCCGTAGTCCCTCAGATGGCAGCTTCGCACCATTGGCTTATCAGCCAAGTACGTGGACAAATGTCTGCGACTCCTCTCGAATTGAGGGATCAGCATTCAAATCTACTTCTTTTGCAGGGAAGAGATTCCATATGAAATACCCGGATGCGTCCATTTACGAGTTTTGGGATTCATGCGGCGAAAACCGTTCAAATGTTGAAGCGGAGGCCGAGGCTTTACAAACAGCAGCTGAGATTTTGCACCAACAGCTTGATTTGGGCGAATTGTTGCCGATGGATTTTGTAATTTTTAGTGACTCCATCCATGTTCTGGAGGCGCTGAAGAACACCCCAGACAAAGAAAAGGAGATAATCTTGGTGGGGAGGGCGATCAACAACATCATCACTTCCCACGGGATAAATGTCACCTTACAGTGGATCCCTAGGCATAGTGGGCTACTAGAGAACGAGATGGCCGACAGATTGGCAAAAACAGGAGCCTCGAAACAACAATTGGATAGACCCTGCAGATATACTAGGGAATATACTGCAGGATAGACTCGGGAAATCTGGATGAACAGGTGGGCGACGGGAACAACAGGTCGCAGTGTATTTAGCGAAATGTGTCAGCCAAAAAGTAACGATGACATAAATAAACTACATAGAAGAGATCAAAGTCTCATCTTTCAGTTTCGAGCAGGATACCAGAGTCAATAGCCACTTGAACCACATCAATCCCCAGCACCTGCCCCTGTGCAAACATTGCTCGCATCCTAATGAAACAGTTCGACACCTACTTATTGAGTGCAAGGTGCTTGCGGACATGAGGAAAAGATTCTTACAAGCACTACCGACAATTGCCAACACACTGTACGGAGCAGTGGAACAACTAAAGAAGATCTGTACCTATATAAGAATGGCATTGGGCTGCCAAGAGCAGGCTTGCTCAGCAGCTATGGGACATCAACAACAACCGGGGGTCCGCATGGAACCTGATATCTCCCAACTCGCAACATGTCGACCACGGTGTCCTGTTATTTGAGAATTAGATCAGTGGTTGCCACACATTTTTGGTCCCCGGCCCCCTCAGTGTACCAGAATTTTTCGACGGCACAAGTCGGAAAATAAGTCTACTTATCAGTGCGCAGTTGATGATAACATGAGGATGCATCGTGGCAGTGCACATCAAAACCTATTTATAAACGTTAAAAAAACCCAGAGATAATGACCACTGACAAAACACGATGTCAACATACATTTACAGTAGGTGGTGAGGAAATAGATCAGGTCATGTATTTTGAATATCTTGGCTCCAGAATGGACAAAAATGGCGACTGCTCCAAAGAAATTAAAAGACTAGCCATGGCAACGCAGAGGCTGAACAGCCTGAAGAAACTATGGCAGAGCACCAACAAAACGACAAAAGTGAAGGTTTTGAGAGTCTGTGGTTTCCCCGTGGCAGCCTATGGCTGCGAATCATGGACTATTACCAAAACTTTTAGAAAACGAATCGAGTCCTTCGAGTCAAGTTGTTACAGATATATCTTCAAAATACCCTGGACGGAGAAAAATACAAATATAGACATTCGGCAAGAGTTGTACAGAGAGAACTGGTTTATCAATTCCATTTTGGCCAGAAAATGTAAATATTTTGGTCACATCAAGAGATACAACGCTCTTGAGAGAACAGTGATGGAAGGTATGGCGCTAAGGAAAAAGAGTCAGGAGCAGACAGAGAAAACGATGGCACCAAGATATACAGGAACGCCTGGGTATGACTGGCGGAGGCTGGAGTTTTGGCAAGGGAACGAGTTTCTTTCAGACAAACTGTGATGGGAGCGACGTTCTATAAAGGACATGCCACATGATGATGATCGCAGCAACACTGTAAACCAGCCGCGGTACACAGTTTTGGAACCACTGAATTAGACAAATAATTGTCGATTAAAGGCGGATTCCTCACTTGATAATTACCTAAAATAAAATTATACAATCTTGGTTCGTTGAACCGCGCTAAATTTCCCCATAAATTTCCAAGGGGTTAAGCGTTAATATCTGAAAGAAAATACACACATATTATTATGAAGATTGTTTTGGTTTCGTAGCGCGACTTTTGGGCCACCTTGTATAGACGAGGATGTAGTCAACACACAACCGTTATATGACAATAGGAAGTCCGAATCGTGTAGGTAATGGTCGTATTACATATATGTTATGTCCTACCTCCATATGTTATGTCATACCCCCTTGAGGTACCAGAGCACACATGTCAGTCGTTCTGATGGGATGTATTCTTCTATTTCTTAGTTGATCCTCAGTTCAAGGTCCCGGTTTCTCTTACAAAGGTCACAGTTGTTTGTAAGACTGTTTTAGCTGCGTACAGCTTGTAACTTAACTTAACGTCTTTATACTAGTTTAGAAAACTCCGCAGAGTCTGTGTACAACCAGTTTCTTTTACTTCACTTCATCTAAAAACTATGCGCATTCAATCTATTCTGGAATGCATTAAGTGATCCTTGCTTCACAATTTCATGTGGCAATGCATTCCAAGCATCTCTCTGACTAAAAATAAATATGTCCTAGTATTTAATCTGGACCTTTTGTCCCGTATCTGTCTGACGATGCCAGTATTGTTCTCTCTCCCTCCCTCCCTCTCTCTCTCTGTCTTCATGTGTGATCGTGCAGTATTATAGGATGTATTCCACGGTCATGATATATTCTCGAGATGGACATCTGTCCTAATCTTGTCCACTAATCTTGTCCATTAATCTTGTCCACTAATCTTGTCCACTAATTTTGTCCATTAATCTTGTCCACTAATCTTGTCCACTTTTTATTCTGAATAAGACGACTTGGTCTTCTCTATTTAAATCATAGTAGATGTATTTTTTTTTTAATGGACTGTTGATGAGTCCATTTGCCCCTGAAGTTGGCTGTAATTATATTCTTAAATCCAGTATACGTGATACTCCAGTATGTTTGTGGGGAAGCTCCTACACACTTTGCTAGTCTGTCTGCAGCTTCGTTGTCTTCGGTGTTGCAGTGGGACCGGATCCACTCAATGACCAGACCAAACGAGTGTTCAATCGAGAGCTGTATCAGGGAGTACAAACATTGCTCGAAATGTGTAACCTTTGTTTTTTAGCGTTGCCAATACTGGGGATTCGTTGGTGAAATGTTTAAGCCGTCGGCCTCGTGATCAGGTGGTGTGGGTTCGACTCCGGACTCCGCCGTATTTTTCACGGGTGTTTGATGCGGAGTCCCCTGCATCTCGTAGTCGCCCCCTAGTCGTCTTGTCCTTGACTTGCCACTGGGGTCGGGCGGCACGAGACATACTGATGGACATGACGTCAATTAAAGCCAACATGGCCGCCCCTTAGGAAGCGTGCACGGGAAAGAAGTTTTCCAGGTTTAAACAAAAAATAGATAGTAAAGGTGAGAAACCAGGAAACATTCATCAGATGATGAAGAGGCAGTATGGGTGTGCTCTAATGTGGCTTCAGCATGTTTATGAGTGGCATAGAAAGTTCAGAAGGGAGTTGTCAGTTGTGAATGATGCAGCTCGTTTCGCCAGGTCTGACTATGTCTGGCGCAATCGCTGCAGTGAAAGGAGAGTGATACTGAAAAACCAGCAGGTTGCAATCAACGAGGTGGATGGAGAATTAAAGATCCGCAATGACTCGGCTCACCGGATTATTCACAACGTGTGCTGCGGTACCGTAAAGTCTGTTAGGTGGAGTCCAGAATTGATAGTTTGTGGTTGTGTTTGTGACGCACTGTTACGACGCTGTGAAGCTGAAGGAAATTGCTTTCTGCACAGGGTGGTCACTGGTGGCGAATGCTGGGTCCACTACTACCGCCAGAGGCTACACTAGAAAGGATGGAGTGGCGAAATTCAGCATCGCGGAAACTGAGGGAGTTCCATACATCGCGGTCGGCCTTTGAAGTCTTGCTGGCGTTCTTTTGGGACTGCAAAGATCCAGTCCTGGAATATTACATGATTAGGGGACTAAAGGAACCATGGATCATTGCATGCCTAGTGTACTTAAAGGATCCCTGGAACATTGCATGCCTAGTGGACTGCAAAGGAAGCCTAGAGCATTGCATGTCTAGTGGACTGTAAAGGAACACTGGAACATTGTATTCCTAGTGGACTAAAGGAACCCTTGAAGATTACATGCCTAGTGGAATGTAAAGGAACCCTGGAACATTACATGCCTAGTGGACTGTAAAGGAACTCTGGAACATTACATGCCCAGTGGACTAAACGAACACATGAACATTGCATGCTTAGTGGACTAAAGGAACCCTGGAACATTACATGTCCACTGGAATAAAGGAACCTTAGAACATTATATGCTCGGTATTGTAAAAAGAACCCTGGAACATTGCATGCTCGGTATTGTAAAAAGAAGCCTGGAACATTGCATGCTCGGTATTGTAAAAAGAACCCTGGAACATGACATGCCTAGTGGACTCGCTACCAACAGCGACTCACTGTATAGTGAACAGCTTGCTAAGTTCTGGTGTGCTGTTACATGGTAATACACGGTAGCACATAGCTCGTGTGACAGTAGCAACAATCGCGAATCTACATTCGAACCGTCTCCCACTTCCAGCATATTCACTGAACCCACCTCGAGTGACTATCCCGTTCTTGTTTGGACTCTCATGAATGTACTGGGTGTCAAGAAGTTCAGTATGGACGATGAGGTGAAAGGTGCAGACCCGGCTACCCAGTTATCTCTCCCGTAACTCAAGCATTCGTGTAGCGCTCGCACACCTGCATTGTACGTGTCCGGGACTATGTTGAAGAGCGATTAAGTACTTTCATTCCCATTTGTTCATATTCTATTAATACTTTTTGAATCCTTCTCCTTGATATAGTATCTATGTTCTTTGGAAGATGTTATTAGCATTAAGCGACGAGCTATTCTGTCTTCATAATTAGCGTTCGTTTCAGCTTAGCTACTGTACATTTATGGAGGAAATGGCTCATAGAACCCACGTTATTGCATCTGTGCGCCCCTACATTTCCCTCAGAGCCTTTCCCTCAGAGCCTTTCCCTCAGTGCCTTTCCCTCAGAGCCTTTTCCTCAGTACCTTTCACATAGTGCCTTCTATACAGAGCATAAACTCCGTCCGCTGCTTCTGCGTAGCTTTCAAATTTGTCTGACTCTGACCAATGTGTCCGATCAGTATGTTTCAACTGACCCTGACTAACATGTCCGATCAGTATGTTTCAACTCACCCTGACTAACATGTCCGACCAGTATGTTTAACCTGACTCTGACTAACATGTCCAACCAGAATGTTTAACCTGGCCTGACTAACATGTCCGACCAGTATGTCTCACCTGGCCTGTCTCCTCTCCCACTCTCAACATATAAAAAGTCTCCTCTCCCACTCTCAACATATAAAAATAGACAGCCAAGTTCTGAAACAGACCAAGAGCTCCTTCCATCTTGGATATAGCGGGAAATTAGAGATTATTATTATTTGTAACTAGCATGTCCTTTGCATAATGTCGCTTCTTACAACCGCCAACTTATTTGGCCGTTATACCTTTCTTGACAGGCATGCAGTACGGAAGATTGTCATTGCTTCCCGTACGAGGAGAAGCGATCGCAATGAGACCAAAAAAACACATCATGTCTGCCCAGCTGTAAACTCCGGGACTCGAGATGAGAAATGGAAATGAGGAATATAATAAAGATGGCCACATCTTTTCTTGTTTACTAACAAGAGACATATATCAATATCTAAGCTAGTCGCTGACAGATTACAGTGTGAATGATCCGGTGTTGATGTACACTCGTCGTTACTGTATGGTCTGGAAACTTGGGCAATGGATAAATGATTGGAAAAGAGAATTTATGTCTTTGAAATGGCGTTTCACTACAGCTAAGGGGAACCTGTGTCAACCTTCTCATGTACGCGTCGGAATCTAAGAAGAGCAACTGGAACCTGCTGCCAAAGAAATGTAATGATGAATGGCTTCGAACACCACTAGAAAGACACATAACAATATAATCAAACCGGCACTGGATTAGAGCCCACAGTCAAACAGAAACATTGGGAGATCAAAGAAAATCGAGTAACAGGAGGCTAGAGTAGCTGAAATCTCATGGCCTCGACTCAAGAAGACGGCCAAAAATATGAATCAGAGAAGAGCATTTATTACAGCCATGTGTTTCATGGTTAACTAACTCAAGGCAAACCAGCTCATCCATTGACTACACACCTCTGCGTGTTAGCTCAATATTTATCATGTGTAACACGCATGCAACGCGATAAGATCATGTATGTATCAGTATTTCTTGCCCATCTTATCGTGGATGGGCCCTTGAGGAAATGGTCATGTCACGGGAATCCACAGGGCAACAGTGATTATATCTATAGATAAATGTTCGTCAGCACGATCAGTTAAGTTGTACAGATAGTGTTGTTGGCGATACGTAAGGACATAGTTTACAATATTACAATGTATGTGGCGAAACATGAGCAAAGGTCTGACTTGACTTCGTTCGTTCTCAATCTTCCGCTACCAAGTCTTGACAGGGGCTTAAGCAGCAGAATGTAGTCAAGAGAACGGAATGCGTTGTGTTGTAGTTCACAGCTTGACTGCGATATTTGCACTTTTCTGTCGACACATTCGACTTCAGTAGGCCTTTTTTTAAGTACCGGGTTAGCATTCCCTTTTCGATCCCTTCTCCTTAGCCAGTCTGCCCTGCTGCAGCCTGTTATCCAGGATCACCGCATGGAGGTGTAGAAGGGTCTTTGCAACTCTGGTTCGCTGGCCCTGACGCTAGCAGTTAGCTGTGGGTCGCTGACCGCTACAGCTCATGCGCTGCTCGGCGTCTTGATCCCCGAGCAAAGGTTTAAACACCATCCATCTACGGCGCTTGCTTACTTACTTCTTGTGTCCCTGGGCACTACGTCACACATCATTGTTCCAGTACCCAGCCACATGGATTGCCCTGTCGTTGCCACTCAGCAGGTCGTCCATACTGCAAGTCTCCGGAAGTTAGGACAGATCAGGCGGTCTTGGTCTTGTTCACATTTGCATGTTTCAATATTCCTGTACGCCCATCTGTTTAGATCATTCTTGCATCGTGATACGCCAGTTCGAAGTCCAGCGGCTTCCATGTTGTGTAAGGCAGGGGATGTCCAGGCGTGGTTCCTTCCTTAACTCGATCCAGGGGACTTGCGTCAGCTCTTTCCATCTTTCGGTGCCGCTTTTTCCATATATGGCCCTGCGATCCATCCATGGAATTACTTGGAGGGACATAATGACAAATGCGGAGGCATATTCTTTGACCTGTCTCCCACGCATGTACACGCTCCTTAAATATCCAAAGACAATTTGGACGTGGTCATCGTATACAGGATGGTTGTATCCCCAAAGATATTCTATGTGGACAGTTGGCGAATGGTAAAAGAAAAATTGACTGACCACAACTGAGACTCAAGGATGGGTGTAAGTGCGACTTAAAGGCACCGGGCGTGGGTCTAATCCTGTAAGGACGCAGCTGCAGACTAATCCAAGTGGAAATGTACACAGAAGTGATATCTCCGACTTGGGAACATAAGCTCTTGGAACACGGAGAGGTGAAATGGCAACGCTGCAAGGTAAAATGAAATCCTTTATCTCGTAGAGTTACTACTCCAAGGTCGTATCTTCCTTTAATGACTGAAAGCGGGCTACATTTCGCCTCGAGTTGCTGGAGGTCGCGGGTTCAAATCATGGTGGAGACCAGGATTTGTTCACGTGGATCATCCGGTAAATATTGCCTCTGATCTCTGAGTAATGAGACCAGACATCCGTGTGCAGTGGCGCGCACGTTAAAAATACGTTAGAAGTTGGAAATCGGAAAGATTAGTCCTAACTGCCGCTGCTCGGGAAAAATTCAAGTTAAAATTCTACTCAAATTATTCTAGGGATATTCGCCCAACAGAGAATATGTCGCCAAAAATGGGACTGTGTGGCCATAACAACAGGTCTTGGTTATGTGGTTAGAGGAACTGCATACATGGCGCCTGACAGGCTGCGGGTCTACCTTGCTCTAATTTACGCTCCCACCTCCACCAGTCTCAAAAATAAGCGATCGTATATTCTTGGGGCTAACAGATGCTGGGATTGACCTGGCAAGTCAACAGTGGATTTTCACCTGCCAAACAAAATATGAAACACAGGTCACACCGCCCCACGACGTCTAACGACATAAGTGGACTGACGATGGATGGATGGATAAATAGATAGATAGATAGATAAGATAGATAGATAGATAGATAGAAAGAAAGAAGTTCGGTGATCAGTCATTGCCTCACTGCATTGTCCTAAGTCAGATATTACATCTGGGTAGACCAGAACGGGTCGTACCACGATGCAAACTCGATTTCTTTGATGTCGGAGACAAACGATAGATGAAATAATTGCTACAATTGTAGAAACATATTTAACGCTGATTCTAATTTGCCCCGTTCCCTGGTACACAATACATTGCGTTTGCCAAATTCTCCCTGACTCAGTTTTAATATTTGACAGAGTTTTAATATTTGACAGCTGTGTCTTGTTGTGTTAACGCGGCCATATTGACATAGTTCGCCGCCACGCGTGGGCAGCCGCTAATTCGTTATCTGAATAGCACAAAGTAATTTACCACCTCAAACTTTTTGCCCTCGGGGCAAGCACTCTGAGCTGAGGGCGACTGGATATCGTATCATGATTATTCACTTCCGACCTGGCCCTGTCAGTGTGTTGCTCGTGTGTAGCTGATGGTATTCATTGGATGTATTAGGTGCGCCGACTTTCAGCGAGTATGTAAAAGTTGGTGGTTAGTAGAGAAAACAATGGTCGTGGTACCTCCGTTGGCTGTGTCATTCATGGAGGCGTCTACGTATACAGATCGTGGCCCGAACGAGGGGAAACGTGGTAAGTGTTTTGTTGTCTGGTGTAGCAATCTTTGTCAATGATCAACAATGGATTCTTAGCGATTGAACCTGACAAGTGGGTATTTATCTGTAAGCTGAGTCTTGTTTAGTTGGTGTAGATCGAGGGCAAGTTTGGCTCACAATACCAACATACCAGGTTGGACATCACTTTGTGTCCAGTTTGACGGGCATGTCGGGGATTTTTCTCGGCATAACCGCTTCACCATGCATAGAAAGAATTGGCAAAACTACTGTACTACAAAACTTGTATAGGATAACACATTACAGATACACACATGCATCCACTAGTCATTATTCATTATGTCTACACTACAAACAGATACATCATACACACACGCATTCATATACTGGCCAATATGTCCTGGAAAAATATAACCTGAAAGCAGCGTGCCTTCGTCAGCAGAATCCAGAAAGTCATAAGATTGTAACTTGTAGGTTTTAAATTGTAGAGTGATTTCTTTCAAATGAATCACTTGTAGATTGGTTTTCTTAGGCGTTCTTAACTCGTAAAGCGACTGATTTCCTTGGAATTTCTTTACTCGTAAAGTGACTGATTTCCTTGGGATTTCTTTACTCGTAAAGTGACTGATTTCCCTGGGAGTTCTTAACTCGTAAAGGGACTGATTTCCGTAGGAGTTCTCTACTCATAAAATCACTGATTTCCTTGGAAGTTCTTAACTTGTAAAGGACTGGTTTATTATGGAGTTCTTAACTCATAAAGTGACGGATTTCCTTGGAAGTTCTTAACTTGTAAAGAACTGGTTTATATGGGAGTTCTTAACTCATAAAGTGACGGATTTCCTTGGAAGTTCTTAACTTGTAAAGGACTGGTTTATATGGGAGTTCTTAACTCATAAAGTGACGGATTTCCTTGGAAGTTCTTAACTTGTAAAGGACTGGTTTATATGGGAGTTCTTAACCCATAAAGTGACAGATTTCCCTAAAATTAGTAGCCTGTAGATTGGCTTGGCTTCGTTCGTTCTCAATCTCCCACTACCAAACCCTGAAAGGGCTTAAGTAGCAAAATGTAGTCCAGAGAACGGAATGCGTTGTGTCGTAGTTTACAGCTTGACTGATATTTGCACCTTTCGGTCCAACACATCCGACTTCAGCAAGGATTTTTTGAGTACCGGGTTAGCATTCCCTCTTCGATCCCTTCTCCTTAGCCAGTCTGCCCTGCTGCAGCCTGTTATCCAGGATCACCGTGTGGAGGTGTAGAAGGGTCTTGGCAGCTCTGGTTCGCTGACCTTGACACTAGCAGTCAGCTATGGATCACTGACCACTGCAGCTTATGCGCTGCTCAGCATCTTGATCCCACCTGTAGATTGATTTCCTTGGAAGTTCTTAACTCAAGAAGTGATTGATTTCCCTAAAAGGTTTAACTTGAATAATGATTCACCTAGGAGTTGTGAACATGTATGTTGAGTTTCCCTGTGACAGGATTCGCAGACTCGTGACCAGCGAAGACTTTTCCTGCAGCCCGAGACGTAATGGACATTTTGTCGTGTGACTATTGATAATAAAGTTTGGACAAGGGTTTAGGACGTTATGTTTCGTTATTAGAGGTCGGTCTATAGACTATGTGCGCCTCCTTAAGCAGCTGTTGAATGGTGAGCTGAGGCAGACGCTCGACGAGGGGACAGAAGAAACGATACAAATTTTATTTGAAAGTATCTCTGAACAACTATTTGATTAGTATTGCCTTCTCCTCGGAGTTGCTTGCTCCGAAAGGTGCAGCCTTGTGCGCTATTTCACAAACGGTGCTCGTATCATTGAGGAGGGAGCCAAAGCTGAGGCGAAGAAAAGCGAGCTGCACGAAAGATCAGAATGCAATACAGCACAATTCCTGATGCTGTCGACGTGTGGTAGAGGGTGGCGCGCTCGTATCGGACTGTACAGTCATATGGAGTGACAATCTCTCTCTCTCTCTCTCTCCCTCTCGTGAGTAATTGAGACCTGGTACAATAAAGTCTACATGTCCCCCATGAAAAACTGAGACTTGGTACAATAAAGTCTACATGTCTCCATTGAAAATCTTAGACCTGGTATAATAAAGTCTTCCTCTCTCTCTTCCCCCCCCCCCCCCCCACTGTCTCTCCCTCTCGTGAGTAATTTAGACTTGGTACAATAAAGTCTACATGTCCCCCGTGAAAAACTGAGACCTGGTACAATAAAGTCTACATGTCTCCCATGAAATTCTGAGACCTGGTATAATACAGTCTTCCTCTCTCTCTCTCCCCCCTCTCTCTCCCTCTCGTGAGTAATTGAGACCTGGTACAATAAAGTCTACATGTTTCACATGAAAATCTGAGACCTAGTATAATAAAGTCTTCCTCCCTCTCTCTCCCCCCCCCCTCTCTCTCTCTCCCTCTCTCTCTCTCCCTCTAGTGAGTAATTGAGACCTGGTACAATAAAGTCTACATGTCCCCCATGAAAAACCGAGACCTGGTATAATACAGTCTTCCTCTCTTTCTCTTTCCCCCTCCCTCTCTCTCTCTCTCTCTCCTCTCTTTCTCCCTCTCGTGAGTAATTGAGACCTGGTACAATAAAGTCTACATGTCCCCCATGACCAACTGAGACCTGGTACAATAAAGTCTACATGTCTCCCATGAAAATCTGAGACCTGGTATAATAAAGTCTTCCTCTCTCTCTCTCTCCCTCTCTCTCTCTCTCTCTCCCTCTCGTGAGTAATTGAAACTTGGTACAATAAAGTCTACATGTCCCCCATGACCAACTGAGACCTGGTACAATCAAGTCTACATGTCCCCCATGACCAACTGAGACCTGGTACAATAAAGTCTACATGTCCCCCATGACCAACTGAGACCTGGTACAATAAAGTCTACATGTCCCCCATGAATAACTGAGACCTGGTACAATAAAGTCTCTTGACATTTATCCCCGACAGCACAGTCTGCTATGAAAGTATTTACCCTTTAATCTCCATCTAAATCAACTGTTGCTGTGTTCTCCTACAAAAGGCTTTATTATTCCTTCTATCCAGCACTAACATAATTTGTTATTGGAGCATCTGTCGGTGAACATTTCAAGTGTATTCATGTGGACTTTTTCCTCTACTAATGAAGTGAAGCACACTTTACGTGTACGTTTAAGGACACATTTGTCGATAAAAACATGTACTGGTATGGCTTTGGGACAAACAAAACAAAACTCACGTTACAGTCGCAAGTTCTTCGTCAGAGGCAAGGAACGAACAAAAAACAGATTACGAATTAAGCATTAAGTGGATATTACAACTAATACAAACGTGAGGGCAATATTTAGGCTGAAAATACTGGAAGCACTACGTGCAACAGAGAACGTCATCAATGAATATAAGCATCAACACACCACTACATGTATATATGTCAATAGATTCACATATATAGATCTATTTTACACACACAAAAACAGACGTGTAAATAAGGATATGTGTGCCTATAGACACATAATAGGCGGCGTCAAAGGAAAACCTGAAAAGTGGGATATAAATTAGAAAAGTCATGTCGTTGTATTGTAACGTGTTAATAATGCCAGGAGTGTCCTGTAGGTGCTATCACTTGCATCGAAGAATGACTGCGGTGGATGGTGTCGCCTGCGTGGATGTCGGCACTGCCAGGAGATGGGCGCGGACTGTAAAATGTGACAATCCAGACACGACGAACCTACACGACAAGGCTCGCAGCGTAAGACCTATCACAGATGTGGATACACCAGTCGACAAACAATGGCTGCATTGGAGCGTATCAAGTTTGATGACATTTTACTGCACCTGGTGACTTCCTCCTCTTCCCGAAACTCAAGGGAACGCTTCGGAGGAGGACGCACAATCATCTGTGCCTAGCTGGTTTCGGGAGAAGACGTTATATTGTTGGTCCTCGGCGGAATGCAGCAACTAGTCCGCCGTGGACGTTTGTGTGTGGACCGGAATGGTGACTGCCTTGAGAAATAATGACATCACCTAAACGATATTCCAAGCTTTCATCAAATGTATAGCTCACGTGCAGCAAATATGGCGCCATAACTGGCTGCGGGTCTACATTGCTCTTGTGTGTTAGTTCATTATAGATGCCGCCAGATCATATATTTCCCTTGAATTCACACTAGTCGACGACTTACACTTGTGTTCATGGAAACGTGTTGTTGTTTTCCATTTGGACTGGTTAATTCGTTCGTTGTGTGTGTTTTTTATCCGTTCGATTATCCTGGAATTGACATCGGCTATATGAATAGCACAACGTTTAAGCATGTATCATATTTCACGGTCTAGTTCACCCGGCTGAACTTCGCGAGATTGGTGTCCTTCGCCCTAGCTGAAGACAGTGTCATCTTTGTTGTATACAGCTATACTGAACTGCAACATGGACAGAGAGAGATGGGCACCGTCAGGTGTATAGCGGCCCAAGACACACCGTTGTTGTATGGCGTGAGCTGGTACGACAAACTGCAATAACTGTGCCTCAACGACCTTCTAGTTTATGGGACTGATGATTATGATAGCTCACGTGTAAATCTTGCACATTAATGACATTATCTCGCCAAGGGCAACACTTTTCAAATCGTTCTCGTAATTATTTGTATGAACACGACCATAATTATTTTAATTCCCTCTGGGTATGTCCGTCTAGTGGGTCATAGACTGTCGCGTCAAGGTATGTGTCATTGTTACAGCCACCAGAGCGTATTAGTATTTTCATTGTTCCGAACAGCTTACCAGTGGCAATAGTCAATAGCTGTTCCAAGCTGGGTTAACAGCTAAATCCAAACCGCGGTAGGTGGAGACGGCCTGGACACATTATTGATTTACCTTCATATTACGACACTAAACTAGGGACCAGTCTGGCGATGGCAAACTTGATACAACAGATTACTTGTTTCAATGTTACAATTAATACTACCAAGCGCAGCGGTTCTTAAATTGTGTTCGCATGAATACCCACGTCCAGTGCTATTTGTGTTCTTTCTTGCATTCATGACAGCAACTTTAGAACCACTACTAAGAATAAATGATTCATGTATGTGCAGAAATGCGATGAGGAGATTGTTTGATAGTACATTAGATCAACCGGTTAAATGTGTTGTTTTATTAAAATACGTGGTCACCCGATTAAAAGAGTTGTCTTATAAAACGTCTGGTCTTCCAGTTAAATGAGTTGTCTTAATAAACGTCTGATCTTCCGGTTAAATGAGTTGTCTTATAAAACGTCTGATCTTCCGGTTAAAGGAGTTGTCTTATAAAACGTCTGATCTTCCGGTTAAATGAGTTGTTTTTTATAATACGTCTGATCACCCTGTTAAATGAGTTGTTTTTTTATAATACGTCTGATCACCCGGTTAAATGAGTTGTTTTTTATATGTCTGATCACCCTGTTAAATGAGTTGTTTTTTATAATACGTCTGATCACCATGTTAAATGAGTTGTTTTTTATAATACGTCTGATCACCATGTTAAATGAGTGGTTTTTTATAATACGTCTGATCACCCTGTTTAATGAGTTGTTTTTAATAATACACCTGTTCACCCGGTTAAATGAGTGGTTTTTATAATACATCTGATCACCCGGTTAAATGAGTGGTTTTTATAGTACATCTTATCAGCTGGCTAAATGATTTGTTTTTATAGTACATCTTATCAGATGGCTAAATGAATTGTTTTTATAGTACATCTTATCAGATGGCTAAATGAATTGTTTTGATAGTACATCTGATCAGCTGGCTAAATGAGTTGTTTTTATAGTACATCTTATCAGATGGCTAAATGAATTGTTTTTATAGTACATCTTATCAGATGGCTAAATGAATTGTTTTGATAGTACATCTGATCAGCTGGCTAAATGAGTTGTTTTTATAGTACATCTGATCAGCTGGTTAAATGAGTTGTTTTTATAGTACATCTGATCAGCTGGCTAAATGAGTTGTTTTTTTTATAGTACATCTGATCAGCCGGCTAAATGAGTTGTTTTTATAGTACATCTGATCAGCTGGCTAAATAAGTTGTTTTTATAGTACATCTGATCAGCTGGTTAAATGAGTTGTTTTTATAGTACATCTGATCACCCGGTTAAATGAGTTATTTTATGTTGCATCCCTGTATCATTTATGTGACATTCTTTCTAAAATAAAGAACTTGCATGCTGAAAAAGCTACTTCACACTCGTCAGGTCTGCCTTAGTTTAACTTGGACTAGCTGTTATCGTGCCTTGTCTGTCTCAGCATGACCCGAGTAGAGCAGTGGTTAAAACTACTGTTAAAAACACTGAATCTTCCGCGTGAATCCCAGGTCCTTTAATGACGATAAAATAATACAGTCAGTTCTCTCTTAAAATAAGACTGAGGAGGTTTGTTAAAAATAGAGCCAATGTGTGTCTTAAAATGGGACTGAGGTTTGTTAAATAATAGAGCCAATGTATGTCTTAAAATGGGACTAAGGTTTGTTAAAAAATAGAGCCAATGTATGTCTTAAAATGGTACTGAGGTTTGTTAAAAAACAGAGCCAATGTGTGTCTTAAAATGGGACTGAGGTTTGTTAAAAACCAGAGCCAATGTATGTCTTAAAATGGGACTGGGGTTTGTTAAAAAACAGAGCCAATGTGTGTCTTAAAATTGGACTGAGGTTTGTTAAAAAATAGAGCCAATGTATGTCTTAAAATGAGACAGGTTTGTTAAAAAATAGAGCCAATGTATGTCTTAAAATGGGACTGAGGTTTGTTAAAAAATAGAGCCAATGTATGTCTTAAAATGGGACTGAGGTTTGTTAAAAAACAGAGCCAATGTGTGTCTTAAAATGACGGAGGTTTGTTAAAAAATAGAGCCAATGTATGTCTTACAATGTGACAAAACGGGGTTTGTTGAGTGAGAAAAAGTGAGGCATTGTATGTCTTTAAATGACGGAGGTTTGTTAAAAAATAGAGCCAATACATGTCAATGGGACTGAGGTTTGTTTAAAAAAAACAGAGCCAATACATGTCTTAAAATGAGACTGAGGTTTGTTAAAAATAACAGCCAATACATGGCTTAAAATGGGACTGAGGTTTGTTTTTAAAAAAACAGAGCCAATACATGGCATAAAATGGGACTGAGGTCTGTTAAAAAATAGAGCCAATGTATGTCTTGAAATGGGACTGAGGTCTGTTAAAAAATAGAGCCAATGTATGTCTTGAAATGGGACTGAGGTCTGTTAAAAAATAGAGCCAATGTATGTCTTGAAATGGGACTGAGGTCTGTTAAAAAATAGAACCAATGTATGTCTTGAAATGTGGTTAAGGAGACCGCTGAGCGTATCGGTGTTACACGATAACAGTCTTCAGTATGAAAATGGAGATTGAGGCAGTGACGGGTCTGCTCTGATGTGGTCTATCTGAGAGGCAGTGACGGGTCTGCTCTGATGTGGTCTATCTGAGAGGCAGTGACGGGTCTGCTCTGATGTGGGCTATCTGAGAGGCAGTGACGGGTCTGCTCTGATGTGGTCTATCTGAGAGGCATTGACGGGTCTGCTCTGATGTGGGCTATCTGAGAGGCAGTGACGGGTCTGCTCTGATGTGGTCTATCTGAGAGGCAGTGACGGGTCTGCTCTGATGTGGTCTATCTGAGAGGCATTGACGGGTCTGCTCTGATGTGGGCTATCTGAGAGGCAGTGACGGGTCTGCTCTGATGTGGGCTATCTGAGAGGCAGTGACGGGTCTGATCTGATGTGGGCTATCTGAGAGGCAGTGACGGGTCTGCTCTGATGTGGGCTATCTGAGAGGCAGTGACGGGTTTGCTCTGATGTGGTCTATCTGAGAGGCAGTGACGGGTCTGCTCTGATGTGGTCTATCTGAGAGGCAGTGACGGGTCTGCTCTGGTGGCTATCTGAGAGGCAGTGACGGGTCTGCTCTGATGTGGGCTATCTGAGAGGCAGTGACGGGTCTGCTCTGATGTGGTCTATCTGAGAGGCAGTAATGGGTCTGCTCTGATGGCTATCTGAGAGGCAGTGACGGGTCTGCTCTGATGTGGTCTATCTGAGAACTCTTTAATGAGCGCCTTCATCGTTTCTGATTCTCGGCTTCTGCTTCGGAATGTAGGACAAGGCTAATTATGGTGCGAGTAGAAAACGGGCAAAGATGCCTCATACCTTCGGATCTTATGTTGGCTACTGCCCTGGTAAGGCTCCGGTTTGCGGATGTGAAAGAGCTGACACCCTGGCCTCAAATGATCCGTAGTAGGTACATTGGAAATGTATAACGGTGACATGTTGAGGTTGATCAAGGACCACCTATTGGATGAAGACACTGTCATCAATTAACCGGCAATCCACGTGTTGTACTAGTTTGAAATCACGCCTTGTTCCAGCCGAGAGGGGGCCGGGCAGGACGAATCAGAGATGGGTGCAATCAGCGAGCTGCTGGAATCATCCATATCTTCGCCATTTACTGAGAGCGACAAAGCACAAGTGGATCTGCCCGGAGTGCAGTGACATCGATTCTACAGGCTAGATCAGGACACAACAAATGCAGATAGTCACGGCGCCTACAAATGTTGCGATGGCGCGTGACATTCCAGGGTTACTCCCTCATTTTCTCCCATCGCGTGTATCTAGCACTAAGTCTAGCTCCTAGACTGTATTTTTTTTTACCTGGATCCTAAACAAACAAAGTTAACCCTTTACAGTCAACAACTGACCATTGCAATCAACTAGAGCAGCACCACTAACAGTCCGACTTATCTGAAGTCACACACATGTCGTATATTAACAATTTATTGTTATTTAACTAAATTTGATTTATAAACAAAATCTCTATCGTTAAATTTAAAAACCGTAATTTTATTTGTAATGACTATTTTTCTTCTAACCATAAAACACATAAAATTACTGCTCCTGTCTGGAACATTAAGGCTAATGTAAGTTAGGTTGGACGGCAACGGGGCTTTGTATGATTGATGATGATTTGTCTTTTCCACTCCAAGTGAAGCATGGGGACACTAGAGGATTGATTCGGTTATCTTGGTAGCTCAACCAAATACTAGTGTGACATATATATAGAGCTAGATACATGACCAAATGGGAAACTGAACATACTG
This sequence comes from Ariolimax columbianus, assembly GCA_036924085.1. Lineage (NCBI taxonomy): Eukaryota > Metazoa > Mollusca > Gastropoda > Stylommatophora > Arionidae > Ariolimax > Ariolimax columbianus. The sequence goes on from JAVGWX010000012.1 coordinate 71,083,729, forward strand.
GATACACAAAAAACGATGCCTATTACCAGTTGAACAGAAGAGAGCAGGTCGTGGTCTTCAGACTTCGCACTGGCCACAATAGACTGAGGTACCACCTATTCAATAAATTGAAGATAGGTGGCACTGACGAATGCATGTGCGGTAGTGGGAAAATGACCGCCGAACATCTGCTGCAAAACTGCCCGACATATGAGGATCAGAGAAAGCAGATGTGGCCATCACCAGTGGCAACACTAGACAAGCTCTATGGCAGTGTCGACAGCCTCAGGATGACCGCTGCTTTTTTAGAAAAAAATAATTTTGACGTCTGACAGCGTACGAAGAAGAAGAAGAAGTATATCTTGGTAGCACCATAGACAAGGATGGTTGATAGAGATATCAAATTAAGAATACAAAAGGAAGGAGGGGCGTTAATTGCTTTATGGAATTCGTGGAAATCGAAAGAAATTAAGTCCGCCACAAAAATAGAGATCTTCAACTCTAATGTCAAGTACGCCTTATTGTATGGCTATGACGTGTGGTCAAATAAAAGCACAAATAAAAAGGTTCAAGCTTTCATCGAAGAAAAAAAAAACCTCGTACTTCTTCTTTCTATTCTTCGCATTAGTTCGTTCTTAAACTTCCGCAACCAATCCCTAAAAAGGGCTTTGCAAGTAGCAGGATGTAGTCCTGAGAACGGAACGCATTGTGTTGTAGTTTACAGTTTGACTGCTATTTGGTTCGACGCATCCGACTTTAGCATGGCGATTTTGGGTACACAGTTAGACTTCCCTCTTCTATCCCTTCTCCTTAACCAGTCTGCCCTGTTGCACACTGTTATCCAAGATCAGCAAGTGGAGGTGGAGAAGGGCCTTGGCAGTTCTCTTGCGCCAAATAGAATAAAATGGTATGGCACTTACTTACTTAGTCGCTCCTCTTCTACCGTGAGGTGTAGAGTTTTGCCAAAGAGAACGCCACACTGCTCTATCCGCCGTCTTTTTCCTGGCCTCTTTCCAATCCAGCCCTCTATCACTTAGGGACTGTCGTATGTTGTCTTCCCAACGTACTTTGAGACCTCCTCGGGGTCTGCGTCCTTGACTTTTGATCTCTCATGACCGCTTTGGTATCCGATCTTCTTCCATTCTACAGACATGGCCAAACCACTGTAGTTGGGACTGCTCCACTCGTGTCTGCAGGGGTTGAACTTCAAGATTGCTACGTATTGTCTGGTTACGGATCTTGTCCCGTTTCGTCACCTGAACCGCCTTTCTTAGTTACCTCATTTCTGAAGTTTGTAATTGCCTTTCTTGAGCTGTAGTCATTGCCCATGACTCACATCCATATGTCAGGACAGGCACATAGGTCGAGCGGTATACATCCATCTTTGTTTTCCTGCTTATTTCTCTTCTACTGAGGAAACCTCTGTTTATTGCATGGAACAGTCTACCTGCTGCTGCCCTTCGTGCAGTTAACTCCTCTTTGATTCTTCCCCTGCTGTCTCCTAGATATTTAAAGTTGCTGACCTGCTCCAGTGCTCATGTTCCCAGGGTTATCTGATGTCTCTTTTCATCTCTGGCGATCACCATGGTTTTTTGTTTTGGAGTTGCTGATGTGCATTCCTCTCTTCTTCAACCCTTCTTCCCAGACCTGCAAGTTGATCTGGTATGGTACAGACACTAATATAGAACTGTTGGAAATGACCGGCCGCCGGTTGGACTAAACGTAAAGAGAAGGCGTTGGCGGTAGATAGGACTCGCATTAAACCAGCTGATAGCATTACAAAGTCACTGTACTGGAATCAGCCAAAATAATAGGGGTGGAGTTGAGCACTCATGTAAAAAGAAGTTGAGACAAACCTAAAAACGACAGGACAGACGGGGAGGAATGACGGCACATGACAGGAAGCCCTGGAAAGTATTTGTTGAGGACCAATGCTCCACATATAGCCGAGCCTTTGAAATGTGAGATCGCTAACACCTCACACCCCTACGGCAGTAATGCTATTGGATACTTTTTTATGCTCCACGTGGCGCTGAAGAGTATTGATTGATGTATTGGAGAAGGCAGTTTCAGTATTAATGACTGTAAATGAGGATGTTGCAGCATCGTTCAGCACCCTCTTTGGCGACCTTTTACGACGTGCGTGTATGGTTCAAATAAAAGTAAAGGTCAGTCACATGGCAGCAATTGCCTTCGGGGATGAAGGTGGACACAATCAGAAGCCTCGGCGGCGGGACACGTAAAAACGGGGAGTGTGACACGGCGGGCTTGACACATACCTCGCGGCCCTCATTCCAAGGCTGCGGAGTACACAGCTCCGGCTCGGGAGTCTAGGGACTTCGGTCGACACGCTACACATGAACACAGACTCAGCAGTTGGACGTGGTAGTGATATATCGCATCAATGAACATTATTATTGTTATGAAGATAGCTCTTCGTGTACTAAACCGCCGTCTTTGTCATGTGGAGTGGCCAGTTCCCTTCATTGCTGTTTTTTGCCTTCCCCATGTCATACGTCAGGTAATCATTTACAGCTAGGTCGACTGTAGGAGCGGTCGTATTAGGCTGGAAAAACGGCTCGGATTTGTTTTCTTTCCGTCCGTGGATTCAAACTCTGGCACGCTGCAATCCCAGTCTAGCAAGCCAGCTCACTGTCAACTACGCTATTCGCGCCTATTCCTTTCCGCCTGGGTACCACTCCAGTGTTATTTACTTGATTTAGTTGAACAGATATGCGGGAGGGGGCGAACATTTAGGTGGCTTGTTCCGGCAGATTCTATAGCTGACCCACGTGCGCAACCAGCGGCGTATCCTGGGCAACCGACTGCATGTCTATATTCGCAACGTGGAGCTTTCTGCCAAACAAGGTCTCCACCCAATCTGGGAAATACTGGAGCGCCGCCGAGTTTCTTTATTCGGTCATATCCAGGGTTTGAAAAAGTGTTCGCTTGTGACTAGTACACATTTGTGCTTGAGTAAATAAATCAGTTTTTAATAGTGAATGACGTTTTTAATCGTTACTACATGAGTCTCGTACGATAATGATTGATATTACGGTTCGAATAGATTGTACATAAGCTAGTTTATGATGGTGAGTCTAAATAGACCTCCACTGCCACAATTTAAACTGACTCAAGCCATCGATAAATTGTACTTCAGTGATTAAACTACCAAGCATGTTCAATGACACAACGCCATACCCCTGACAGTAGTGCATTTATTCTTCAGAAAAAATAGGCTAATACTGTGTAAGTAATACTTAATATTTTGGTTTGGTACGCATTTTTATGTAGAAATAAAAGTAAATAAGGGGCTAGTTTATATTTAACATAAATTGCATGGCAGTAGTCCGTCCGTGCTGACTGGTGAGCCATCGTAAAAATGTTCAACCCCTGGTCATATCATACGGCTATATCAGGAAAACCCCGGCCCACAAGATATTTCACAGATTGTTCCCCATCGCAAAAGGACTTCCCGCGACCGACCGGAGGCGTAGAAGTCGCCGTCCCCGTACACTATGACTCCAACAGATGGCAACCTCCCTCTTCGCCCTAGACTAGACCTGGAACCGTGCAGCAGCAGTGGGTCATGGATGTGGCCGATTGACGCAACGGACCTCATACGTCTAAGCGAACTTCATTATTATTCCGTCCTTGACAGAGGCATTTTAAGGTCAACATGTCGCGGCAAGTCTGGTACTGTTCCGCTCTCATGCAAAACAGCACTTCAACCTTGGCTCTTCTTCAACCACTTGATCCCACGCTATCGATTATCATCGTGTTCTTTCACGGATGACGCATCGGCCGATCATGATGCGGTTAAATCCCGCCGATTATCACTCCATCCGTATCTGCTGCATGTACCACGTTGTGTGTCACTACATCATCGACTTATAAGCATGTTTTTTTTTTCCCCGTGGACAAGGAGACATTTGTGAAGACTGGACAATGTAATGGTTGAGTTGCCGCCGGCATGTAAGTGTTCTACAAGGAGTGTTCTACAAGTGAAATGCTTCTAGAAGCTTTCAAGCGAGTGTCATTCTTTTGTTCTGTTGTTGTTGTTGATGATGCTGGTGTTGTTGTTTGTGTTGCTACTGTCATTGGTGGTGTTGTTACTGTCATTGGTGGGGGTGTTTGTGTTGTTGTTGTTACTGGTGGGGTTGGTGTTGTTGCTTTTGTTGTTGGTGTTGCTTTTGAAGTTGGTGTTGTGGCGACTGTTGTTGGTGTTGTTGTTTCTACTGTTGGTGTTACTGTTGCTTTTGTTGTTGGTGTCGTGGTGACTGTTGTGGCTACTGTTGTTGTGGCTACTGTTGGTGTTACTGTTGCTTTTGTTTTTGGTGTTGTGGCGACTGTTGTTGGTGTTGTTGTTGCTACTCTTGTTGGTATTGTTACTGTTGTTGTTACTGCAACTGTTGGTGTTGTTACTGTTGTTGTTATTATTGCTGATGCTGTGTGTGTTTTTACTGTTTTTGATTTTCTTGGTATTGTTATTGCTACTGTTGCTGGTGTTACTGTTGGTGTTGTTTCTGTTGTTGCTACTGTTGTTGTTACTATTATTGGTGCGGTTGTTACTGTTGCTGCTGTTGTTAGTGTTGTCGCTACTGTTCGCAGTGTTGTTATTTCTACTGTTGTTGTTGGTGCTACTGTTGGTTGTTGTTGGTGCTACTGTTGGTTGTTGTTGTTGCTACTGTTGTTGTTACTATTACTGGTGCGGTTGTTACTGTTGATGTTAGTGTTGTCGCTACTGTTCGCAGTGTTGTTATTTCTACTATTGTTGTTGTTGTTGGTGCTACTGTTGGTTGTTGTTGCTACTGTTGTTGTTACTATTACTGGTGCGGTTGTTACTGTTGCTGCTGTTGTTAGTGTTGTCACTACTGTTCGTAGTGTTGTTGTTGCTACTGTTGGTGTTGTTGTTCCTGTTCTTGTAGTTTGAAGCTGGTGATGTTGAGTTTTCCAACTCTGGGTTGGCCATAATTCTGTTGTTGTTGATATACCATGGCATAAAACATAACATAGCTGAACAACCCTGCTCTTGACAGCCCAATGCCATTCTTATATAAATGCAAGTCTTCTTCAATTGTTCCACTGTTTCAAACAATTGTCAGCGACACTTGTAAAAATACATTCCTCGTAACTACAAGCGCTTTGTAGCCACTGAGTTTTGTGTCTGTTTCATCTGGATGAGAGCAATGTCTGAACGAGGGCAGATGCAAAGCGTTAATCCAGTTTAAGTGGCTATAGACTCTAGCGTGTCATGTTCCGGAAATGAAAGATAGGACTTTGTTCTCTTCTGTATCTGTCATTATCTTTTTTTTTGGCTGTGACATTTTGCTAAAAAGTCAGACTGTTGTAACACGCTCTGTTTCCATGAGCTGGAGGTACGTGACATGAGCTCTCTGTCAGTATGTTTCACCGGATTCTGATGTAAGTCTTAAGTAACTTGTTTTCGCTTTATAGTTCTGTGCTAGGCTATTGTACCCGAATGTTATTGCTCCAGTTTTCGCTTTAAAGTTCTGTTCTAAGCTATTGTACTAGTTTTTGCTTTATAGTTCTGTTCTAGGCTATTGTAACAGCTTTCGCTTTATAGTTCTGTTCTAGGCTATTGTAACAGTTACCGAATGAAAAATAGAACCATTCTATCTCACCAACACATTGCTGGACCAGGTTATACCCAGGATTCGTGTCAAAGGTCGGGCGTTAACCCCAGCAGGGGGTTGTTGTTGCTAATGCCACTCGTACTTGAGTTAAGTACAGGTGATGGAGGTCGCGGGTTCGAATCACTGTGCAGCCTCTGCCCTATTGTGACAACGTCCCAGGTGGCGGGGAATGCTAAGCGTGCCATCACTGCAGATGAGCCGAGAAAATAAAGGGAGCAAAGAGATACCTCACTCACAGGTATATGCTACGTTTCTGGCAGGACGTGACGATCCTGAGACACAGTCACACTGGACTGCCTCTCTTCCGGGATAGTACAAACTAGTACATAGTCCATCATATCATATCATTGCCAAACCCTGTAGACACGAGAGGGGAAGACTCGATAGTCCTGCAAGACATCTTCCCTAAGAGAGGCAACTCTGACCAAAAACAACTGCTGCCTTGCAGATAGGCTGGGGACAGCCAAAGGCTAAGGAGGGCATCCCTACAGAAACGCCTGTTGAAATCGGATGCACTGAGCCACAGGCTTAACAAAATAAAACAGTGCAACGTAAATATCGCTGTAAACAGCGTACGATGAAGAAGAAGAAGAAGAATCACTGTGCAGACCGGGATTCTTTGCACGGGGATCTTCTGGTTAAAATTTCCCTGGTTTCTGGGTAGTGAGATCGGACTCCCGCCGTGTTCAGTGTCGAGTACGTTACAAATTCCTTGGCAGTTCGAAATAAAAAAGAGTAGGCTTAACGGCCGCTGTCCGGATCAAATCCAAGTTAAAAATCTAGCCAAGTTATTTGTACCTCTCTCCAGGTGGTTTGTTAAGAGCATCTATAGATGTCGCCTAACTAGCTGCTGGTCTACTTAGCTCTAGTGTTTGAGTCTATTAAGATGTACTTGCACATCGGTTAAACTACCCTCCAAGAAACTGGTTGTATACATACTCGGTAGAGTCTTCTAAACCAGTATCAAGAAGTTAAGTGCCCATTACAGCTTTCTTTGGTGACATGTTAGTTTTCTTCTTCGATCAACTGATGCTGTGCCCGTGAGGTTTAACAAGGAGAATACATTTCAGTTCTTCGTCGGTCCTCCACAGTTTTTCGAGCATGGTCGCTCTCCTATGCCAGACTTCCTCTCTTTGTTCTGTTTAGGGCGTTCCTGCAGGATATGTTCTGGTGTTTGCTTGGGCGCTCCGCAATTTCACTTGGGGGTGTCTCTGAGACCCATTCTGTGGAGGTGGGCCTTGAGTCTACAATGCCCCATTCTTAGTCTGAAGATCTTTGCCTGCCTATCTCTGCAAAGTTTGTCTATGCTGTCATTTACTGACTTGCATTCTTTGTGCGAAGCTGCGTGGCCTAGGGATGAAGTGTCCGTTTCACAATCCCAACGCACCCGGTTCCAATCACGCTCGTGTCCAGTTCGGCAAACGTGGTTTTTATTCGCTCCTCCACGTACGGAAAGTAATGGCAGCCTACCGTACTTGAAACCTGCCAAGAAACTTATAACCGCCAAATAGGTTGGCGGTTGTAAGAAACGATATAATCAACAGGTGACAGCATATACAGCTGACAACATAAACAGGTGACAGCATATACAGCTGACAACATAAACAGGTGACAGCATATACAGGTAATAGAATATACAGGGGACATACTATACTGCAGCAAAGATTCCCATGCTTATGTAAACGTCACATGTTTTCTGAACACTGGTGTACCCCTCACAGTCCAGGATACCCCTGACAACATTTGATGTGTTATCCAGCCAACGTACCTTTTAATTAATTTAAAACATGTTTTTGATTACTTCTTTAGGTGTTCATATCTCTATTTTATGTATTTATCCCTTCCTCTATGATTCATTAGCTTATATTTGTATTGTGCGTTGTCTATGATGAAGACCTTTTGGTGAAGCCGGGGTAGGGCAGGGGCTAGTGCACTGACTACTCAGTCCAGCGATCGGTGGTTTGGCCCCCACTTGGTGCGTGGCAATGTGGGTACCAGCTAATCTGGAATAGTGAAGGTGGCCGGCGTAATGATGGCCATGTCGTCTCCTAGTGTACGGTAGGTTGTAAAAAAAATATGGATCAATATACCACACTGACGTGTTAACAGAATCTTTAACTTAATGTCTTTATACTGGTTTAGAATAATGTGCATAGTCGGTATACAACCAGTTTCTTTTACATATCCGTGCTCTAAAAGCTATGGGCATCCAATCTATTCTTAAATGCATTAATTATCCTTGCCCCCACTACTTCCTGTGGCAATGCATTCCAAACATTCACCACTCTATGACTAAAGAAATATTTACTAATATCTAATCTACATCTTTCTTCAGTTAATTTGTAGATATGCCCTCTTGTTTTTGTAGATGGATGATTATCTTATAAACCTGTATTAAGTCACCTCGAATTCTTGTTTTTTCTACACACCGTAGGCCGGATTTTTCTGTTTCCTCATAACTAAGTCTAGAATCCCACTAAGCTCTGCTGCTCATTCTTTCCTTTCCGGCAAGTTTATATCTCTATGATAAGGACTTCACACCTGTACACAGTGCTCCAATCTAGGTCTAATGTTTTATACTGTTTGACAATCACTTCCTTGCTCCTATGTTAAATATTTCATTTGGTCATACCTAACATTGCATTTGCCTTTTTCACTGCTACCTGGACTTGTTCACTCACCTTACCTGAATTATCTATTATAACCCCTAGGTCTCTTTTCTTGTCTATCAGTCTAATATTGTTCACTCACATTCTGTAATTATGTTCCATATTGGATCTACCCGTGTGCATGACTACATTTATTTATATTAAACTTAATTTGCCAGCTCACAGACCATTCACGAATTTTATCTAAATCCTACCTCAATATATCTACATCTGCCTGCTTTAGATGAGACACTACTGCATAGTTTTGTGTGATCCGCAAATTTTCTTTGATGTTTGTTGTAGTTCGTTTTAAAAAAAACTTGATTTCACAGTTCCGGCGCATCATTGCCTTATTTGTAATCGCACGTAGAAGATGTGTGTGATACTGGCAGCAAGAACAATAATCGTGCGACAGAAAATTCTTACCCGTGAACACAATAATTATCTCTTGTCAAATGTATGCCCGACTTATGGATCGTTTGTTTTGTGCGTCAACGACCCACGGCTTGTCTAAGATCAGCTAACCACCCACACGCAGACTCACTCGCGTACTTTGTTTCGGTTAGGGAGACAAGTCAAAGCTATCATTTATTTACTTTCTATTAGGTGAAGCCATTACCCCAGAGACTGGAGCAGGAAAACTCAATACCTATTTTGTTGGCCAAGGTTAACCTACAGTTTTCACAACACTTGTTGAAGGAATTTCTGGCGTGAACGACCTGGTTTTATATTGGTTCAGTTTTTGTGCGGATTGCCTTCTTGATGTGCGTTGTCGTAGAGGATTTTTTCTGTTACGAAAATGAATACAGCGATTTTCAAGTGCATTTTTTCGGGGTTTTTGAAACATGTTGGCGTCCGTTACGAGGACGCTTTAGTAAAAATTTATTGATTCCACTTAACGGACAGTCCGTAGGGACTATATATCGGCTAGCAAACCTATTAAAATTAATCAAAGTAAGATGGCCGCGCCCTACTGACTGCGCTTTCGACTGTCTCCGGTGTTTGTGTCGAGTTTTCCGATGTTTGGTGGTTCCTGTTCTGATTATATTTCACAACTCCTTCACCAGGTGGTATCGGGGACCTTATTCTGTGGAATTGATATGCTTTCGATCGGTTATCCTGTTTTTGTTATGCTGCATTTCATGCCTGGCTCAAGCCGTGGGACACCAGTCCATGACGGGGTTCAAAACGGTCCGCTTAACTGCACACCAGAATTCAGTCCAAATTATCACAAATCGAGGACTTTTCTGCTCGGACTGAAGCCGACTTCCCCCCCCCCCCCTCTCCCCAGCGTCGGTTACACGATATCTCTCCCAACCTCGTATTCTCAGCACAGTCAGGATCACGGCACAGTCAGAAGCCTCGGCGGTGGAACATGTGGGAACAGGGAGTTTGATACGGACAGACACGGAGGACTTGACACAAACATTGGTCTAACACACTCCTCGCGGCCCTCATCCCAAGGCTGCGGAGTACACGGCTACACCTGGGGAGTCTGAAGGTATTTCGGTCGACACGCTACGCATGAACATAGTCTTAGCAGTTGGACATGGTAGTAGTCAATCGACACAACGGGTCTTTGGCGCCTACGCGAACATTATTATTATTAAACCTATTTGCAATGCCATAGAGCTGATATTTTGGCTTGAACAGTTGCCACATTTTTTACATTTAATTAGGCGCTTATCCGACATGCGTACACAATGACCAGCCAGTCTCATGCACAAATCATGGTGTGTATACTTGTCATGCCCGAGCGCGCTAACACATCAGTATCTGGCGCCATGTCCTGCACTCTAATCTTCAGCCAGCTTCCTTAGGCCGTACATGTGGAAGTGGTTTAGTTTACCGACATAGCAGCTATAGACGGCCCTGGTCTCACACGCATTTAAAAGTTTGGGACGAACAACTGCAGAGTAGACCCTCATTTTTGTTTGATCTTCTATATGGTGAATTACTTCCTCTTCTACTTCGTTCATTCTAAATCTCATGCGGACGGCGTGGGCTAGTGGTTAAGTGACACGGCTCACAGCTCGAAAGTGCTGGGTTCGATCCCCATCACAGTACTGGCTGTTACCCAAGGGAAGCAAACCCTTGGAAAATGCAGGAGGAAGAAGACCCTTACATAAAATGCATGCCGAAGTTGGATGCACTGGGCTGACATGCGTACAATAAAAACCAGTGCAACGTACACCGGCTTTGGGAATAGAGAAATAAGGCGAACGCAAAACAACAACAAAAACACCCAGAAAGCCAGCTGTGGTTCGACAAATTCAAGCCTGTTTTTCAGGGCTGGTGTGAAAACATATGATTTTCAAAAAATGCCATCGATTGTACCATATATGTATCTGTAGTGTTGGTAATACAATTCCCGACACTACCGGTTTATAGATGTTGCCCTTGTTACGTATGTGAATGTGGCCCGCCGCCCACTTACTGCTATATCCTCCGGTCTCAGTGTACACTACGGCTCCCAAATGCACGAATGTGATGAAGTTGGATCACACAAGGTCCTACACGACACACTGTCAGGAAACAAAACGCAAGATACATGCGAGAAATAATATCATCAGATAATTGGCGGACACATTTGGAGCACAGCCAGATGTCCTCCGAACATCAGCAGTCGCTCTGTGTTTCTTCGTAGCCAAGTACTGGTCGTCAGTTTGTAAAAACTCTTCACGTGCCAGAGCGATTGATACAGCAATAAATGAGACTGACCGGATAATTGTAGGGTGTCTAAAACTTACTCCAACTGATACAAAATGCACCGTATAATCGACATAGCACCACATGAGACACGAAGAAGTGTCGCATCAGAAATTGATAGAAACAGGTAAATGAACCAAGGCAGCCTATGTTTGGACACCAGGTGAAGTGAACAAGACTAAAAGCTAGACCAGTGCTCTTCAAAGTTTGGCGCTACCGCTCACTACTGGACGATTCTAGCTTTCAGGCAGGCGGTGGTAGAATACTAACATGCTGTATTAGAGATATCTGCTGTATTAGAGATATCCGCTGTATTAGAGATATCTGCTGTATTAGAGATATCCGCTGTATTAGAGATATCCGCTGTATTAGAGATATCTGCCGTATTAGAGATATCTGCTGTATTAGAGATATCCGATGTATTAGAGATATCTGCTGTATTAGAGATATCTGCTGTATTAGAGATATCCGCTGTATTAGAGATATCTGCTGTATTGGAGATATCTGCTGTATTAGAGATATCTGCTTTATTAGAGATATCTGCTGTATTAGAGATATCTGCTGTATTAGAGATATCTGCTGTATTAGATATATCCGCTGTATTAGATATCTGCTGCATTAGAGATATCCGCTGCATTAGAGATATCCGCTGCATTAAAGATATCCGCTGCATTAAAGATATCCGCTGCATTAGAGATATCCGCTGTATTAGAGATATCCGCTGTATTAGAGATATCCGCTGCATTAGAGATATCCGCTGCATTAGAGATATCCGCTGCATTAGAGATATCCGCTGCATTAGAGATATCCGCTGCATTAGAGATATCCGCTGTATTAAAGATATCCGCTGTATTAGAGATATCCGCTGTATTAGAGATATCCGCTGTACTAGAGATGTCCGCTGTACTAGAGATGTCTGCTGTACTAAAGATGTCCGCTGTACTAAAGATATCGCTGTACTAAAGATATCCACTGTGCTAAAGATATTCGCTGTACTAAAGATATCCGCTGTATTGGAGATATTCACTGTATTAGAGATATCTGCTGTACTAGAGATGTCCGCTGTACTAAAGATATCCAAAATAGGCAGACTCGTGGACAACCGCGTAATTTTCTTTCATTTAGATTTCAGTGGACGGTAAGGAGAATTTACCATCACGAATGTGATACAAGTGGGCGCCAGGTATAAAAAGGTTGAAAAGGACAGGACATATCTACACGAAGTCTCTTACAGATAACAACGACGTCTCTTACAGATAACAACGACGTCTCTTACAGATAACAACGACGTCTCTTACAGATAACAACGAAGTCTCTTATAGATAACAACGAAGTCTCTTACAGATAACAACGACGTCTCTTACAGATAACAACGAAGTCTCTTACAGATAACAACGAAGTCTCTTACAGCCATCTCATAGGACACGCCGCGTGGAAAAATGGAATGAACTGGCGCAGGTGTCCAGGGTCTAGTGCGGGTTGGACCTGCTCCTGGACACCACTTGCACTACTCAACATGGAAGTCACTAAGTAAACTCCCAATTGATGTATCACGATGCAGGAAGAACTTGGCGAGATAGGGATTCACTTATGATGACACATGAGACTTTTGAACACTACAAGACCCAGACCACCTGATGATCTGCCCATATCGTCTGGTAACATGCAATATGGAGGGCATGTGGAGGAATGGCAAGACAATCAACGTGGCTGAACACTGGGGGAAAAAAAGATGTATTAGGTTCTAGGACAGGGAAACCAAATAAGTTCGGATGAAGGTTGCCAACCCAGGTGTATGCCATCGCCAAAAACTGTGAGAAGGTGGCCAAGGAGTTGTGAGAGCAGTGTCGGCCCTGGATGCAGGTTGTATCCGCGCAGTCGAACTAAAAGAATAAGCATCGAATAGAGACGCCAAAGCCGGTACTGACACATGTGCCGTGCTGAAACCGGATGTGTCGCAGATAACGCAGCCTCCCTGTAAACTACGACACGACTTAACAAAACGTCCATTTCAGAATGGACGGCAACGAACATCAGAAGACCCTCCAAATCATGGCGGAGTAATAATCTGCTCGAACCTAGCTCGCTAAACAGGAAATCTTCCTGCCGGCTACATCCAGCTCACACCAGAGCGAGGACCTGCACAAGGCCGCCCCCACCCGATAAGTACAAGTCGACCAAGACGATGCCCGAATCTGGTTATCCACTTACTAGCATGCACTCCTTCCCCTGCTACAAAAATGGCACGCTCGTGTAGATTTCTGAATACAACAGTGAATAATTCCTTTTCTCTAGGGCCAGAACAAGAAGTGTATGTACGTAGAATTGGTTTTAACGGCAGTTATCTTCCACATGTTTATGACTTTATAACAATTTGGGGTCATTGGATGTTAGATTCTCTGAGGATTGCCACACGCACATGAACTTTGACCTCGCGTCAGCTCTGGAATCATTTGTGGTAGACCAAATTATTGCTGTTTGGTGTTCATTTAAAAAACAAAAACTTTCTGGTTCTTTTCCTGTTATCCACGTAACTATATCTACTGGCAGAGTTAAGGAACATGCCTATGGGGATCCAACAGACCCGGCGTTTGCCTAGAAGTTTCTGCTACGGACCGTCTCCAGGTAAGACCACACGTTTATGGACTGTCGGGTTAAGTGTTCTCAGACGCTAGTCACGACGGCCACATGCAACACCACTGACTTAATATTGTGGTCTGCACAGTTGCACTGCGGTTGAAATAAGCGACACTTAACAGCTTTAGATGTGTACATTGGACGAGAGGCTAGTCTAGCGATTTGAACGTCGTACTTTGACCGCGAGGACGCGTTCAAATCCTCTTTGTTATTGTTACGGATCTGGGAGCACTAGGGCTGGCTCTCTCTCTGTCTATCTCTCTCTGTCTCTCTCTCTCTCTCTATCTCTCTCTCTCTCTCTCTCACACACACACACGAGATATATATAAATACATATTCATACAGTGTTCCATTTTTCTGGCCTCTGAGGAAAATGTATTTTTTCCACATCATTGAACGCCAGCACTCAAAGAGATGATGATCAACGGTCTCATGTTGGTGTGTATACAGCTGGCACTCAGGATTGTTTTCTGGTTAGATTCTGCCCAAACGCTTGTTAAATGGGATGTGTTGGGTTTTCAGTCGGAAAGTGTTGCTCTGGTCCAGAGAATGAGGTTGACAAATTTCTTCCTCACTTTAATCCAAATCACCGCGCAAGTCACCCATTTCAGCGGACACAGCAAGAGGAAGGAAACTACACACGTCTGAACAAAGAGAGTGGCCTTCATCACATGTGATGGACGAACATCATCATGCATCCGTGTGCCTGTTATTGAGAAGGAAAGAGTAGAGCACCCCAGCCTAGCATACATGACGTTAAATGGGTTTGGCTCGCAGCCTCGTCTATTTTATTCTTAAAACTATCATCACCCTAGCGCCCCCCCCCCCCCCCCCCCTTCGAGAGACGCAAGACTTTTTAACCAGCGCACAAAAAGTCTTCACTACTTGAACATACGTCAGTTGTCCCTGGTGGAAGATGCCGTTATTTATGCAGACAAGATCAAATATCTCTTGTGGGAGGGCCACATTTACTGTGAGAACGGGCGATCGTTGTATCACTGCGATAGCAATATGGTACCCCAGAGACAAACTACAACCAAGGCGCTGGTCTCACTCCCTTGCATCCCACAGCAATTTTCACAATGCCACAGATGGGCGACTCATGGTCCACTGGGGCCCAAGACAAAGACCGTTGGAAGAGAAGTTGGGACCCGCAACGATGTAACCGTCGCTGAAGAACGGGTGGTCCAGTCAGTAATCATCACCATATATACTCCATCTGCTGAAATCCACCAGAGGATGTTGAGGGCTAATGAATAACGTCCACTTGCCAAGAAACTTCTAACAGCCAAATAGGTGTCGGTTGTAAGAAGCGACGTTTAGTAAAGGTCATCCTACTTACTTAGTCCATGCAGTGCTCGGAAGGTTTTTAACAATTATTTTTAGTCATATAGCCAAACAATTGAATATAAAAAATGTTTTTCGGTACAAGCTTTTCTTTATACTAAGACATGTTTATTTTGTTTTGGGAACTGCAGAAGTTTACTTTTTGTGTTTCTTTAGTGAATTTTATGGGTGTTAGTTGTGTGTAATTGGTGTTGATGAACATTCAATCCCGACTTTAATCTTTGAAAATCGTCATCATTCTTGTTGATTTCTACACTTGCAAATCGTCAATGTTCACTTACGGTGTTTCGTGATTGTCTACTCAATTAACAGGTACGACTCTTCGAATGCTACTCGAAGTTGCTGTTCTCGCCGTGGATGCAAATATAAATATATCATGTTTTTAATTACGTTCTTTTGATCTGTGTCAGCTTGTGAATGACCGTACGATGATCAGTCCAAATGTGATATATTAGCATGTTGCAATAGTAGAGCCTTTGTCTTAGTCGACCTGTACGTCTTCGGGGGCGAATACCTCTGTGGGGGTCCCAGCTTTGACGTAGCTGGATGTAGCCAGGAGGGGCACCTTATTACTCCGCTTAGTTGGGACAAGTGCCGCGGAGGGTGGTTAACCGATGTGTGAGTCCATCTTAGTAGACTCAAACACTAGAGCAGCCTGTTAGGCGCCATCTATGCTGCTCTTAATAAACCACCTAACCATGGCCGGCGTTATACCATGTCACACAGTTAATCTACTCTTACGACATGCTCTCTCTGTGGCAGTGGTGCTATTCTTGTCCCTGCCATGCACAAAGACCCCGACGGACCACTCGGGACTAGTAGAGGCTGTGTACAAAATGCCATCTCTCTGGGTTATGGGAAAGTTGGTTAAAACAGGAGAAATAAGCACTTTTAGAACAGAACAAATCAGAATTTTCAATACATGCCCTCGTGGCTGTGTGAAGCTGCCCGCCGAATAGCTTGGGTGTCGGGTTGTTTTTATAGCGAGGACATGCGTTCAAATCCACTGTAAGGCATAGCTCTTTTTTTTTCTATCCAAGGTCAAATAAAACCCTAGTGTGAACAGTACGTTGTGACTGCAGAATCAAGCAGCATCTATGCCTCATCCCCATAGACCCCAGGGGTGTGTCAGCAATGAGAATAAACTCCGCAGTGGTATTTTTTTTTAATGAAAAATTTAGTTCTCGTTTGTGAAGACGGATAATCAGGCCGCTCGGCCAGCCGTTCCAGCACATCACAAAGCAGTGCACGGAAAGAGCTGCATTATACCACAATCGGGTTTGGAACTCTGGCGTTGATTTGTTTGCTGAACGGCGGATCTGCTCCATTCTTAATGATCTAATGATTGAATATTTGATTACCATTATCTGGGACCAATAGGAGCGAACAGTAATCAGGGTTAGGACTTTGAGCGAGCGATGCAAGGGATCGTGTTTCGCTTGAGAACAGGATGTGGCAGATTGAATAACGTGCACAGACTAAAATTGGCCATGTTGCAGATGTAACACATGTAAAAGATACCATCGCGCCAAACGGAGCGTAGGTAATAGTTTACAGCTTGATTGCTATATTTGTACCTTTCGGTCTGACACATCCGTCTTCGGCAGACCAAGACTATTATATGCTCGAGGAACTGACAGGCTAGTCTAGTTAGGTACAACATACTGACCAGGATATCGCGTTAGGGTCAATACACTGACCAGGATATCGCGTCAGGGTCAATACACTGACCAGGATGTCGCGTCAGGGTCAATTAACTGACCAGGACGTTGCGTCAGGGTCAATACACTGACCAGGACGTCGCGTCAGGGTCAATACACTGACCAGGATGTCGCGTCAGGGTCAATACACTGACCAGGACGTTGCGTCAGGGTTAATACACTGACCAGGACGTCGCGTCAGGGTCAATGCACTGACCAGGACGTTGCCTCAGGGTCAATGCACTGACCAGGACGTCGCGTCAGGGTCAATACACTGACCAGGACGTTGCGTCAGGGTCAATACACTGACCAGTACGTCGCGTCAGGGTCAATACACTGACCAGTACGTCGCGTCAGGGTCAATACACTGACCAGGACGTCGCGTCAGGGTCAATACACTGACCAGGACGTCGCGTCAGGGTCAATACACTGACCAAGACCACAATCTCTCTTCCATGTAGTATTCCCTGGAAACAGGCTATTTTCAAGGCAGCCTGGCTGACGAGATGTGGATCGATGTGATCCCCGTAGTAGGGAGCGCCACACAGATGAAGCCAAGCAACGCACGTCCGCCCGGTGGACCGCGGTCCACCTTCATCAGCATGCTCGGGATGTGAAGAAAGCTACTACAACTCGCCACTTAACGTTATTTTCAGGGCGCACAAAAGAGTAAACTTACTCATTGTGGGCATTCAACAACAACAACAATATGCTTAGACAATTGCTTACTGAGCTGTGACTCGCGTAACTAACCACGCGAATTTGGGAACATTGAACTGTCCACTGCAGCAACTTGTTTACAGAGAACTGGGCTACACGTCTAGACATAATACACATGGTGGCGAACGAGAGGAGAGAAGTCATACTGATCCCATCTTACGTCTCCGTTCATCATGCTCCTTGAAACAGACTTTGTCAAATCAGCCTGGCCACTGAGATGGGGAACCGACACTGTAATATCCATAGTGGGGCATAAAGTCAACTCCTATTGAAAAATTGTTTCCCATACTTGGTAAAGCGGACATTACACACACACACACACACCTCCCCTTCTCTCTTCTCCCCAGCGACGGGCATTGATGATGAGTCTATTTCAACGATAAAAATGACATTTCTCGTCTTGCCATTTCTTCTCTGTCTTCCACGCGTTTTTTATATTGAATGTTTTTTCTGAGTTGTTTATGCCCGATTTTCTGAATTTTCCTACTTTTCTTAGACCTGACGTACGTCCTGTTGATGTTCGATTTGCTCAAATTCCTTCTTTGAAGCCAAGCAACCATTACACGTCTTGTCTGCTCGCTCGGGAAACATTCCTCGACTTTGATCTCGTCATTTGGCCGCTGGCAACGTTTCCTCCACAATACAATATGACATTATTCAACACTGTCATGTTTGTGAGCATGAATGTTGCATGGTGAAACATCAATATGATCTAATCTATTCTTGTTTGGTAGCATACATCAGCACTGTTATAACAGGGAGTCAAAACAGGTGGTCCGCTCTCACACCTAGGGTACTTCGAAACTCCCACAAGGTTTCACCTGGGATATTGTAATTGACGAGAATATAAGCAGTTTTAAACAGTGGGTGGGTGGGCTGGCGGGGGACGGCGTGGGCTAGTGGTTAAGTGACACGACTCACAACCCGGAGGAGCTGGGTTCGATCCCCATCACATCACCGGCCGTTACCCCAGGGAAGCAAACCCTTAAAAAAGGCAGGAGGAAGCAGACCCTTACATAAAATGAATGCCGAAGTCGGATGGACTGGGTCGACATGCACAAAATAAAAATAGTGCAACGCACACCGCCTTGAAAAATAGAGAAGAAATAAGACGAACGCAAAATAAAAATAGTGCATCGCACACCGCCTTGAAAAATAGAGAAGAAATAAGACGAACGCAAAATAAAAATAGTGCATCGCACACCGCCTTGAAAAATAGAGAAGAAATAAGACGAACGCAAAATAAAAATAGTGCAACGCACACCGCCTTGAAAAATAGAGAAGAAATAAGACGAACGCAAAATAAAAATAGTGCAACGCACACCGCCTTGAAAAATAGAGAAGAAATAAGACGAACGCAAAATAAAAAAAGTGCAACGCACACCGCCTTGAAAAATAGAGAAGAAATAAGACGAACGCAAAATAAAAAAAGTGCAACGCACACCGCCTTGAAAAATAGAGAAGAAATAAGACGAACGCAAAATAAAAAAAGTGCAACGCACACCGCCTTGAAAAATAGAGAAGAAATAAGACGAACGCAAAATAAAAAAAGTTTAGATAGATAGAAAGAAAGAAGCAAAAAAAACTAGTTCCGGAATGCCACTATCAGTCTTGTCGCTCTCCTTGTATCCTGTTTGCAATTTATCATTTGCATCAAATGTTACGTTATATAAACTAGTATTTAACCTGACAATAATGACGGACGATTTTAAACGTCAATCAAAATAACAGAATATAAATCGAAGCTGCAGGGCTATTGAAAAATGTTCGGCATTTTTTCTCCAGTAATTTGTGCACCCACATTATTGTATATATGCGTCATTGTTTGCGTGTTTTTTTAAAGGATTTTTTAAAATAATTTTTTTTTTTTTGCATTTCATTCTTGTTTGCGGTTAGTTTTTCGTGATTTGTTCATGTTTTGTCTGTTTTTGTATATGTGTAATCATATTGACAATTTCTTGTTTCGTCCACTATATTTCATAACTGGCACGCCGTGTTTCGCGTTTCCTGTCACATCTTGGTAATGGGGGCCCATGTTACATCGTCTTTTTTGTTGTGATTTGTTAGTTGTTTTCGTTGTTCCCTGCCCAAGGCATTGTGGTCGTAACGTAGGTTTTGTACTGTCCGTGTGTGGACCTTGAGTCCTTATCTATTACTGTGTGACCCATCCATCAACGCCGTTCCGGGTCCCATCTTCTCTTCCGACGGTCTATGTCATGGGCCACAGTGGAGCAGTTGATAATGAGTTGTGTATATATAGTATGGTGAATGTTATTACATGATACAAGGGAGTCGGACCATCGCGTTAGTGGTCGTCACCATGGTCGCTTTTTGTGGGGTACCATATTTGCTGTCGCTTCACCCCATCGATCGCCCGTTCTTCGCAGCAAGTGACCCGCCCAACGATGTATGACATTGTCTCAATAAATAACCGATTTCCACCGGGGACAATTGATGTATGTCCGAGTTGTGTAGACCGTTTTGTGCCCTGGCATTGAAGTGTTGGCAGACCTTGCGTCTTTCGATGAGTCTTGGGTCACTCTTTATGTTTTCACCGCAGGTAGTACTGTAGAGTTGAAGAGAGGGGTCACTCTTTTTTTATGTTTTCACCGAAGGTAGTACTGTAGAGTTGAAGAGAGAGGTCACTCTTTTTATGTTTTCACCGCAGGTAGTACTGTAGAGTTGAAGAGAGAGGTCACTCTTTTTATGTTTTCACCGCAGGTAGTACTGTAGAGTTGAAGAGAGGGGTCACTCTTTTTTATGTTTTCACCGCAGGTAGTACTGTAGAGTTGAAGAGAGAGGTCACTCTTTTTATGTTTTCACCGCAGAAAGTACTGTAGAGTTGAAGAGAGAGGTCACTCTTTTTTATGTTTTCACCGCAGGTAGTACTGTAGAGTTGGAGAGAGAGGTCACTCTTTTTATGTTTTCACCGCAGGTAGTACTGTAGAGTTGAAGAGAGAGGTGCGCATGCTCTGCTTGGGGTTGTTGTCCAGTACATGTTATATCTACAAGAAAGCCGCCCCGTCTGCCCGACGCTGTCTCGTCAACTCGGGGTTCATATCGTTCTTTATGTTGAGCAGGTGTCCAAGGTAGGTGTACTATTCCCCGTCAGCCAGTTTCTCTTCTTGGAAGATGGCTGGGTCGCGAGAGCGAAGCTATTGCGCTTGACTTTTGTTGTGCACGTGTGGATTTCGCTGCCAATTGCTTTCCTTCTCGGTGGAATGCTGCTAGCATTTCATTAATGTACATGACTGCCTCCGTGCTGAGCACATCATCCGTAAAGCGAAGGCGGTTTAACCGTCTGCCATTTACGTTGATGGCAAGTACACCGAATGACGGTTTTTTTTTTTTTACTAAGACCGATGTTTCGTTTCTGTTTTGGCATATTGACTGACAAACGGACAAACATCGAGAATTATGAGTATTGTTTGATAATAATATGGTTAGTGTTACGTCGATCCTAAAAAAGAAGCAAAGAAAAGTAACAGTAGCCTGCCATGGAAGTCATAAGAAGTGACTAAGAGGGGTTGGGTATGGGGCACGGCCCCTTAAGCCACAAAAACGTCTCCTTTGATGAAATGTAGTTGTTGAATATGTTAAGGCTGCATCAGTGCTTATAGAGAACATTCAAAATATAAAAACATTGACATGCTCAGAACAAGCACATGAATGGAATATATGCTAGGACCAATGAGTCTTGCGCGTAAATACATACATACATACATACACACACACACACACACACACACACACACACACACACACACACACACACACATATATATGCGCAAATAAATATGTATATATTCATATACATATACACATGATCAGTAGACATAACTATTCGATTATTATACATAATATGTATGTATTACGTTAGCGTACTTTGATCTCTGTGCGTGCGTGCGTGCGTGTGTGTGTGTGTCTGTCTGTCTGTGTCTCTCAGAGATCAGGGGTCCTATCTCACTACGCAGATATCAGGTGTCCTATCTCACTGCCCAGATATCAGGGGTCCGATCTCACTATCCAGAAATCAGGGGTCCGATCTCACTACCCAGAGATCAGGGGTCCGATCTCACTACACAGAGATAGGGGTCCGATCTCACTACCCAGATATGAGGGGTCCTATCTCACTACCCAGTATATCAGGGGTCCTATCTCACTACCCAGAGATCAGGGACATTTTTACCAGAAAATCAACTTGAAAAAAATGCCGGTCTCCACCGTGATTCGAACTCACTGAACCCCACATATGTGTGTAGGCTTGTAAATGTGCAGGCTTGACAACTTTTAGGGGGTGTCACTAATCAGCATGACCGGACTACAGTCATGCAATTTCTGCTAACAAATTTAAACTAGGCACTAATTCTTTATTTCTACATAACAATGCGTACCAAACCAACAAATTGTATTACTTACACAGTGTTAGTCTATTTCTTCTCAAGAAAAAATGCGCTGCATGGTGTTTGTGTCCTTGAACATTCTTGGTAGTTCTAGCACTGAAGTACCATTTATCTATTGATGGCTTTAGAAGGTTTAGATCGGGACAGCGGAGGACATTTTTGTTGTTGCTCGTCAAGCAAAAATTTGTACTCGTCACAGACGAGCGTATTTGTCAAGCCCTGTGTTGTGTATATATAAATGGTCATCGTTCGATTCAGGGAAATGGGGGAGGGGGGAAGATTAGGCCATTGACAACCCTCCTTCAGACAGTTCGATCTTGAGGCAGCTCCTCCTGACTTTCTCTAGTTAAATTCCAGGGACCGAAGTTCATTGTAAGTCTCTTCTGCGTGTGTTTTTTGGTCTACCTCTCGTCTCTTCCTCTTACGTTGATCTGTAGATGTGATAATTCGAATGCAGGGGTAACTTTATAGATCTGAACATATTTTAAGAGTTCATCCAGGAGATGCAGGCTTCAGAGGTCATTTTAAGAGTTCCTCCAGGAGATGCAGAGGTCGTTTTTAGAGCAATGGATGTTTATTAGAACCCAAGTGAGTGACAGACAGACAGCGAATTGTTCTCCTCATTCGTTATGAAAAGGGCGTTTTGTTACGTTGTGTCCTAGTTTACGGACAGGCTACACTGTCTATCCCTTTCGTCCTAACAAAATCCGGTTTGAGCACGGCTCATTTTTGGGGTTGGGTTTGCCTTTCTTCCTCTACTATCTCTATTCTTTCAACCAGACTGCACGGATACATCCTGTTCCAGGACTGCAACTTGTTGGCGGAATATGTTCTTGGACAGCTCTGGTTCGCTCGCCCTGAAACAAGGAAATGAAAATGAAACTGGTTGTATACAGACTCTGCAGAGTCTTCTAAACCAGCATAAAGACGTAAGACTAAGTTGGGGCAGCGTCATGCATTTCGCTAATTGCTATCATCTCGTTCTTTCTGGTGTCTGCCCTGTGGAAGGAGGATTATATATTATTTGTTTTTAAGGGAGAAGGTGAGGCTGTGTGGTATAAAATCAATAGGAAGATAACCTATTTTATTGAACGAGATAACTACAATCAAATCATTAACGATCCTCCGTACTGCGCGAGTTTTCATTCAAATATAAATCGAACCGTGGACCGCGTCTGAGAGAATGGATGGCGTGTATGCACAGACAGAGAGCTACAGGAATTATCAATATCCACAAGCATACTAGGGCAGGACATCTGCCCGACAATCGTACTGTGCAATATGAAAAGAAACAACAGCAGTTTCACAATTAATGGTCCTCCCCCTTCCCGCACCCCTCCCCTGTCTGACATCCGTCTCCCTGCACCTCTCCTACCCCTTCCCCCATAACCAACATCATTCCCCCCTCAACCCGCCTGTCATTTCACCACCTTGTAACTCGCCCTGTCCACCACTCCTCTTTCAACTCGCTAGTTTCTTCCACTTTCGAATTGCCCATTCCTTCGCTCTTCAAACTCCTCCCCATACCAGCCTAGCCAAGCCATTTAAAATCGATCATGCTTATTTCAGGTTGTCAATATAATGGACTTTCACAGTCTTAGCTTTCACTAATATATCCACGCTTGTGTCCCTTACTGATTATGACGTCATCAATCGATATACCAATCAAATCTCACCCCACAAACGTCGGATAGACAGAGAATTAAATATAGGTACCGGTAGATAGTCTTTGTCATTTCACGATATAGACTGATGTATAGGAATGTGTAATAAGGGCCGTTTCTCCCTGCAGTCGCCACCAACTTTTACCTTCATAAGAAGCACAATCTATGATATTTGAACACATGTTCTCGTAATCAAAGACTGACCTCCACACCTTTCGACCAGCTGCTCAATATGGATATCTATCTATATATCTATCTATCTGTCTGTCTGTCTGTCTGTTAATCTATCTATATATGTTGTTTGCACACCAAATACGTCACATAAGGCAGAAACAAATGATCTCCAGTTGGAACGGTGTGACGCCACTGTTTTTAGATCTTGTATGGTTCTGAGGCCCATAGTTGAGCCCTCTCGGATGATTGTTCTTCTGAGTGTTTCCTTGGGTCTCCCTCTTTTCTGAATGCCCCTTGGTGTCCATTCGAGTGCTTGCAATGGAAGACGGTTGTTGTTCATTCTAAGGACATGTCCATCGGTTTTTTTTCTAGATGATGGTCGACACATTTAGTTCGTTTCTCTGTTTTTATCGAGTCATTAGTTATTAACTGGTCCCAGCGTATACTTAACAATTTTCTTAGACTTTTTTTTCTAAAAACATTTAGTTTGTTTTCCACGAAAGAAATTTCCATAAGAATTGCTCTGGCCTTTAATCAGTTCACCAACATTTGGAAATCAGCGACAATGAGCAAACATACCAAGCTCAATCTATTCAATACAATCGTAATGCCAGTCTTGACACTTGCATGTGAAAGCTCATCACACAACATATATTAAATTGACAGACATGTTTCCTTCTCATCTGTCCTGTACTCGCCCTTGTCATCTCACGATCCATTTGCGTATTCCTTTTTGTTTTCTTTTTTGTCTGAATAAAATATTTTTGTTGGTCGCAATGCACATTTCTGAAACTTCTTCTTCCTGTCCCTTGTATGCTTCAGCCGAAGTATATGGTACTCTAACTATAGGTAAGTGGGATTCCGGAATTACAGTTATAAGGAAAGACTCAGAAAAACAGGCTTGCAATTTCTAGAAAAGAAAAGAATTCGAGGTGACTTAATACAGGTTTATAAGATAATCAACCAAAAGGATAAATTAAACTATAACAAGTTAGTTTTTTTCTAAATACAACCGCCTACAAGAGCAAGAGGGTATATCTACAAATTAACCAAAGAAAGGTCCAGATTAGATATCAGGAAATATTTATTTTGCCAGAGAGTGGTGAATGCTTCGAATTCATTGCCACAGGAAGTAGTGGAGGCAAGAACAATTAATGCATTTAAGAATATATTGAATGCGCATAGCTTTTAGAGCAAGGAAATATAAACGACACTGGTTGTATACACTCTGCAAAGTCTTCTAAACCAGTATAAAGATGTTAAATTTCGCTGACGATGTAGAGATATAGATGCCATGGCAAGTACTGAAAGAGCTGCAAATTCTAACAACCAGGCGTGCTATTGCATCGAGAGCAAGCGTGGCAAATGACGAACAAGAAGAATGGATTCAGGGCTATCATCCAATATAGCAAACAAATCGTGATAGTTACACAATTCAAATATTCGGGATCTGTAATTGGGCCAGACAGGATCAAGACAGAGCTAAGAATAAGGTCTGGTCAATCAATAGCGATCCTCAGATCACTGACAACATGGTAGAGGGATATGCGCATCTCGTGTAAAACTAAGGTCAAACTCGTGCAAACACTAATCATCTAAGTGTACCTCTACTCGTGAATGCTGAATTAGAGCTAGATAAAAGTAAGTCGCATGTCCTTTAACATAGCTTCTTACAACCGCCACCTATTTGGCTGTTATAAATTTCTTGGCAAGTAGGCAGTACGGTAGGTTGCCATTGCTTTCCGTACGTGGAGGAGCATTAGCCAGAGAGAGAAAAAACCCAGTGTCTGCCAAACTGGACACAAGTGGAAATCGAACACGGTACGTTGGGATTGTGAAAACCGAGCGAGTTTCACCCCTAGGCTATGCAGCCTCCTTTCAGATGAAACGAAACATGAAATCACAAAATGTCAACGTAAGCAACACAATGACACAGTTTGTTTTGTTTTGTTTTTGTTATTGCGTTCTCCTTATTTCTCCATTCCACAAGTCGGTGTGCGTTGCACTATTTTTATTTTGTACCTGTCGGCCCAGTCCATCCGACTTCGGCATGCATTTTATGTAAGGGTCTGCTTCCTCCTGCATTTTCTAAAGGATTAACTTCCCCGGGGTAACGGCCGGTGCTGTATTGGGGATCTAAACCAGTACCTTCGGATTGTGAGCCGTGTCACTTAACCATTATCCGACGCAGTCCCCTATGACACAGTCTGTCAGACGTAATCAAGATCTCCTATGACACAGTCTGTCAGACGTAATCAAGATCTCTTATGACACAGTCTGTCAGACGTAATCAAGATCTCCTATGACACAGTCGGTCAGACGTAATCAAGATCTCATATGACACAGTCTGTTAGACGTAATCAAGATCTCCTATATGTGGTAAAAAAAAACACGCACGGTCCAGTGGTACGGCCCTGTAATACGGTCGAGTGAACTACGAAAAAACTAGGGAAAACCCCAAACCCAAGCCATGATCTACAAAGCCTGTATCGGCAGTACGCTTTTATATGGCAGCGAAACGTGGACAACATATGCCAAACAAACCATATCTGTTCCAGACCTCGGCCTTTTATGGTGTGTCCAGTTCTCTGCCTCTCTGGCTTTTCTTCAATAAAAGTGCAACATGTACCTATTCATAGCTGGGTTGACTGATGCGTGTTGATAATGGACGGGGATTGAACCCAGTATATTTGCGTGAGAAATGAGCGCCTTGCCACTCCGACGCTCAGTGCGCATATAAGGGGAAGAATTTAACAGTGACACGCCTTGTCGCAACCAACACATCCTGTTTGTGGCTGTCATGCTCTATCAACCTGCTAAGCTGCTCCTCTTCTACTCTGGTATGTTTAGGATTTCTCAGAGAGAACGGCATTCCGCACATTCCCCATTCAGTTAGGTAATAGACAAGGCGTTGTTATGGAAACACAGATGCGCGGGCATGTAGTATGCTTAGAGGACAATTGATGGACATAATGAGATGGGGGAGATGGACTAGGTACAACAGAGCACGACACATCCCGAGCGACATCGGGGCCTAGAAATGTTAAAGTAGTGCCTAACAATGCACATCCAGTATTGTGTATACTCGCATTCTTTTCCCGCGTATATCAGTAATCGGTTTTTACACACAATATCGTTTCCCCGCGTAATTGACTCTTTTTCCGTCGACTTTCGAGGTTAGATTGCGGCGTCACGTCACGCAACAACTAAGGCATACAACAAATAAGGAATGCTGAAATAGGTCAGAGTTACTTTGAAAATTATCATAAATTTGCAGTTAAAATTCAAATTTTCGTGGCGGTGTCATTGAGTATGCATGGGGTATGCAATGTCCTGTTCCTAGTATGCCGATATCTGCCAAGTTTGTTTATGCTGTCATTTTCTGTATTCTGTCTGCTGGTCACTCCACTCCGTCCTTATAGGCAGTTTGATCAGTGTCTTTGCTTCTTTATAGCTCTG
Source organism: Ariolimax columbianus (assembly GCA_036924085.1). Classification (NCBI taxonomy): domain Eukaryota; kingdom Metazoa; phylum Mollusca; class Gastropoda; order Stylommatophora; family Arionidae; genus Ariolimax; species Ariolimax columbianus. Next base: position 71,110,826 of record JAVGWX010000012.1, read on the forward strand.
TGGAGGCAGTTTGATCAGTGTCTTTGCTTCTTTATAGCTCTGTGGAGGCAGTTTGATCAGTGTCTTTGCTTCTTTATAGCTCTGTGGAGGCAGTTTGATCAGTGTCTTTGCTTCTTTATAGCTCTGTGGAGGCAGTTTGATCAGTGTCTTTGCTTCTTTATAGCTCTGTGGGGGCAGTTTGATCAGTGTCTTTGCTTCTTTATAGCTCTGTGGAGGCAGTTTGATCAGTGTCTTTGCTTCTTTATAGCTCTGTGGAGGCAGTTTGATCAGTGTCTTTGCTTCTTTATAGTTCTGTGGGGGCAGTTTGATCAGTGTCTTTGCTTCTTTATAGCTCTGTGGAGGCAGTTTGATCAGTGTCTTTGCTTCTTTATAGTTCTGTGGGGGCAGTTTGATCAGTGTCTTTGCTTCTTTATAGTTCTGTAGAGGCAGTTTGATCAGTGTCTTTGCTTCTTTATAGTTCTGTGGGGGCAGTTTGATCAGTGTCTTTGCTTCTTTATAGTTCTGTAGAGGCAGTTTGATCAGTGTCTTTGCTTCTTTATAGCTCTGTGGAGGCAGTTTGATCAGTGTCTTTGCTTCTTTATAGCTCTGTGGAGGCAGTTTGATCAGTGTCTTTGCTTCTTTATAGCTCTGTGGAGGCAGTTTGATCAGTGTCTTTGCTTCTTTATAGTTCTGTGGGGGCAGTTTGATCAGTGTCTTTGCTTCTTTATAGCTCTGTGGAGGCAGTTTGATCAGTGTCTTTGCTTCTTTATAGTTCTGTGGGGGCAGTTTGATCAGTGTCTTTGCTTCTTTATAGTTCTGTAGAGGCAGTTTGATCAGTGTCTTTGCTTCTTTATAGTTCTGTGGGGGCAGTTTGATCAGTGTCTTTGCTTCTTTATAGTTCTGTAGAGGCAGTTTGATCAGTGTCTTTGCTTCTTTATAGTTCTGTGGGGGCAGTTTGATCAGTGTCTTTGCTTCTTTATAGCTCTGTGGGGGCAGTTTGATCAGTGTCTTTGCTTCTTTATAGCTCTGTGGGGGCAGTTTGATCAGTGTCTTTGCTTCTTTATAGTTCTGTGGGGGCAGTTTGATCAGTGTCTTTGCTTCTTTATAGCTCTGTGGGGGCAGTTTGATCAGTGTCTGCTTCTTTATAGTTCTGTGGGGGCAGTTTGATCAGTGTCTTTGCTTCTTTATAGCTCTGTGGGGGCAGTTTGATCAGTGTCTTTGCTTCTTTATAGCTCTGTGGGGGCAGTTTGATCAGTGTCTTTGCTTATTTATAGCTCTGTGGGGGCAGTTTGATCAGTGTCTTTGCTTCTTTATAGTTCTGTGGAGGCAGTTTGATCAGTGTCTTTGCTTCTTTATAGCTCTGTGGAGGCAGTTTGATCAGTGTCTTTGCTTCTTTATAGTTCTGTGGGGGCAGTTTGATCAGTGTCTTTGCTTCTTTATAGTTCTGTAGAGGCAGTTTGATCAGTGTCTTTGCTTCTTTATAGTTCTGTGGGGGCAGTTTGATCAGTGTCTTTGCTTCTTTATAGCTCTGTGGGGGCAGTTTGATCAGTGTCTTTGCTTCTTTATAGCTCTGTGGGGGCAGTTTGATCAGTGTCTTTGCTTCTTTATAGTTCTGTGGGGGCAGTTTGATCAGTGTCTTTGCTTCTTTATAGCTCTGTGGGGGCAGTTTGATCAGTGTCTGCTTCTTTATAGTTCTGTGGGGGCAGTTTGATCAGTGTCTTTGCTTCTTTATAGCTCTGTGGGGGTAGTTTGATCAGTGTCTTTGCTTCTTTATAGCTCTGTGGGGGCAGTTTGATCAGTGTCTTTGCTTCTTTATAGCTCTGTGGGGGCAGTTTGATCAGTGTCTTTGCTTCTTTATAGTTCTGTGGAGGCAGTTTGATCAGTGTCTTTGCTTCTTTATAGCTCTGTGGGGGCAGTTTGATCAGTGTCTTTGCTTCTTTATAGTTCTGTGGAGGCAGTTTGATCAGTGTCTTTGCTTCTTTATAGTTCTGTGGAGGCAGTTTAATCAGTGTCTTTGCTTCTTTATAGTTCTGTGGAGGCAGTTTGATCAGTGTCTTTGCTTCTTTATAGCTCTGTGGAGGCAGTTTGATCAGTGTCTTTGCTTCTTTATAGTTCTGTGGAGGCAGTTTGATCAGTGTCTTTGCTTCTTTATAGTTCTGTGGAGGCAGTTTGATCAGTGTCTTTGCTTCTTTATAGTTCTGTGGGGGCAGTTTGATCAGTGTCTTTGCTTCTTTATAGTTCTGTGGAGGCAGTTTGATCAGTGTCTTTGCTTCTTTATAGTTCTGTGGGGGCAGTTTGATCAGTGTCTGCTTCTTTATAGCTCTGTGGGGGCAGTTTGATCAGTGTCTTTGCTTCTTTATAGTTCTGTGGAGGCAGTTTGATCAGTGTCTTTGCTTCTTTATAGCTCTGTGGGGGCAGTTTGATCAGTGTCTTTGCTTCTTTATAGTTCTGTGGAGGCAGTTTGATCAGTGTCTTTGCTTCTTTATAGCTCTGTGGAGGCAGTTTGATCAGTGTCTTTGCTTCTTTATAGTTCTGTGGGGGCAGTTTGATCAGTGTCTGCTTCTTTATAGCTCTGTGGGGGCAGTTTGATCAGTGTCTTTGCTTCTTTATAGTTCTGTGGAGGCAGTTTGATCAGTGTCTTTGCTTCTTTATAGCTCTGTGGGGGCAGTTTGATCAGTGTCTTTGCTTCTTTATAGTTCTGTGGAGGCAGTTTGATCAGTGTCTTTGCTTCTTTATAGCTCTGTGGGGGCAGTTTGATCAGTGTCTGCTTCTTTATAGCTCTGTGGAGGCAGTTTGATCAGTGTCTTTGCTTCTTTATAGTTCTGTGGAGGCAGTTTGATCAGTTTCTTTGCTTCTTTATAGCTCTGTGGGGGCAGTTTGATCAGTGTCTTTGCTTCTTTATAGCTCTGTGGGGGCAGTTTGATCAGTTTCTTTGCTTCTTTATAGCTCTGTGGGGGCAGTTTGATCAGTGTCTGCTTCTTTATAGCTCTGTGGAGGCAGTTTGATCAGTGTCTTTGCTTCTTTATAGTTCTGTGGAGGCAGTTTGATCAGTTTCTTTGCTTCTTTATAGCTCTGTGGGGGCAGTTTGATCAGTGTCTTTGCTTCTTTATAGCTCTGTGGGGGCAGTTTGATCAGTGTCTTTGCTTCTTTATAGCTCTGTGGATAGCGATACATGTCTATGGAGTATAATGGGAGTAGACTGGCAAGACATTGTGAGGAACTACGATCTATGGGAAAGGAGCCAACAAAAACAACCAGTGGAGCAACATATAAAATGTTGGAAGTGGGGTTGAATAGAGAACACGCTACGAAAAGAACCATCAGACGTGGTCATACATGCCAGTCCACAAAGGAAGAGGAAGAGAGGTAGACCAAGAAACACCCGGGGAAGAGACTGAAAATGAACTTCGGTCAGTGTACTGGAGATATGCAGAAAGGTCAGCTCAGGATCGAACATGCTGGAGCAGGGTTGTTAATGGCCTATGCCCAGAAAGGAGCGACGGGCATTGGTTGATTGATGTATTACAGATGACACACTGCTCTGTCTTCCTGCTGCCCCCCCCCCCCCAACATTGGCCCATTTGGTGGTTGGTGGCAGAGAAATCAACCCTGCGTTAAGCTCTTACGTGTGTATGGTATCGATTCTCGCGATGCAATGTGTAACGTTTCACAATTGTTCTGTTGTTATTGTGTATAATTAGTGTGGGAATAGCGCGCCCCCCCCCCCCCCCCCCGAGTGGTACCCTTGGTCAATTGAATCCGGCATATCGTTAAAGGCGACTAGAGAAATGTTGGTTATTGGGGCTAGTAATCTAGTATACAAAACCATTACTGTTGTACCGCCTCTGCAAGTTCACGGATACAGGGGGCCAGATGTAACGGTGACGCTAAGCTACACATTGTGCGAGAAGGCTCTGATAGAGAGAGAGATGTGAATGTTTCTTATGTCTCTCGCTCCACGCTCTGCCCGCCATCTTCCAGAGAATAATTAGAAGTACACGTTGAATGTGATGTGGCTATATTTAGATTATTTATCGATCATGTGACACCGTTCTCTTGGCGACCGGACGCGGCGCCATATTTTATTAGACTTGTCTGCTCAGCCATTCCGCTCTCTCTCTCTCTCTCTCTCTCTCTCTCTCTCTCTCTCTCTCTCACACACATTCCTCCTTCCATGGTCTCTGCACCGCAGTTTTAGTGTGTTATGTTTTTGTATTCATAGCTTTGCTAAGCATGTTTATAGTTCTAAACGTCATACACATAATGTTCTAATACGACTCTGAATTGTAACCTTTCTTGTTCTTCAGGAATTGTAACCTTTCTAGTTCTTCCGGAATTGTAACCTTTCTAGTTCTTCCGGAATTTTAACACTTTATGTTCTTCGGGAATTTTAATCTTTCTTGTTCTTCAAATTAACTTTAAGCATTACAATTTCGTTTTTGCTCTGTTTATCTGTATTCTGTTATACCGAGTTACGTCAAACCGGACATGTCTTATTACAACGAATCACCAACAAGAAGATCGCTGTAGGTAATAGATCTCCATATATAGACAGGTGCCAGGAATTTCATGAACTATCAAAACCACTAAGATTTCATCCGGGGAAACATTGCTGGAGTGCAAATGTTGATCTATTTGGTGCATTAGTTGATCTATCGGATTGCGCGTGCTAATCTATTGGAGTGCAAATGTTGATCTATTGGGTGCATTTGCTGATCTGCTTGGTGCATGTACTTGTCTATTTGGTGTGTAAATTGTTCTATTAAGTTGATATATTAAACTAGGGATACTATGGTGATCTATTGGATCACATATGCCGGCCTACTGAGATAATATGTTGATCTATTAAGTGCATATGATGATCTATTTGGTGTGCAGATTGTTCTATTAGGTTGATATATTGAACTAGAGATAATATGTTGATCTATTTTGATCACGTATGACGACCTATTTGAATGCGGACACGTATTTATCTAGGTGCATTCTTCTTCGTCGTTCGCTCTCAAACTCCCTCCACCAAGCCCTGGCCGCTCTCAAACTCCCTCCACCAAGCCCTGGCCGCTCTCAAACTCCCTCCACCAAGCCCTGGCCGCTCTCAAACTCCCTCCACCAAGCCCTGGCCGCTCTCAAACTCCCTCTACCAAGCCCTGCCCGCTCTCAAACTCCCTCCACCAAGCCCTGGCCGCTCTCAAACTCCCTCCACCAAGCCCTGGCCGCTCTCAAACTCCCTCCACCAAGCCCTGGCCGCTCTCAAACTCCCTCCACCAAGCCCTGGCCGCTCTCAAACTCCCTCCACCAAGCCCTGGCCGCTCTCAAACTCCCTCCACCAAGCCCTGGCCGCTCTCAAACTCCCTCCACCAAGCCCTGCCCGCTCTCAAACTCCCTCTACCAAGCCCTGGCCGCTCTCAAACTCCCTCCACCAAGCCCTGCCCGCTCTCAAACTCCCTCCACCAAGCCCTGGCCGCTCTCAAACTCCCTCCACCAAGCCCTGGCCGCTCTCAAACTCCCTCCACCAAGCCCTGGCCGCTCTCAAACTCCCTCTACCAAGCCCTGGCCGCTCTCAAACTCCCTCCACCAAGCCCTGGCCGCTCTCAAACTCCCTCCACCAAGCCCTGCCCGCTCTCAAACTCCCTCCACCAAGCCCTGGCCGCTCTCAAACTCCCTCCACCAAGCCCTGGCCGCTCTCAAACTCCCTCCACCAAGCCCTGGCCGCTCTCAAACTCCCTCTACCAAGCCCTGGCCGCTCTCAAACTCCCTCCACCAAGCCCTGGCCGCTCTCAAACTCCCTCCACCAAGCCCTGGCCGCTCTCAAACTCCCTCCACCAAGCCCTGGCCGCTCTCAAACTCCCTCCACCAAGCCCTGCCCGCTCTCAAACTCCCTCTACCAAGCCATGTAAAGGGATTTGTAAGTGGTAGGATGCAGTCCGGAGAACGGAATGTGTTGTGTCGTAGTTTACAACGTGACTGCGATATTTGCACCATTCGGTCAAACTACAGCCGACACATCCGACTTCAGCGGGCATTTTTCTGGTACCGGGGTAACATTCCCTCTTCAATCCCTTCTCCTTAGCCCTGTTGCATAGTCTGTTATCCAGGATCACCACATGGAGGTGTAGAAGGGTCTTGTACGCTCTGGTTCGCTGGCCCTGACGCTAGCAGTCAGCTTTAGGTCGCTGACCGCCACAGCTCCTGCTCTGCTCAGCGTCTTTGATACCGCATTTTGGTGCATGAAAGTGGTTGGGGGGGGGGGGGGGGGTGCGTGTGTGTGTTTTAAAAAATGTATAATGTTTTTTTCTTTATTTTCCTTCTCCTGTTATTTAAATGCGTATTATATAGTTATTGTTCCGTCGATGTCTGAATTACTTTTTATGTCGATACTGGGTGCCTGCTATGTAGGTTGAACCGACGTTGGGTGCCTGCTATGTAGGTTGAACCGATACTGGGTGCATGCTATCTAGGTTAAACCGATATTGACGCTCGTGTTCCAAAACGCTTTAAGACTGCTAACCTTACAGTATCAATCAATTGAAGTCGTCAGAGTTGGGGATGAATAGGGGGAGGGGGATGTTTTCCTTCAGCAGAAACTCCTGTGTTTGAACGCTTGAACGAATGAGTGCTTGTTTTAGCGAGCGAGAGAGAGAGAGAGAGAAAGAGATATGTTAAGTGATTATATATGTTAGAGTGAGAAACGAATGATTGAGCGGTTATGATACACACGGGTCGCCAAGCCTAGAGACAAAAGAGTTCCAATCCTGGTATGGCTTTAGGTTTGACAAAGAATGAAAAATGTCCCACGAGAGGAAGACGACGTGTGTGGGTCATGGCCCATTCAGAACGTTCAAAAGCTAAAAGGCTCGAAACACTCCCCTGACAAGGGGGGGATCGTTGAACAGTAATACCATGTCATATCCACTGTTTGTCTTCTCTCGCACTGGGCATTGCTCTGAAACATTTTCTGTTATCATTGCCAAGGGACATCTCGCCACACAATTGTTTTAGCTTCCTGGACTGCTAATGGATTGGGTGCCATCCGATAGTTTGTTCCCTTCTCACTATTTGATGTGTGCTATTCTCCTTCCTCGTTGCATCCTCAAATAACCGGCTTGGCCTCTCTCATTATCAATCTCATTATCACATATATTTCCCTAATAAACTTGGCGGTCCAGACTTCACTTGTTATTTCCTCAAAAAGCCCTCATAAACTTGACAGTGGGACTAGCTAAATCTTCACTTGCCATTTATCAAATAAAAAAAATTAAATTTTAAAAAAATTAAGCGGGGGCTCGACTTCATTGCCTCATAAACTTGACAGTGTGATTCAAGCTTCACTTGACATTTCCTGAAATAGCCACGTTCCCCTCACAAACTTGACTCTGTCTCAAGCGCCACTTGTCATTTCCTCAAATAGCCACACGCTTCCCTCATAAACTTGAGTGTGATTCAATCTTCACTTGTATATGCTAAAATAACCACATTTCACGCGCGGGAAAGATTGCGAGAGAGAGAGAGAGAGAGAGAGAGAGAGAGATACACTAACACACTTACCTAGAGGCTCGCACACGTCCTCGTACACATATGTACACACACTTAGATACTCAGACATGCTTAGGACACCCATACGCTCTTAGACACGCCCGGACATATACGAAAAACACACATATATACAATCGCTGATAATTACACACACCCTTGCAGACACAGACACCCTTTCATAAGCACACTCACATATACATATACACTATCACAAACTCTCTCTCTTTCTATCTCTCTCTCTCTCTCTCTCTCTCAAACACACAGACAAATGAATATGTACACACATACACTGATAATTGCAAACACTCGCGCGCGCACACATATATATATATATTTATAATAACATTCCGATGTTCTCTTGTTGCAAGGTTATACCATTCCGATGTTCTCTTGTTGCTAGGTTATACCATTCCGATGCTCTCTTGTTGCTAGGTTATACCATTCCAGTGTTCTCTTGTTGCTAGGTTATACCATTCCGATGCTCTCTTGTTGCTAGGTTATACCATTCCGATGTTCTCTTGTTGCTAAGTTACATCATTCTGACGCCCCCGCCATTGCTAAAGTTCGCTAGGGAGATGTAAATCGCTTATAAATAAATCCACGCAATGTGCAGGCAATGCTTTTATTTTGCCCCGTTGAAATACGTGTATGGAACCCATACCAACTTTCTAACCGCTCGACCACCTCCACCGGAGTGTGTTAACGATGAACGCGCGAACATATGTCCGCCTCTTCCTCGTCATTCATTGCCGTGTTTCCTTTCCTAACTCGTTCTTGCTCAATCCTTCTCTTTATATTAGCATTGTCTGACAGGCTGTGTTATGGTTGCGGGACAGTAAGCCGGTCTGTCCCAGCTGGGACTTGATGTTAGCCTGCCCACTGTCCCACTCCCTACTCTGCCCCCAGCTGGGAGTTGACGTTAGCCTGCCCGACTGTCCCACCCCTTCTTTCTCTGTCCCAGCTGGGACTTGACGTTAGCCTGCCCGACTGTCCCAACCCCTACTCTGTCCCAGCTGGGACTTGATGTTAGCCTGCTCACTGTCCCACCCCCTACTCTCTCTGTCCCAGCTGGGACTTGATGTTAGCCTGCTCACTGTCCCACCCCCTACTCTCTCTGTCCCAGCTGAGACTTGACGTTACCCTGCCCGACTGTCCCACTCCCTACCTCTGATAGTTAATATATCCACATTTGATTATGACACACTGTCTCTGTTTAGTCACAATTGACACATACATTTTCTTTGAGTTTGTTTTGTTACATTTTACTATTTTCTTAAAGTGTTTTTGTTACATTTTTTTAATTGACAAATTAATTATTATTTTTTTTTTAATAACCTCACAACCAGAAGGTGCTGGGTTCGCTCCCCATCTTAGAAAATGCAGGAGGAAACAGACCCTTACATAAAATTCATGCCGAAGTCGGATGCACTGGGCCAACAGGCGCAAAATAAAAACATAGTGCAATGCACACCGCCTTGAGTAATAGAGAAAATAAGGCGAACGCAAATAAACAAAAATTGACAATTACGTTTTCTTTTCTTTCTTTTTTCTAGGGTTTTTTTTTTGTAGATTGAGTTACATTTTCTTTGTTTTGTTACTTTTAATTGACAATTACGACTTTTTAACTCATCTCTTTTTGGTATTTTTTAATTTTTAAAATTTTTTTTTAATCTTCAATTACTACCATTGTTGAGATCTCCAGTCATAGCCTCATGGCTTCATTAGGCTGAGTTGTTGCTGTTTTTAAGTTACCACATAACCAGCTATTTTACTCTTAGTGAGTTGTTCTCTGGCAGCCTGGTTTGCTGTGACCTTCTTACATTCTGGGGCAACTAATAGTAATCAGGGGGTCATAAAATGTGCTGGTCTAGACCCACCCGAACACCTCAGGCCCTTGTTCTCAAGCAGACTGTGTCACAGCCGTCTAAGCAACGGGGCGGGTGATCAACACTGTAACCCTCATACTGAGGAGACTTGCACTGCAGGAGGACCTCAATCTATTATATTGGGTTATGTAAGCTGATGATATGCCGATCTATTGGATATATATGCCAATCTATCGCAATAATAGATACCACATTTGCTGTATAATACACAATTCAAAGTAATAATCCCAATTTCACGCCAATGTAGCAAATTGGAAATATAGTGTTAGGTCTATTTTTTTCTTGACCAACGACACACAATGGATGATGTGGTCAACATCACGTCGACCACCTTTTATCTTCCCATATTATTCTGGTACCAAATTTTTGAGGCCGGGCCAACCCCAGAAACTACTTTGCTATCTGAAAAATCCCACACCAACTGGGGACCAAAACCTGATCGCTCAGCTGGGACGCCAGTGCACTGACCACTGCGCTACCTCAACTCCCTGAGAAAGTATATCAGAAGATATAATCTCAAAAATCTGTGTGCACCATTTTAAAATGGATCCATTTTCTTCATTAAAATAACATGGCTACATGCATAATGAGTTCTGTTTTTTTGTTTGTTTATTCCAGATTCAGAGGAAGATGAATTTGTTGATGCTTTTGAACACCAGTTGGAAGAGAGAGAGCTAACAGTTGCTCTTCCCCATTCACCATCAGATATGATGCACAGGTAAGTTTTGAACTATTGTGATACACATACTGACATCCAAATAGATGAATCATAAATTGAAAATGAGAATTGTCAGGTGTTATGTATACTCGTCACTACTTTAAGGCACAAAAACACGGAAACTGAATAATAAGTTGGAAAAGAGTATCGAAGCTTTCGAAATGTGAGTATATAGAAGATTGGGTTACATTTCTTTAAAAGAGAAGAAAAGAAATGTTTAGGGGTATTGAAAACATGTGGGTGGGGGGGGGGGGGGGTGAAAAGAGAATTAATAACGGAATCAAAGTTATGTGTCGTGGACATAACGCTGACAATAGTGGCAGAGCGAACTACACAATAGCAACATCCGGAGAATGTCACACATCAAAGATGTCCTACAGCAGGTCAACCATTCGAAACATTGCTGGGGAGGTCAAATAGCTAGAAAAGATAAAAGATGGAGTACCATAACCACCATGTAGTTCCCGCACGACAACAAGAGACCTCGTGGATGGCCCCCCTAACTCTGGCTGGGGAGATTCACTAGAAAAGCACCACACACTGCCCTATAACAGACAGACTACTCTTGCACTGTACGACCCGAGGCAGAAATTACTCTATCCTGAGTTGGGACCCACAAAAGGACGACCACTCCTTGGTGAAGAACGGGTTAAACTAACAACTAGAAGAATCAAGGTTAGAGAGTAAAGATATTTTGGCCATACAGCAAAAGATAAAACATCTAATGACAGCACAAGCTGCTCACTTGACGATAACAAAAAAATCAACACATCTCATCTCTCTGCAACGCCAAAAGAAGATGAAAAACAAAACATTCTTATTCAAGACCATACTAGAGGGTAGGATAGAAGGCAGTTATCCAAAAGGCAGATGTTATAAGTTGGCGGATAACATCAGGAGATGGACTGGTAAATGCCTGTCAGAGTACACTGGAGATCTATTGCATCCAACCTTCGATGAGAAGATGAACTTGAACTGAACTGACAGGGTGAAGCAAAGGCTCTCCACCATGTGTGCTTCCTCTTTTTCTTCTTTTTCCTTGTTTGCTATCAGACATCTAAATCAATGACTCTAACAAATGCAGCAGTCAGCTTAACGTTCTCGACACTGCTAAACAGCTTCTTTTACAGGCCATGTGGCTGTCCTTTCTGTCTACTATTATCACAGCATTTATTTCTATTGCTGAGGTCCACCTGGAGGATTTATAAAACTGATGAATAAATGCTGCTTGCCTGTGCAGTCACCATAAAATGTATAGCCTAGTATTTTATTTTACCTCAGATTGAGAAAAAAACAACCTGTACCACATTAGGGTTTTTAGCGCTTGTCCTCTTGGTCAGAAGACTAACATCCAAACCACTCTGTCCGTCGCTCCACTGCCTTGCCTTTCACCAGAAAATATTGGACAGGTCTGCAACAAGTATTTAGCTGTCATGGGACTGGTCTCCCAATTACACAGATCCGTTATGCCTATCACACATACTATATAAATATAGAACCTGGTCTATTGTGTTAGTGCATAAACTGAAAATGGGCACTTGATTTCGGACAGAGCGGATAATAGATACAATTATATGACCTGGATGTTTTGTCTGTCATGTTAATTTAAGGACGTTGTATAGATAAGTGAAAGCAATTTTATAACGTTTTTACAACAGTATGAACCAGACATTTTTTGTCTTTTTTCTTCGACATAGTCCTTGAGTCTAGTAGCACACTCTGTCCACTAGCTTGGGGATACCCTCTAGAAGAAAGTAGGTCCTTCTTTGGTGTGACCTTTAACTAATTCTGCACTGTCTCCATTACCTCGTCAGTTGCCTTGGTCTCATCTGCTATACACTTTTCTATAACCCAGTTCTATAACCCAGGTCATAAGGGATAATTTTGTGCCCAGCACTGTGTCTTGTTAAAATCTACGACTGTTTTATCAATAGTAACTTGCCTGTTGGCACTGACTAGCTGGTTCTTCTGCGTTCGTTCTCAATCTCCCGCTACCAAGCTCTGAACAGGACTTCGCAAGTAGCAGGATGTAGTCTGGAGAACGAAATGTGTTGTGTCGCTAGTTTACAGTTTGACTGCGATATTTGCACCTTTCGGTTCGACACATCCGTCTTCGGCAGAACTAGCTGGCTGATCTGCTGTTTCACTGTGTAAGTTACCATGCTTGCTGGTCTCTTACGCCACGTTTCATCAGTGAAGTTTTGTCATCCGTTTTAAAATCTTTATACCCTTTTTACACTCTCCTCTAACTCATGTCTTCACACTGAACCTCCACTCTTCTGTAGATTTTAGGTGTTTTCACACCCTCCGACCACAACAAGGGAATAACGCCTTGCGGTTCTTTCACAGTGCAAGTCGACAGTGGGACGGCCATGTGTACATTATATTGCGTATGCAGATTCTGCTCAGTCATCACAGTCCCTACCTGGATTATTGCTAAAGAATCATTTTGTGTCCTGAAATAGGATTTCCGTTCTACAGAATGCATGATGATGAAGCACAATGTTAGATCACTTTTACTTCAGTCTTCTCATTTGCCGCATTTTCATTTACTATGTCCACATGTGAAGTCCCGCTTCCTGGATAAAGGTTGCTGTAGTGGATAGTTCAAGACTTCCAAACAGCTTTTTGTGGAGATTTGTCACCTACATTTGTGCCCGTTGCCCAATGCTCATATAACAGTCTTGAAGGATATCTTTTTAAATTAAAATAAGATGATACTGCGACGGCACTGTGGATTTATAATGTAAAAAACTAAGTGAAAAATAATTATAAATGCGTATGGGTCAGATACCGCACTGAGATGAAAATACGAGCAAAACATACATTACGACCAATAACCAAGACGAAGCCTATTTTAACCTGTGTAAGTGACCATTTAATATGTTGTGTGTCGTTCTCATGCAGATCAGAATCACTTGTTCCATTTGATAAAGTTTGTCACACTTTTCCCTATTCTGGCATCACAGACTCGTTAAGGACTCCGCAGTGAGCTGAATATAGTGGGTTCATCTGGAAATTACCAGAAGATTTGTTGTTGTTGTTTCAAATGCCCACAATGAGTAGGTTTACTCTTTTGTGCGCTCTGAAAAGGACGTTAAGTGGTTGGTTGCAGCAGCTTTCCTCACTTCCTGAGTTTTTGCGAAGTTAGACGGGTCCTCCGGGCGGTAGTCGCTCACTATACAGTTATCACGTCAATCTATCACCTTGTTAGCCAGGCTACCATGAAAACAGCCCGTTTCCAGGGAGGTCAACGAGGAAGCCAAGGTAAGGATCTTGTCCAGTATATTTTGCCTGACCAGACGTTAGTCTTCCTCCCCATGGAAGATGCGTAATTTTCATGTTGTTGTAGCTCATTGTTGGAGGGCTTTAGTCATTAAATAACTCTGGAAAGGGACAACACAGAGAGCTGAAAATAGTTACGTTAACCTGAAAATTCCACATAAAATCATATCTGCAAATTTCAAGATGTTAGAGCTTACCATTTCTGAGTTTATAGCAAGACCGACAATCAAATACATGCATTTTGTGTTTTATGAATATCAAATAATTTGTTCCAACAGACGTACTGATAGCATGGAGAGCTATCCAGATGTCTCCAGCGAATCAGAATCTGAAGGCAGCAGCAATGAAGCAAGGGTCTACACCACCAAAACATCTCCCAAGAAAATTTCTGTAAGTAACAACCTGAGAGTCTCTATACAACCACTTTATTCCACTCCACCAATACTAAAAATAACTATGAGCATCCAATTTATTTTTGAATGCATTAACTTACCCTCCTTCACTACAACCTGTGGCAATGCATTCCAAGCATTAGCCACTCTCTGACTAACCTAATATCTTTAATATTAATTTATTTTCTTTGACTTCTTGATTTCTGAAATGATGCTCTGCACAACCCACCTTACTTAACTATCACTATATGCAATGCAGTGTTAAATACAAAGTAAAGATCCTGTTAACATGCCAGTGTGGCATATTGGGAATATGGTGTTAGGCCCATATTGTTCTTGACTAGCGACATACTAGGGGTGATGTGGTCAGCGTCGCGCCGTCCATCTTTACTTCCCAGATTGTTTTGGTACCCACTGAAATTTTTTAGCCGCCAGGGAATCTTTTTGCTATCGGAAAAAAATCATGCACCAATTAGTGACCGAATCCCGATAGCTCGGCTGAGAAACCAGTGCACTAACTACTGCGCTACCTCAACTCTGCATTGTAGAATATAGTGGTCCTTTCCTTTCCTCCACAGCAATAAACCTCAAAATCAGCTTTCATATTACACTGGCCAAAAGAATAAACCTCAAAGTTGTGTACAGCCAAAAATACGTTCTAGATAATGGCCGAGTTCATCACAAGAACTCATCTGACAGTGTAAAAATCAGTGAGAAGAAAAAGAAGTACACATCTGAATTATGCATTACTTTTTTGTATTAGCGAAAACACACAGTAGGAGAAAAGCTTTGCTGTTATTTTGTCCATGCTTATTAAGGTGTGAGGAAAACTCACCAAATCATCTGGCAAAACACATCATTGAAATCCAAGAACAGCTATCAAATCATCTGGCAGCACACATCATTGAAATCCAAGAACTGCTTGCTCTGAATAACTAAGAGGAAATGAACAACATTATAATTGGTTGACACTGGAATTTGTTCTGCCATGTCCTAAGAAGAGAACCTGGTACCGGCATAGAGCGTCCATGCCAAGGATCGCAGAGCTTCACAAAAGAAGGCTGATCTAGATAAATTGGCATAGAACCACAGAAGCAGAAATGAAAAATCATGAAGAGTTTGGGCAGATTGTCAGCAGACCTGATGAAATAGAGGAATGTGTCTTCTTCTTTCCGCTTATCCTGTCTTTGCTTTTCAGCGTCAGGTTATGAAGAGATCTCTATAACGAGCCCGACGGTGTATATCATGCATAGGGACATTCACTATCTCAGATATTTCCGTAAGCCATCTTTTTCGTGGTCGGCCTTTGATCCGTTATATCTAAATAGCATTCCTTGGGGGGGGGGGGGGGGTACTGTGTGATGGTAGTTTTGTTATGTGGCCAAATCATTTTAGCTGCTGTCTTTTAATGTAGTCCAATACTGGTGTTGTTCCCACTAGTCTCCTGATAATCATCGTTTCTGATCATGTCTCTCCTTTTTACACCAAATATTTTTCGCACGCACTTCATTTCAGCTCTTACGATGTGTAATTTTTCATTTGATGCTAGTGTCCAGTTTTGACTTAAATAGCATAAAGTCTGGACGAAAATCGTGTTGAATAGAGCTCTTTGGTAGTTATTGTCGTGTTGAATAGAGCTCTTTTGGTAGTTATTGTTGTGTTGAACAGAGCTCTTCTGATAGTTATTGTCGTGTTGAATAGAGCTCTTTTGATAGTTATTGTCGTGTTGAATAGAGCTCTTTTGGTAGTTATTGTCATGTTGAATAGAGTTCTTTTGGTAGTTATTGTCGTGTTGAATAGAGCTCTTTTGGTAGTTATTGTCGTGTTGAATAGAGCTCTTTTGGTAGTAATTGTCATGTTGAATAGAGCTCTTTTGGTAGTTATTCTCGTGTTGCTCCCCCTTAAAGACATCAGTTATTGTCATGTTGCTCCCCTTAAAGACATCAGTTATTCTTGTGTTGCTCCCCTTAAAGACATCAGTTATTCTCGTGTTCTCCCCTTAAAGACATCAGTTATTGCCGTGTTGCTCCCCTTAAAGACATCAGTTATTCTCGTGTTGCTCCCCTTAAAGACATCAGTTATTGCCGTGTTGCTCCCCTTAAAAACATCAGTTATTCTCGTGTTCTCCCCTTAAAGACATCAGTTATTGTCATGTTGCTCCCCTTAAAGACATCAGTTATTCTCGTGTTCTCCCCTTAAAGACATCAGTTATTCTCGTGTTCTCCCCTTAAAGACATCAGTTATTGCCGTGTTGCTCCCCTTAAAGACATCAGTTATTCTCGTGTTGCTCCCCTTAAAAACATCAGTTATTCTTGTGTTGCTCCCCTTAAAGACATCAGTTATTCTCGTGTTCTCCCCTTAAAGACATCAGATATTGTCATGTTGCTCCCCTTAAAAACATCAGTTATTCTCGTGTTCTCCCCTTAAAGACATCAGATATTGTCATGTTGCTCCCCTTAAGACATCAGTTATTGCCGTGTTGCTCCCCTTAAAGACATCAGTTATTCTCATGCAGCTCCCCTTAAAGACATCAGTTATTCTCATGTTGCTCCCCTTAAAAACATCAGTTATTCTCGTGTTCTCCCCTTAAAGACATCAGATATTGTCATGTTGCTCCCCTTAAGACATCAGTTATTGCCGTGTTGCTCCCCTTAAAGACATCAGTTATTCTCATGCAGCTCCCCTTAAAGACATCAGTTATTCTCATGTTGCTCCCCTTAAAAACATCAGTTATTCTCGTGTTCTCCCCTTAAAGACATCAGATATTGTCATGTTGCTCCCCTTAAGACATCAGTTATTGCCGTGTTGCTCCCCTTAAAGACATCAGTTATTCTCATGCAGCTCCCCTTAAAGACATCAGTTATTCTCATGTTGCTCCCCTTAAAAACATCAGTTATTCTCGTGTTCATCCCTTGAAGGCATCAGTTATTCTTGTGTTCTCCCCTTAAAGATATCAGTTATTCTCGTGTTGCTCCCCTTAAAGATATCAGTTATTCTTGTGTTGCTCCCCTTAAAGACATCAGATGTAATGGTCACTGATTGTTTGTTCAAGTCATTGACCAGGGATCTGAGAAACATGATTGAAAATTGAAGGTTTATGCGGTAGTCGTCCTACCAACTCTTCTGTGTGCCTGTAAAACCCAGACTGTGTACAGTCGACCTGCGAAGAAGCTTGACTACTTTCATCTGGGCTGTCTAAGGAAACTGCTGAACATAAAATGGCAAGATAGGATCACAGATTAGAAGTTCTTTCGCGGGCTGGCATAACAAGCATCCACACAACACTGCAAATCGCAGCTTAGATGGACTGGCCATGTTGTCTGCATGTCAATTGAGCAGCTTCCAATGAGAATATTCTATGGCGAGCTGGAGTCAGGCTAGCGAGCTCGCGGTATGCCAAATAAAATGTTACAAAGACACTCTGAAAGCCTCACTGAAGAACTGCGACATTGAACCTGATAATTTGGTCTGCCTGGCGTAATAAAATCTCTTCTGGTACAACACACATGAAGTAGAAAAGAATCAAGGAAGCTGCACGGAGACGAGCGACATGAAAAGCAAGAGATGAGTTGCCGCCGTCTGGCGGTCAGACAGTGTTTCTCTGCCCTCAGTAGGACAGATGCTTTCAGGCTTGGATTGGTTTGATCAGCCACCTATGAATCCACTCCAGGATTTACAGATGACAATGTGATCCTCTTCGGAAATGATGAGCAAACAAGAAGAAACATGAAGAAGAGATGAGATATACAGAGTGAACAACAATTGCTTTCCAAGTTTCCAGATCAATCAATCACTGTCAACGACATTCACATCAATCCTATTGAGTACTTTTATCTACCTGGGTAGCAGACTTACTTCTGATGCACCCTCAGCAACCCAGGCATCTCTCGGAGGATCGACCATGAACTGCCTGCACAGAGCATGCTACATGTTGATGATTTTTCCTCATAAACTTATAGAAAAAAATAAACCGACGAAGCTGCAGTGGTACTGAAGGTCAAAATTTGGTTTAAAATATAGAGGAAATATAGGTGTCGTTTTGTTTTTGTCCTGATGCAGTCATTGCCTATACATGCTTGTATCGACTTCATAATCATGGCAGTTTCTCTTGCCACCATATAATTTGGTTAAGACCATGCTGTCACTCCGCTCCTCTCATGGAGTACTCATCGTCATTTACTCATTTGGTTCCCCTCGGAACATAAGGCTGCAACAGATGCTCTCCATCCTTTCTATTCTGTGCCGTTTTGAGTTCCGACCATGAGACGCAGATTTTCCTGACTTCCTCCTCGACTGTTTGTTGTCATATATTTCTTGGCTTTCTTGCTTGTCTTTTTCCCTGTGGGTTCCAATCAAGAGCATGTCTGGTTATGCTGTCTGGCTTCTTTCTGAGAGTGTATCATCAGAAGAAGATTTATCAGCAACATGCTTCCATTGGCTGGCTTTCATCATTTGCACCATATGCTTCACTTTTGTTGAATCCTCGAAGTCAAGCTGCTCTTCTATAAACCATGTGTCATTCTAATCATCTTGTATGGCTCTGAAACCTTGACGGTTTTACAGGGAGATTGGCAGTGTCTCAAGGTCTTCCAAATTCACAACCAATGAGGTATCCATGGAGTCCACTGACAAGACCTAATCACCAACACCAAGGTCTCTTAATGGACACAACAAGGGCATTTTAACTCCCTTTCTTCAACCATGTGACTCACTTCTCTCCGGATATCCTAGCTTGCTTAGTTTCTACACATGCCCCTGAAAATCAGGGAAGGAAAAAGATCACATCCCTCATGGAGTCCTCTCCAGGGTCACTTGTTCAACAGCTGGTTGAGACATTGCCTGGGACTCTGCCATCAGCCGGCTGTGGTCATTTACGGCCAGCACGACAGGCCCTTGTTGCCTTCATGGATTACTTAACTTCTAAGAGCAGAAGGTTCCAGGCCTCTTCACATTCCAATCTACCCAGCTACAAATGGATACTTGACTTACAGTTACGAAAGAGAAAGAACCGTGTTATTTTTTATTCGTTTTTCTCTTTTTCGTACGGGTGTGCATTGTATTATGTTTCATTTCTAATGACCCTGTGCATCCAACTTCAGCTCACATTTGTTAAATGGGTTTACTTCCACTAGGGGTTGTGGCCATTGTCGTTGTTGTTTGTCCACAGTGAGTAAGGTTACTCTTTGGTGTGGGGAACTGAGACGCTAGTCCAGTCAGGCACAACATACTGGTCATGACGTCGAGTCATGGTCAGGCACAGTACACTGACCAAGACCACAATCTCTTTTCCAAGTAGCATTCCCTGGAAACAGGCTGTTTTCAAGGCAGCCTAGCTGACAAGATGTGGATCGATGTGGTCCCCGTAGTAGTGAGCGCCATGAGGATGAAGCCAAGCATAGCACAACCGCCTGGAGGACTGCTGTCCACCTTCATCAGCATGCTCGAAGTGTAAGGAAAGCGACTACAACCCGCCAATTAACGTCCTTTTCAGGGCTCACAAAGGAGTAAATTTGCTCATAGTGGACATTAAACAACAAAAACAACTCTGGTGTACAATATTGCTGTTTCAAGAATCAAAAGCCAACAACTTTGTATTGTGAATCATGTCACTAACTGCTTCACCCTCCCAAAGAGAAAAGGCATCATTTTGTTGTTAATACAAACATTACTGTTCTATACATTGACCTAGACTATCATTCATCTGCAAACTAGATAATACAAACCATTTCTTCTCCCCAGCGAGAACATCAAAGAACAGCCAGCCAAGACAAAATCCGTGTGCCAAAATCGGCATCCACAGACTCTCACGGCTCCGATTCCTCTTTGAGCTGTCGCAGGAAAAGACGCAAGCGAATTCCCGACAAGCCCAATATAAGCTTGAATTTATGGAGTTTTATGAAAAATGCAATAGGGAAAGAGCTGTCAAAGATTCCAATGCCGGTAAGTAGACTATAAAGATCCCGCTAACGCGCCAGTGTGGCATATTTGGAATATGGTGTTACGGTTTAAATTTTTAATTGACCAACGGCACAATAGGAATGATGTGGTCATTATCATGAAGGCCGCCTTTACTTTCCTTGGTTATTCTGGTACCAAATATTTTAGGCTGGGTCGACCCCAGGAGCGGCTTTGTTGACCCTAAGCACAGTCATTCTGTGTTGTTTATGTTTGTGAGTCACATGGGTAGATCCATTATGGAACATAATTACAGAATGGGCGTGAACAATATTAGAGTTATAGAACAGAAAAGGGACCTAGGGGTTATAATAGATCATACAGGTAAAGTGAGTGAGCAAGTCCAGGTAGCAGTGAAAAAGGCAAATGAAATATATATTAGATATGTTAAAAAGAAATATTAAACATAGGAACATGGAAGTGATATTCAAACTGTTTAAAGCATTAGTTAGACCTAGATTTGAGTACTGTGTACATGTGGGGAGTCCTTATCGTAGACGAGATATAAACATGCTAGAAAGGATACAAAGAAGAGCAGCAAAGCTGATAGTGGAATTCCAGAATTAATTTATGAGGAAAGACTCAGAAAAACCGGCTCACAGTGTCTAGAAAAGAGAAGCATTCAAGGTGACTTAATACACGTTTGTAATATAATCAAGGAAAGGATAAATTAGACTATAACAAGTTCTTCAAAATAGAAACACCTACAAGAACAAGAGGGCATAGCTACAAATTAACTAAAGAAAGGTCCAGATTAAATATAGGGAAATATTTTTTTAGCCAGAGTGGTGAATTCTTGGAATGCATTGCCACAGGAAGTAGTGCAGGTAAGGACAATTAATGCATTTAAGAAAAGATTGTATGCGCATAGCTTTTAGAGCAAGGAAATGTAAATTTTTGTGTTTTTATTTTTGTGATCGCATTATCTCTCTAATCCCCAAGGCGGTGTGCGTTGCACTGTAGTTTTTATTTTGCGTCGGCCCAGTGCATCCGACTTCAGCATCCATTTTATGTAAGGGTCTGCTTCCTCCTGCATTTTCTAAGGGTTTGCTTCCCTGGGGTAACGGCCGATGCTGTGATGGGGATCAAAGCCAGCACCTTCGGCTTGTGAGCCGTGCCACTTAACCACTAGTCTACGCCGTCTCAGGGAAATGTAAATGAAACTGGTTGTATACAGACTCTGTTTCTTCTTCTTCTTCTTCTTCTTCGTACGCAGTCAGACAGTAACCATTATTTTTTCGAAAAAAGCGGCGGTCATCCTGAGGCTGTCGCCACTGCCATAGAGCTTGTCTTGCAGTTCCACTGGTGATGGCCACATCTGCTCTCTCTGATCCTCGTATGTCGGGCAGTTCTGCAGCTGATGTTCAGCGGTCATTTTACCAGTACAGCACGGGCATTCGTCGGTACACCCTATCTTCAATTTGTTGAATAGGTGGTACCTCAGTCTATTGTGGCCAGTGCGAAGTCTGAAGACAACGACCTGCTCTCTTCGGTTCAATTGGTAATAGACATTGTTTTTGGTGTAACCAGTATGTTCGGTTTCCCATTTGGTCATGTATCTGGCTTTGATAAGCCGTTTTGACTCTTCGTACGTCATACTAGTATCTGTTTGTGGTAGTCTTGCACCTTCTTTTGCCAGTCTGTCTGCCTCCTCGTTGCCTTGGATGTTACAGTGTGATGGGACCCACTGTACCACTACCCTTTTTGGTGCGGACTGCTGGCACAGTTTGCAGAGTGCTGCTCTTAAGTCATTAAGCTCAGTATTTTTCTGGCTTTTTAGCGCTGGGACTACAGCGAGAGCATCTGTAAGCAGGACTATATGGCTTTCATTTTCACTGTGTGTCACCATTTCTTCCACTGCCGCCCTCAGTGCCTCTGCCTCCGCTCTGAAATTGCTTGTGTACTTACCAGTAGCGAATGACAGTGTTATTTTTCTGCCATTTGGTAGGTTCAGGAATGCTCCTGCCCCTCCGTTCTGTGTAGTATTTGTTACAGAACCGTCGGTGTATGCATGGGTCCAGTCCATGCTTGGGTAGCTTTTCGTTATGAAGCTTAGGGTAGTATCTCTCCTTTCTTTTTCAGTCTGGCAGTTTTTGTTTGCAATACCTGGTATATTTTCTACCACCTCTGGAAATATATCCTGCCTCCAGGTAGGTTTTCGTACAGTAGTGATGGGTTTTGGTGTTGTTAGTGCGTTTATGGGATCTTCGTGCATCTTTGCTTTGGCTATTTCTGCAAAGTTTCTCCGCTTTAGTTTCCCATTTCCCAAATTGTTTAGTCTCTGGTGCATTGGATGGTCGGTCAGTCTTCAGAGTTTCTCTGACTGCAGCTGGGCTCTGCAGTCTCTTCTATCGGTCATGGATTGCAGTTTTGTAATCTTTTCAAGTTCTACAATTGGCGTTGACTTCATGCCACCTGTTATAATTCTCATGGCTTGGTTTTGAAGTTTGCTAACTTTATCGAAGTTCGCCTTCGCTGCTGTTGTCCATGCCGCAATGCCATACTCGAGAACTGGTCTCACTCTTCCAGTGTACAGTTTCTTTAGTGACTCTGTTTCTAAACCAGTATAAAGATTTTAAGTCACTCAAGTGGTATCCGAGTCTAAAAGATTGTCTACTGTAACTTTCCAGGCATGTTGTAAAACATGACTAAAGAATGTTGTGCATAAGGCTAGCAAATTCACCATATAAAATGATTACTATAAATCCATTGCTATAAATGCTCAGATACAGACTTCATGCAAAGGGGCCAAATGCAGTGGTGGCACCATGCTTCACTTGGAGCAGAAAGACGAATCAAATATCTCCTTCGATGTTTGTCCTGAAAAGGATGTTGTCTCATAGTTTACAGCGAGGCTGCAATATCTGTGCCTTTCGGCCCGACATCCAGTTTCAGCTGACTTTTTTTTGGTACATGGTTTGCCTTCCCTATTTCTATTATCTTAGCCAGACTACACTTGTGCAGGCTGTTTGTGGGACTGAAGCTTGGAGACGGAATAAGGTCTTGGTCATCTGTGATACAGGCGGCCAGCCATGAGTCCCTGGCTGCTGTCAGCTCATAAACTTGTTCTGCATCTTCGGCCCCAAATCAGTTATGTTTACGTTCTCATTTTTAGAACTTCAACAGTCACTCAGATAGGGACCAGATCATGTGCGTAAAGCGGATTTATTCGAATTACATTTTTGTTAAAGCATTCATATTCATTTTGAACGTCATTAAAAACGTACAATATATTTCATTAGAATGCATGTGAATACAGAAAAACTTACGTAAATAAACAAAATATCATCCTAAAGTATTGTTATTCTTACGAAAGTGTAAGATGAATGTGTAGAATGATATTTGATTTAGGTGTTTTTTAATGTCTTTAGCCTCAGAAGAAACTTTTGTTAATGTCAATTTTTTTTTTATGGAGAAGGGGGATGTGATGGTAACCTGAATGGCCAGTGGTGACTGACGATGGATGGCCCTCCATCCCTCCACATGTAAGCTACTTTGTTGAAGTTGGAGAGCTTCCGTGTCCCAGTGATTCCTGGAGCTATATCAGCGGTATTATTATTCCTGGCAACCTGGACAGGTGCTTGGAGAGGGGCCAGACTACAAGGCAGCGGGGCAGGGGAGCACTAAAGTTGTAGCTTTTCAGAACCACAGTGCCAGTTACATGGTCCGGCCAATGGATGCAGGCTATGCATCTTAGGCCGATTGGTTGAGAGTGATTTTGCTTGTCTCGCATAGACATTCCAACTCTTGCATGCATATGACAGAATAACACACACATAAACTATTTACTTCATTTAGTCGTTCCTCTTCTACCTTTGGGAGTGTACAAGTCTTTGTACGTACTTGCAATAGAATGAAGATTCTGTCTTAACTTAACTTAACGTCTTTATACTGGTTTAGAAGACCCTGCAGAATCTGTATACAATCAGTTACATTTACATCACCTTGCTCTAAAAGCTATGCGCATCCAGTTTATTCTTAAATGCATTAACTGTCCCCGCCTCCACTACCTCCCCTGGCAATGCATTCCAAGCAGACACCACTCTCTGACTAAATAAATATTTCCTAATATCTAATCTGGACCTCTCTTTAGTCAGCTTGTAGCTATGCCCTCGTGTTATTGTGGGTGGCTGTATTTTAAAAAAATTTGTTATAGTCTAATTTATCCATTCCTCTGATCATCTTATAAACCTGTATTAAGTCACCACGAATTCTTCTCTCTTCGAGACACTGTAGGCCGGTTTTTCTGAGTCGTTCCTCATAACTGTAATTCTGGAATCCCACTATCATCTTTGTCGCCCTTTTTTGTATTCTTTCCTGCATGTTTATATCCCCTCTATGATAAGGACTCCACACCTGTACACAATACTCCAATCTAGGTCTAACTAATGCTTTATACAGTTTGACTATCACTTCCTTGCTCCTATGTTTAATATTTCTTATCATACCTAACATTGCATTTGCCTTTTTCACTGCTACCTTAACTTGCTCCCTCACCTTTCCTGTATGATCTATTATAACCCCTAGGTCCCTTTCCTTTTCTATCTTTCTAATATTATTTTCTCCCATTCTGTAATTATGTTCCAT
Organism: Ariolimax columbianus; assembly: GCA_036924085.1. NCBI lineage: Eukaryota > Metazoa > Mollusca > Gastropoda > Stylommatophora > Arionidae > Ariolimax > Ariolimax columbianus. The sequence continues at coordinate 71,135,161 of JAVGWX010000012.1, forward strand.
ATTGGATCTACCCATGTGGATTACTGTACATTTATCTACATTAAACTCCATTTGCCATCTTACAGACCATTCTCGAATTTTATCTAAATCCGACATCAATATATCCACTTCCGCTTTAGATGAGACACTACTGCATAGTTTTGTGTCATCAGCAAATTTTGCAATCATGGATCCCATATCATATGTCTTTTCATGATGGAGGAGCCATGTCCTTTTCATCTTCTTGCAGGTCACGATTAAGTAGGAATGTCATTACCTTTGCAATTTGCAGCTTCCATGGGTTCTGTTACGTGTATACCATGTACATGAGACCTTCAAGTTTGACATCCATCTTCAAAAGATCTAGCTTCAGGTCTCACCTATCTTAAGACCAGTGGACGCTTAAAGCGTGCAAGATTTTAACACGCCACAATTTTGTGCTTTCGTTCATTTCTTGAGAGGCAAGCGCCTTATCTTTCAGCTATAGTACCCCCCACACAACCCACTCATTGGTTGAAATCTCTCCGCAGGTCAACTTTAACGAGCCGCTGTCCATGCTGCAGAGGATCATGGAGGAGATGGAATACGCTGAAATCCTTCATCAGGCTGCCAGGTGTGATGACTCTGCCGAGCAGATGGCCTGGGTTGCTGCCTTCACAGTGTCAGCCTATGCAACCACTCTCTTCAGAGTTGGCAAACCATTCAACCCGTTACTAGGGGAAACCTTTGAGTTTGATAGAATGGACGACCTAGGCTGGAAAGGTATTTCAGAACAGGTGAGAGTAGGCATGAACTTACCTGAACTTTGAGAAACACTTTTATTGATTCATTTAACTTTTGCCACCCGACATAAAAAATTGACGCAATTATATCTGCGATAGCATTATTTTTCAGCACGTCACATTATACTATGGTTGTTGACTTTGAGAGCCTGTAACCATTTTATTTGTTGGTATATATATATGATTTTGTTTGCGTGTAAAGACATAAATGAATAAAGAACATGTTGGTGTTATTGTTTTTATTGTGTGTGTGTTAGTTTCTGAGATACAAGAAGGTGAAGGTGAGAATGTTGAAAAACTGCACAAACATTTAGACTTACCTGTTTCTGGGTACTGGGTCCTCTGACAATTGTTGAAATTGCCGCAGAGGATGGTTAATGATCTTTCACGAGATCGGCATATCTGTTAATTTCCACTACAAATGTATTTATTACATCTACATCAACAAACAAATGTACCTCAGAAAAATTCCGTTACAACTTAACTTCATCACCCTAAAAAATGGTATAATTTTCCATTCCAACTGAAAAAAGAATAAATCATTTCAAAATACTCTTTAAAACAAAAAAGCCATTTTCCTAGTTCAAACTGAGCAGACGGAAGTGAAGTCTATTTTTAGATTGAAATACCTGTATATTCAACCGGTGTAAAGACAATATTCCCATGTAGCCAGGACAATATTGCCCAGTCAGTTAGTTTTCTTGCCTTTAGTGGCACAAAGAAATTTTCTATTGGGCTAAAAAATCTCACCATTAGTGTGGCACTACACTTATTTCATTTTCCTGTATACTGTGATGGATCTCCCATTGGCCTCTGTCTCTTGCCTTGGTGGTACAATCTGCCAGGTAGGTGCAGTTTATCTCTCAAATAATCACATCTATTTTCCTCAAAGAGAATCGAGTCCCTCGAAACAAAATGTTAAAGAAAGGTCCTCAGCATACCATGAACAGAAAACAAGAATACAGATATTCAACAAGAGCATAGAGGAGAACTGGTTCATAAATTTCATTATGAACAGAAAATGTAAATACTTTGACGACGTTAAAAGACACAGCAGTATTGAGATGACGGTAATGGAAGATGGGGTGCCAGGCAAGAGATGGGCAGACCAAGAAGGCAGTGGCACAAAGATGTCAAGGAATACTTGAGCATACCTCTGGAGAATTTACAAGATATCGAGTTTCTATCAGAAGGGCTGTCATGGTAGCGACATTCTGCAAAGGATATGCTACATGATGATTTTCCTCATAAACTTGTAGAAATAAATAAACTGACGAAGCTGCAGTAGTACTGAAGGTCAAAATTTGATTTAAAATATAGAGGAAATATAGGTGTCGTTTTGTTTTTGTCCTGATGCAGTCTCAGAGTCATTACCTATACATGCTTGTATCGAATTTCATAATCATGGCGGTCTCAAGCTTCTCTTGCCACCATATAATTTGGTTAAGACCATGCTGTCACTCCGCTCCTCTCATGGAGTTGCTCATCGTCATTTACTCGTTTGGTTCCCATCGGAACATAGGGCAGCAACAGAAGCTCTCCATCTTTTCATATTTTGTGTTGTTTTGAGTACCGACCATGAGACGCAGATTTTCTTGACTTCCTCCTCGACTGTTCGCCATGTGTTGCTTTGCCTTCCCACGTGTCTTTTCTGAGAGTGTATCATCAGAAGAAGATTTGTCAGCAACCTGCTTCCACTGGCTGACTTTCATCAGGTCGCGCCATATGTCTCGCTTTTTTTGGATCCTCGAAAACCCAGCCATTGGTACTGGTATTTAGATTTTCTGTAGCAGTCTCTGTAACAAAGTTTTTTTCTTGAGTTATTAGCCCTAACCCAACCCCTAAAGACTGTATGGTGGTTGTGAACTTTTAGTCTGTCTGGTCTTTCCCTATGTGACCTGGTTCAGCTTTGTTGAACCTCACAGAGAGCATATTATAAGAGGCGATTAACTGTGTGACATGGCATAACACTGGCCATGGTTAGGTGGTTTGTTTAGAGCAGCATAGAAAGTACCTAACAGGCTGTGGGTCTACTTTGCTCTAGTGTTTAAGTCTATTGAGATGAGCTCGCACATCGGTTAACCACCCTCCGTAAGTAATTTTCCCAACGCAGTCTAGTATTAAGCTGCTGGAAATCCTTCTCCCGGCTACATCCAGCTCATATCAGAGCTGGGACCTGCACGGGGGCATCTGCCGCTGTAGAAGTACAGATCGACTAAGAACCAGGAGAATAGGACTCCTGCTGACATAGCTCCTATGATCACAAGCAGTCCCACCACCCAATGTAGTCCACACAGGACAGAAGGGAGTACTCAGACTTTGGATATATTTTCTGCTGTTTGTATGGGGGAGGAAAACTGACGTTTGGTCAAGTACAACATACTGATCAGACATGTTAGTCAGGGTCAGGCAAAATATACTGGCCAAGACCTTCACCTCTTAGCCCTCCCTGGAAATGGGCTATTTTCATGGCAACCTTGTTAACGAGGTGAGGGATTGATGTGATCCCGTAGTAGTAAGTGACATGTAGATGTTAAAGGCGAGCGCTCGACTTCATCGCAGCAAGTTTCCCCATCCGGCTCAGTCTCTCTCAACCGAAAGGTATCCCGCCTGCAGAGAGCATCCCACAAAACACGAACTCCGTAGTTCCAGCGATGAACCCAGGGATCTCCAGAGAAATGTACATCATAAACCGACCGTTGCAGCTCGAATTCGAACCCCGTTGTCTGAACATGAGGCAAACAGCTTGACCACTTCGCCAGAGGACAACACCCAGGGATTGAACTTGGTACCCCATCCATGAGAAGCAGCTACTCTGGCACTCTTAGTCTTGATAACTAACTCATATAGCCATTATTGAACATCTAGAAATTATGTTGCCTAGGGGTCTTGAACTCGATCTCCGACCCCAGCGTATTTAGTTTTTTTTTTGCGTTCACCGTACTTCTTCATTTCCCCAGGGTGGTGTGCACTATGTTTCTATTTTGCGTCTGTCGGCTCAGTGCATCCGACTTCAGCATGCATTTTATGTAAGGGTCTTCTTCCTCCTGCATTTTCTAAGGGATTGCTTCCCCGGGGTAACGGCTAGTGCTGTGATGAGAAGCGAACTCAGCACCTTCAGATTGTGAGCCGTGTCACTTAACCACTAGACTACGCCATCCCCGTGTACTAGGTTTGAATCACATCATGTTTAATTGTGACATACTGGGCATATCAGGGATTTTTTTCATGGTGTGACCGCTTCTTCCAGTCGACCCAGCTGTAAATGGCTACCTCACAAGCTCCGGGCAAAACTACGGAGCCTCTACAAAAGTCGGGCTGTCATCAGTACTTTCAGCAAAGAAAGTGGATGAATACATATAGGGGCGCCAAGATGCCAAGTCAGTTCTATGAATCATTTTCCAGCGTCCTGTATTCTTGTATTGAATCGTCTAATTAGTGTAGGGATAGAGCAATGACTGTTTACGGCAAAGATAAAGAGTTCAATTTCCATGGCCATCATGGTCAACCCAACTGCAAATGGATTCATGGCATACGGTTAGTGAAGTCATCATCATTCTCTGGCAGTAATGCAACTATTGTGGGACAAACCTTTAACCTTATTCCTGTATTGATATTTTGTCCATCTACTAAATCAAACTCCTGGTCATCTTCTCCTTGAACCAGGTATCTCACCATCCTCCCATGCTGGCCATGCACATTGATGGCAGGGAGTGGAGCACATGGCAGGAGTTCACTATGACAACCAAGTTCAGAGGCAGATACCTTCAGATTATACCTATGGGTAAGTCAGTCATTAGTTCTTTCTGCTTGTCATTGATATTGCTTCAGGGCTGCAGGAAGACCTCCAGAGTGATAGCTCTAGAAACACTTCCCAAAATATTATATGGTAATAGTTGCCCATCGCTAGCGAAGATGGCGACAGTGTCAAGACGTATGTATTCATATGTGATCTCATATGACTGTACAGTCAGGATCGAACGTGATAAACTCCCCTGCATGTGGGGCACACGTGAACAGCGTTAGTAATTGGGTCATCTTGCATTCTGTCCTTTCGTAGAGCTCGCTTTTTTTCTGTGCCTCTTTAATGGATTTCTTCTCATCAGAGCACAATGTGTGATGGCAGTGTACCAGACTGAGCGGTTCGGAGCAAACAGCTCCCAGGAGCTGACTTCAGTGGAGTAACTGTTCAAAGAAACTTTCACAGAGTCTTTGTGTATGATAGAGAGAGTAAAAGAGATAGGTAAGAAGACTGCTCCACCTAGGTGCAAGGTTTGACTTATTGACACTGACAGCAACGCAGAAAAGCCAGCTCCAAGTCTCTGAAATGAGATATCTAAGAAAGGTTGTCCAAGTAGCAAGAAGAGATAAGTTTCACAACGAGACAATATGACACAATCTCAAAACCCAGCAGTTACAGACTCCTCTGAAATAATCTCTGAAGTATTCTCTGAAGTAATCACTGAAGTAATGTCTGAAGAATGAAAGAAGATTGGCTACCACGGCAGTCATGGGAAGCAAAGAGGCAGGGATTGAGCACCTCAGAATGACAAAACATTTGCTAGGATGACACTAAAATCAGCCTATAAGAGACGGGGGCTGGACCAGAACCATGCCAAGAGGAAGACAGTATATAGAATAGTATGGCGCTCTTTCTGGAAAGCCTTTGCGACCCAAGCGAAAATAGGAGCAACTATGTAAGATAGAAAACTCTACACCCCAGGGTAGAAGAGGAGCAACTATGTAAGTAATGTAGAATAATCATTATCATCAGGTGCCCTGCCGGTTGGATTTGGCGATCATAGACCTTCACCCATTTCTATCATGTGTGTCATTTACCAACTCTGTTGTTGATTTTCACCTATGCCATTCTGTCAGGCTGTCCAGCATCTTCTCTCTCTGCCTTCCTCTGTCTCTCTCTTTCCTGCTCTCTATCCCGTTGTCACAATGTGCTCCAAGCTGCCTCTTCTCATAACATGCGCAAAAACAGTATGAATGTCTTGTTCTGATTTTTGCAATGAGTTTGGTTTTCTTTGCTTTTGTGCCTCCTCGAGAACTGCATCAGTAGTCTTCTGTGCAGTCCATGGGGTCTGCAGCATTCTTCTGTAAAATCACATCTCCGGTGCTTCCAAAGATCTAAGCCCTTGCTTGCTAATTGTCCATGATTCACTGCCATATGTCACTACTGATTCCACATAGCATCCAAGGACACTTTCTCAGTTCCGGCCTGAAAGACCGATTTTGCTTGGTCTATTCTGCACTTTATTTCGTAAGTGCATCTTCCATTGGGTGTTATGTATGTGCTGAGGTATTTAAACGTGTTAATTTATCTCAATTCGGTCCCTTCGCTTTAACGGAGCATTTTGGAGAGCCCGGTTTCTTTGTCACTTTCGATTTCTTTTTATTTAATGTAGAATAATACAAGAATAAATAACTAGTTTTTCCTATGCGATTACTGAAGAAAAAGAAAGGAAAAATAGATTTTTGGGTGAAAGTTTATAGGAAAAGGTGGTGAACAACGTTCGATGTTTTTGTTGTTGAATGCCCACCATGAGTAAGCTCCATCTTTTGTGTGCCCTGAAATGAGCGTTAAGTGGCAGGTTGCAGTAGCTTTCCTCACAGTAGCTTCATCTGTGTGTCGAGTGCTTTGCTTCATCTGCGTGTCAAGTGCTTTGCTTGGCTTCATCTGCGTGTTGAGTGCTTTGCTTGGCTTCATCTGTGTGTCGAGTGCTTTGCTTCATCTGCGTATTGAGTGCTTTGCTTGGCTTCATCTGCGTGTCAAGTGCTTTGCTTGGCTTCATCTGCGTGTCGAGTGCTTTGCTTGGCTTCATCTGCGTGTCGAGTGCTTTGCTTGGCTTCATCTGCGTGTCGAGTGCTTTGCTTGGCTTCATCTGCGGGTCGAGTGCTTTGCTTGGCTTCATCTGCGTGTCGAGTGCTTTGCTTGGCTTCATCTGCGTGTCGAGTGCTTTGCTTGGCTTCATCTGCGTGTCGAGTGCTTTGCTTGGCTTCATCTGCGTGTCGAGTGCTTTGCTTGGCTTCATCTGCGTGTCGAGTGCTTTGCTTGGCTTCATCTGCGTGTCGAGTGCTTTGCTTGGCTTCATCTGCGTGTCGAGTGCTTTGCTTGGCTTCATCTGCGTGTCGAGTGCTTTGCTTGGCTTCATCTGCGTGTCGAGTGCTTTGCTTGGCTTCATCTGCGTGTCGAGTGCTTTGCTTGGCTTCATCTGCGCGTCGAGCGCTTTGCTTGGCTTCATCTGCGTGTCGAGTGCTTTGCTTGGCTTCATCTGCGTGTCGATAACTACTACTGGGATCGTGTCAATCCCCATCTCGTTTCCAAAGAGAGCTACATGGAAGTGAGAAGGAATCTTGGTCAGTCTGTTTACCTTGACTAACATAGCGTGATCAGTAAGTTTCACCTTACCTTGACTAACATAGCCTGATCAGTAAGTTTCACCTACCCTGACTAACATAGTCTGATCAGTATGTTTCACCTTACCTTGACTAACATAGCGTGATCAGTAAGTTTCACCTTACCTTGACTAACATAGCCTGATCAGTAAGTTTCACCTACCCTGACTAACATAGTCTGATCAGTATGTTTCACCTGACCCTGACTAACATAGTCTGATCAGTAAGTTTCACCTTACCTTGACTAACATAGCCTGATCAGTAAGTTTCACCTTACCCTGACTAACATAGTCTGATCAGTATGTTTCACCTGACCCTGACTAACATAGTCTGATCAGTAAGTTTCACCTTACCTTGACTAACATAGCCTGATCAGTAAGTTTCACCTTACCCTGACTAACATAGCCTGATCAGTAAGTTTGACCTTACCCTGACTAACATAACCTGATCAGTAAGTTTCACCTTACCCTGACTAACATAGCCTGATCAGTAAGTTTCCCCTTACCATGACTAACATAGCCTGATCAGTAAGTTTCACCTTACCCTGACTAACATAGCCTGATCAGTAAGTTTCACCTTACCCTGACTAACATAGCCTGATCAGTAAGTTTCACCTTACCCTGACTAACATAGCCTGATCAGTAAGTTTCACCTTACCCTGACTAACATAGCCTGATCAGTAAGTTTCACCTTACCCTGACTAACATAGCATGATCAGTAAGTTTCACCTTACCCTGACTAACATAGCCTGATCAGTAAGTTTCACCTTACCCTGACTAACATAGCCTGATCAGTAAGTTTCACCTTACCCTGACTAACATAGCCTGATCAGTAAGTTTCACCTTACCCTGATTAACATAGCCTGATCAGTAAGTTTCACCTTACCCTGACTAACATAGCCTGATCAGTAAGTTTCACCTGACCCTGACTAACATAGCCTGATCAGTAAGTTTCACCTGACCCTGACTAACATAGTCTGATCAGTAAGTTTCACCTGACCCTGACTAACATAGCATGATCAGTAAGTTTCACCTTACCCTGACTAACATAGTCTGATCAGTAAGTTTCACCTTACCCTGACTAACATAGCCTGATCAGTAAGTTTCACCTTACCCTGACTAACATAGCCTGATCAGTAAGTTTCACCTGACCCTGACTAACATAGCCTGATCAGTAAGTTTCACCTTACCCTGACTAACATAGCCTGATCAGTAAGTTTCACCTGACCCTGACTAACATAGCCTGATCAGTAAGTTTCACCTTACCCTGACTAACATAGCCTGATCAGTAAGTTTCACCTGACCCTGACTAACATAGCCTGATCAGTAAGTTTCACCTGACCCTGACTAACATAGCCTGATCAGTAAGTTTCACCTGACCCTGACTAACATAGCCTGATCAGTAAGTTTCACCTTACCCTGACTAACATAGCCTGATCAGTAAGTTTCACCTTACCCTGACTAACATAGCCTGATCAGTAAGTTTCACCTGACCCTGACTAACATAGCCTGATCAGTAAGTTTCACCTTACCCTGACTAACATAGCCTGATCAGTAAGTTTCACCTTACCCTGACTAACATAGCCTGATCAGTAAGTTTCACCTGACCCTGACTAACATAGCCTGATCAGTAAGTTTCACCTGACCCTGACTAACATAGCCTGATCAGTAAGTTTCACCTTACCCTGACTAACATAGCCTGATCAGTAAGTTTCACCTGACCCTGACTAACATAGCCTGATCAGTAAGTTTCACCTGACCCTGACTAACATAGCCTGATCAGTAAGTTTCACCTGACCTGGCATGGACATTGAGGGCATTGTATTGCCTACTTTACCCACCAACCTTGATTGATTTGCCTTTCCGCTCCAAGTGAAGCATAAGGCTTTCACTACAGCTGACCCCTTATACGAAGACTATTTCCAAGCATTTGCAGTGAGGTGTTCATAGAAATGGTGGTAATAATCGTCATCAGTTGGTTGTATAGATAAGACATCGGTCTGACAACTAGAAGGTTGTGAGTTCAATTCCCAAACGGGATAGGAAGAAAGTAAAAATAACCAGCAGCAGTAAGATGATACTTGAGAGGATGAGAAAGAGAGAAAAACATACATAATAATTGTCCATTGCCAACAATATAGTCCCAACCATATTCCTTTATGTTGTGGGTTGTCTTTCCTTGCTGCATTTCATACACAGCGCATCTCACAGGCCTCAATCTTATGTTCGAGCCTATCTAATAGGGCCCAAGTTTGGCACTATCTAATAGGGCCCAAGTTTGGCACTATCTAATAGGGCTCAAGTTTGGCACTATCTAATAGGGCCCAAGTTTGGCACTATCTAATAGGGCCCAAGTTTGGCACTATCTAATAGGGCCCAAGTTTGGCACTAATAGGGCCTAAGTTTGACACTTATAACATAAGTTAGGGATGATCAACGTGTTTATCAGAGTCTGTTTAGTGGACATGGTAACACTTGGATGAGGGCAGAGTGTGTTGGACCAATGTTTGTGTCAGGCTTTCTTTGTTCGTGTTTGACTCCCTGTTTTTTCACGTTCCTCCACTGAGTCCTCTGAATTGTGTGCACCTTCGGGTCAGCTTGATACTTGCTGTGTTGAGGATAGGATGTTGGGGTATTATGTGAGGGGGGGGGGGGGGGGGGTTTGTATAGGTAGGAGGGAGGCTGTTTCAGTCCAAGCAAGAAGGCCCCTGAGTAGTGATAGCCTGGGCTGAATTCTTAGGTGTAGTCAAGCTGAACGTTGAACACCATCATGAACTGGTTTCCTCACGGCATAAGTCAGACACAGATACAGCATAACAAACAGAATAACTGATCGATTGTTGTAAAACCTGCTCTTGATTGTAGAAGTGGCTCTGGTTGTTTTTATTTGTTCTAAACAGTGTTGGTTCTTCCAGGTATTGCGCACCTGAAGTTTCACAAGTCAGGTCACCATTACACCTGGCGTAAGGTGACTACCACTGTCAACAACATCATCGTGGGTAAACTGTGGGTGGACAATCACGGCGAGATGGACATCACCAATCATAAAAACGGAGACAAATGCCACCTGAAGTACTCTGCGTACAGTTACTTCTCAAGGGAGAACCCTAGGAAGGTATGCCTCAACTATATGTCTGTGTGTTTGTTTTTAATCAGAATGGGCAACTGTCTCCTGTCTTTGCTTGTTTCATGTGAAGCATAGGGCCATCCTTTATGGAAACATGTATACAAACACCTGCAGTTGAAATAGTAGTTGTTATACATGATGAGGTTTCTAGTTGCATGCACACCCTTCTTTAGACACTTGTTACATCTTGCGTGGATGGTTGTAGTGGTCCTATTCATTCCTTATCGGTTACCACTCAGGTGGTGTTCCATATAAGAATCTTCTGTTTATTTTGGTTGTTGAATTATATATTGGTTTCCTTGGCTGTATACTGGTAGGGCCGTGGATCATTTTCCTTATTTTTCATCGCTTGCTTACAAATAAACCCATTATTTCCACCTTTCAAATGAGGTGTCTACGATGCATATTGAGGATTGGGTGGCAAACACTTACAGCATGTACTCACTGTGGAGCGAGTGACATCTTAAATGGTTAGGGTGTGCTTAACGCATGGAAGATGAGGCTACCAAAGGATAACCTCTATGGACCGCTGGTCATTAACCTTTAGCACGCCAGCAGTTTTTTGAAAAAATTTGACCTAATTAATTTTCTTAATTTCTCGCTTTGGTAGTCGTCTTAGAAAATTTTTAATTTTTATGTTTGTTTGTCAATAAATATGATTTTCTGGCGTGTAGACACACAATAGCATAACGAACATGTTATTGTTGTTGTTGTGTATTTGTTAGTTTTTGAGATTCAAAAAGATGAAGTTGAAAATTTTTGAAAATCTCGGAAAAAATTTGGACTCGACCACTAGGCCTAGTCGCTTCGATAGAAAACCATGGAAACCACAACAACGTATCGATACTGTGTTTACAATATCGACACAACTGTTAGTTTCCAATTCAAACGTAGTTCTTTCATTTAAACAAACAAAATAAACAGATCTACTCGATAAAGATCTTTCCCAACAACCTACTTTCCCTTTTGCAAAAAGTCGGCTTGCTCCAAATGGCGTATACAAAATTAAAACTGTTCAAAAGCCATTTGTAATCGAACATACGATACTTTAACCGGCAAAATATCGTGTATATATGGAGGGCGTATTCAGCAGTAAAAAATGGCTGTCGGGAGTGACTCCGTTCAAAAAACAAAACAAAAATTCCCGTACACCGTTTTTGTAGGCCGAGTTGGTTAGAAGGGATCGGACATAGCGTTCGTAAGGTTAAAGCTAGAAGAATCGGCAGTGCCACACTGTGATTCAAGGACGTATGCAAGAGGGACATGATGTACTGCGACAACCCATCCGAGGGTTGGGGAACAATTGCTTAGGATCAAGCTGTTTTGAGACAGTTGGAAGAGGCATAGTGACTGCCGACGCTTGTATAGGCCTTCTGGCTGCAGAGAAAAGAGAAAGACTGAAGAGATCGAGGAAAACTGGGGCAGGGACTGTCACTCACGGATTGACCTTTACAGTCATAGTAGACTGCCGAAATACAGGAGACAGAGCTGGAAAAACTCACAGGGCGCCACGCATATGGTCTCCAGAGAATGATGATTTCCATAATAAAACTGGCAGTCTGCCGAAGGCTTCTCTTATCATCATAACTTTTATTTCCTCAATAAAATGTGTGGTTTGTTTCAGGTTTCTTTCGTCACCAGTAAGTTTTTCATTTAATAATTATATTTATTTCCTTTCATAAAACTGGTGGTCTATCTCAGTTACCTCGTGTCACTGGGAAGGAAGACTGTCTGTTCAGGGTTCAGGCAAAATATACTGATCAGACATGTTAGTCAGGGTCAGACAAAACATACTGGCCAAGACCCTTTCCTCGTAGTCCTTCCTGGAAACGGACTGTTTTCATGGCAGCCTGGCTAATGAGGTGATGGATCGACGTGATCCCCGTAGTAGTGAGTGACACGCAGATAAAACCAAACATAGGACAACCGCCTGGAGGACCCAGGTACACCTTCATCAGCATGCTCGGGATGTGAGGAAAGCTACTGTAACCTGCCACTTAACGTCCTTTTCATCGCACACAAAAGAGTAATCCAACTCATTGTGGGCATTGACAAACAACAAACTTGTGTCACTCTACCGTTAATCCCTCAAGTAATAATAATATTTGCATAGGCATCATTGATCCATTGCTTTGATCGACCACTCCCATGGTCACATGTTGCAGCAAAATAGAACACCAAGCTGGGATCACGATGCTGAGCAGCACATGAGCTGCAGTGGTCAGCGACCCATAGCTGACTGCTACCGTCAGGGCCAGCGAACCAGAGCTGTGCAGTGGTCAGCGACCCATAGCTGACTGCTACCGTCAGGGCCAGTGAACCAGAGCTGAGCTGCAATGGTCAGCGACCCATAGCTGACTGATACCGTCAGGGCCAGCGAACCAGAGCTGCCAAGACCCTTCTACACCTCCATGCGGTGATCCTGGATAACAGGCTGCAGCAGGGCAGACTGGCTAAGGAGAAGGGATCGAAGAGGGAATACTAACCCGGTACTCAAAAAAGGGTTGCTGAAGTTGGATGTGTTGGACCAAAAGGTGCAAATATCGCAGTCAAGCTGTAAACTATGACACAACGAATTCCATTCTCTGGACTACATTCTGCTACTTAAGCCCTTTCAGGGTTTGGTAGTTGGAGATTGAGAACGAACGAAGAAGAAGACCAAGCTGCAACTCTCATTATCCAGGGATGAAGCCCTGGGGCTTTGTGATTTCGGGGGGGAGGGAGAGATTAAAGCCATCACTCAGTATGGGAGTGAGTGTCTTGAGAATATTGCTAACCAGGCACAAGGCCTAATCTTTCCCAGGTGATGTGTTAGTCTATTATTGATCCATGTGTGATTTCCTAGCCACACCCAAATCGGCACTGTCAGCAGACAGGGTGAAGGACACCAATCTCATGAAGTTCGTCCATGTGCTCTTGACCATAGAAAAATGACACAGGGTAGTCAGAATGCTATTTCAAATAGCTGATGACTATGCCAGAATAATTGGAGGGGAAAACACCACAAAAAGGAACAAACAAATTAATTCAAATGGAAAGACCACAACACGTTTCTGTGAACACAAGTGTAAGCCGTCATCGAAGGTTGGCTGCAGTGTTTCTTACCTTGGCGGGACACTCCAACAGACTGTTGTTAATCCATCTCTCCCACTTGTAGCCTTCAACATCCTGTTTCTTACCTTGGCGGGACACTCCAACAGACTGTTGTTAATCCATCTCTCCCACTTGTAGCCTTCAACATCCTGTTTCTTACCTTGGCGGGACACTCCAACAGACTGTTGTTAATCCATCTCTCCCACTTGTAGCCTTCAACATCCTGTTTCTTACCTTCAGTATTTCCCTTCCTATTCCATATCTCATTGGGACTTCTTTATTTATTTGCTTTTCTTTCCCTAAAACACAACCCATTCTTCTGTATATCCCCATTTCAAAGACCACTATTTCGTCCTTCGTTTTGCTCATCCACAACATTTCTGCACCATATAGTAATGATGAACATACATAACACCTGATGGCTCTCATTCTTAGTTTATTTTTTATTTGTCTGGATGTCAATATATTTCTCAAGTTAAATGGGTTTTTTCTTTACTTTTCATATTCCCTCCTCGTACACATGTTTAGACTGTGGCAATGTATGACTCAATGAAACATGGACTATCAATGAAAGAGAGGAAAAATACTTGGAGGCGTTTAGCTTAGTTAACTTAATGTCTTTATACTGGTTTAGAAGACTCTACAGAGTCTGTATACAACCAGTTTCATTTACATTACCTTGCTCTAAAAGCTATGCCCATCCAATTTGAGATGTGGTGTTACTCAAAGATGGAAAGAGTGAGTTGGACCGAAGAGAAATCAAATGAAAAGGTATTGGCGGAGATGGGAGAAGAGAGAAAGTTGATACGGAAGATAAAAATAAATTGACTTGGCTGGTTGGGACATAATCTGCAGAGAGAAGGCCCAGTCAAAAAGGTCTTGGAGGACATTATGCAGGGAAGGAGAAGGAGGTGAAGGAAATACCTTTTTTGTTTAAGGCTTGCGGTGATATGGCTGTGAAGACATATTGTTGAGCTGAAGAGGCTAGGCAGAAATGGAAAGAGAAAATCCATGAGCTTGTTGACCAGTCCTAGGACTGAATGACTTGCTGATGGTGATTCTCTTCTTTATTTCCCTGCCACATCTCCCATCACTTATTATCTAGCTACCAGTAACTGTCTACTTGTTCCTGTATCTCTCCATTTACTATCATGGTTACTGTTGGATTCTTGTCTGTTTTGTTAATTTTATCATAGTTTTTATGTTTCTAATATAAATGTCCCATCCATATTCTTGACTTCTGTTGTCGTCTGTCTCCACCAGTTTCTGCATCTATTGCTCACTCATCTCTGCCCCCAATGCATTTCGTAATATATATATGTCTACATGATTGCTGTCTTCAAAGAACAATCTGTAAAATTAAACTCATTTATTGAAATAGCTTTCCATTTAGCATTCGCTGTGACATTTAATTTCACAATAAACTGCAAATGGCAATATTCAGAATATGTACTTAATGGCGTCTTTGCCCATTTCAACCAACTAGAAGGCTTTGTGTGGAATCTCCACATCTTTAGGCACTACTTGCTGACTTTTTCATTTGTTGCCTACATGTGATGTTAATTGGGGGGGGCTTGAAGATGCCAAGTGTATAATAATAATAATAATAGCTGTCCATCGTTGTCGATGAGGACCGTCGACGTCATCCTTGTCACAGATTTCCCTGTCGGGTGTGGGTGCGCATGTGGCTGAACAGGCCAATGCGAGCACGAAAACATCTGCTACATATCGAGCACACGAGGTTTGTAGAAGGGGATGATGTTCCCGCTGCTCTGGATTTCCGCGTCTCGCGTCTGTTCTGGGCTTTCACAACACGGTCATCTTCACCAGCAGCTACATCCGATTTGACTGCGCTTCTCCAGTCAGATCTGTTTTTCGCAAGACATTCCCAGGTGTCGATGTCTATCTGGCAACTTTTTAGTGAGTCCTTCAGACCGTCTTTAAAACGTTTCTTTGGGCGCCCTCTCTCACGCCATCCCTCTCTCAGCTCGCCGTAGAGAAGTGTCTTTGGGAGCCGCTCATCTGACATACGGACGAGGTGTCCGGCCCATCCTAGTCGTGCTTTTTCTAGCAGTGCATGGATGCTGGGCATGTTAGCCCTCGAGAGAACCTCGATGTCAGTGACACGATCTTGCCATCGGATGTGGAATATTCGCCTCAGGCAACCTGTGTGGAAGTGGTTTAACCTCCTTGCATGTCCAGAGTATACAGTCCAGCTTTCGCAAGCGTATAGTAAGGTTGGAATGATGGTTGCACGGTAGAATGAGTTTGGTCTTGACGCTGATGCCACGACGTGCCCAGACCATCGAGCGCATTCTACCAAAGGCTGTGCTGGCCTTTGCTATTCTGCTTGCCACCTCATCGTCTAGGCTGACAGATCTCGACAGCGTGCTACCCAGATATGTGAATTTGTCTACGGCATTCAACGTCTGCCCGCTGATTGTAGTCTCTGGTTTTGTGTACGGCATGCCTGGTGCTGGTTGGTACATGACCTGTTTTTTTGGCATTTATGGTCAGACCAAAATTTTCGCATGCGGCAGAGAACTGGTCCATTTCAACCTGCATGTTCAGTTCAAGTGTATAGTGTATGTCGTAAGCCCATGTTGTTGTTGAATTTCTGATTGTCATTAAACCATCTGTCACTTGGTCTCCTTTGCATCTATTAACTAGATCTCAGGTTCACTGACCCTGTAGACTAGTTCCAATAACATATTCTGTAGACTAGTTGCAAAAACATATTCTTTAGACTAGTTGCAAAAACATATTCTGTAGTCTAGTTGCAAAAACATATTCTGTAGACTAGTTCCAATAACATATTCCGTAGACTAGCTCCAATAACATATTCCATAGACTAGAATCCCATTAACATATTCTGTAGACTAGTTCCAATAACAGACTAGTTCCAACAACATATTCTGTAGACTAGTTGCAAAAACATACTCCATAGACTATAATTCCAATAACATATTCCAAAGTCTAGTTCCAGTACCATATTTTATAGACTAATTCCAATACCATATTCCAAAGACTAGTTCCAGTACCATATTTTATAGACTAGTTCCAATACCATATTCCAAAGACTAGTTCCAGTACCATATTTTATAGACTAGTTCCAAAATCATATTCCAAAGACTAGTTCCAGTACCATATTCCAAAAAGTAGTTACAATACCATATTCCATAGACTAGTTCCAATATCATATTCCATGGACTAGTTCCAAAACTGTTTCATAAATTACGCCTCTTTTTACTTCATTGTTCATGCAGCACATTTTTAAAACCCTCTGAGATGCCTATTCTCTCAGCCAGACTTCATTCAGCCTGTTCCAGTGCTACCAATTTGAAAATGGAATGGGATTGTGGGACAGCTCACTCTCCCTGACAAAAGCAGTTATCAGCTATGAGTTTTCTGCCCACGCCTCACTTTACAGCATGATATTATAGATGGCCTCCTCTGCTCCAAGACCATATTCCACTCCTTTTTGCTATGAAAATGGGTAAAGTTGTTTGAATTTGACATGTTGCTGTCGTCTGCAGGTAACGGGAGTTGTAACTGATGCGCAGGGAACAGCCAAATGGGTCCTAACTGGTACCTGGGACCAGAAGATGGAGGGGGCACAGATAGTGCACACAGAGGAGTCTAACAAAGGCAAGCCTGTATTTGAGACAGGACCACATAGGACACTATGGAAGGTCAGACCTCCGCCGTGAGTTGAATATTTGCATTCTTTGTATCTGATTAGTGTTGTTGTTTTTTTTTTTGGGTTCGCCACATTACTCTAATCCCCAAGGCGGTGTGCATTGCACTGTGGTTTTTATGTTGCGCCTGTCGGCCCAGCGCATCCGACTTCAGCGTGCATTTTATGTAAGGGCCTGCTTCCTCCTGCATTTTCTAAGGGTTTGCTTCCCCGGGGTAACGGCTGGTATTGTGATGGGGATCGAACCCAGCACCTTCTGGTTGTGAGCCGTGTCACTTAACCACTAGCCCACGCCGTCCCCTTTTGTATCTGATATCTGGGTTGGAAAGATTAGGTCTTTCTCAGCAGAGAGAGGGGAGACTAACATCCTGTTAGGTGGAGCAGGCTATGGCAGTCAGGGCCAGGTGGAACATACTGATGAAGACCCCCACCTACCTTCAAAGCAATTCTCCCTTCAGCATTCATCCTGAAAAGAACATTGTGTAGCTGTATCATAGTTAACAGTGAGGGTGCAATATTTGCGTTTTTCAGTCCAAGTTCTTTGTTTGCCTTCCACTGCAATCTCTATCCCTTGGCCAGACTAAACTAGTGCAGTCTGTTTTCAGGGCCGCCACATGAAGACGGAATAGGGTCTTGGTCAACTATGGTTCACTGAACCTGATGCAAGCAGTCAGCTATGAGCCACTGCTGTTAGCTCATTCTCTGCTGCATCTTAGCCTCCACTCCCTCTGGAAATGCTGATAGATATTTCATTGTAGCAGGAGGTCTTAGCCTCCACTCCCTCTGGAAATTCTGATAGATATTTCATTGAAGCAGGAGGTCTTAGCCTCCCCTCCCTCTGGAAATGCTGATAGATATTTCATTGTAGCAGTAGGTCTTAGCCTTCCCTCCCTCTGGAAATTCTGATAGATATTTCATTGTAGTAGGTCTTAGCCTCCACTCCCTCTGGAAATGCTGATAGATATTTCATTGTAGCAGGTATTAGCCTCCACTCCCTCTGGAAATGCTGATAGATATTTCATTGAAGCAGGAGGTCTTAGCCTCCCCTCCCTCTGGAAATTCTGATAGATATTTCATTGTAGCAGGTCTTAGCCTCCACTCCCTCTGGAAATGCTGATAGATATTTCATTGTAGCAGGAGGTCTTAACCTCAACTCCCTCTGGAAATACTGATATATATTTCATTGTAGCAGGAGGTCTTAGCCTCCCCTCCCTCTGGAAATGCTGATAGATATTTCATTGTAGTAGGTGTTAGCCTCCACTCCCTCTGGAAATGCTGATAGATATTTCATTGTAGCAGGAGGCTTAAGCCTCCACTCCCTCTGGAAATACTGATAGATATTTAATTGCAGCAGATGTTGTTTGCCTCTTTGGGAAATTTGTGTCGCTACAAGGGGCTTGTCATGTCTTTACCCTGACCATGAAGGAGTAAGAAGAGAAAGTTGAAATTTGGCACAGTGCTTATTCCTTCCTAATGTAGCCATCACCTGAATGTATACATTCCTGCCATCTCTACGTGATCTTGAAAAGACCTTCAGAATAAAGTAACCTATTTTTCGAACTAAACCAGTTATCACAAGCCAGTATGAGATCTTCGTCACTGTCAAAATGATTTCCTTTCAGCTGTTTTTAAGTTTTGGAAAAAGAAAAAAATCTGGTGGAGCTAAATTCGGAGAATGTGGTGGTTGTTAAAGAGTTTCGGCAAGAAATATTCCCCTAATCTCTGGTTAGTGAGATCGGATTCCTGTGTTCAGTGTCGAGCACGTTAAAAATCACTTGGCAGTTAGAAATCAAAAAGAGTAGGCTTAACAACTACTGCACAGACAAAATTCAAAATTCTTGTTAAAAATCTACCAAAATTATTTGTATCTTTCCCCAGGCCTAGTAAGCCGCAGGATGTTTTAAAAATGCCTACTACAGATAACCTTTGGCTACTTTGCAACAGACATTAACATGCCCGTTTGAATAACAGGATTCCAAGTAGTAGTAGTCCTTCTTGTGGAATATCAAAATAAAACTAAACCCATTACTTGTTTCTTTCCTCAGGCCTGGCTCAGAGAGGGTCTACTTTTTCAGTCAACTGACTGTTGAAATGAATGAAGCAGAGGATGGAGTGGCTATAACAGACTCTAGGAGAAGGCCAGACCAACGGATGATGGAAGAGGGGCAATGGGATGAAGCTAATCGTATTAAAGTCAAACTTGAGGAGAAGCAACGTGAGGTTCGGAAGCATCGTGAGGCTGAGGCAGAAATGGCAAGAGCTGAAGGTATATTTGTATTATCAAGAACTTATCAAGTTAGATGTTAAAACTATACATGACCACTTCTCTCCTCTTCTCTGCTTGCTTGTAGTTTCTACAGGATGGAGTAGCCATCCCCATTCGCAACCCTCATTAACCCTTTCCAGTCCAGCCAAAATTAATCAATTTGTGTCTTAAGGACACAAGGTGGAGAGGCTCCATATAAAAGCCTTCTGGTTGAAAAAGGCAAACTCACTACGAGTACAGAATCTGAATATTGCCATCTGCAGTTTAACCTTTAGCACGCCATGGTCGAGTGCTAGGCGACACACTCGGCCTACAAAAACGGTGTACGGAAAAAAAAAATTTTTGTTTATACGGAGTCACTCCCAACAGCCATTTTTTACTGCTGAATACATGCTCCATATATACACGATCTTTTGCCGGTTAAAGTATCGTATGTTCGATTACAAATGGCTTTTGAACAGTTTTAATTTTGTATACGCCGTTTGGAGCAAGCCGACTTTTTGCGAAAGGGGAAGTAGGTTGTTGGGAAAGATCTTTATCGAGTAGATTTTTTTATTTTTTTAGTTTAAATGAAAGAACTACGTTTCAATTGGAAACTAACAGTTGTGTCGATATTGTAAACACAGTATCGATATGTTGTTATGGTTTCAATGGTTTTCTATCGAAGCGACTAGGCCTAGTGGTCGAGCCCAAATATTTTCTGAGATTTTCATAAATTTTCAACTTCATCTTTTTGTATCTCAAAAACTAACAAACACACAACAACAACAATAACACCCACATGTTTGTTATCCTATTGTGTGTCTACACGCCAGAAAATCATATTTATTGACAAACAAACATAAAAATTAAAAAAATTTTAAAACGACTATCATAGTGACTAATTAAGAAAATTAATTAGGTCAAATTTTTTTCAAAAAGAATCTGGCATGCTAAAGGTTAATGTGAAATCAAATGCCACAGTTATTGCTAAATGGAAAGCTGTTTCAACAAATAAGTTTAATTTTATAGATTGTTCTTTGAAGACAGCATTTAATTTTATAGATTGTACTTTGAAGACAGCAATCATATAGACACATACATATTACAAAATTCATTGGGACAGAGATAAGTGAGCAAGATATTAGGAAATTAGATATTAGGAAATATTTTTTTAGTCAGAGAGTGGTGTCTGCTTGGAATGCATTGCCAGGGAAGGTAGTGGAGGCAAGGACAGTTAATGCATTTAAGAATAAACTGGATGCGCATAGCTTTTAGAGCAAGGTGATGTAAATGTAACTGGTTGTATACAGACTCTGCAGCGTCTTCTAAACCAGTATAAAGACGTTAAGTTAAGAGTGGCAGAAACTGGTTTGAGACAGTCAACAACAAAAGTCAAGAATATGGATGGGACATTTACATTAGGAAAACAAAAGCTATGATAATTAACAAAACAGACAAGAAGCCTACAGTAACCATGATAGTAAACAGAAAGATACAGGAACAAGTAGACAGTTACTGGCAGCTAGGACAGAAAATAATAAGTGATGGGAGATGTAGCAGCGACATGAAGAAGATAATAGGAATGGTTAAAAAAACACATTTAACTTGAGAAATAATGGCTCTTTTCCCATATATTTTCATTCCTCACCATGTCCTGCCACAATATGTATGCAGATTATCCTTCAGTCATCTGTTAACAAAGAACTGGAGTCTTTGTTGTAAGGTCTTGGTCGTTCTCCATGACACTGGTATTGCATATTCTAACTTTGGTGTAAATCTTGATTTCTCTGGATCTCCATATGTTGTTGTTGTTTGCAAATGCCCACAATGAGTAGGTTACTCTTTGTGCACCCTGAAAAGGACGTTAAGTGGCGGGTTGCAGTAGCTTTCCTCACATCCCAAGCATGCTGATGAAGGTGGACCAGGGCTCTCCAGGCAGTTGTGCCATGCCTGGCTTCATCTGCGTGTCACTCACTACTACGGGGATCACGTCAATCCCTCACCTCATTAGCTAGGCTGCCATGAAAACGGCCCATTTCTATGGAGGGTTACTAGGAAGCCGAGGTGAGGGTCTAGGCCAGTATGTTTTGCCTGACCAGATTTTAGTCTTCCTTCCCAACTCCGTATGTTGGATAGTGTCAGCAATGTCATTCTTGCCTTCCCAGTTCTGGTCATTGCATCTGTACCTCTATCAATTGTGCTGCCCAAATAAGTAAAGGTATCCGCATAGCTTTTAGAGCAAGGTGATGTCAATGTAACTGGTTGTATACAGACTCTGCAGGGTCTTCTAAACCAGTATAAAGACGTTAAGTTCTTCCAGCAACTGTCCGACATTATTGGGTTTTTGTTAATAGTGTTGAGTTAACCTTTTACAGTACAAATTTTCTATTTGATGTCAATTAGTCGCACGGGATCAAGACGCTGAGCAGCGCATGAGCTGCTGTGGTCAGCGACCCATAGCTGACTGCTAGCGTCAGGGCCAGAGAACCAGAGCTGCCAAGACCCTTCTACACCTCCACGCGGTGATCCTGGATAACAGGCTGCAACAGAGCAGACTGGCTAAGGAGAAGGTATCGAAGAGGGAATGCTAACCCGGTACTAAAAAAAATGCTTGCTGAAGTCGGATGTGTTGGACCGAAAGGTGCAAATATCGCAGTCAAGCTGTAAACTACGACACAACGCATTCCGTTCTCCAGACTACATTCTGCTACTTAAGTCCTTTTAGGGTTTGGTAGCGGAAGACTGAGAATGAACGAAGCCAAGCCAATTAGTCACACCACTTTCAATCTGATTTATCTGAAGTCGCATATCAACCATATCTTGCTATTTTGCTAAATTTGATTTATAAACAAACTTTGTGTGGTAGATAAAATTTAAAAATTAATATTTTAGTTTTAATTATTTATTTTTTTTAAAATATATTAACAATGAAACATTTACAATAATAGTTCATGTCTAGGACGTTAAGACTAACCTCTTGTAAATTTGGTTGGACTGTAGAGGGTTAATTGTTAAAGACTAACATTATGTTAATTAGTTTGGATTGTAAAGGGTTAAGGAGCTTGGTTTTCTTCATGCTGATATACAGTCCCAATGTGGTGCATTACTCACTAATACAATATAATGACTTTTATTTGAGCAGGCAGAGATTACCCCCATTACAAAGCTACATGGTTTGAGAAGGAACGAGACTTGACTACCGGCTCCCTGATGCACGTCTACAATAAGCAGTACTGGGACTGCAAGTCCCGCCAGGACTGGAGCATGTGCCCAGATATCTTCTTGTGATCTCACGCCCCCAACTGTAGACCACATAGCTCTAGCACTCACGGCCGTCGTGGAGACGCTCTGGAAACAGTGAACCAGGGAATCTGTCGTTGTCCACTCTGTTTTCAGCTGTGTGGTGTGTGAAGATCTTTACTACTGATTTATTTGGTTTAGAGTGCCTGGTGCATTTACAGGTTTTAGATTTTTGTTTTTGTTGCAATGGGGAAGTTTTTGTTTTGTTAACCAGAAAATAGTTAAGGATGATCTTATTGTAACATTCATTAGTAGTGGGTGATTGCGTCTTGTCTTATTACTGCTATCAATTAGAATGTCAGTGAAGGAATGAGGATTTTGTGTGCTTTATTCATTTATAGTGGGTGATGTGTCTTGTCTTTTCATCATTATAAATTAGAATGTCAGTGAAGGAATGAGGATTTTGTGTGCTTTATTCATTTATAGTGGGTGATGTGTCTTGTCTTTTCATCATTATAAATTAGAATGTCAGTGAACGAGTGAGGACTTTGTGTGCTTTATTCATTTATAGTGGGTGATGTGTCTTGTCTTTTCATCATTATAAATTAGAATGTCAGTGAACGAGTGAGGACTTTGTGTGCTTTATTCATTTATAGTGGGTGATGTGTCTTGTCTTTTCATCATTATAAATTAGAATGTCAGTGAACGAGTGAGGACTTTGTGTGCTTTATTCATTTATATTGGGAGATGAGTTTTGTTTTATTACAATTCTAAAATAGAATGTCAGTGAATGAGCGAAAACTGTATTTGTATGCTTTATTCATTTGTAAACCCAGAATGTGTGAGACCTCAGTTAATGTGAATGCTAATTACGACTGAAGAATTGCAAATTCAAATTTATATATGAACAATAACGGACTTATACCGGCATTTGTTCAACCAATCAAAGTCAGCGAAGGTAGATGTGATGTAGCTGTTTTATCATATATATATATATATATAAATATAATAAAATATATATATATATATATTTATACACACACATACATATACTCATACACATACATATGCACATTTATATACATATAGGAATGAGTTAACAAAATAATCGTGATCCTTTCCGGTCCTGGGTAATTTAGCGGATTTGTGTCTTTCAGTCCTGGTCAAATGCGAATTCGTGCATCAAAAGTTTTATTTAAAATACAGTTAATATTGAACTAAAATTACGATCTAAACATCGTACGAGACATAATTAAACTATCTGTGACATGTAGTATTCATAGTAAAGATTGTATATTAGTATGAAGCGCTAAATTGCATTGTGTAAAAAAAATTTGTTGTACTTGCAACGATGTGTGAATCGTCGATATTTCCATCAGTTGTGTATGTGTGTGTGTGTATATATATATATATATATATATATATATATATATATATATATATATATATATATACCTTTACTATGTGTCCCAGTCTAAGTCTCAGTCGGACGTGTTGTGGATATATATGCGTAATCCATCCAGATTCGTGATTATTGGACAGATCAAATAATAAAGCATTTCTTGGGGTTTGAAGTCCAACATTCCTCGTGATATATGATTTAACTTTTAACATAACTTTCACAAATGTTTATCTATCAGAAATAACCTCAATTTAAACGTCAATTGTGCATGCGTAGACCATCATGTAGAGCCGTTTAAAAAAAAAATAATTACAAAACTCAACACATGTTTTGGAAGTTGGTTTTGGACGTAGCTGGTAACAATTTTAGGTTTTACAGAGGCGGATTTCAACGCTGACGAACTAGTAGGTAAACCAGTAAGCCTATTCTGTTAATACAAAATTAATCTGGTTTTTTTTTTAAATTTTATTTTTTACTGCCCTCTCATATATTTTTCTAAGCATGTTCTAAAATACAACTAAAGAAGGTTAAGCTTCTTTGGAGATAGCGACCTCATTATGTCAAATAAATACCAACAGAAACCATGATATTGATGGCATATGTACATTTTAGGATGTAAGCTTCCTGTTTAAGGTTCATTTGCAGTAATTGTCCTGTGCTTTGCAGAGAATGAAAGAGAGGCATATATATATATATATACATACATACATACATACATACATACACAAGGGACAGTCATTATAAGTAACATAAATTTAATTTATTAATAACTTTTTACAAGAGTGCGACCCAGGAATTGTTTGTGTCTCATTTTTCTACATAGTCACCATGCCTGGCAACATACTTTGTCCACTAGCTTGTGGATGCCCTCTTGAAAAAAAAATTTTAGTGTGACTTTTAACATAATTTTCCATCTCCCCCATCCATTACCTTGTCAGCTGCGGTGGGACCCATCTGTTACACACTTTCCAATAACCGCGGTCATCTTCTGCAATTTTGTGCGCAACGCAATTATTTACATTGAAATCTACAACTATTTCATCACTAGTGACTTGCCTGTTGCCACAGACTAGCTGGTTGATCTGCTGTTTCACTGTATCAGTTTCCACGCTTGCTGGTCTCCCATGCCACGGCTCATCAATAACATTTTGTCTTCCGCTTAGAAATCTACCCAATCATACACTTTCCTCTGACTCAGACTTCTGTCTCCGTACTGAACCTTCAATCTTCTGTAGATTTCAGATAGTTTCACACCCCCTGGCCAC
This sequence comes from Ariolimax columbianus, assembly GCA_036924085.1. Classification (NCBI taxonomy): domain Eukaryota; kingdom Metazoa; phylum Mollusca; class Gastropoda; order Stylommatophora; family Arionidae; genus Ariolimax; species Ariolimax columbianus. The sequence goes on from JAVGWX010000012.1 coordinate 71,160,398, forward strand.
ACAAAAAACTAATAACACCTCGTTCTTCCGCTGCGCAAGTCAACAGTGTGGCAGCCATGTTTTGCGCTATATTGCGCATGAGCATACTGCACGATCATCACAATTCCTGCTTGGAGTATTGCTAAACAGCCATTTTGTGTCCTGAAATAAGATTTCCATTGTACATACTTTTCCCTGCACTTTATAATAACATAACTTAATGATTGTCCCTCATGTATATTATATATATATATATATATATACACACACACACACAGAGTTCAATATTATTTTTAGCAATAATTTCATTTGCCTGCAATGACAGTAGACAGTCAACAGAATGAAGTAGAATGTGCTCAAATTACTTACTGTTCTTCTGCGTTCGGGTATTTTCTGATACTAGTTCTGCAGTCCCGTCGCCATGTCAAAGCTCAGTCTATTCTTGCGTCTGGACAGCAGCCCTATAGCTTATGCTCTCTCTGGCCAGGTTTGACGTCATAGATCTTTCTCGGCTGGGCAGTATTAACTTAGCTTATTGTCTTTATACTGGTTTAGAAGACTTGAATATATCTTAAAAAAGCAGTGGTCAACCTGAGGTATATCTTAACTTCTTTTTACTGGTTTAGAAGACTATGCAGGCTATATACAACCAGTTTCTTTCACATTCATTTGATCTAAAAATATCTATGCGCACATAGTCTATTCTTGAATGCATTAATTGACCCTGCCTCCACTATTTCCAGTGACAATGCATTCCAAGCATTCACCACTCTCTAACTTTAAAAATATTTAACGTTCTTTAATTAATTTGAGACTGTGCCCTCTTGTTCTAGTAGACGGCTGTATTTTAAAAAAACTTGTTTTAGTCTAATTTATCCTTCCCGTTGATTATCCTATAAACCTGAATTAAATCACTTAGTCTTTCTTCATAACTGTAATTCTGGAATCCCACTATCAGTTTTGTCGCTCTTCTTTGTTTCCTTTTCAGCATATTTATATCCTCTCTACGATAAGGACTCCCTATTAACAGTACAATTTAGGCAATGTAGGACAGCGTTCCGGGGTCTGGATTTCGGTTGGGCATGGACACTCGTTTGTGTAAGTTATCCTGAGCCAGTAGAGGTGGACATAGTCAATGGTGTCCTTTTCTCAGGTGGAACAAGGTAGTTTGTTGATTATTTACTGTAAAAGTAGAATGTTGTGAGTGACATTACATCATAACTGCTTTTTCATCATAACAAAAAAACCACTGGTTTCGCACAGTAGCCGAGACATGCTACCCAGCTGTAAATGGGTACCTGACTTAGTTATAGAAGACAAAGCAATGTGAAAATGAACAAGTCGCCCCCACTTTCACCCAAAAAATGTGTACTAAGATGTTATACAATGATGTCTGTAACACTTCCTCCCTGATGGCAGTGTTTGCTGTGGTACTGGTTTTTTGCTGACAGAGTATGTTGTTTCTATGTTTGCCGCAGTGGGAAATCACAGTTAGTTTAATGGGATGTTGAATCAGCCGTTTAAAAACTACCGAAGCATGGACTGGACCCATGCATACACCAACGGTTCTGGACCCATGCATACACCGACGGTTCTGTAACAAACACAACACAGAACGGAGGGGCTGGGGCATTCCTGAACCTACCAAATGGCAGAAAAATAACACTGTCATTCGCTACTGGAAAATACACAAGCAATTTCAGAGCAGAGGCACTGAGGGCGGCAGTGGAAGAAATGGTGACAGGTAAAAGGAATGAAAGCCACATAGTCCTGCTTACCGATGCCTTGGCCGTAGTCACAGCACTAAAAAGCCAGAAAAATACTGAACTTAATGATTTAAGAGCAGTACTCTGTCAACTATGCCAGCAGTCCGCACCAAAAAGGGTAGTGGTGCAGTGGGTTCCATCTCACTGCAACATCCAAGGCAACGAGGAGGCAGACAGACTGGCAAAAGAAGGTGCAAAACTACCACAACCCGATACTAGTATGACATACGAAGAGTCAAAACGGCTTATTAGAGCTAGATACATGACCAAATGGGAAACCGAACATACTGGATACACCAAAAATGATGCCTATTACCAGTTGAACAGAAGAGAGCAGGTCGTGGTCTTCAGACTTCGCACTGGCCACAATAGACTGAGGTACCACCTATTCAACAAATTGAAGATAGGTGGCACTGACGAATGCCCGTGTGGTACCGGGAAAATGACTGCTGAGCATTTGCTGCAAAACTGCTCGACATACGGGGATCAGAGAGAGCAGATGTGGCCATCACCAGTGGCAACACTAGACAAGCTCTATGGCAGTGTCGACAGCCTCAGGATGACCACTGCCTTTTTCAAAAAAATAATGGTTACTGTCTGACTGCGTACGATGAAGAAGAAGAAGAATCAGCCGTTTCATAAGTCATGTCTGATCTATTTTATCAGCTTTGCAATGGATTCTTAGTCATTGGCATGACATTGTTGCTTCACTTCTATCATGTGGTTGAAAGTTTTCATAGGATAGGAAAGATGGCTCCATGCACAACCCTCATTAGTCTGACGTGACTTAGTCACTCCTCTTCTACCGTGTTGTGTATGACATCTTTCCTTTTTCATGTGGTTTAAAGTTTTCATTGGATGAGACAGTCGACTCCATACCTAACCCTTGTTAGAATGGATAAAGTAGACTATAACAAGTTTTTTTTTTAAATACATCCACCCACAATAACAAGAGGGCATAGCTACAAGCTGACTAAAGAGACGTCCAGATTAGATATTAGGAAATATTTATTTAGTCAGAGAGTGGTGTCTGCTTGGAATGCCTTGCCAGGGAAGGTAGTGGAGGCAGGGACAGTTAATGCATTTAAGAATAAATTGGATGCACATAGCTTTTAGAGCAAGGTGATGTAAATGTAACTGGTTGTATACAGACTTGACAGGGTCTTCTAAACCAGTATAAAGACGTTAAGTTAGTCTTCAGTCTTCTCCAGGGTTGTCCTGAAAAGGATGTTGTTTCGTAGTTTACAGTGAGGCTGCAATATCTGCACCTTTCAGCCCAACACATCCGGTCTCAACTAACTTTTTTTAAGTACCACATTTTACTTCTCATTACAACCCCTTCTTTTATTGACTACATGAGTACAGCCTTCTTATGCGTTCGTTCTCAATCTCCCGCTACCGAGCCTTGAACAAGGCATTAAAAGTAGCAGGATGTAGTCAGAGAATGGAATGCGTTGTGTTGCTAGTTTACAGCTTGACTGCGATATTTGCGGGGTGACACATCCGTCTTCGGCAGGGAGTGCAGCTTGTTTGCAGAGCCGTCGCATGGAGGCAGAAGAGTCTGGGTCAGCTCTGGTTCTCTGACCTTGATGGAAGTGGCCAGCTAAAAATTGCTGTCAGCTCATTCACTATGCTACATCTTCAGATCCCCCTCCTTTGTGTGATCTCTCTTTGTCTTCTATCTCCTTTCTTTTTCTTGTGACTTAGTTTCCACAGGATGAGATAGCCAGCCCCATGCCCAAATCTCCTTAGACTAGCCTCACTTCATCTTCTATCATCTTCTACCTTTATTTTTCATGGTTTAAAGTTTCTACAGAATGGAGTAGCCAGCTGACCTTTTCCATTACCAACCCAGCTTAATATCCTCTTCTGGCAGGTAACAATGTTACTCTTCTTCTCCTTCGTTCGTTCTCAATCTCCCACTACCAAACCCTGAAAGGGCTTAAGTAGCAGAATGTAGTCCAGAGAACGGAATCCGTTGTGTCATAGTTTACAGCTTGGCTGCGATATTTGCACCTTTCAGTCCAACACATCCGACTTCAGCAAGCATTTTTTGAGTACCGGATTAGCATTCCCTCTTCGATCCCTTCTCCTTAGCCAATCTGCCCTGCTGCAGCCTGTTATCCAGGATCACCGCGTGGAGGTGTAGAAGGGTCTTGGCAGCTATGGTTCGCTGTTCCTGATGCTAGCAGTCAGCTATGGGTCGCTGACCACTGCAAATTATGTGCTGCTCAGCATCTTGATCCCAATAGTGTTACTGTTCTTTGCTCCCCATTTCAGACCTGGTGACACACATGCACTGATAGTCTGTGTTATTTGATAGGTAACATGCTGCTTTGCCATTCCAACATATTTTGTGACAGTTCTGTTTTAAATATTAATCTATGTATCCTTCTATCCGACTGAGCACTCTGAATTAAACGGGGTATTGTAGAATACAAAAATGAGGGCAAGTCAGTAAATAGGTCACAAAATAGCTTTTTGTTTTTTAAACAGTATGATATACGGACTTGAAAAGCATTTATTATTGCACTTACATTGTCCCTTATTGCTCAACATAAATCCCACCAATATTGACACACTTGTTCAATTGCTTTACCATTGCAAGGACAGGCCCATTCGGTTCATTGTGTGTTCCTCGGTCAGTTGTCTTTATGGCCACCTTGAACACATTTTTCGGAAATTCAATCGGGCATTATGCTTTAGGATAAACCATGTGAACTACCAATTGCTAATGTTTATCTGTCTATCGTTACTCGCCTATCAGTGTCAATTATCTACCTCGTCCGTCACACAGGTGCTTCTGTTGCAATCTGAACAGGGCGAGCTTCATCAGCAATTCTTGAGAAAATACATTGTCCAAGTAATGCACCGCTTTGCTCAACAAACTCTTCTCACCATAAACAGGAAATATTTCCGATGAATATCCTTTGCAAAAAAACCTTGTGCTCCCCAAAAGCACAACATCACGCTGTTCCTTGATTGTACACTTGAGCGAGATTGCCATTCTGTATCCGAGTTGAACGTGCATGCCTGCTACCCACAGCAGTCACAAAGCCCGGATGTTGCTGCCACCTAATGACACCTTTAGTAACTACCAGCTACAATTCTCAGCTATCCCATATCACTTTATGACCTACGTATTGACTTACCTTCATATTATAAGATTTCTGGCATTGTTTGTGGGTCATAGGTGCAATGTGTTATAATTTAATTGTTCTCTATAGTTTCTGTATTATAAATCTGTGTTTTTGTAATAATTAAAACAGTTATGTCCGTAAGGAAGAAGTTCCCCGTTACCAAATACTAGCATTGGGAGCAGTGGTTAGTGCTCTGGCTACCTATCCAGGTCATGTGGGTTCAATCCCCAGTTGGTGCGGAATAGTTTTCTCAATTACAGAAGGCTCCGGGGGTTGATCCAGGCTAAAAAGTTTGACACCAAAGCAGGTCTGGGAAGGAAAAAGCCGCTAGAGTGGTGCTGACAACATCATCCATAGTATGCTATTAAGGAAAATATGGGCCTAACACCATATTACCCATAAAACCCGAGACCTTTTACTTCACCGTCAGTAAGAGCATATGGGGGTCACCGATCAGCGGGAAAGATGCTGCAAAGCGTTATGATTTCTTGTAGTACTCTATTTTACATGATACAGTAATTAGACCCACCTGAGCCGCCTTTCCCAATTATATTTAGTTGTCTGCAGTCGTTCTGTTCTTTCCTTGAAAATAAAGTGCCTAGAGGGTTCACATTTGAGGCTTTTTTAATAAACATTCAAACGCTGGATATTGCTGCCACCTAATGAGACCGTAATAAATTACCAACTACATTTTTCAACTATCCCATATCAGTTTGTGACCTACTTATTTACTTATCCTCACTAACACTTCAAAGGTTAAAGGCGAGGGCTCAACTTCATCGCCGCGGGTCTCCCCATATGACTCTGTCTCTCTCCACAGAACGGTATGAGCACAAAGCAGGAATTCCGTAGTAGCTCCAGCTATAAACTCAGGGATGTCATGAAAAAAACTGCCATCATAAACTGACCAGCTCAGCTCGAATTCAGTGATTTAATACAGGTTCATCAGATAATGAAGGGAAAGGTTACATTAGACTATACCAAGTTTTTCAATATGCAGCCGCCTTAAAAAAAACAAGAGGGTATAGATACAAATTAACTAAAGAAAGGCCTAGATTAGATATTTGGAAATGTTTTTTTTGGTCAGAGAGTGGTGAATGTTTGGAATGCATTGTCACAGGAAATAGCAGAGGAAGGGTCAATTAACCCTGGCTACCCAGTCCGTAAAATCCCATTCCCCTGTGCTCCTGAGAAAATACGCACAATGTAGACATCAACAGGTAATCCAGATCCGTGATCATTGGACTGAATAAATAATAATAAATTATTTCTCTGATCTTGAAGCCGAACGTTCCTAGTTATATATAGTTTCAACTTTCTACTTGTCAGAAATACCTTTACAGTTAAGTGTCAGTTGTGCATGCGCAGAAGCCGCCATCAAGTAGAGCCGTTTTAAAAAAAGGGGAAATTCCACAAACTTAATCAGAAAATGTAAACTCATTTTTCAAAAGTTGGTTTTGATTGTGGCGTACAGCAATTATTTGTTTTACAGTTTTCTATTTCGGCACCTATAAGCAAGACAGGGCTGCTCAACACGCAAGTCAGTAAAATTACAGCAACAGACTGCTTAATACTCACTTAGTCGCACAAAGAAGTGAGCCGTGATTGTAAGCAGACTGATGATCTCACGCTCCACATGTGGTTACTTGGATCAAGCTGACCAGACAGTGGCATGTGTTTGGGCGTTAGATTGCATGCATCTCCGGAGTAAGCGGATTAACTTCAACAAACAGTGTCAATAATAAAAAACTGAAAGAGGTATGGAAAGTAGGTCAGGGAAAAGTTGCAACAAATTGTTTCCTTGGACATGGGGAGAGCCAGAGAATGTTGGGGATGCATTAGTTGGTGTTATTTTTTTGCTGTAGTAGAAAGCTTGTATGAATCTTCCCCAGTGCGTTCCAATCCAGGGTATGTCTGGTTGTGCCTATGCATCTTTTTTTCTGAGAATGTGTCCTATCTATCCGTTGTCCCTCAATTTCCTGCTTTATTGGTTTTACTCTGTTTGTTCCCACAGGTCTCTGTTTGTTCCCACAGATCTGTGTTCGTTTCCACAGATCTCTGTTCGTTCCCACAGATCTGTGTTTGCCATTACCCGTGGACTTCTAACACAAACTCGTCACCCATGAAACATTCCTCATTTCTTCACAGTACTCCAGAAATACCCATAGGTGTTCATTTTCTCTCAGTAGATGGTTGAGAGTGTGAAAACTGATGGTTCCTGCAGCTCGTTGGCTGTACACACTTCTGCTCCGTCTTCACTTGTGCTCCAGGCCTCTCAAACCTCATTCGATATCTAACATCTGCAGTCTGTGAATTTCTGATTCATCTATAAACCCTTTCAAGAGCTAATAATTTTAACGATTTTTGTCATTCAGTTCGTGACAAGTGCAGAAAATCTGTATGACAAAAAGTGATTTTCAAAATAAAATACTCAAAAGATATAAGGCATATAATAAAATTATCTTAGTCGTGAAGTTTCCAGAACAAAAAAATATATTAGAATGAAGCTTTAAATGTAATTTATACAGAAGGGAAATGCAACGCGGCCACCTCCACCCCCTCCCCTCTCCAAATTATGAGTATTTCTGTTTTAAGTCACTCAATAATCTTGTCGTCTGTAACTCGGTCAAAGTCTGAATTGGGCATATGTTGAATTTCAACGTATAATTCACATACGTGATCATTAGTCTGATCAAAAATAAATCATTCTTTGTGTCAAGCTTTCCTCTCTTAAAATCCGTTAGTTTTGAAACCTTACCACATTCTTAAATGCCTACCTATCAGAAATAACTCTATAGTAAATGACAGCTTATGCATGCATGAATGGCCAGCCACCTTATAGGTGACGTCAAAATGTTAAATTCCTCAAACTGAATGTAACGAATGTGTTCAAAAGTTGGAATCAGACAAAAATTGACATTTTCTAGGTATTACAAGCTTTAAAACATTCAAAATAGGTGCTGTTGAAGGCAGTTATTGCAGCTCTGATGTTCCAGGGGGAACTATAAGGAATAAACCTGGTTAAACCATGTGTCGTTAATTACAGTGTGTGAATTTTTGTTCTGTTTTAAAGAGGTATGCTACGACTTGTTTATATTTTAATGGCATAATGAAATAGTGATCGCTGTGTTGTCTTCTGTATACTGACATTATTGTAGTCAGTTTGCAGGAGTTGTGAAGTGTTATACAGACATATTATTGTAGTCAGTTTGCAGGAGTTGTGAAGTGTTGATCACATCTGAGTTGCTGCAAAGCTTGCCGAGAGAGCAAGTGTTGTGGGGACACATGCAGCACATATTCTCGTCAATAATGTGAAAATAATTAATGCCCCTTCATTTTTTAGGTCTGCAGTAGCAAGGGCCACTACCACTCACTGCATGCATTTGACTTCCTTATAGGCAAGGCAAAGGTCGCCGTCCATCGTAGACGATGATGGCATCATTAATTTTGCTAGCGCTATTTTTAGTAAGGATTAACTTATTAACCGCCCGACCCTGGTGGCAAGTCAAGGACAAGGCGACTAGAGGGCGACAACGAGGTGCAGGGGACTCCGCATCAAGTACCCGTGAAAAAGACGGCGGAGTCCGGAGTCGAATCCACACCACCTGATCACGAGACCGACGTCTTGGCCACGGAATCTCCTTATAGGAAACCAGCGCTAAAGCATACACACACTTTTGCAGTGGTGGTTTCTGTACTGTGTTTTGCTTCATGAAGTTGCCAGTATCATGCACAACCCTACTTAGTCACCTTTAATGACATGCATAGTAGGGTAAGGTAAAAGTAGTCTCATATGAAACACTGATGTCAAAGATGAAATGTTCAAGACTTCATTGTACTAGGCCCACCTCTTATTTGTGAGGGAGCCAGTTCCCCGCCTTGCTGCTTTTCCTTTTCCAATGGCAAACCAGGTACCTGTTTACAGTTGGGTCAAAATGAGTGCACTAGTAACAGGAGTTGTACTTCTTACCTTTGTTATGAAAAGTGAGTACCTCTAGCACTGTGCTAATCAAAGAGTACAATAATGCACTATCCTTTTCTCTACTTCTGTCTATCAGCAGACATTTTCTTAGACTAGGTCTAGAAACATCGAACTCTGTGGGTCATTAAGAAATGATTGTATGTTGTGATAAGTCCAATTTAAAATCTTGTGAAACAAAAATTGTAAATATAACTATGGGAAATGATGCAAAAATAATATTATTTGTTTCCTTTGTGGGCAAGTCAAATACAATTTATCTTACAGGACGGATCCGACTTCTTTTGCCGAAGCTTTCTCGTCCATGGCTTAAACCATTGGTGCATATCCCATTAATGGGTTTGAACCACCTCAAGTATTTTTTTTTTTATAGAACATCATGCAGTGTAAATAGAATATAAGCTAGAATGATTTTTCTATATAATTGTTTTAAAATAAATTTTTTCTACCCCTTCAGAGCCTTGTGAGTTGTGCACCACTGGTTTAGATAGGCATATTAAAAAGTTCCGTAGCTAGGGTGTGATGACAAAATGGCATGTTTCTCATTAAAATCATTAGGCAGACAGTAAAAGTAGTTCCTAACATCTGAGGACATCTTACATCACCTACACATTACACCTACACGACACATTGTATCACGGCTTGTGTGGGGGCAGATGATGGAATGAGATACATACAATGTAGTCCCTGACTTTCTTCACACAGGCTTAAAATATTAGGCTTAGCGGAGCTATGGAAGGTTGATTAGGTCTGCTACACGGTAATGGTAGTCCCATACTGCCACCGGGGTGAAAGTATTAGAGACTTTCTTCCACTAGGGAGTCAGCTTTATGAGGTGGGAAGGAGTAATCAAAGGTCAAGTTAATTCCAAAGCAAAGACTACTTCTTTTCCCCTGGTGTCCAATTTTTTAGTACATAGGATAGGTCCAGCATTTGACTTACCTTAACCAGAATTAAGGAAAAGCCTGGTTCCACTCATTTGTTGATCATTTGTTGAAGCATAGGTCTATTGCATTTGGCTTACCTTAACCAGAATTAAGGCAAGTCTGATTCCACTCATTTGTTGAAGCATAGGTCCAATCTTACTTTAACCAGAATTAAGGCAAGTCTGATTCCACTCATTTGTTGAAGCATAGGTCCAAGCTTACTTTAACCAGAATTAAGGCAAGTCTGATTCCACTCATTTGTTGAAGCATAGGTCCAATCTTACTTTAACCAGAATTAAGGCAAGTTTGATTCCACTCATTTGTTGAAGCATAGGTCCAAGCTTACCTTAACCAGAATTAAGGCAAGTCTGATTCCACTCATTTGTTGAAGCATAGGTCTAAGCTTACTTTAACCAGAATTAAGGCAAGTCTGATTCCACTCATTTGTTGAAGCATAGGTCCAAGCTTACTTTAACCAGAATTAAGGCAAGTCTGATTCCACTCATTTGTTGAAGCATAGGTCCAAGCTTACTTTAACCAGAATTAAGGCAAGTCTGATTCCACTCATTTGTTGAAGCATAGGTCCAAGCTTACTTTAACCAGAATTAAGGCAAGTCTGATTCCACTCATTTCTTGAAGCATAGGTCCAAGCTTACTTTAACCAGAATTAAGGCAAGTCTGATTCCACTCATTTCTTGAAGCATAGGTCTATTGCATTTGGCTTACCATAACGAGCTTTTAGGGAAGCCTGGTTCCAATCATTTGCAGTGAAGTTTCTTAGCAATGGTCTTTGCATGTAAGATCACCAGCCCCCATACATAACCCTCTTTAGTCGCCTCTTATGACATACAAGTGGTTCTATTCTGTTTGTACTAGAAACCCCTCAGTTGAGCAAATACTATTGCAGTTGGGAATGTTCTACATTTTTGGTATAATGGAGCTTTTGTGAGTTTGGTTGACCAGTTCTCTATCTCATTGTCTGTCTAACAAAGTCAAGTGCTGTTTTAACAGCTGGGTGGACTTGAAAGTGCTGTGATTGGAAATGTAACATGTCAGTCTAAAAGCATCAAGATTTGTTCCGCTAATTATTATACGGACACAACAATCCAATCCACTTTTTTGTCAGCACAGTTGATTGCAGATATATACAAAAAAAGACACCTACAACCCCACGGGAATAGAAGAGGAGTGGCTAAGTGAAGTGAAACTATTACACCAGAATATAAATGTATCTTTGTGAAAATGAACGTCTGACACATATTGGATGTATAAATGGCTTAGTCGCATATAGAGAAAACATAAATTCTATAACTTATTGTACCCACTTGATGTATAAATGGCCTAGCCTCATATAGGCAAACAGAGATTCTATAACTCACTAGCTGTGTTACACCACATTGCCCAGGATAGTTATGAAAGTCAACCAACCCATTCCCTGCTCATCTTTACCCACCCTCATACTTGTCCCCATCAAATTTGTCCCCATTAATCCTCCCATCCTTCATCCAGCTCTTCCCTAAACCCGCCTACTTCCCGCCTATGTCCTTGGTTCAGATCACTGGACCAGTTGTATAAGGAAGAAGCAGTTCATTGTGTCAGTATTTGCTGGTAAACAATATTCTTTGTGCAACCATATAATCATATGCCTATAACTCCTGAAGTGAATGACATACTGACTTGAAATAAATTGGGTTGATCTAGAAATCAGCCATAGAATGTTCAGTGAACATTTCAGCTCGATATGTTGTTTCTGCTAGTGATTTGCACCCATAGATTGTTCAGTGAAAATTTTAACTCAATATGTTGTTCTGTTCATAAGTTAATCGTATGCCCATAACTTGTGAAGGAAATTGGCATAGCGACTTGAAAAAAGATGTATTGATCTAGAAATTAGCCATAGAATGTTCAGTGAACATTTCAGCTCGATATGTTGTTCTGTTCATAAGTTAATCAAGTCCCCCATAACTCGTTAAGGGAATGACAAAGCGACTTGAAATAAGATGTGTTGATCTAGAAATCAGCCAGAAAATGTTCAGTTAAAATTTCAGCTCAATATTTCAGACAAATATATATACACATACTTACTTTGAGCATAAATTAAACTTACTGGATGTGTAAATGGCTTAGCCCCACATAAAGAAAACAGAAATTATATAACTTATTGAACTGAGGGAAACCTCAATATTATATTTTTTTCGTCACTCACAATCTTTTGTCTTTCAGGAAGCGATGTTGTGAATATTATTCTTTATTTGTTGTTGTTTATGAATTTTGTTTCAATTGTGTTTCTGGTTAATGCTGAACTTATTGCTTGGCGATGCTTGGGGTAATGTTATTTTGTGAAGAAATTTGTGTTTTGTATGTTTGCTGTAAAGATGGCTTGTAGATGGTGTCAGCGGTGGGAATGTATGTTTGGATTACTGGGTGGTGGATCTTTGATTCGCTCATTCCATTTTGTGTGAAGCATAGGGCCACAACTACAGCTGGGGTCCCTACAGAAAGCTAGTACCTCAGCATTTGGCAGTGGTGGGTTTCTGTAGCAGTAGTTTTACATGATGAAGTTGCTAGCGCTATGTACAACCCTTTTTGGCCAACTTTGACAATGTGATAGGCAGTTTACAATGGCCGTATTGTCATCACCAGGAAATCACTTGGTTGTTAGACCCTTCAGGTTATTTATAGTTTATTATTCTTTATCGTTCGTTCTCAAATAATCATATCTAATTCACCTATAAACTTGAGGGTCTTTCTTGGGGGTTCTCGCGTCACCATACAGTGTATCTCGCGACTGGGTTGAAGGAAAGTCATATAGTCACTCAGCTCCTCTCGTGGAGTCAGTAGACCTGTAGAACATGTTTCACCTTTTGTTTGTCCTGCCCACATGTCCGTGTGTCTAGTTTTTTAATTTGTTGAGCAAATTATTTATTAGTCTGAAAATGGCCTGTTAGCAGTTTGAATATTGTGACTTGATCTCTTCTTGGTGAGTAGTAATATGCTTTATCAGATCCTGGCTGCTCTCTGTGCCCTTTGTCATTGACATTAATTTGTGTTCAGTCTTTATATTTTCATATGTAGCTCTATCTTCAATTTGGGGTTTGCCTTCTTCTCCTTTGGCCAGTCTATCTGCCTCTATGTTTTTCCAGTGTGTATGTATTAACTGAATTTTTTCAATCTGTTGTAATTGTAGCTGGTGTTCTTGAATACCTGAGACAGGCTGTCCAACATTGGTTTCTTAAGGCCGCGATAGGGAATCAATAGGGAAAAACTATCTTGTCTCTGGCATGGTTCTGGTTTTCCACGATTAACCATTTTTTATGAGGGCAGACTGGCTACAATACCTGTCTTTCTGGACCAAAGGGGCGTGAGTTTAAAACCATACATTTGAATAAACACTAATGATTGTTTGGTTTTTGTTTTGAGGGCATATAGAAAATATTCCACTGCTTAGGCAGCTGCATATGGTACACTGGCCTATGAAAATGGACTTCCATACAAAGTTATTTGGAAGCCTTGAAGAACTCCACTACAGCAACCTTTATCCAGAGGACTGAACTTGTAAATATAATTTTTTTAAACATGGCAAACAAAAAGAAAATAATATTGCCTGAGACAATATCCACTTCGCCATGAATCAGCAGACTCTTTTGTTAAAAAAAAAAAATTGAGTTAAAAGGCGCTTTTGTAATAAAAACAAATTCCAAGTTAGAAGACTTTTTCGTAATAAAAACAAATTCTGAGTCAGAAGACTCTTTTGTAAACAAAATATTCTAGCGGCCAAGTTTCTCCCCTGTCAAAGTGGCTCACTGATTTTTGGGTTTTTTGTCCTTATCAGTGTATGTTCGCAGTGGTCTAGCTTTTGTCATATTGACAACAACGATAAATAAAGATTGGAGAGATACATGTCTAAACTCCTTTCTAGTCTGGATCTGTCTAGTCTGGATCTTTGGTGTGTCCAAGAGGTCATGGACATGGCATGTATTCAAGGCTCATATTTAAATATAAATTATGATTTCATTTATGATGGTCATACACAAGGCCTCATATCGTATATGTGTGTGTCCACATGTACAAATTATGTGAAAATAAAGACTTCTTTGGTTTTTTTTTGGTTTATTTTTTCTCGTCATTCCTTGCGTAGCATAGGGCTACCACTGCACTGTTTTCTAAGGCGAACTGTGTTTTGCGTCTTACAGCCCATACATCCGACTTCAGCACAAATTTGCATAGTGGTTTATTTCCCATTAAGGTACGACCTTGATTTTTTATGAATCCAAGCACATACGAATTTCAGTTGGGAGCCGTGCCACTAACCGCTTCACCACTATTCGATTCCAGTACCGGGACCCCATATAAAGAAGGCTTCATGTTCTTTTGCAGCCGTGGTTTCTTTATGTGGCAAATCATTTCTTCATGGTGAGGGTTTCAGCCCCCACAGCCTTCTTTACTGGCAACGAAGTTAGATTACCTGGCCCGTCACGGGAATTGCAGGGTGATGTCCCGTCACATTCAAATCCAGTCTACCCCAATCTAAATGGGTACCCAACTTAAAGTTAGTGAAGGCGACACAGCGATGAAAAGTACTGGTCATCCCACATGATATCTGATACCTCTAATACATCATCCCCAGCAGCATTCTGTTATGGAATTATTTCTACCACTTGACGACCTTCTTTTGTCACCTTCTTACAACATTTTTAGCAGACTACAGGAGTTCTATCCTTACTTCTGTGGTTTTATCTTTTTTTTAAATATATAATAGTGAGAGAGGTAAATTTCTCAACTTGTGAAAGATTGATGGAGAAGAACTAAAGGGTTTGATCATATGAACGGCAAATCTTCCTGTAGTGAGAGCATAAAACAATGAACGGCAGGGATTCATAGTAAGAGGAAACCAAGAAAAAGATGGATCGACAGTGTTAAATAAACACTACTTGCAACACAAAAACCATATACATGAGGAAATTGTGATTCTAACGAATGCACAGTCAGCCATAACGGCACTCAAATCTCACAAGAATACTGAACTGAATTGTAGACAACCCTTGGGGAAAATGTCTCAAGGGTTACAGAACACAGTGATTCAGTAGATATTATCACACTGTAACATCAAGGGAAACAAGGATTCTGACAATTTAGCCAAAGAGTTATGCGAAACTGGTACAGAAAGAATACTTGGTCAAACTGGTACAGAAAGAATACTTGGTCAAACTGGTACAGAAAGAATACCTGGTCAAACTGGTACAGAAAGAATACCTGGTCAAACTGGTACAGAAAGAATACCTGGTCAAACTGGTACAGAAAGAATACCTGGTCAAACTGGTACAGAAAGAATACCTGGTCAAACTGGTACAGAAAGAATACTTGGTCAAACTGGTACAGAAAGAATACCTGGTTAACTATGAAGAATAAAAAGCCATAACAAAAGGGCAATACAATGTAAAGTGACAGGATGAACACTCCAAGTACTACAAAGATGACAGATACTATCAACTGTCCAGAAAAGACTAGATTATTGTACTTTGTCTCCGAACTGACCACAACAGTGTTACACCACCCAAAACCCAAATTGAAGGTAGATACCGCAAGCCCTTGTTACCTTGGCCTGGCAAACATGACAGCAGTACATATACTTCAGGGCTTCCCCCAGCACACAGATCTGAGGATCCATTTCCCTTGAGGATAACTTTACAGTGGTATTGAGACCCTGGCAAAGACAGCCATTTTTAATCTAATAATTTTAATCTAAATTAGCAATGAAAGCAGAAGAAGTATACATAAACACTACATTGCGCAATGGAAATGAGATACTTGTGAAGAATTCTTGGCATTTCATATTTGGATCGCGTTACAAACGAGAGTGTTCATGAAATTGTTAGGAAGGAGTTAGGTAAATATAAAAACCTATTAGCTATAGTAGAACCACGAAAATTGACATGGTATGTACATATATCACGATATGTGGGGCTGACCAAGACCGTCCTGCAAGGCACTGTGTCTGGGCAGCGTGGGAGAGGGAGACCAAGAAAGAGATGGGAGGATAATATAAACAAGTGGACTGAAAGGTCTGTAGCTGAAACTTAATACCCTGGCGAAAAATCGAGACGTATGGCGGGAACTGGTTCAACAAACTGCAATAACAATACGTCAACGATCTTCTAGGTTACGGGATCAATGATGATAGGTATGGATTGAAATATTAATGGCCACACATGGCGCATGAATGAAGATTTCTCTTTCCTCACTACATTAGCGATATGAATGAACAGATAAGATGACAATCACAACTTTCTCAATATGTGGCATGGACAGAATATATCTCAAAAACCTTCTGATCTTTAATAACTTAATAGTGGGATTCCAGAATTACAGTTATGGGGAAAGATTCTGAAAAACCGGCCTACAGTGTCTAGAAAAGAAAAAACATTTGAGGTAACTTAATCCAGGTTTATACTAATCAAAAGAACGGATAAATTAGACTAACAAGTTTTTCAAAATACAACCACCTGCAAGAACAAGAGGACATAGCTACAAATTAAGTAAAGAAAGGTCCAGATTAGATATTAGGAAATTATTTTTTAGTCAAAGAGCCGTGAATGCTTTGGATACATTTTGACAGAAAGTAGTGGAAACGGGGACAATTAATGCATTTAAAAATAGATTGTATTCACATAGCTTTAAGAGCAAGGAAATGTAAATGAAACTGGTTATATACAGACTCTGGAGAGTTTTCTAAGCCAGTATACAGACACTAAGTTAAGTTATAACAGAAAAGACCTGTCCAGAAGAACTTGGCACATGTCAAACTTTTTGATACAGCAATGATTGAGGCAGACCAGATAGTCAGTGACCTACACCAACTGAGAAAATGTATCCCATAATCGGCACAGCGCTGTATCAGAGATAGAAAGAGAGAAATAGGTAAACAATGCAAGGGACCCTATTTTTGGACATAGGTGCAGTGCACAATACAAAGTTTTTAAGTCAACCCAGCCCCTACAGACTAGTCCTGGAAAACACTGCATTGAAATATGGAAAGAGCTGACTTAGGTCCCTGGATCAAGTTACTGGAGGAACCTGCATCTGAAAATCACCTGCCTTACGCAATATGAAAGTCACTAAATAGACTTCGAACTGGCAAATCATGATGCAAGAAAACCCTAAAAAGATCAGGAAACATGCATATGTGGCACAACACAGGATCACTTGATGATCTGTCCAAACCTCCCGGACACTTGCAGTATGTGCGGCCTGTTAAGTGGCAATGACAGGGCAATACATGTAGCTGAATACTGTAAGAATGATGTGGGACACGCAAAGTAAGGACAGAAAAGAAAGATTATTACCGTATTGTATTTCTTCAATTTTAAGATGCATTTCCACATTTAAACGTTTCTAAAAATTAGGATGCGTCTTACAATTGTCATCACAAGAAATTTGCCTGGCATTAGATGGATGGTACTTAATCAGCTTTGCTATTGCCTAAGTATGTGCAAATTTAATAGTGGAACTTTCCGTGTTCCGTCTTATTAACATTGTTAAAGTTTAATTCTTTTTTTACTTTTTAATGTAATTAAAAATATTGTCAAAAAGATTTTACTGTAAGTAGCAGACGCTAGGTATCGCATGCATGAGTCCTGCACGGATATACGAGGCGTGTTCAAATGAAACTGGACTAAAATGCGACAAGTGAACATATGTATGATGTCACTTCTGGTGTAAACAGCACAAACCAATGGTGAAGTTTGTTAAATTTTCGTTATCCTCAGATAGTTTCCTCAGCAGACAGTTGAAAACACGGCGGGTGCGATACGAATCCATCCAGAGTTGATCAGCGAGCGGTGATTCGGTTTATAACAGCTGAAAAATGTCAACCAGTTTACATTCATCGTAGAATGCAGGAAGTGTATGGTGACAAAAGTGTGTCGAATACAACAGCAAAGAACTGATTACAACGATGTTTAAAGGATGTGAGTTAACGAAAGATCTTCCGAGACCAGGTCAGGCGCATATTGTTGCGTCAGAAGATACCATCACCAAAATTGATGAAGCAATTTGGGTGGACAGGAGTTTACGTTTGCCACACTTTTGTCATCATACACTGCCTGCATTCTGTGATGAATGTCATCCTTCAGCTGTTAGAAACCTAATCGCAGCTCACTGATCAACTCTGGATGAATTCCGAATCACACTTGTCATGTTTTCAATGGTCAGCTGAGGAAATTATGAGTCGGAATTTAATTAAATTTTGCAAACTTGACGGTTGGTATGTCCTGTTTACACCAGAAGTGATGTCATCATGCACATCGTACGTATGTTTACTTGTTGCAGTTTGGTCCGGTTTCATTTGAACACGCCTCGTATAATGGCATCTCTGCTCAAGGAGTTTGCAATCAAAGAATAGTGTACTGTTGTTCGTTTGTGGGGGACAAAAGGACTTTCTGTAAAAGATATTGATTCAGAAATGTTTCCTGTTTGCAATGACAAAAGCAGTGTATAATTGGGTCGATAAATTTTCTCAAGAATGCGCAAAAATTGATGATGAAGCCTAACCTGGTCAACCGATTCAGATTGCAGCATAATTATCTGTATGGGGGAGATGAATCAAGTTGAGCAATGATAGGCAGTGTTACAACTTCACGTAGTTTAGCCAACAGCATAATGCATCATCAATTGAATTTCCACAAAGTGTGCTCATGTTGAATACCCAGACAACTAACAAACACAAAATGAACTAAATGACCCTGTCCTTGCACTGATAAAGCTATTGGGATTGGTGTATAAATGTTATTTGACATTATGTTAGAAATAAGGAACAACTAGCAGAACATCTGCCCACTAGTGGAACTGTCCTATTGATGACAGTTTTTAAGCATAAAATTAGAATAAAATAATAAGACTCATCTAAGATTTGAACCACGGACCTCTAGTACTCTAGGTGAGGATCACACCCTAGACCACTGTGTCATCTGAAAATAAAGTTTCGCAAAGCAAGTATGTAGTGTTGATTTCTTTTGACTCTTCACTCATATAGAAACATGTTTCAAGTCATACAAAAAAGACCCCACATTATTTATTACAGCTAATGTGCTCGCTCTACAACTGTAAATTCTGTGGCACTTGCAGCTGGAACATAAACAAACAGCAGCTGTTTCTTGATTTCATCTATTTACTTCATAATAGAATGGAATGTGTTACAAAAGATTTGTTACAAAAAATGAGAAGGAAAAAAATATTAGGGCTCGTCCTGAGTTTAAACTCTGGACAGTCTCACACCGTAAGCGACAATCATGTGATTCAATCAGCCAATCAAATAACTCTTCGCGACAGGCGGAGGACACACCAAAATTAATTGTATGATGTAAGTGCATTATTAAATGGTTTTCAAGTTCGTCTCTCATTTATTTTTTAAATTTTTGTTAATAGCTATTTGTGACTCATTTAGTGACTTGCCCTCGTATATAAATATCATCATCTAATAAATAACTTATTATTAGTAAATTGAATTATATTATTTATTTTTGGTGTGGCAATTGTACGTTTTTAGAATCACAGCTTTTAATAGTTTGTATTTGTGGTCTTATATTCAATAGCATGTCTACAGTTTCTAGAAAAGAATTCAAGGTGATTTAATACAGGTTTATAAGAAAACCAAGAGAAAGGATAAATTAGACTATAACAAGTTTTTTTTCAAAGTACAGCCACCTACATGAACAAATTAGTTAAAGAAAGGTCCAGATTAGATACTAGGAAATATTTTTTTAAGTCAAGAGTGGTGAATGCTTGCAATGCATTGCCATAGGAAATAGTGGAGGCAGAGTCAATGCATTCAAAAATAGTTTGTATGCTCATAGTTTTTAGATCAAGTCAAGTAAAAGAAATGGGTTGTATACATAATATGCAATGTCTTCTAAACTAGTACAAAGAAGTTAAGAAGCAGTACAGTACTTCAAGAATACTTATCTTTATCATTCTTGTTACCTTTTGCTGCTCATTCGTTATTTACAAGCCTGTTTCGTCTCGTCTTTCTCGTAATCCTAAGAGCTTGTACAGGCATGACATTTCACTACTACTTGCTCAGCAGGATATCATATAGGTTATGTCTCGGGCATGGTTCTAACCCGGTGGGGCCAAACCCTCTCCCAGTGCAGAGATCACATATTGATTCAATATTTGTGCTTAGTCATTCTTGTTTTTGCCTTCTGGTTTGTTCTCTTCAGGTATGCGAAGTGTTGATTTTATAGAGGATTTTAAGGCCCAAGAGTTGTCTACTACCTCCAGCGATGGTAGTCGTCTTGAGTGCTTGTGAGGTGTCTCTTAGATAATTAGATGTGTTAGGATGGCTGGCTTGGATTCATACGTTCTCAATCTCCCACTACGGGATCAAGATGCTGAGCAGCGCATGAGCTGCAGTGGTCAGCGACTCATAGCTGACTGCTAGCGTCAGGGCCAGCGAACCAGAGCTTCCAAGACCCTTCTACACCTCCACGCGGTGATCCTGGATAACAGGCTGCAGCAGGGCAAACTGGCTAAGGAGAAAGGATCGAAGAGGGAATGCTAACCCGGTACTCAAAAAATGCTTGCTGAAGTCGGATGTGTTGGACCGAAAGGTGCAAATATCGCAGTCAAGCTGTAAACTATGACACAACGCATTCCGTTCTCTGAACTGCATTCTGCTACTTAAGCCCTTTCAGTGTTTGGTACTGGGAGATTGAGAATGAACGAAGCCAATCCAATCTCCCACTACCAAACCCTGAAAAGGCTTTAAGTAGCAGAATGTAGTCCAGAGAACAGAATGTGTTGTGTCGTATTTACAGCTTGATTGCGATATTTACACATTTCAGTCCGACTTCAGCTGGCATTTTTGAGTACTGGATTAGCCTTCCTTCTTTGATTTCTCCTACTTAGCCAGTCTGCTCAGCTGGAACTTGTTATCCAGGATCACCCTTGGAGGTGTAGAAGGGTCTTGACAGCTATGGGTCATGCGCTGCTCAGCATCTTCATCCCACTGTGTTAGGATGACCTGTATCGTGTTCGACATAGTCATTGAGGTGGTTGAATGCCAGTTTTGGCATTGTTTTCTCGTCTTCGTGTGCTGTCTCGACTATGTTGTGACATCGATTACTATCCAGGAGAGGCTTCCATTTGTTTGATCACCACATACAAACCTTTCTTATCCTCTAAGTGGTTCTCAGACTTCTTGTGAGTGGGGACCACCACTAAAGTTTTTTTTTAATTTTGAGATGTAATACCCCAATATGTAATTGTCCCGTTGCTCCATTTCTTGAAGCATAAGTCAAACAATGCATTTGGCTTACTCTTACCAGGTGTTCAATCATATCCCGTCGCTCCTCTCTGTGCATAGACCATTGAGGCAGAAAGATCAAGGCCCTTCAAACGCCTTTCCTGGTCTCTCAGGACCTATCATAGGTGGTGTCGCCACGCCATCCTTTTATATCTACTACCACATCCTGCCAGTATGCATGGTCCTGAGCTACTCGTTCTGTCACTCTCCAGGCATAACCGTTCTTCTTCGTTCATCCTCATATCAAGGTCCTGGTTTCTCTTACAAAGGACACCATTGTTTGTAAGGCTGTTTTATCTCATATCTGTCTCGCAAGGCCAGTATTGTTCCCTCTCTTCCTGCATGACCATGCAGTGTTGTAGGATGTGTACCACGGTCAGGAAATGCTCCTTGCATAGACGCCTGTCATCTGTCCCAATCCTCATTTTGTTGTAAAGATGGAGCTTGAATCTGTTATGCCCAGTTCTCAGTCTGAAGATGATGACTTGCTCTTCTCTAGTTAAGTTAAAGTAGCTTTTCAGAAGTTGGGGTGTTGATCAGACCATTTTCCCCTGTAGTTGTTCAATCATAGCTCCATATCACAGTCCCTTCTCCATGTGTAGTTTAGTAGTAGATTCAACGTAATTGCACACGGTTTAACCCATAAGTGCTCTGTTCTTCTCCATATTTTTTGAGAATCTCCGCACAATGCACGATCCCTGTAGCACCGACGAGGATCCCTTAATAGATTGGGTAGATTTTTAACATAATTTTGAATTTTGCCGGGGCAGCGGTCATTACGCCTACTCATTTCAATTTCCAACTGTCGAGGGATTTTTAATGTGCGCGACACTGCACGCGGGTGTCCAATCTCTACTACCCAGATATCCTGAGAAATAAGAGAAAGTCCATGCAAAAAAAAACCCGGTCTCCTGCACCCCAAGGCCGACATCTTACCTCGAGACCATTCAGTCCACACTCTTCTCCGTGTATTTGTAGGTCTACCTCTCTGTCTCTTCCCTTGAGGACTCGTGAGAGTATGCCTCAGCATATGTCCTATCAACCCCATTTTCTTCACATAACTCTTTGCTCCTTCATGTACTTCTACTAGCTGTGTGTCTTTGTCCATATTCTGAATGAGGGCTATGAACTTTTCTGGTATTCCATAGTATTTACCAGTTGTCAGGAAAGCCTGATTTCAGTCATTTGTTGAAGCCTAGGCCTAACACTGTATTTGACTTAACATAACCAGCAATTTGGAAAGCCTGATTCCAGTCATTTGCAAAGCGATTTCATTAACAATGATTTTTACATGAGATTGCCAGTCCCATACACATCCCTCTTTAAGTCACCTCTTACAACATGTGAGTAAGGAAACAGTTATGTTATTCTGTTAACCCTGGAACCACTCAAGTAAGAAGAACCCATATCACCACATACACAAAATATTGGGTAAAATTGTCATATTCCAATAAATATTATTAGAAAGACATTCATGATAAATTCACCAATATTCGTCACATTTATCAATTAGATGACGAATAACTTTCCAAGATGTTTGGCTGTCGATCTTCTTAGCATGAGGACATGTGTGAAAATCTTGATGCAACGTAAATAAAAGTTTACTCTATACAGCATGTGGTGACTGCAGAGGCAGGCAGCTTTTATTCCTCAACCCAATAAATTACCTCAGTGAATCTCAGGAATGGGAATAAATGCAGTAATGAGGATGAGAGCAGTTCAGGTTAGGTTATCCCGTAACCGGTGAGGTTATTAGGGCACATATGAAGACAACTCCATACCACCACGATCTGTCAACGGACGCTGTCTGTGCCTCCCTAGTCGGAGATTTGTCCTTTCTTTTATATTGTCCTCCCACCTCTTTTTGAGACGACCTCTTTGTTGCCTACCTTGCACCTTTCCGTGCAGAATCATTTGCAAAACCGATTGATCCCGATACGTGGCCGTTACAACTGAGTTGTTGACCGTTGTCAAAAGGTTTTCAAAAAGCCCTATTCCTGTTGTCATTCCTTCTCATATTTCCTCATTTGTAACTCGGTCTTTGTATGTAACATTTAGAAGTCTTCAGAAACATCTCATATCTAAGGCCTGTATCCTTCGCTGCTGGTTAGCCGTAATTGAAGTATACAACTATGAGGGACAGGAGAGCAATTATGTATATAAATATATTTTGTCTAGAAAGAAATAAAATGTCCTGTTTATTGACGCAGAAAACGTTATTACACCAGGTCTTCTGCGTTTGTTCTCAATCTCCCGCTACCAAGCCCTGAACAGGATTTTGCCAGTAGCCGGATGTAGTTTGGAGAACAGAATGCATTGTGTCGCTAGTTTACCGCTTGACTGTGATATTTGCACCTTTCGGTCCGACACATCAATAATTGATATCAAATCTTTCTTATTCTTCTATGTTTGTCCTAAAATGGGCGTTGTCACATTTTACAGCTGTATCTGTGTCTTTCAACCAGATGCATCCGGTTTCAGCACAGCATTTTTGGGACCCGGTTTGCCTTCCCTCTTCAATCCCTAATCTCTTAATCAGACTGCATGGTTGCACTTTGTTCCCAGGGCCGCCACATGGAGGCAGAGTAGGGTCTTATAATAGATCGACTGTGATGAGGGCTGAACTATATTAGCATTTTCACGGAAAGATAAAGCAGAGTGGTGTCAATGTTGACTTTACTCACCTATTGTAACGTGCTTGGGAAGTTGCAGTGGTACTATTCTTTCCTCTCTATGCGATTATCAGGTGTTGTTGAATGCTCAAAATGAGTAACATTACTGTGCGCACTGAAAAAGGCGTTAAGTGGCGGGTTGCAGTAGCTATCCTCACATTCCGAGCGTACTGATGAAGGGGGACCGTGGTCTGTCCTCCAGGCGGTTGTGCAATGCTTGGCTTCATCTGGGTGTCGCTCACTACTACAGGGATGACGTTGATCACCCATCTCGATAGCCAGGCTACCATGAAGACGACACCTTTCCAAGAGAATGGTTCACTTTCTAAAGTATGCCTCGATGTATAAGAACAGCCACTGTAACCCACACCATAGAAGCATCAAAAGAATTAACTCAGTAGCGAATGACTTCCATCACCACAACGACATAGTTGCTGCTGATCTATCATAAGATGTAATGGTTTCTTTTATTTTTCTTGTGGTTTATAAGTTTCCACAGAATGGTGTAGCCAGCCCCATGCCGAACCATCCTTTCACTCTTGTGTCATGCTTGGCAGGTTACAGTTTTACTACTCTTTGCTCCTCATCAAGACCCCTGTAAAACACAGAAATGAGCCAGTTTATCATTGGGAGTGTACCAGGACTGATCCGTTTCAGCTATTATCAGTCGGAACATAAGAGACGGGAGTCAGATCCTGTCACAGAAGGCTACAGTTCCAGTCAATAAAAAATCTTGTCAGCTCCCTGTGGTTCATCATCATCATCATCTAGTTGGTCAGTTCTAAGACTGGTTGAAAAGTCTGAGCATGTCTCTCCATTTGACCCTATCCTCTGGTTAGTCAGTGCTAAAACTGGTTGAAAAGTCTGAGCATGTCTCTCCATTTGACCCTATCCTCTGGTTAGTCAGTGCTAAAACTGGTTGAAAAGTCTGAGCATGTCTCTCCATTTGACCCTATCCTCTGGTTAGTCAGTCCTAAAACTGGTTGAAAAGTCTGAGCATGTCTCTCCATTTGACCCTATCCTCTGGTTAGTCAGTGCTAAAACTGGTTGAAAAGTCTGAGCATGTCTCTCCATTTGACCCTATCCTCTGGTTAGTCAGTGCTAAAACTGGTTGAAAAGTCTGAGCATGTCTCTCCATTTGACCCTATCCTCTGGTTAGTCAGTGCTAAAACTGGTTGAAAAGTCTGAGCATGTCTCTCCATTTGACCCTATCCTCTGGTTAGTCAGTGCTAAAACTGGTTGAAAAGTCTGAGCATGTCTCTCCATTTGACCCTATCCTCTGGTTAGTCAGTGCTAAAACTGGTTGAAAAGTCTGAGCATGTCTCTCCATTTGACCCTATCCTCTGGTTAGTCAGTCCTAAAACTGGTTGAAAAGTCTGAGCATGTCTCTCCATTTGACCCTATCCTCTGATTGATCAGCTCAAAACTGGTTGATAAGTTGTCTGAACATGTCTCTCCATTTAAACTAATCCTCTGGTCGATTAGTCTTAAGACTCGTTGAAATGTTGTCTCTATTTAACCCTGTACTCTGTAGCTCTCTTCATTTCAGCATATGTACGTCCTTTGTCTCTGCATGATTAACGATGAAAAGGTAAGTCTTGGTTGCTCCGTTCCTTTCTTCCCCTGGATCTTGCGTTCTAGTCACTTCTGTAGAAGACTTTAATGTCGCAGTCTGTAATCCATCTAACTAAATCTTTCTTTTTGTATCATTTTCAACATTTGTCTTTGTGCGCTTACCACAGGACATTGGCATTGTATCTTCTTTCTGTCCAACTCACTCGTTACCTTCTACAGCAGCACCGCATTTCAAAAGCTTCAAGCTTTTTCATCCCTTTTTTTGTAAGTGTCCATGTTTCAGCCACATACAGTGGAATTGGTCATATATGAGTGGCGATTATTTTTTTCTTCAGCTCCATCCTAATATTCTTTGAGATTAGCAATTGCTGTTTTTCTTCCAGGCCATTTTTACCAGTGTCTTAATTTATGTCTCATTGCAGACGTCTTATGCTATGGTTTCCCCTTCTTTCTTTTTTTGCGTTCGCCTTATTTTTCTTATCCTCAAGGCGGTGTGCGTTGCACTGTGGTTTTTATTTTGCGCCTGTCGGCCCAGTGCATCCGACTTCAGCATTCATTTTATGTAAGGATCTGCTTCCTCCTGCATTTTCTAAGGGTTTGCTTCCCCGGGGTAACGGCCGGTGCTGTGATGGGGATCGAACCCAGCACCTTCCGGTTGTGAGCCGTGCCACTTAACCACTAGGCGACGCCGTCCCCATGGCTTGCCCTAAATATGTGCTTCTGTACTTGTTCTATTATTTCTTCATTGATAATAATATTCATTTGTATATGATGCTTGGCTATTAACCAAAGTCTTTGACTTTAATGTGTTTATTTTCATGTCAAACTCTGTCTGTCCTGTTAATTTTGTTGAACCAACCTTTGCAATGTATGTAGTGCATAGGTCTTCACAAAATAAACACCAAGTGTTGACCTGTCTATATCTGTTGAAGTTTTGTGGCTTAGTTTCTATAGGATGGGCTAGCCAGCCACATGCACAACCCCTCTTAGTCTCCTATTAAAACATGCCTGTCCCTTATCAGACCCCAATAACTTGTTTTCTTCGTTTTCGTTTGCCTTATTCTTCTATTCTCCGAGGCAGTGTGTGTTGCACTACATTTTTATTTTGCATCTGTCGGCCCAGTGCATTCGACTTTGGCATGCATTTTATGTAAGGGTCTGCTTTCTCCTGCATTTTCTAAGGGTTTGCATCCCAGAGGTAACGGCCGGTGCTGTGATGGGGAGCGAACCCAGCACCTTAGGGTTGTACGCCGTGTCACTAAACCACTAGACCCCGATTACATTCAGGCAGACTTTAGTGCACCCAGCTGTAAAAAAAGACCCAACAACATTATGGAAGCTAGCAAGGATAGGGACATGGTCACCACATGTCACAAAAACTGAAACATTGTGCATTAAAGCCTGTAACAACACTTCATCCTATATGGCAGCTTGTCTCATCATCAATGCCCATCTCTCCTTTCAAGGTAAAGACCATTGACAACCCTCCTAAAGCAAGTTTGATCTTGAGCTGCCCTTTGAACCTCTTTCCAGTTGTTCAAGGACCAAAGTTCATTTTCAGTCTCTACTCTAGGGCTACTTAGTGTGGCTCATATGGGGCTACATTTACTTTCTTGAGCCACGGAAGATTGTCCCTCTTCCCAGGTGATCAGGTCCCTATCCTCCAGTCAACCCAGCTGTAAACGGGTACCCGACTTACAGTTAGGGAAAGAAAAGACAGTGAGGAACTGGCCACTCCACCTCACAAGCTGAGGCTGAGTATGCTGAAGTCTCTAACACTATTCCTGACCTGGGATTGATGGACTTCTTTCACCTAGCCTAGGGTTTGACCACTCTTTCCCTATTGGTCTTATCTTGGCTTATCCACTTGTGTCGTGGGGAGCCGTAGTTTTCTGTCCAGGGCCTGAAGTGGTCGTCGTCGCATGATGATTTAGAATATTCGCAACATTTCCTATCCATCTAGTTCTTGGTCTGCCATGGTTGCGAAAATCCGAATGTCGTGCGTTATAGGCGCAAAAGGGTAGTTGAACAGGATGCATTCTCATTTATCCTCCCCTCGTCAATATATTCAGAGCAGGGTCTTTCTTCAACTGTTCTTCTCACGTCTTCACTGCACATTCTGTCTCTCCTAGTTACGTTGATTGTTTTCTGGAGGCATCTCATCTCACATGTCGTGATCTTTCTCTCTATAGATTTTGTTAAAGTCCATGTTTGGCGCTGGTAACAGAGAGTTGGCATGAATACACTGTTGATTAGCATTCTTTTTGTGGACATGTTTATGTTAGGGTGTTTTAATAATGGTGACAGTTGGTATACAATTGCATTTGCTTTTTGACACCTGATCTCAATCTCTAAACTCCTGTGTGAAAACACTGCCCAAGTACTTGAACTTCTGCACTTGTTTATCTTGGTCCCGTTTACCATAATGTTCAAGTTTTTGGGCGATCTGCTTATCTGCATAGCTTCTGTTTTGGATGTGTTAATTCTCATACTGTATCTTTCACACACAGAGTTGAGCGCAGTCAGGTGTTGCTGTAGATCATCGTCACTCTCGTAAAGTAGAAATTGATCATCTGCAAAAATGAGTTCGTTTAACTGATCAGCCTCTGTCCTTTCTTCCTCTGCATTTCTTTGCAGATGCTTCAATTTGGCCTCCAGCGTTATTGGTATTCAGTTAAAATAATATTTATATTTTGTAGGGAAACAAATAAGAGTAATTACTTGGGTTGACAAGATTAAGACTTCTTCCAATCATGTTGTTAAAGGTAGCTAAAGAAGGATGTGCATGGCGCTAGTAACCTCCGCCATATACAATCGTTACCATCATGATTGGTTACACGTTCCCTGTAAATGTGCCAGCTGTAGCTGTCGCCTTCTGCTTCAGTTGAAACAATAAGGTAATAATGGAAAAGTGCAAATATCGCAGTCAAGCTGTAAACTAGCAACACAGCGCATTCTGTTCTCCAGACTACATCCTGCTACTTGTAAAGCTCTATTCAGGGCTTTGTAGCAGGGGATTGAAAATGAACGAAGAAGAAGAATAAGGGTAGTGGCGGATCCATCGTAAGAGAGCTTTGACGCCAGATTCAGTGATAGACCTATGTTTCATCAGCGAAGAATGGACAAGATGTGCTTCTTCAATAATTTTTAATGAGATGATTCACGAAAATTGAATGATGGGAAACCATAAAGTGGCTTAAATATCGCAATAAAATGTTATTATAATAACTAAAACCTTTACACCTGACTTCACACGGAAAATAACGTAATAGTTTAATACGCACACTTCGGTAATGACTTCAAATTGACATAGTGATTTGAAATAAGTTGTGTTGATTGAAATGACTTAACGTATTTGAAAGTTTTTTTTAATGTAATTAGCATTTGAATTATTGGTGGCATTATGATTAATCATTATATAAATAATATTCACTTAACAAAGAAAACTGTCAGAACAACACTGCACTCAAGTGAGATAACAAAAGTAACGAAACTGCAAACTCACGGACGGAGCGCATAACTGGGTCAATATTTATACTTCTGGAATATGATTTGTCAACTCATCCCAAATCACACATGGTCCAGGGTCAAAGGACTGACCTCCATTATACTCATTAGATCTAAACATGGACTGGTCCTGGGACTTCGAGTATCTGACATTGATCAGCCGCTCTAAAAAAAAATCACGCTTTGCGGTATACCAAAAGCATACATTTACTGTAAATAGTTTAACTTTGTTAACGTTAATTTACTTGGAAATAGAACAATGCAGGGAGCTAATTGCGCTGTCCTAGACATTATGAACTGTGCAAATTTCACATTGTTAGAACTCACAATTAGATAATTTTTTTGCAAGATGAATAAACAGTTAAATGTATTTTCTCTTTTTTTGTAGTTAGATTAATAAAATTTTAAGGTTGCTAGGAAAGTTTGCAATATTAAGGTTGCATTTTGACTCACCATCATTTGTTGTTTGTTTTTTTCTTGCATGTTAATTTATTTATTTGGGGTAGACGGGCAAGAGTCTGAGTGAAGGAGTAGAGAGCTCATTTCTCACAGATAAGGTACCAGGTTTGATCCTCCTTATTGACATTCTGAAATCGACCTAGCTGTCTTGCTGTTGGGGAAGTAGTAGAAGAGACTGACCACAACACCACTTAAACTGGTGATTAGTGGAATGAAGTCTCTTAATACTTTATTTATCCGTGACAGCAATGTCCGCTATCGGAATACCTTGAGCTTTTAACACAGTAACTACTTTGTTTTAAAATGGGGAGGGAGGCGTTGTAGCTGAAGGGTTAAGACACTTGGGTCACAAGAAATAAATCCCTTCAAGTATACCTTAGTCTCAAGGGATGATGGGACCAGCACCCAGTCCTATTGTAGATGGATGATAAAACACAGAGATCACGTGTACATCCTGTGCACCTAAAATAGGCCTTGGGTGTTAACCACAATCAATAAGTGTAGGCTGTTAGCTGTTGTCCAAGCAGAATGATAAAAGTAATTATATTTTTACCCACTACACGATGTACCTTCTCCCAGGCATAGTAAGCTACAGGAAGTAAAAATTGCAAAAAGAACATAATGCGGAAAGCTTGCAGTTATCTGGCAGCAAACATAACATGCCTGTTTAAATACCAAGATTCCAAGCACTTAAAAACGCACTGTAGCATAATACATTATGTAAATCTTTAGCCATCCTGGAGTGAGTCTACAAATTAAGTAGTGGTATATTAACTTTCTGAAACCTGGTCACCAGGCCTGTAAAACCCTGTGCTCCCGAGAAAATACACACATGGTAGAATTTTGAGGAAAGCTGTTTACTATGAAAAATCTATGTGCTCTAATTTCATTATTCTATCTCAAATTGACTGACTTAATCATCTGCAATGTTGTGCCAGTAAATTGTGGAATATATTTATTGAAGATCACCTTGTATCAGATATACTTGATACATTACATTAGTGAGACCCCTCCCCACCCATTTCCAGACCACAGTCTGATATTTTGAAGGACAGGAATTTTTCTAGCTTGCTCACACGTGTCATTCAAATAACCACTAGTCCTTTTCAGAATAATCACCATGTTAAACCCATTTATCTGCTTCAAAATCCTTGAGAATACTTTCAACGGCTTAGTTCTGTCAATAGCCTTTTTGGACGGCCATTTCATGAATTTTCAAAACTATTTTCCATCACGGAAATCATAAATTCATCGGCACAATTCCCTGTTTTGGGGATGCTGCTATGTTTGTTATCCCCGGAACTCTATGTACTGTGCAGACATCACTATGGCAAAAACCTACGCCCAAAATACACCTTAGAATAATGGTCCGTTCGTCATACCCATCAATGCAGGGCTTGGGAAGCGGGGTATTTACGCAGATATCGGTGTCACGGGTTGAAAGGGGGTCAAATGTTTGACTGGATCAGAATGTATTTGATAAGATTTGTGTAAACTAGTCTTGTTGTTGGCAGTGGTCTTGTGCTTTAGTGGGTCCACTTCTCTGTGATACCGTGAGTGGCTCATGGTAGTTACCATGTTCGTAGATGGGTGGCGGATCTGTTCACATGGTGGTGGATGGGTGGCGGGTCTGTTCACATGGTGGTGGATGGGTAGCAGATCTGTTCACATGTTGGTGGATGGGTGGTGGATTGGTTCATATGTTCATGGATGAGTGACTGATCTGGTCATAAGTTGGTGGATCCGTTCACATGTTCATGGATGGGTGGCAGATCTGTTCACATGTTGGTGGATCCGTTCACATGGATGGGTGGTGGATCTGTTCACACGTAGGTGGATCTGTTCACATGTGTGGGTGGCGGATCTGTTCACATGTTGGTGGATCCGTTCACATGGATGAGTGGGTGGCGGGTTTGTTCACATGTTTGTGGATCGTTCACATGTAGGTGGATCTGTTCACATGTGTGGGTGGCGGATCTGTTCACATGTTGGTGGATCTGTTCACATGTATGGGTGGGTGGTGGATCTGTTCACATGTATGGGTGGGTGGCGAATCTGTTCACATGTTGGTGGATCTGTTCACATGTATGGGTGGGTGGCGGATATGTTCACATGTTGGCGGATCTGTTCACATGTTTATGGATGGGTGGCAGATCTGTTCACATGTTGGTGAATCCGTTCACATGTTCATGGGTGGGTGACAGATCCTATCACATATTTATGGATAGGTGGTGTATCCATTAAGATAACTTTGAGGGCAAGGAATCCTAGCTGGTGCAAGTGATAATATTTGATGCTACTGAGAGTGAGACTGGCAGTTTGTTGTACAATATTGTCCATGCATAACTTATGTATTTGTTTGCTCCCTTTCATTATTGTAGTCATAATATTTATTACATTCGTACGTTGTGCTAAGTTTCATGACAAGAGCCCATATGATAATTCCGCACATTAAAATTCAGCACGTAAAGAAACCTACTGGCATAAATAATCACCACACTGAAAATTACGAACGCGGAAATATGTCTACACAGAAAATTGCTTACGCAAACAAATATCCAAACACAAAAACGACTCACACTGCAATATGCCCCCACGGAAAATTACTTGCACATAAAAATATCTACTCACAAAAATGCAGCACCACAGGAAATTTCTTTCGCAGAAAAATATCTACTCTCAATAATTTGCAAAAATGCAGCACCACAGAAAATTTATCACGAAGAAAAATATCCACACCAAAATGCAGTACCACAAAATTTATCACACAGAAAAATATCCACACAAAAATGCACCATCGCAGAAAATGTATTGCGCACAAACATATATGCTCGCAAAAATACAGCACCCCAGAAAATTTATTATGCAAAAAAATATCCACACACAACAATGTGCTCACACAGAGAACTGTTGAATTTATGAATTTTTTGTTCTACTTCTTAATTTTCTTTTTCTGAGCTTGTCCTTGGCGGACATTGTGTCATAGTTTGCTGCAGTATCTGCACCTTTTTTTTACCAGCCACACCCGATTTCAACTAAATACTTCTATGTTAGGCAGTTGTGTTTAATATTACTTGTTTTGTTTTTTTGTAATTTCCTTCTGAGGATTTCTTTAATATTTTTTTTTTTTTTTTGCGTCGCCTTATTTCTCTATTCCCCAAGGCAATGTGCGTTGCACTGTGGTTTTTATTTTGCGCCTATCGGCCCAGTGCATCCGACTTCAGCATGCATTTTATGTAAGGGTCTGCTTCCTCCTGCATTTTCTAAGGGTTTGCTTCCCCGGAGTAACGGCCGGTGCTGTGATGGCGATCGAACCCAGCACCTTCGGCTTGTGAGCCGTGTCACTTAACCACTAGGCCACGCCGTCCCCCCTTTAATTATTTAAAGTATTTTGATGCCCTGTTCTTCAGCGTAGCTGTGGGTCCCAACTTAATGTTGAGTGGACCTTGTCTTATGCCATGAAAGTCCAGTGGATGGTAAGCACTCCTCCAGAGGCATCTCGGATGTTGCTGTGCACAGCAAGAGAGTATGACCAATGCATTGGAGGTCTTCCCTGCGGTCTCTTTTTACTCGTGGGTACCAGATTGCCGTGCTCCATGGGCCATCATTTCATCGCAACATATGACCTGCCCATCTATGTTTTGCCTTGTCTGCATAGATTACCGCATCCTTCACCAAGGACATTGAATGTCAGAATTGTGGAGACTGCATACGTTGGTTGTGGAGTGATTCCGACTAAGCGTCTCTCAAGAAAGGCCTGGGTCACCCTTAATTTGTCCTCCAGTGATTTTGGAGGAGCACAGAGGAGTTGAAGAGAGAGGCACATATGTTCTTGTCTTGGCAACTACCCATGACTGTTAATGGTGAAAAGGCTGACCAGCCAGCTCAGCTATTTAATGTATATGAATTTTAAAGTAATACATTTTAAATAAAAATAAATACATATGGAATAACAAAAGTGGGAAGAAAATGTGTGTTAGGGAAATTACAGGGAATAAAATGCCCTGGTTTTATTGCAACTAACCTCTTTTCTAATACTAAGAAATACTTTTTCATGGTAGCGTTTTTCAATGGGAACATTTTTGCGTGTGAGCTACCTTTTCTGTGGATATTTTTGCCATGTGAGAAATTTTCTACTTGGGTATTTTTCCATCTGAAAAATTTTCTGTTTGGGTATTTTTCCATGTCAGAAATTTTCTGTTTGGGTATTTTTCCATTTGAGAAATTTTCTGTTTGGGATATTTTTCCATTTTAGACATTTTCTGTTTTGGGTATTTTTCCATTTCATAAATTTTCTGTTTTGGTTATTTCCTGTTTTGGGTATTTATCCATTTGAGAAATTTTCTGTTTGAGTAGTTTTTCCATTTCAGAAATTATCTGTTCAGGTATTTTTCCATTTGATAAATTTTCTGTTGGGGTATTTTTCCATGTCAGAAATTTTCTGTTTGAGGGTTTTTTCCATTTCAGAAATTTTCTGTTTGGCTATTTTTCTATTTTTCCTTGTGAGCAATTTTTCTGTTTGGGTATTTTTATATGTGAGCAATTTTCTGTTTCTGTATATTTTTCTTGTGAGCATTTTTCTGTTTCTGTATTTTTTTTTCTCTTTTTCTTTGTGAGCAATATTTGTTTTTATATTTTTCCTTGTGAGCATTTTTTTTGTTTGGGCATTTTTATATTTCTCCATGTCAGCAATTTTTTGTTTACGTATTTTTATACTACTTAATGGGAGCAGTTTTCTGTTTGGGTATTTCTGTGTGAAAAATATTTTTTGTTGTTTGGGTATTTTTACCATGTGAGCAATTTTCCTTATTCGGGTAATTTTCCTTGTGAGCAATTTTCTGTTTGGATATTTCTCCATGTGAGCAATTTTCTGTTTAGGTATTTTTCCTTGTGAGCAATTAACAGTTTTGATATTTTTCCATGTTAGTAATATTCTGTGCAGTTATTTTTCCATGTGAGCAAACAAAATGTAAGTGAAGTTTTTTTTTAATGTAAAAATGTTCATGTACGCGGCCCTCATGTGCACTTTTATCTGGTCATCGTTATGCTGATGTGTAAATAGCATGGTTTCTTTTATGTTTTCTCGCCTGTCAGAAATTGTGGCTTCTGTATAATATGTGCTTTAGCAACACAGAGTGGAGGAAGTTTTAGCTTTATGAGATATTCATGTACACCCATTCTGTTTCGTCTGGGATAGATGACCAGAGAGCACTGTTAGTATGTAGGAATTCTGGTGACTTTACCATTGGACAAAAATACTACGATTAGCGTTTATTCCTTTTCCCGAGGTCCTTGGACAATATCTTGGACTGAGGATTAAAGCGTTCTTGCCCACACAGTGTACTTGCTAGATTTTTATTTGATCCCCGAAAGGGCAAAGAAAACATGAGTTACAGAGATTTTAATCGCATGTTCCTTTGGTTGTTGTTACGGATCCAGCAGCATCTTGGCTGTCGCCCTTCAGCCCAATGCCATGTAATGGTATATGCATGTGTTTATCAGCTGTTGTCTAGTGTCATACAAAGTGTTCCATGTACCTGGCCATGGAGGAAAGAGCATTTTCCTAAAATCCTTGGGCGTTGAACACTCGAAGAGATGATGATCAGCGGTTTCATAAAGGTGTGTGCACATCTGGCTCTCAGGAGTATGTTGTGGTTGGATTCTATTTTTAGGTGCTTGTTTAGTAGAATGTGTCAGGTTCTCAGTGCTCTGATCCTTCCTTGTGAGTTGATTTACACTGTCATTTGTTCTTTTTGAGGAGCGTGTGGCCGAATGGTTTCGAGGCCTGCCTGCCGACAAGGAGGGCAGCGGTTCGAATCCCCGGTATGGCATATGTTGTTTTTCTTTTGGGGGTGAAATAAACAAACATGGCCAGCACACGACGTGGCGACAGCAGTGGCGAAGTGGTCTGTAGTCCTCAACCTTCAAAACCCCTCAACTACCCCAGAAATGGGAAAAATGTCCTATAACAGTTTGTTTTTTTGTTTTTTTTGCTCCTTTGGTAATTAGAGCAGTTTCCAAACCGCTCAGCCACTGGCTAATCAACCAATTATTCTCGTTATATCTCTACGAGGCCTTGGTCTGCTGCTGTCATTTTCTTGCCAATGTTGATTTAGGCTATGTTCTACTTCTTGTTCTGATCCCTGGGAAAAATGGTATATTCTCTCTTTTGTTCTGGAGCTTTCTTTCAAACATAGAAGTCTTCTTCACAGTCTTCTACCTTAGATGGGGCTAGACTGGACTGTCAGTCGCCTCGTACAACATGTTCTTAGTAAGGTTTTGGAAGTCACTGATACTGAATTAATTTAAATCTTGACCACGTTTCTTTGGTGCTGGGTTGCAGTAGCTCTTTTTGCATCCCAAAGCATATATAGTGTATCCTGGCTGTAGTGCAATGCGAGGCTCGTCAGTAACCCCACCGTGGGGGGGGGGGGCATAGACCTTACAATCGCCCGCTGGTCACTTTGGGACAAAACTACACGACTGGATTGAGAAACTGGTTGTCTACAGACTCTGCAGAATCTTCTAAACCAGTATAAAGACATTAAGTTACAAACAACTGAAACTGGCCCAGCAAGCCACCAGTGAGAATTTTCACCTGCCACAAATGTACGTATGTATGTATGCTAGTTAGAGAAATCGCAGGGATCTGCGTAAAAAGGTATGTGCGTATAAGTATGTGCGTATAAGTATGTTCCTATATGAGAACACCCTAGGTACACTTTTTCATGTAGTTTTTTTATCCCCTTCAACTGTGGTTGATCTGGATGGTTTTGAAGATTTTCATTGAAGGCGTCAATCAATCTAAGCCGCTTGCGCCTCTCGATGCAAAGACCATTGCCAACATCCGTTCTGGGGCTGCTATTTCTGCTTCTCTCCAGGTGCAATCATTCAATCTTAGTTCCTTCTCACATTTTCTTCTCCATGGGTCTACCTATTTCTCTTTCTCGGAGGATTCCATATAAGAACCTGTCTGACTATGTTGGACGCTGCCTTCTGTAGTGTATGTCATATCCAGCCCCATTTTCTTCGCTTAATGTGTTGTTGGCTCATTTCTCATAGATCTTCATTCCTCACCATATCCTGCCATCTTATGCCCATTATCTTCCGTAGGCATCTGTTAATGAAGGGCTGAAGTCTTTGTTGCTTGGCCTTGGTCGTTCTCCATGTCTACACTCCATACAGCAACACCGACTTGACACTAGTATTAAGAGAGTGGTCAAGTGGTTTAGATACCAGTACAAAGCATGTTCAAAACCCAGTATAACATTCATTTATTTCTATCAGGGAAGTGAGGTTAAAAGAACTAGATTGCACGCTCGTGGGGATGGCAGGCGGTCACTCCATACCTGTCGAGATGGCAGGGGGTCGCTCCATACTTGTGGGTATGACATAGGACTGCTTCACATCTGTGGGGATGGCAGGGGGTTGCCTACACCTGTGGAGAGGGCAGGGGGTTGCCCTATACCTGTGGAATAACAGAAGACTCCCTAACTCATGTGTTTTGTATACCTAACCATGCACACAGACCAAAAAGCTGCTGATTGTAGATAACTGAATGCCTGTATACTGGTTTAGAACACTCAGCAGATACTACAAACAACCAGCTTATTTTACATTTTTTAAATCTAAAAGTGGCAATGCACATCAAATCTATTCTTGAATACATTAATTGACTCTGCCACCACTATATGTCTTTGGAAAACCAAAATAAGCTCTTTAAACAATACCCCCCATATATGATAGACAAATTCCACCAAAAGATCATAACTCGTTGTTCCTGTCAACAATAAAGATACAAACAGTGTGTTAAAATATGTAACACCATTTTGTTCAATAACCAATCAAATTGATTACGACACTTTCATCAATTATATTTTGCTACATTCAAATGTGCTGGTTGAACTGTCACTGTAAACTAGTCCTTTCATATGTCCCAGTCCTAGTTGGCTGTATTATTATTATTATATTTATTATTATTATTATTATGTGTGCTACTTCTGAACGCTTCTCTGCTATAAAGAAGCAAATACGCTCATAAAATGATCCATGTTGATGGAATGGAGAGACCAGCACAAAGAATACAAGCCAGAAAATGGCAGCATAAACAAACTTGGCAGAGATGGGCAGACAAAGATCTTTAGACTCAAAACAGGACATTGTAGACTCAAAACGGACATTGTAGACTCAAAGCGGGACATTGTAGACTCAAAGCGGGACATTGTAGACTCAAAGCGGGACATTGTAGACTCAAGTCCCACCTCCACAGAATGGGTTTCAGAGACACTGCCACGTGCGATGTGGAGCACCCAAGCAAACACCAGAACATATTCTGCAGGATTGCTCTACCAATGCAGACCAAAGAGAGGCAATCTGACCCGGGGGAGCGACTATGTTCGAAAAGCTGTAGGGGGGACCAGCGAAGACCTTAAACGCAGTCTCCTTCGTGAACCTCACCTGGGTAGAAGTATAGCATCAGTTGATCGAAGAAGAAGGATTCTCTGTATTTAAAACTGCTATCATATTCTGTAGGTATAATGTAATCAAATTGTTGTAGTTTGAGAATACCTGTACTCTCTGATGTGAGAATCATGTACATAATGTTTTCTCTTTCCTTGCAGAACAAAATGAAAGTTCATATCAAGGGTGTTGTGGAATTTCTCACAACCTATCAATGGGGTGTTTCAATCTGGCTTTTCATAATAAACAGAATCACTATTTCATTTTGTTTTCTTCAATTGAGGTCTTGACTGGGATTGTTTGTCAAGGATTTAAGCGTATGTTAACGTTGTTCTACATTTTGTTAGGTTAATTGAGTTTA
Source organism: Ariolimax columbianus (assembly GCA_036924085.1). Taxonomy (NCBI): domain Eukaryota; kingdom Metazoa; phylum Mollusca; class Gastropoda; order Stylommatophora; family Arionidae; genus Ariolimax; species Ariolimax columbianus. The sequence goes on from JAVGWX010000012.1 coordinate 71,198,524, forward strand.
TTTGGAGTGAGTGGCAGAAAGGGTTATATGTCGGTTTTCTGAGCTTGTGGGTGTGAGTTCAAAACCTTCGTACTGCATGGATTTTTTTTTTTTTATATCGAAGGCTGTTGTTTCTTCCGTTCACACCACTCAGAGTACTCCTTATTTATGTCCATCCTCTGCCTTCTTCCCGTTAAGATTATTTCACCTGACCTGACTTACATAAGTCTAATCAGTATGTTTCACCTTACCTTGACTAACATAGTCTAATCAGTATGTTTCACCTGACCCTGACTAACATAAGTCTAATCAGTATGTTTCACCTTACCTTGACTAACATAATCTAATTAGTATGTTTCACCTGACCCTGACTAACATAATCTAATCAGTATGTTTCACCTGACCTTGACTAACATAGTCTAATCAATATGTTTCACCTGACCCTGACTAACATAGTCTGATCAGTATGTTTCACCTGACCCTGACTAACATAGTCTAATTAGTAGGTGTCACCTGATCCTGACTAACATAGTCTGATCAGTATGTTTCACATTACCTTGACTAATATAGTCTAATCAGTATGTTTCACTTGACCTTGACTAACATAGTCTGATCAGTATGTTTCACATTACCTTGACTGACATAGTCTAATCAGTATGTTTCACCTGACCATGGCTTACATATTCTGATCAGTATGTCTACCTGACCCTGGCTTACATATTCTGATCAGTATGTCTACCTGACCCTGGCTTACATATTCTGATCAGTATGTCTACCTGACCCTGGCTTACATATTCTGATCAGTATGTCTACCTGACCACCGCCAGTCACCTCTCCCCTTCTGACGAATGTAAAATAAAAACTGAGCATGTCATCTGCAGGTACAAGCGACCATTGTGTCTTCCCACACATCACCGTACGATCGGCATCAATCCCGTGTGAGGAAGCCAACAACATTGTGTATGCATCCCGATCCTTTGCTGCGCAGCTCCAGCGTCTACTTGGATCTTTTGTTAAACCATCTCACTACAGCATAGAAGACGACCTCGCGAGTGCGTTGCGTCGGTCAATGTGAGCCAGTGTCTCTGCACAATCACTCTAATGGCATCTATGTTCCTGTCTCACGGCCTACCCCTTGCCCTATAGTCAGATCTACCAGCGTTGTAAGCCATCAGTGGATGAGGGTGTATTCTCATGAGATGATATGTTTTCTGTTGTCTGCTGTATAGGTTGTCTGTTGTAAATGGTGTCTGGTGTGTATGTTTTGTGATGTAAATGTTTTCTGTTGCCTGATATACATTTTGTCTGTTGTCTTGTGTCTGTGTTTTCTGTTGTGTGACGTAAATGTTTTCTGTTGCCTGATATGGCTTGGCTTGGCTTCGTGATGTAATTGGAACTGGTTGTATACAGACTCGGCAGAGTCTTCTAAACCAGTATAAAGACGTTAAGTTAAGTTCGTTCTCAATCTCCCGCTACCAAAACTTGAAAGGGCTTAAGTAGCAGAATGTAGTCCAGGGGACGAAATGCGTTGTGTCGTAGATTACAGATTGACTGCGATATTTGCACCTTTCAGTCCAACACATCCGACTTCAGCAACCATTTTTTGAGTACCGGATTAGCATTCCCTCTTCGATCCCTTCTCCTTAGCCAGTCTGCCCTGCTGCAGCCTGTTATCCAGGATCAACGCGTGGAGGCGTAGAAGGGTCTTGGCAGCTCTGGTTCGCTGGCCCTTACGCTAGCAGCCAGCTATGGGTCGCTGACCACTGCAGCTCATGCGCTGCTCAGCATCTTGATCCGTTGCCTGATATATGTTTTCCGAGTACTTATAATGCATTTGTCTTTGTGGTTGTTTTCGCTTATTAATTGTTTGCATGCTCTTAGTACCCCAGTCTAGCTTCTACTAGTTTCTGGGATGTCCTGGCGTGTGAGAGAGACGAGAAAGTCTTCTTGTGTTTTTGCTACTTTTGTGTGTTCATACAAGCTGCTTTTTGGTAGAAATTTCGTTAGCTTCAGGATTTTTACTTTGGACAGGGTCAACCAGCCTGCTATTTTCGATTTTCAGCTGCCAAATGATCTTTTTTTGTGATCAGCGTGTACACGGTGCCACCGAGGTTTTTGCACGCCTATGAAAGGACTATGCAGCTCAAACTGTACTCCTTTGAGATGGTTGTTGTTTTTTTTTTGTTATATCGTTCGTTCGTTATTTTTTTTTATTTTTTTTTTACAGACAATTTGTTTGTAGAGGAGGAAAAATAACGTCTGGTCAGACAAAATATACTAGTCAAGACCCTCACCTCGGCTTCCTCCTAGCCCTCCTCGGACACCAGCTGTTTTCATGGCAGCCTGACTAACAAGGTGAGGGATCGACGTGATCCCCGTAGTAGTGAGCGATACGCAGATGAAGCCACGCATAGCACAACGGCCTGGAGGACTCCGGTCCACCTTCATCAGCACGCTCTGGATGTGAAGAGAGCTACTGCAACCCGTTACTCAACATCCTTTTCATCGTGCACAAAAGAGTAAACCTACTCATTGTGGGCATTCGAAACAACAATGTGTCTTATCTCCCAGCTGTAGCTGATCAAATCCCCTCCCTCCCCGCCCCAATTCTTAGTGCCATTTTACGTTTTACCTGGGGAGGAAGACTAACGTCTGGTCAGGCGAAATATATTGATCAGACATGTTAGTCAAGGTCAGGCGAAATATATTGATCAGACATGTTAGTCAAGGTCAGGCGAAATATATTGATCAGACATGTTAGTCAAGGTCAGGCGAAATATATTGATCAGACATGTTAGTCAAGGTCAGGCGAAATATATTGATCAGACATGTAAGTCAGGGTCAGGCAAAACATACTGGTCAAGACCCTCACCTCGGCTTCCTAGTTGCCCTCCCTGGAAACGGGCTGTTTTCATGTCAGCCTGGCTAACGAGGTGAGAGATCGACGTGATCCCCGTAGTAGTGAGTGACACGCAGATGAAGCCAAGCATAACACAACGGCATGGAGGACCCCGGTCCACCTTCATCAGCACGCTCGGGATGTGAAGAAAGTTACTGCAACCCGCCACTTAACGTCTTTTCAGGGCGCACAAAAGAGTAACCTACTCATTGTGGGAATTTGCAAACAACGTTTTACCTCGGTTGGAACGATCAGTCGTGCTGTTCTTTATTCCCGTTCATCCGCTGTGGTGATCTGCTTGACAAGGAGAATGCTTATTTTGAGCTCCTTAATCCAGGGGATGCTGTGATTAACTTACGCAGCAACCTGTTAAGTGTGCAGTCTCGTCACTCGCATACTCGTCTTCCCATTACCTGAAACTCTGCCATTCTATTTTCGGACGCTTTCAAAGAGATTCCTGAGCAGCGGTCTTCGCAACAGGGTATGGTGTGTGTCTCGATCGGCTTCTTGGTATGGCCAGGTGGGAGGTTTGTGCTGTCGTTAGGGGCAACTACCAGAGTGTGTTCATAAACACCACTTGATCCACCGATGTCGAGTTCGGTCCCTTGCTCGCGGACTGGAGACCTCCATTTGACATGCCAGGGCTTGACAAAAACGCTCGTCTGTGACGATTTAAAATGTTGGCTTGACCAATAAAATAACATCAGTATTTAATCGTTACTACGTAACGACTCTCACACAATTATTAATGATGTTACGGTTTGAATAGATTGTACATCAGCTAGTTTATGATGGTGAGTCTAAATGTATCTCCACTACCACAATTTAAACCTACTAAAGTCATCGATAAATGGTACTTTATTGCTAAAACTACCAAGCATGTACAAAGGCACAAAAGCATGCTTCTGACAGCAGTGCATGTTCTCTTAAGAAGAAATAAGCGAATAATGTGTAATACCAAATATTTTAGTTTGTTACGCATTATTATGTAGAAATAAAAGTAAATGAGTGCCTAGTTTAAGTTTGTTAACATAAATTGCTTGGTTGTAGTCTGGCCATGCTGACTAGTGAGCCATTCTAAAATGTGTCAAGTCCTGTGATACATACATACCCTCTCGCTGCAGCCTGGTCGTAAACATGGTCTAAACCAATATAAAGACGTTAAGTTAAGTTAAACGACGAAATCACTTGATTTGTTGGGCTTCAGTGCAGGCACTAAATGAGTTTGACCCACTATCTGTCTCAACGTGGTGTTGTGGAGTCCGTCATTGATAGTTTGTTTTTTTCGGCTGCACATTTTACACAGTGCATCTCACATCTCACACAGTGCATCTCACATCTCACACAGTGCATCTCACATCTCACACAGTACATCTCACACAGTGCATCTCACATCTCACACAGTGCATCTCACATCTCACACAGTGCATCTCACATCTCACAGTGCATCTCACATCTCACACAGTACATCTCACACAGTGCATCTCACATCTCACACAGTGCATCTCACATCTCACACAGTGCATCTCACACAGTGCATCTCACACAGTACATCTCACACAGTGCATCTCACATCTCACACAGTGCATCTCACATTTCACACAGTGCATCTCACATCTCACACAGTACATCTCACACAGTGCATCTCACACAGTGCATCTCACATCTCACACAGTGCATCTCACATCTCACATCTCACACAGTGCATCTCACACAGTGCATCTCACATCTCACACAGTGCATCTCACATCTCACACAGTGCATCTCACATCTCACACAGTACATCTCACACAGTGCATCTCACATCTCACACAGTGCATCTCACACAGTGCATCTCACATCTCACACAGTGCATCTCACACAGTGCATCTCACATCTCACACAGTGCATCTCACATCTCACACAGTGCATCTCACATCTCACACAGTGCATCTCACACAGTGCATCTCACATCTCACACAGTGCATCTCACATCTCACACAGTACATCTCACATCTCACACAGTGCATCTCACATCTCACACAGTGCATCTCACATCTCACACAGTGCATCTCACACAGTGCATCTCACATCTCACACAGTGCATCTCACATCTCACACAGTGCATCTCACACAGTGCATCTCACATCTCACACAGTGCATCTCACATCTCACACAGTGCATCTCGCATCTCACACAGTGCATCTCACATCTCACACAGTGCATCTCACATCTCACACAGTACATCTCACACAGTGCATCTCACATCTCACACAGTGCATCTCACATCTCACACAGTGCATCTCACACAGTGCATCTCACATCTCACACAGTGCATCTCACATCTCACACAGTGCATCTCACATCTCACACAGTGCATCTCACATCTCACACAGTGCATCTCACATCTCACACAGTACATCTCACATCTCACACAGTGCATCTCACATCTCACACAGTGCATCTCACATCTCACACAGTGCATCTCACACAGTGCATCTCACATCTCACACAGTGCATCTCACATCTCACACAGTGCATCTCACACAGTGCATCTCACATCTCACACAGTGCATCTCACATCTCACACAGTGCCTCTCACATCTCACACAGTGCCTCTCACATCTCACACAGTACATCTCACACAGTGCATCTCACATCTTACACAGTGCATCTCACACAGTGCATCTCACATCTCACACAGTGCATCTCACACAGTGCATCTCACATCTCACACAGTACATCTCACATCTCACACAGTGCATCTCACATCTCACACAGTGCATCTCACATCTCACACAGTGCATCTCACACAGTGCATCTCACATCTCACACAGTGCATCTCACATCTCACACAGTGCATCTCACATCTCACACAGTACATCTCACATCTCACACAGTGCATCTCACATCTCACACAGTGCATCTCACATCTCACACAGTGCATCTCACATCTCACACAGTACATCTCACACAGTGCATCTCACATCTCACACAGTGCATCTCACACAGGGCATCTCACATCTCACACAGTACATCTCACACAGTGCATCTCACATCTCACACAGTGCATCTCACACAGTGCATCTCACATCTCACACAGTGCGTCTCACATCTCACACAGTACATCTCACACAGTGCATCTCACACAGTGCATCTCACATCTCACATCTCACACAGTGCATCTCACATCTCACAGTGCATCTCACATCTCACACAGTACATCTCACACAGTGCATCTCACATCTCACACAGTGCATCTCACATCTCACACAGTGCATCTCACATCTCACACGGTGCATCTCACATCTCACACAGTACATCTCACACAGTGCATCTCACATCTCACACAGTGCATCTCACATCTCACACAGTGCATCTCACATCTCACACAGTGCATCTTACATCTCACACAGTACATCTCACACAGTGCATCTCACATCTCACACAGTGCATCTCACATCTCACACAGTGCATCTCACACAGTGCATCTCACACAGTACATCTCACACAGTGCATCTCACATCTCACACAGTGCATCTCACATCTCACACAGTGCATCTCACATCTCACACAGTGCATCTCACATCTCACACAGTGCATCTCACATCTCACCCAGTGCATCTCACATCTCACACAGTGCATCTCACATCTCACACAGTGCATCTCACATCTCACACAGTGCATCTCACATCTCACACAGTACATCTCACATCTCACACAGTGCATCTCACATCTCACACAGTGCATCTCACATCTCACACAGTGCATCTCACACAGTGCATCTCACATCTCACACAGTGCATCTCACATCTCACACAGTACATCTCACACAGTACATCTCACACAGTGCATCTCACATCTCACACAGTGCATCTCACATCTCACACAGTGCATCTCACATCTCACACAGTGCATCTCACATCTCACACAGTGCCTCTCACATCTCACACAGTGCATCTCACATCTCACACAGTGCATCTCACACAGTGCATCTCACATCTCACACAGTGCATCTCACACAGTGCATCTCACATCTTACACAGTGCATCTCACACAGTGCATCTCACATCTCACACAGTGCATCTCACATCTCACACAGTACATCTCACATCTCACACAGTGCATCTCACATCTCACACAGTGCATCTCACATCTCACACAGTGCATCTCACACAGTGCATCTCACACAGTGCATCTCACATCTCACACAGTGCATCTCACATCTCACACAGTGCATCTCACATCTCACACAGAACATCTCACACAGTGCATCTCACATCTCACACAGTGCATCTCACATCTCACACAGTGCATCTCACATCTCACACAGTACATCTCACACAGTGCATCTCACATCTCACACAGTGCATCTCACACAGTGCATCTCACATCTCACACAGTGCATCTCACACAGTGCATCTCACATCTCACACAGTGCATCTCACATCTCACACAGTGCATCTCACATCTCACACAGTGCATCTCACACAGTGCATCTCACATCTCACACAGTGCATCTCACATCTCACACAGTACATCTCACACAGTGCATCTCACATCTCACACAGTGCATCTCACATCTCACACAGTGCATCTCACACAGTGCATCTCACATCTCACACAGTGCATCTCACACAGTGCATCTCACATCTTACACAGTGCATCTCACATCTCACACAGTACATCTCACATCTCACACAGTGCATCTCACATCTCACACAGTGCATCTCACATCTCACACAGTGCATCTCACACAGTGCATCTCACATCTCACACAGTGCATCTCACATCTCACACAGTGCATCTCACACAGTGCATCTCACATCTCACACAGTGCATCTCACATCTCACACAGTGCATCTCACATCTCACACAGTGCATCTCACATCTCACACAGTGCATCTCACATCTCACACAGTACATCTCACACAGTGCATCTCACACAGTGCATCTCACACAGTGCATCTCACATCTCACACAGTGCATCTCACACAGTGCATCTCACATCTCACACAGTGCATCTCACATCTCACACAGTGCATCTCACATCTCACACAGTACATCTCACACAGTGCATCTCACATCTCACACAGTGCATCTCACATCTCACACAGTGCATCTCACATCTCACACAGTGCATCTCACATCTCACACAGTACATCTCACACAGTGCATCTCACATCTCACACAGTGCATCTCACATCTCACACAGTGCATCTCACACAGTGCATCTCACATCTCACACAGTGCATCTCACATCTCACACAGTGCATCTCACACAGTGCATCTCACATCTCACACAGTGCATCTCACATCTCACACAGTACATCTCACACAGTGCATCTCACATCTCACACAGTGCATCTCACACAGTGCATCTCACATCTCACACAGTGCATCTCACACAGTGCATCTCACATCTCACACAGTGCATCTCACATCTCACACAGTGCATCTCACATCTCACACAGTGCATCTCACATCTCACACAGTACATCTCACATCTCACACATTGCATCTCACATCTCACACAGTGCATCTCACATCTCACACAGTGCATCTCACACAGTGCATCTCACATCTCACACAGTGCATCTCACATCTCACACAGTGCATCTCACACAGTGCATCTCACATCTCACACAGTGCATCTCACATCTCACACAGTGCATCTCACATCTCACACAGTGCATCTCACATCTCACACAGTGCATCTCACATCTCACACAGTACATCTCACACAGTGCATCTCACATCTCACACAGTGCATCTCACATCTCACACAGTACATCTCACACAGTGCATCTCACATCTCACACAGTGCATCTCACATCTCACACAGTGCATCTCACATCTCACACAGTACATCTCACACAGTGCATCTCACATCTCACACAGTGCATCTCACATCTCACACAGTGCATCTCACATCTCACACAGTGCATCTCACATCTCACACAGTACATCTCACACAGTGCATCTCACATCTCACACAGTGCATCTCACACAGTGCATCTCACATCTCACACAGTGCATCTCACACAGTGCATCTCACATCTCACATAGTGCATCTCACATCTCACACAGTGCATCTCACATCTCACACAGTGCATCTCACACAGTGCATCTCACATCTCACACAGTGCATCTCACATCTCACACAGTGCATCTCACATCTCACACAGTGCATCTCACATCTCACACAGTGCATCTCACATCTCACACAGTACATCTCACATCTCACACAGTGCATCTCACATCTCACACAGTGCATCTCACATCTCACACAGTACATCTCACACAGTGCATCTCACATCTCACACAGTGCATCTCACATCTCACACAGTGCATCTCACATCTCACACAGTGCCTCTCACATCTCACACAGTGCATCTCACATCTCACACAGTACATCTCACACAGTACATCTCACACAGTGCATCTCACATCTTACACAGTGCATCTCACACAGTGCATCTCACATCTCACACAGTGCATCTCACACAGTGCATCTCACATCTCACACAGTGCATCTCACATCTCACACAGTGCATCTCACATCTCACACAGTGCATCTCACATCTCACACAGTGCATCTCACATCTCACACAGTACATCTCACATCTCACACAGTGCATCTCACATCTCACACAGTGCATCTCACATCTCACACAGTGCATCTCACATCTCACACAGTGCATCTCACATCTCACACAGTGCATCTCACATCTCACACGGTGCATCTCACATCTCACACAGTACATCTCACACAGTGCATCTCACATCTCACACAGTGCATCTCACATCACCACACAGTGCATCTCACATCTCACACAGTGCATCTCACATCTCACACAGTACATCTCACACAGTGCATCTCACATCTCACACAGTGCATCTCACACAGTGCATCTCACACAGTGCATCTCACATTTCACACAGTGCATCTCACACAGTGCATCTCACATCTCACACAGTGCATCTCACATCTCACACAGTGCATCTCACACAGTGCATCTCACATCTCACACAGTGCATCTCACATCTCACACAGTGCATCTCACATCTCACACAGTGCATCTCACATCTCACACAGTGCATCTCACATCTCACACAGTGCATCTCACACAGTGCATCTCACATCTCACACAGTGCATCTCACATCTCACACAGTGCATCTCACATCTCACACAGTGCATCTCACATCTCACACAGTGCATCTCACATCTCACACAGTACATCTCACACAGTGCATCTCACATCTCACACAGTGCATCTCACATCTTACACAGTGCATCTCACATCTCACACAGTGCCTCTCACATCTCACACAGTGCATCTCACATCTCACACAGTACATCTCACACAGTGCATCTCACATCTTACACAGTGCATCTCACACAGTGCATCTCACATCTCACACAGTGCATCTCACACAGTGCATCTCACATCTCACACAGTGCATCTCACATCTCACACAGTGCATCTCACATCTCACACAGTGCATCTCACATCTCACACAGTGCATCTCACATCTCACACAGTGCATCTCACATCTCACACAGTGCATCTCACATCTCACACAGTACATCTCACATCTCACACATTGCATCTCACATCTCACACAGTGCATCTCACATCTCACACAGTGCATCTCACATCTCACACAGTGCATCTCACATCTCACACAGTGCATCTCACATCTCACACGGTGCATCTCACATCTCACACAGTACATCTCACACAGTGCATCTCACATCTCCCACAGTGCATCTCACATCTCACACAGTGCATCTCACATCTCACACAGTGCATCTCACATCTCACACAGTACATCTCACACAGTGCATCTCACATCTCACACAGTGCATCTCACACAGTGCATCTCACATCTCACACAGTGCATCTCACACAGTGCATCTCACATCTCACACAGTGCATCTCACATCTCACACAGTGCATCTCACATCTCACACAGTGCATCTCACACAGTGCATCTCACATCTCACACAGTGCATCTCACATCTCACACAGTGCATCTCACATCTCACACAGTGCATCTCACATCTCACACAGTGCATCTCACATCTCACACAGTACATCTCACACAGTGCATCTCACATCTCACACAGTGCATCTCACATCTCACACAGTGCATCTCACATCTCACACAGTGCATCTCACAGCTCTTATGTGTTTCTAGTAATGACCAATGACTGTAGGAATAAATAGTCCATTTATCAGCCTTCTCCTAATTGAAAGAAGCAGTCTAGAGTGTTTCAAAGTGGTGTAATTTCATAGTGAACACTGTTCGCCTTCTAAATTCTATGGGTGATCTCTCGCTGTCCACTCTGCAGTGATCACTGAACACACAACCTATAATATCTTAATTCAAGGGATCAAGATGCTGAGCAGCGCATGAGATGCAGAGGTGAGCTAACCAAAGCTGACTGCTAGCGTCAGGGCCAGCGAACCAGAGCTGCCAAGACCCTTCTACACCTCCACGCGGTGATCGTGGATAACAGGCTGCAGCATGGCAGACTGGCTAAGGAGAAGAGGGAAGGCTAACACGGTACTAAAAAAATGCTTGCTGAAGTCGGATCGAAAGGTGCAAATATCGCAGTCAAGCTGTAAACTACGACACAACGCATTCCGTTCTCTAGACAACATCGTGCTACTTGCAAAGCCTTTTCCGGGGTTTGGTAGCGGTAGATTGAGAACGAACAAAGAAGAAGAAGATATCTGAATTCCCGAACTTGCTTGAGACTCGCAGATTTAAATTGTGTGTTTGCTTGTTGAGGGTGCGTCCTTCTAAAAATCGATGGCGTCTTTGAATGGAAGAAATACTTATTCACTTACACAGAAATAGCTATGAAAACAGTTTGAAGACACCCGCAACAGAGTACATGCGAGAACTGAATGGTTTATCTCCCCTGCACGTCTAATTATTTCCCTTGTCTCGTATATAAGGAAGCCAGTAGTGATGGATGATGCGAACGTATTTTTATCTGTCTGTTTTCTGGCATATGTTTTTTGTGTTTTCATCTTATTCCTTCTGTCATTCCCCCACCCCCCCTCCCTGGTTATCTAATTTTTCCCCAGTAATTTATATATTTTCAACGCATCAACAGGTTTTGGGTAAGTACATTCAAATAGAAGTTTGAAATAACGTGATAATGTGTATATTGCACTATGGCATAAAAGGGGGATGATGATGATGTAAAATGATGATGTAAAATGGTGATCATGATGATGTAAAATGGTGATGATGATGTAAAAGGATGATGTAAAATGATGATGATGTAAAATGGTGATGATGATGTAAAATAGTGATGATTATGTAAAATGGTGATGATGTAAAATGGTGATGATGATGATGTAAAATGATGATGATGTAAAATGGTGATGATGATGTAAAATGATGATGATGATATAAAATGGTGAGGATGATGTAAAATGGTGATGATGATGATGTAAAATGGTGATGATGATGTAAAATAGTGAGGATGATGATGATGTAAAATGGTGATGATGATGTAAAATGGTGATGATGATGTAAAATGATGATGATGATGTAAAAGGGTGATGATGATGTAAAATGGTGATGATGATGATGTAAAATGGTGATGATGATGATGTAAAATGATGATGTAAAATGGTGATGATGATGTAAAATGGTGATGATGATGTAAAATGGTGATGATGATGATGATGTAAAATGATGATGATGATATAAAATGATGATGATGATGTAAAATGGTGATGATGATGTAAAATGGTGATGATGGTGATGATGATGTAAAATGGTGATGATGATATAAAATGATGATGATGATGTAAAATGATGATGTAAAATGGTGATAATGATGTAAATTGGTGATGATGATGATGTAAAATGGTGATGATGATGTAAAATAATGATGATGATGATGTAAAATGATGATGATGTAAAATGGTGATGATGATGTAAAATGATGATGATGATGTAAAATGATATGATGTAAAATGATGATGTAAAATGGTGATGATGATGTAAAATGGTGATGATGATGATGTAAAATGGTGATGATGATGTAAAATGGTGATGATGATGATGTAAAATGGTGGTGATGATGATGATGTAAAATGGTGATGATGATGATGTAAAATGGTGATGATGATGATGTAAAATGGTGATGATGATGATGTAAAATGGTGATGATGATGATGTAAAATGATGAGGAGGAGGAACTGAGACGCTAGTCCAGTCAGCGTCAACATACTGATCAGGACCCCAATCTCTCTTCCATGTAGCGTTCCCTTAAAACAGACTGTTTTCAAGGCAGCCTGGCTGATGTGGATCGATTGGATCCCCGTAGTAGTGAGCGCCGCGCAGATGAAGCCAAGAATAGCAGAACAGCTTGGAGGACCGCGGTCCACCTTCACCAGCAAACTCAGGATGTGAGGAAAGCTATTGCATCCTTCGGACATCTCAGAAGGGAGGCTGTTCCGTCGTACTGGTGTCCACGTATCGTCACGTCCTGCCAGGACCATCATCACACCCATCAGCGTCGACCCGTCGACGGGTTCGGCACATTTCGGGCTCCATCTGAAATTCCCTAAACCACAGTTCTGCAAGTGACACATTGCTACCCAAACTGCACTGCAAACAGATTCTGTTTTTTTTTAAATAGAATTTGTATATTATGTATGTATGTGTGTGTATGTATGTCTATATGTATGTGTGTGTATTTATGTGTTATATGTGTGTGTGTATGTATGTATGTGTGTGTTGGGGGGTGGTTGGGTGTGTGTGGGTGGTTGTGTGTGTGCGTGCGTGCGTGTATGTATTGTAAATTCTTCTTGTAGTGGTTTCTACAGCGTTATGTTTTACATGACGGATTTGCTAGGCGCATGTACAGCCCTATTAAGTCGCTTATTATAACCCGCTTGGAAGCATGCAGTGGGTCTATCCCTTGCCCCTGAACCCACAGGGGCGATACATATCATCATCAGCATGTGCTTTACAATGAACATCTTTCAGAGAATCATGATTCATGTTGTTTGTGTGTAGTCTTAGTCTCAGTCCCAGTCCCAGTCTTAGTCTCAGTCCCAGTCCCAGTCTTAGTCTCAGTCTCAGTCCCAGTCTTAGTCTCAGTCCCAGTCCCAGTCTTAGTCTCAGTCCCAGTCCCAGTCTTAGTCTCAGTCCCAGTCCCAGTCTCAGTCCCAGTCTCAGTCCCAGTCTTAGTCCCAGTCTTAGTCCCAGTCTTAGTCCCAGTCTCAGTCCCAGTCTTAGTCTCAGTTCCAGTCTTAGTCCCAGTCTTAGTCCCAGTCTTAGTCCCAGTCTTAGTCCCAGTCTTAGTCCCAGTCTTAGTCCCAGTCTCAGTCCCAGTCTTAGTCTCAGTCCCAGTCTCAGTCCCAGTCTTAGTCCCAGTCTTAGTCCCAGTCTTAGTCCCAGTCTCAGTCCCAGTCTTAGTCTCAGTCCCAGTCTCAGTCCCAGTCTCAGTCCCAGTCTTAGTCTCAGTCCCAGTCCCAGTCTTAGTCTCAGTCCCAGTCCCAGTCTCAGTCCCAGTCTCAGTCCCAGTCTTAGTCCCAGTCTTAGTCCCAGTCTCAGTCCCAGTCTTAGTCTCAGTTCCAGTCTTAGTCCCAGTCTCAGTCCCAGTCTTAGTCTCAGTTCCAGTCTTAGTCCCAGTCTCAGTTCCAGTCTTAGTCCCAGTCTCAGTTCCAGTCTTAGTCCCAGTCTTAGCCCCCGTCTTAGTCTCAGTCCCAGTCTTAGTCTTAGTCCCAGTCCCAGTCTTAGTCCCAGTCTTAGTCCCAGTCTCAGTCCCAGTCTTAGTCCCAGTCTTAGTCTTAGTCCCAGTCTCAGTCCCAGTCTTAGTCCCAGTCTTAGTCTTAGTCCCAGTCTCAGTTTCAGTCTTAGTCCCAGTCTTAGTCTTAGTCTCAGTCCCAGTCTCAGTCTTAGTCTTAGTCTCAGTCCCAGTCTCAGTCCCAGTCTCAGTCCCAGTCTTAGTCTTAGTCCCAGTCCCAGTCTTAGTCCCAGTCTCAGTCCCAGTCTTAGTCTTAGTCCCAGTCTTAGTCCCAGTCTCAGTCCCAGTCTTAGTCTTAGTCCCAGTCCCAGTCTCAGTCCCAGTCTCAGTCCCAGTCTTAGTCTTAGTCTCAGTCCAAGTCTTAGTCCCAGTTTTAGTCCCAGTCTTAGTCCCAGTTTTAGTCCCAGTCTTTGTCCCAGTCTTAGTCTCAGTCCCAGTCTCAGTCCCAGTCTCAGTCCCAGTCTCAGTCCCAGTCTTAGTCCCAGTCTTAGTCCCAGTCTCAGTCCCAGTCTCAGTCCCAGTCTTAGTCTTAGTCTCAGTCCCAGTCTTAGTCCCAGTCTTAGTTCCAGTCTCAGTCCCAGTCTCAGTCCCAGTCTTAGTCTTAGTCCCAGTCCCAGTCTTAGTCCCAGTCTCAGTCCCAGTCTCAGTCTCAGTCCCAGTCTCAGTCCCAGTCCCAGTCTCAGTCCCAGTCTTAGTCTTAGTCCCAGTCTCAGTCTCAGTCCCAGTCCCAGTCCCAGTCTCAGTCTCAGTCCCAGTCTCAGTCTCAGTCTTAGTCTTAGTCTCAGTCTTAGTCCCAGTCTCGGTCTCAGTCCCAGTCTCAGTCCCAGTCTCAGTACCAGTCTCGGTCCCAGTCTCTATCCCAGTCCCAGTCTCGGTCCCAGTCTCGGTCTCAGTCCCAGTCTTAGTCCCAGTCTCAGTCCCAGTCTCAGTCCCAGTCTTAGTCCCAGTCTCAGTCTCAGTCTCAGTCCCAGTCTCAGTCCCAGTCTCAGTCCCAGTCTTAGTCTTAGTCCCAGTCTTAGTCCCAGTCTCAGTCCCAGTCTCAGTCCCAGTCTCAGTCTCAGTCCCAGTCTCAGTCCCAGTCTCAGTCCCAGTCTTAGTCTTAGTCCCAGTCTCAGTCCCAGTCTCAGTCCCAGTCCCAGTCTCAGTCCCAGTCCCAGTCTCAGTCCCAGTCTCGGTCCCAGTCTCAGTCCCAGTCTCGATCCCAGTTTCGGTCCCAGTCCCAGTCTCAGTCCCAGTCTCAGTCCCAGTCTCGGTCTCAGTCCCAGTCTCAGTACCAGTCTCGGTCCCAGTCTCGATCCCAGTCCCAGTCTCGGTCCCAGTCCCAGTCTCAGTCCCAGTCCCAGTCTCAGTCCCAGCCTGATCCCAGTCCCAGTCTCGGTCCCAGTCCCAGTCTCGGTCTCAGTCCCAGTCTCAGTCCCAGTCTCGGTCCCAGTCTCGGTCTCAGTCCCAGTCTCGGTCTCAGTCTCAGTCTCGGTCCCAGTACCAGTCTCGGTCCCAGTCCCAGTCTCGGTCTCAGTCCCAGTCTCAGTCCCAGTCTCGGTCCCAGTCTCGGTCTCAGTCCCAGTCTCGGTCTCAGTCCCAGTCTCAGTACCAGTCTCGGTCCCAGTCTCGATCCCAGTCCCAGTCTCGGTCCCAGTCCCAGTCTCAGTCCCAGTCCCAGTCTCAGTCCCAGTCTCGGTCTCAGTCCCAGTCTCAGTACCAGTCTCGGTCCCAGTCTCGATCCCAGTCCCAGTCTCGGTCCCAGTCCCAGTCTCAGTCCCAGTCCCAGTCTCAGTCCCAGTCTTGATCCCAGTCCCAGTCTCGGTCCCAGTCCCAGTCTCGGTCTCAGTCCCAGTCTCAGTCCCAGTCTCGGTCCCAGTCTCGGTCTCAGTCCCAGTCTCGGTCTCAGTCTCAGTCTCGGTCCCAGTACCAGTCTCAGTACCAGTCTCAGTACCAGTCTCGATCCCAGTCCCAGTCTCAGTCCCAGTCCCTGTCTCAGTCCTAGTGGACCTGTACTTCTACAAGAGTGATTCCCCGTGTCGTGTGCAGGTCCTAACTCTTGTGCGAGTCTGTGATTGACGGTAGGTGCATTTCTCTATTTAGCGTGTTAGGTTCGAGCAGTACTCGCCATTTGGTCTTGTGCGTATCCCAACTCAAGTTCCATTCAGTTTTGTCTCAGGCAGGGGCTCCCCAGGGGATGGGGGGAGCTTGTTTCTATCAGGGTCGCGAATGTTGTTCAGCTAGAGCGAATCTTGCCACTGTGGAAGGTGTCTTCCAGGAGCTCTCTTTTCTCCGCGCGAGTTCCACAGAGTGGTCCCTGTGCTCCAGCGTTGTTTCTCCACTACATGGCCAGTCCCGCGGCGTGCTTAGAGTTGTTGGCATGCTGTAGGACAACCTTGACATGGGACACTGCTTTGATGTCACTGTTGTGTAGGCCCATCTGTTGCCTGGGTGATAGTCCAATGAGACGGCGCTCAAATGAGACATGCAGGCCCCAGAGATGGAACTTCGGGAGGAACCTGCCCCCGGACATCATCTACCATACACAACATGGAAGTCGACGAACAGACTCCGAACTGGTGTATCACGGTGCAAGAGGAATATGAAACGATGGGGATACACAGATGATGATACATGTGATAATGACGCAAGGAAGTGATCGTCAAACTGTATAAAGCATTAGTTAGAGCTAGAATGGAGTACTGTGTACAGGTGTGGAGTCCTTAGCATAGGGGAGACATAAACATGCTAGAAAGAATACAAAAAAGAGCGACAAAGATGATAGTGGTATTCCAGAATTACAGTTATGAGGAACGACTCAGAAAAACCGGCCTACAGTGTCTCGAAGAGAGAAGAATTCGTGGTGACTTAATACAGGTTTATAAGATGATCAGAGGAATCGATAAATTAGACTATAACAAGTTTGTTTTTTAAATACAGCCACCTACAATAACACGAGGGCATAGCTACAAGCTGACTAAAGAGAGGTCCAGGTTAGATATTAGGAAATATTTTTTTAGTCAGAGAGTGGTGTCTGCTTGGAATGCATTGCCAGGGGAGGTGGTGGAGGAAGGGACAGTTAATGCATTTAAGAATAAACTGGATGCGCATAGCTTTTAGAGCAAGGTGATGTAAATGTAACTGGTTGTATACAGACTCTACAGGGTCTTCTAAACCAGTATAAAGACGTTAAGTTAAGTTAATACAGTCCCCAGACCACCTGATGACCTGCCCCAACCTCCAGGAAACATGCAATAGGTGCGACATGCTATAGGCAAAGGACAGGGCAATCCATGTCGCTGGATACTGGATGCATGCTCAATCCATGTCGCTGAATACTGGATGCATACTGTATGACGTGGTGCTTGGAAAGGGCAATCCATGTCGCTGGATACTGGATGCATACTGTATGACGTGGTGCTTGGACAGGGCAATCCATGTCGCTGGATACTGGATGCATGCTCAATCCATGTCGCTGAATACTGGATGCATACTGTATGACGTGGTGCTTGGACAGGGCAATCCATGTCGCTGGATACTGGATGCATACTGTATGACGTGGTGCTTGGACAGGGCAATCCATGTCGCTGGATACTGGATGCATACTGTATGACGTGGTGCTTGGACAGGGAAAGTAAGTAAGTATGCGTGACATGTGTTGTTCTTTGCTGGTTCTCCGTATCTTTTGTCAGGGACACAATTTCATATTCATAGCAAAGCGCAGTGACGTTTCTGTAGCAATGTTTTTAACTTAACGTTTTTATACTGTTCTAGAAGACTCTGCAGAGTCTGTATACAGCCAGTTTCTTGGAGAGTGGTAAACCGTTGTGTGAGTCCATCTTATTAGACTCAAATACTAGAGCAGAGTAGACCGGCAGCCTGTTAGGCGCCATATATACTCCACTTAACAAACTACCTTACCATAGCCGGTATTATGCCATGGCACACTGTTTGTCGCTTCTTACATCATGCTCTCTGTGTGGCAGTTGTGCTATTCTTCTGTCTGTCAAACTCAAAATTCCCGGCTGAGCACTCGGGACCTCTTACATAGTGAGGTTGTCAACCACATGCACAACCTGACCGTAGGCGTGCATTTTTAATATATCTCAAGAAAGCAGTGGTTAGTCTGAGGCTAATAGTATATCTATAGAGTTTGTCCGGGAATCGGTTGGAGATGACCACACGTGCTTTCTCTCTACCTCGTATATTAGACACTTTTGTAGCCAGATGCCCTGCAGCCATTTTATCATCGCCGCTGACACATTCATCGGCTGGTCCTAAATTTAGTTTCCTAAATATAAATGATCTGGTTCTGGTGTGGCCCTGTGCCCCACCTGTTCCCGGCTGTTAGGCTGGTTGTGTGCGTCATTTGGTTGTTGGTCTGGAAATAGAAATGACTTCCCACGTGTTCCTGTACCGGCATCTAGATATATTGAAAGTTCATCATCTTGTTGTGTGCTCGACCCTTAACAATGTTACGAAAATACTTCTTCCTCCGAGACCAGATAAATGGAACACTTGATATGGCATTAAACAACAACAAACAACGTGCAGTTTTCATTACATGGCACTGGGCGGTTGGACGAGAGCTCGGCTGCTGCTTGATGCGTAAGGTCAGTCCCATGGCAACAATTGTTGTCTTTATGTACTTAGCACAGAGGACGGCGTGGGCTAGTGGTTAAGTGACAAGGCTCACAACCAGAAGGTGCTGGGTTCGATCCCCATCACAGCACCGGCCGTTACCCTGAGGAAGAATACGCTTAGAAAATGCAGGAGGAAGCAGACCCTTACATAAAATGAATGCTGAAGTCGGATGCACTTTGCCGATAGGCGCAAAATAAAAACCACCGTGCAACGCACACCGCCTTGGGGATTAGAGAAATAAGGCGAACGCAACAAAACAAATCAAAAACAAACAAATGTACTTAGCTAATGTGATATGCGGTGACCAGTTCCCTTCCTTGCTGTTTTTTTACCTTCCCTAACTCATGTCAGGTACCCATTTACAGCTGAGTTGACTGGAGGAACGGTCGTACTATGGACGAGTAACAGCCCAGATTTTGTTTCTGTCCGTCCGTGAACTCGAACCCGGGGAAGGCGTGGGCTAGTGGTTCAGGAGCAAGGCCCACAATCCGGAGGTGCTGGGTTCGATCCCCATCACAGCACCGGCCGTTACCCCGGGGAAACAAACCTTTAGAAAATGCAGGAGGAAGCAGACCTTTACATAAAATGTATGATGAAGTCGGATGCACTGGATGGACAGGCGCAAAATAAAAACCACAGGGCAACGCACACCGCCTTGGGGATTAGAGAAATAAGGCGAACGCAACAAAACAAAACAAACAAACAAACAAATTTTTTTTTCAAACACACACCAAAAAAAATCGAACCTTGTCACGCTGTAATCTCAGTCTAGTAAGACAGCGCATTCTGGACTACGCTACACTCTCCTCGCTGGATTTGTAACAACAGATATGTTCAAGTGTATATCTGTAAAGACACTAAGAAGATCTGAGATGCTTGAAAGCGAGAATGTGAATGTATTATACGGGAAATGGCGGCTAAGTGGCCTGGGGGTGGAGCGTCCGTTTCACAATCTCAACGCATCCGGTTCGAATCACTGTCGTGTCCAATTTGTCAGACATGGTTTTTTTTTCGCCCTCCGCGTAAGGAAAGTAATGGCAACCTACCATACTGTTCACTAACCAAGAAAGTTCAAGAAGCTAAATAGGTGGCGGTTGTAAGAAGCTAGGTTCTGTAAAGGATATGTCATTTACTTTCCTTTTTTTTTCTATACGGGAAATAACGATACCTCCAAATAGTTGAATGAGAATTTTCGTTCAACATCGATGGCACAGTTAGCCATTTTCTGTGGCTGAACGCCACCATCACCCGAGAACTGGTTTACCATAAGCAACAGGGAGAAATTGAAACAATATTAAAACTGGTCAATGTTGGAATAAGTTCAGTCACGTGATGAGAAGTGAACCTGACGCCATCACCAGAACAGCCATTACATGAACACCAGAGTGAAAGAGAAAGAAAGGCAAATATAAGACAACTTCGGTGATAAATCGGAGAATCTGAAATGAAGATTATAAACCAGATTTGGGGTTCATTATGATGGAGTGAAAGAAAAGGTAATGTGCAGGAAGTTTGTAGCTACCATTAAAGTGTGTGTGTGCGTGTATGCACGTGTGTGTGTCTGTGTGTGTGCGTGCATGTATGTCTGTGTGTGTGTGTGTGTGCGTGCGTGCGCGCGTAAAAGGGTTATAAACATTGTCTTTTTCCGTCATTTGACAAGATTTTGCGGGCCACATAATAAGACTTGCCGGGCCTCATAATAAGTCTTGGTGGGTCGAATGTTGAACAAACTCGTCTTAAATACAAGACCAGGTTATCCTCAAACACGTAGGCGTTTGGGTGAGCCAAGGAAACAAGATGGAAATAACTACGTTTAACAAGGCAGATATTACAGTGCACGAGGAACGGCACAGCGCGAGCTAACCCGCGCGCAGCATGTATCGTGTCAACTATTCCTTCTTACTTAATTATCCCCCTTTTGCTTACCTTTCCAGATCTTTCTCCGTTTGCGCAGGAATTTTAAAGAAAAACACGCAAACACCTTCTGAACGTGGATGTGCCAGAACAGATATTTAAAAGTGTTCACCTGATTGTCTGTGCCGCATCATTTTTCTTTGATCTTAGTTCTCTTCAGCTTTCTAAGGCCTTTCTTTTCAGAGTTGAAGAGGGTGAGTTTTTTGTAAAATTGTTTGTTTCATTATGTCAGAGTAGAAAATGGATGTGTGTTGAATTCATGAATATAAAAGTCAAACTTTTTACATATTAGGTGACCTATACTTCTACAAGGGTGATTGTTCTTGTGCGAATTGGTGGTAGTTGGTGGTTGCATTTCTCTGCTTAGTGGACTGGGTTCGAGCAGTTTTTGGGGGGGTCTTTTCGGGGCCACAGGTCAGTTTCTACTTGATTATGTCTCGGGCAAGTGGCTAGCTTGTTAGATTCAGGATTGTGAGTGTTGGATAGATCGATCGAATCTTACTGCCACCTGATGGGAATGTCTTCCAGAAGTTTTTGTTTTTTTGTGGTGCGGGTACCACAGAGTGATGGATGTGTTCTAGCGTCTGTCTTTCTTTCTGATTACATGGTCAGCCCATAGGTGGTATGCTTGATTGTGGTATGTTGTGTTTTGTTATGTTGTATTGTGTTATGTTGTGGTGTGTTATATGTTGTGCTATGTTATGTTGTATTTTGTTATCTAATGTTGTGTTGTATTGTGTTATGTTGTGTTGTGTTGTGGTGTGTTATGCTGTGGTGTGTTATGTAGTGGTGTGTTATGTTATGTTGTGTTATGTTGTATTGTGTTATGTTATGTTGTATTGTGTTATGTTGTGTTATGTTATGTTGTATTGTTATGCTGTGGTGTGTTATATGTTGTGTTATGTTATGTTGTATTGTTATGCTGTGGTGTGTTATATGTTGTGTTATGTTATGTTGTATTGTGTTATGTTATGTTGTATTGTGTTATCTAATGTTATGGTGTATTGTGTTATGTTATGTTGTGTTGTGGTGTGGTGTGTTATGCTGTGGTGTGTTATGTAGTGGTGTGTTATGTTATGGTGTATTATGTTATGTTATGTTATGTTGTGTTATGTTGTATTGTGTTGTATTGTGTTATGTTGTGTTATGTTGTTATGTGTTGTGTTGTGTTATGTTGTGTTGTGTTGTGTTATGTTGTATTGTGTTGTATCGTGTTATGTTATGTTGTGTTGTGTTATGTTATGTTTTATTGTATCGTGTTATGTTGTGTTGTGTTATGTAATGTTATGCTGTATTGTGTTGTATTGCGTTATGTTGTATTATGTTATGTTGTGTTATGTTATGTTGTGTTATGTTATGTTATGTTGTGTTATATTGTGTTATGTTGTGTTGTGTTGTGGTGTGTTGTTGTGTGCTGTGGTGTGTTATGGTGGGTTGTGTTGTGCTTTGGTGTGGTGTGGTGTTTTGTGGTGTGTTGTGATGTATTGTGTTATGGTGGGGTGGGGTGGGGTGTGGTGTGGTGTGTTATGGTGGGGTGGTGTGTGGCGGTGTGTTGGGGTGTGTCGTGGTGTGGTGTGGTGTCGTAGGGTGTGTTGTGGTGTGTTGTAGTATGTTGTGTTGTGTTGTCGTGTGGTGTGTTATGGTGGGGTGTGGTGTGTTGGAGTGTGTTGTGGTGTGGTGGAGTGTGTTGTGATGTGGTGTGCTGTGTTGTGTTGTGGTGCGTTGTGGTGTGGTGTGTTATGGTGGGGTGGGGTGTGGTGTGGTGTTTTGTGGTGTGGTGGACTGTATTGTGGTGTGGTGTGGTGTGGTGCATTGTGGTGTGCTGTAGTGTGTTGTGTTGGGGTGAGGTATGTTGTGTGGTGTGTTATGTTGTGGTGTGTTGTGGTGTAGTGTGGTGTGGTGTGGTGTGGTGAGCTATGTTGTGTGGTGTGGTGTGTTGTGTTGTGTTGGGGTGTGTGTATTGGAAGAGAATGAGAACTTTAAGTGCTCTTTTTTACTCCAGCACGTGACCATGACAGTGGTCGATTGACTTAATGGGTCACTGATGCCTGGGCTAACATTGTTGTTGCGTTTAGTATAAGACTGAAAATAGATACCATCCCTTGCAAGTGGCGGTGATGATCGAAAGGGAAGCAAGTAATAGTAACACTGTAACCTGCCATGCATGATGTAAAAAAACTGAGGAGGGTTAATAATGGGCCTATCTATACCATTCTGAAGTAACTTTAAATCATTCATTGAATCAATCATTGAATCAATCATTCAATCAATCAATCGATTAAATCCCATCGATTCTCTCAGCGGCTTGGTCACATCTCGTGCCAGCATACATGGTCCTGGACCGCTCTTTCCGTCTCTCTCCGGGTGTAACCATATCATCTTAGTTCCCTCTCACATTCTAGTCTTCTTGTATCTGTAGGTCTACCTCTATTTCTCATATCTTGGGGATTCCCCGTAAGAGCCTGTCTGACTATGTTAGACGGATCCTTCCATAGCTTATGTTCTATCCAGCCCCATTTTCTTCTCTTAATGTGTTGTCCCAGCGGCTGTTGCTAGCTCCTTGTCCACAGGTCTTCATTCTTCACCATGTCCTGCCATTGTTTGCCCATATCCTTCGTTGGCTTCTCAATCTCCCGCTACCAAGCCCTGAACGTTCTCAATCTCCCACTACCAAGCCCTGAACGTTCTCAATCTCCCACTACCAAGCCCTGAACGTTCTCAATCTCCCGCCACCAAGCCCCTGAACGTTCTATATCTCCCACTACCAAGCCCCTGAACGTTCTCAATCTCCCACTACCAAGCCCCTGAACGTTCTATATCTCCCACTACCAAGCCCCTGAACGTTCTCAATCTCCCACTACTAAGCCCCTGAACGTTCTGAATCTCCCACTACCAAGCCCCTGAACGTTCTCAATCTCCCACTACCAAGCCCCTGAACGTTCTCAATCTCCCACTACCAAGCCCCTGAACGTTCTCAATCTCCCACTACCAAGCCCCTGAACGTTCTCAATCTCCCACTACCAAGCCCTGAACATGACTTTGCAAGTAGCAGGATGTAGTCCGGAGAACGGCATGCGTTGTGTCGCTGGTTTAAGCTTGACTGCGATATTTGCACCTTTTGGTTCAACACATCCGACTTCAGCAGTAGGCATTTTTTTTAGTACCAGGCTAGCATTCCCTCTTCGATCCCTTCTCCTTAGCCAGTCTGCCCTGCTGCCGCCTGTTATCCAGGATCACCGCGTGGAGGTGTAGAAGGGTCTTGACAGCTATGGTTCGCTGGCCCTGATGCTAGCAGTCAGCTATGGATCGCTGACCACTGCAGCTCATGCGCTGCTCAGCATCTTGATCCTTAGGTTTGGTCAAATCTGTTTCCACCAACATGAGTCGTATATTGACATCCAAGCAAGTCACTCTCAAATTAAAAATAAGAATGATAAGATGTTATTTTCATTCGCATTTACTGTATAACGTTGTTGCTGTATGTACATAATGAGTAAGTCGACTCTTTTGTGCGCCCTGAAAATGTCACTAAATGGCGGATTGCAGTAGCTTTCCTCAAATCCAACGCGCCCTGATGAAGGTTGACCGGAGTTCATCAGGCGGTTGTGCTATGCTTGGCTTCCTCTGCGTGTCGCTCACTTTCACGTCGGCCCCCGATCTCGTTAGCCAGGCTGCCAAAGAACAGCCTGTTTCCAGGGACGTGAGGTGAGGGTCTAGGCCAATATATTGTACCTGACCCTGACTAACATGTCTGATCAGTATATTTTGCCTGACCCTGACTAACATGTCTGATCCGTATGTTTTGCCTGAACCTGACTAACATGTCTGATCAGTATGTTTTGCCTGACCCTGACTAACATGTCTGATCAGTATGTTTTGCCTGACCCTGACTAACATGTGTGATCAGTATGTTTTGCCTGACCAGACGTTAATCTCTTCTCCCCACCGTATGACACAGAAACTTGGACAACGAACAAACGATTTGAGAAGAAAATTTATGCTTTTTAATGTGTATAAATAGATTGACGTGGCTCATTTCCTGGAAAGAAAAAGAAAACAAGCTCAGACCCCCTAGAGAAATTAGAGGTGCGAAAGAATCAAAACCATCCAGTGCATGCGAAGATGCAGCACAGTGTATGAGCTGGCAACGGTCAGTGTATCATAGCTGGATATTTCCATCAGGGTCAGCGAGCCAGGGCTGACCAAGACCCTGTTCCGCTTCCAAACGATGGTCCTGGAAACAGGGGACTGTAGTCTGGCTGAGAGAGTAGGGATCGTAGGAAGGCAAACTCGGTGACCAAAAAGCCAAACTGAAATCAGATGTGTCGGGCCAAAATGAGTAGATATTGCAGTTGCGCTGTAAACTGCGACACAACCTCACAACGTCTCTGTCAGGACAAACGGAGAAGAAGTACAAGAGGAAGATGAAGAAGAAGAAGAAGAAGAAGAAGTAAAAGAAGAGGAAGAAGAAGAAGAAGAAGAAGAAGAAGAAGAAGAAGAAGAAAAGGAAAGAGAAGGAGAAGAAAATTTCTTCTCATTATGGTTTCTCACAATCTTAACACATCTACAACCTGCGCCTTTCTGTGGTGTACACCCCTCAAGTCTGCGCGCTATACAGTTGCCTAATTGGCCTATTGTACTACCGGCACAGGCAAATGCATCATATTTTTAGTTATATTTCGTAAATTTACATTATCTTTCATATTGTTGTTGTCATTTATTACCCACAATGAGTAAGTTTATTCTTTTGTGCGCCCTGAAAAGGATGTAAATGGCGGGTTGTAGTAACTTTCCTCACATCCAGCGCATGCTGATGAAGGTGGACCACGGTTCTCCAGACGGTTATGATATACTTGGCTTCATCTGCGTTGCGTTTACTACTACGGGGATCACATCGAGCCATATCTCGTCAGCCAGACTGCTTTGAAAACAGCATGTTTCCATGGGAACGCTACATGAAGAGAGATTGTGGTCTTGGTCAGTATTTGGTGCCTGACCCTGACGCGACATTCTATTTGTTATGTTGTGCCTGACTGGCCTAACGTCTCGGTTTTTACCACCTTTGCTTTCATAAATAAGCGTAAAGTTAGTTTTCTTCTAAATGTACTAAATCTCCTTTCTCTTTAAATTTAACCGAAAATGTGAAACATTTCTCTAAGTGTTTACCATTTTGAAAGATATTTCGAGCTAAAAAAAAAGGTTGAGTTGGCAATTCTGCTCTTGCCAAATGTGAGGCCAAAATCCGTTCACTATGCCAGTTTGGCAGACGCTTTTTTTTCTTCAGTGTTCTCGCTCCTCCACCTACGGAAAGTACTGGCAACCTACCATTCTGCACACCTGCCAAGAAACGTGTACCAGCCAAATAGGTTGACGGTTGTAAGAAGCGACGTTCTGCAAAAGATATGCTATTTACATACATACCTCAGTGGTCTTGAAGTAGTGTGTCCGCCTATAGTGCTGGAGGTCGAGTGTTCGAATCACGGTTCTGACCGTGAATTTTTTTTCATGTGGATCGTCTGGTAAAAATTCCCCTATTCTCTGGGAAGTGAGATCGGACTCCCGTGATCAACGTCGAGCACGTTAAAAAATCATTGGCAGTTGAAAATCGAAATCGGCCGCTGCCCAGACAAATTCAAGTTAAAAATCTACTCAAGTTATTTGTACATTTCATCGGGTGGTTTGTAAAGAGCAGCTATAGATGCGCCTAACTGGCTGCGGATTTGCTTAATTGTAGTGTTTGATGCTAACAAAATGGACTCGCACATTTGTGAAACCACCTTCCAAGAAGCTGGTTGTATACAGACTCTGTAGAGTCTTCTAAACCAGTATAAAGAAGTTAAGTTAAGACGCGGGATCAAGATCCTGAGCAGCGCATGAGCTGCAGTGGTCCTGAAAAACAAGCTGCAACATGGCAGACTGGCTAAGGAGAAGGGATCGAAGAGGAAATGCTAACCCGGTACTAAAGAAATGCTTGCTGAAGTCGAATGTGTCGGACCGAAAGGTGCAAATATCGCAGTCAAGCTGTAAACTACGACACAACGCATTCCGTTCTTTGGACTACATTCTGCTACTTAAGCCCTTTCAGGGTTTGGTAGCGGGAGATTGAGAACGAACGAAGCCAAACCAAGCTGAGCCAAGCCAAGCCGAGCCGAGCCAAGCCAAGTTAAGACGCCTTAGTTTGGTTTTAGGTTGGCACTTATCGGGAGCTGTTTGACCCCTTTTGTTTTCTACATCCGCAATTTTTCTAGAAAATTCCACTTATCGTCCTCAGGGAAGTGGACTGCATGGAATATAGTTCCATAGCAATCACTGCTGTCAGGGATAAAGTGTTCGCACAGTTAATGTACAAGATTTCAACTTTCTATGTAGTAGAGAGACAGACAAGTTCCCTTCCTCGCTGTGTTTCCTTCCCTAACAGTGGGTTATGTACATTTTTACAGCTGGGTCAACTGGAGAGTGTTCATCTTATTCATAGTTCGTCCTGACAAGGACGTTGTGTCGTAATTTACAGCGAGGCTGCGATATCTGCGCTTTTCAGCTCGACACATCCAATATCATGCTGTTTTCAAGTGTCGGGTTTACCTTTTCACTGCCATATCCATTCCATTAGTTAGGCTAAACTAGTGCAGCCTGTTTTCAGGACCGTCACTTGAAGGCAGAATAGGCTATTGGTCAACTCTGTTTCCCTGACCCTGGTGCAAGTCGCATCAGCTATGAGTCTCTGGCTGCATCTCCGGCCCCAAATGAATGTCTTAATCGGGATCAAGATGTTGAGCAGCGCATGAGCTGCAGTGGTCAGCGACCCATAGCTGACTGCTAGCATCAGGTCCAGCAAACCAGAGCTGCCAATACCCTTCTACACTTCCACGCGGTGATCCTGGATAACAGGCTGTCTAAGGAGAAGGAATCGAAGAGGGAATGCTAACCCGGTACTCAAAAAATGCTTGCTGAAGTCGGATGTGTTGGACCGAAAGGTGCAAATATCGCAGCCAAGCTGTAAAACTACGACACAACGCATTCCGTTCTCTGGACTACATTCTGCTACTTAAGCCCTTTCATGGTTTGGTAGTGGGAGATTGAGAACGAAGAAGAAGAAGAAGAAGAATGTCTTAATCACGTGTATTGAACCGTGACCTTTGCTGTATGATTCTAGCGCGCTACGACTCTGCTGCTCAGTATGGGGTCCCAAACACTGACTTCGTCAGGAGTTGGATTAAAGAGCTCTCAATTCCGTCTAAATGCTTCGAAAGCTTACTCAACACAAAAATCTCTGACAGCAACAGTCCAGATTGGTCCACCAGTTGCAAAAGCCAATAAAAAGAACCAGAGACAGATAGGGCCCTTACATCTACTCAACTAGGTGACGGAAAACTGACTTTAAACCACCTGCTGTCTCAAAGGAGGGCTGGCGACAGCCAAAGGGTATGAAGAGCTAACCATATACATGTGAAACAAACTGACCAGACTATGTTAGGGGCAGGTGAAACAAACTGACCAGACTATGTTAGGGGCAGATGAAACAAACTGACCAGACTATGTTAGTCAGGGGCAGGTGAAACAAACTGACCAGACTATGTTAGTCAGGGGCAGGTGAAACATACCGACCAGACTATGTTAGTCAGGGGCAGGTGAAACAAACTGACCAGACTATGTTAGGGGCAGGTGAAACAAACTGACCAGACTATGTTAGTCAGGGGCAGGTGAAACATACTGACCAGACTATGTTAGGATCAGGTGAAATAAACTGACCAGACTATGTTAGTCAGCGGCAGGTGAAACAATCTGACCAGACTATGTTAGGGGCAGGTGAAACATACTGACCAGACTATGTTAGAGGCAGGTGAAACAAACTGACCAGACTATGCTAGTCAGGGGCAGGTGAAACATACTGACCAGACTATTTTAGGGGCAGGTGAAACATACTGACCAGACTATGTTAGGGGCAGGTAAAACATACTGACCAGACTATGTTAGGGGCAGGTGAAACAAACTCACCAGACTATGTTAGGAGCAGGTGAAACATACTGACCAGACTATGTTAGGGGTAGGTGAAACAAACTGACCAGACTATGTTAGGGGCAGGTGAAACATACTGACCAGACTATGTTAGGGGCAGGTGAAACAAACTGACCAGACTATGTTAGTCAGGGGCAGGTGAAAAAAACTGACCAGACTATGTTAGGGGCAGGTGAAACAAACTGACCAGACTATGTTAGTCAGGGGCAGGTGAAACATACTGACCAGACAATGTTAGGGGCAGGTGAAACAAACTGACCAGACTATGTTAGTCAGGGGCAGGTGAAACATACTGACCAGACTATGTTAGTCAGAGGCAGGTGAAACATACTGATCAGACTATGTTAGTCAGGGGCAGGTGAAACATACTGATCAGACAATGTTAGTCATGGGCAGGTGAAACATACTGATCAGACTATGTTAGTCAGGGGCAGGTGAAACATACTGACCAGACAATGTTAGTCATGGGCAGGTGAAACATACTGATCAGACTATGTTAGTCAGGGGCAGGTGAAACATACTGATCAGACTATGTTAGTCAGGGGCAGGTGAAACATACTGATTAATACTATGTTAGTCAGAGCCAGGTAAAACATACTGATCAATACTATGTTAGTCAGAGCCAGGTAAAACATACTGATTAATACTATGTTAGTCAGAGCCAGGTAAAACATACTGATTAATACTATGTTAGTCAGAGCCAGGTAAAACATACTGATTAATACTATGTTAGTCAGAGCCAGGTAAAACATACTGATTAATACTATGTTAGTCAGAGCCAGGTAAAACATACTGATTAATACTATGTTAGTCAGAGCCAGGTAAAACATACTGATTAATACTATGTTAGTCAGAGCCAGGTAAAACATACTGATTAATACTATGTTAGTCAGAGCCAGGTAAAACATACTGATTAATACTATGTTAGTCAGAGCCAGGTAAAACATACTGATTAATACTATGTTAGTCAGAGCCAGGTAAAACATACTGATTAATACTATGTTAGTCAGAGCCAGGTAAAACATACTGATTAATACTATGTTAGTCAGAGCCAGGTAAAACATACTGATTAATACTATGTTAGTCAGAGCCAGGCAAAACATACTGATCAATACTATGTTAGTCAGAGCCAGGTAAAACATACTGATCAATACTATGTTAGTCAGAGCCAGGTAAAACATACTGATCAATACTATGTTAGTCAGAGCCAGGTAAAACATACTGATAAGGCTAAGTTAGTCAGAGCCAGGTAAAACATACTGATTAATACTATGTTAGTCAGTGTCAGGTAAAACATACTGATAAGGCTAAGTTAGTCAGTGTCAGGTAAAACATACTAATACTCCACCTCACTTTTGTTTTATGGCACTCTAGCTAACGAGGTGGTGATCGTCACTGCGATCCCATGGTGGTGAGCTTCCTAGAAAGCTTCGCATTTCACTACAGCCAGGAGGACCCTGTCCACTTTCTCAACTACGCATCAGGATGTGATGAGAGCCACTGTAACCCGCGACGGAAGAAAGTCATCAAGTACGAGTGGCATTTCGAACAACAACCCAAGCTACCAAAATCAGACGTGCAAGAATGCGTCATTCCCACATCCCAACTGTTAAATGTTGCACAACAAATATCTCGCCCGAAACAGCGACAACAAAAATAGAAAGACACTATAGCCTGTTCTGGAAACAACACCTTCCTAAATCTGCTATTGTTTATTCACCTGAAACGTCCTCTCCCCTCCCTCTCTCTCTCTCTCTCTCTCTCTCTCTCTATCTCTCGCTCTCTCAACCACTATTTCTCAACTTCATGTCAGTTGATATACTATACCTTTGTTACGGGAAATTTTTTTTAAATTTCCCAAACATGACTGAACACTTTAAAAAAAGGAGGTGTAACCTTATCATAAGGGGGCGGGGCTTGTTCCTACGGGAGACTACTCTGTCAACCGGTTTACTGAAATTATGATTTCTCCATTCCAGAAGAGCGGCGATTTTGTGGCGAAGCACTTTTCAATGGTGCTCAAAAGTTAGGGACTGGACCATGACTATTGAACGCCTGATCAATGCCAGAATCATGTAGCAATTGGATGAAAAACTTCTTTAAATTCCATAGTAAGCTGGATTCAGACAACAACGATCAACTTGAGATCAGAACCCCTTACATTGTTCAGGAAATTTGAGACGTTTTCCAAGAAAACATTCACTATTGGTTTGGGTGGATTTAGAAAAAAACACTTTCGATAAGGTATTGAAACAGGTAGTTGATCAGAAGCTATTTCACTTCCATAGAATCAAATATATACTTTGCGTCCTGGTATCAATAACAGCCATGCAGTCATTGAAGTCAACAGCATTCCTTCACCATGTTTTCAACTCTCGAACGGGTTCGCACAATATTTTATGTCATACCGTCAATCAATA
This sequence comes from Ariolimax columbianus, assembly GCA_036924085.1. Taxonomy (NCBI): domain Eukaryota; kingdom Metazoa; phylum Mollusca; class Gastropoda; order Stylommatophora; family Arionidae; genus Ariolimax; species Ariolimax columbianus. Next base: position 71,230,143 of record JAVGWX010000012.1, read on the forward strand.
TTAATTTTGAAAATAGAATCGAGCATCAGAATCCTTCATTGTCTTCATTATTCAGTGTGATGTTTTTATTTCATACGTTGCTTTTTTCTCTGTCCAACGTTCCACGTCATCCATTCAAGCCGGTTTTTGTGGTCTACGTCATTGAGTGATGCAGGTCACTGAGATCTTGTCAACTATCGTCCTGCCGTCAATATTACAAGCATTGTCTCTACACAACGCGTTCTCATGCAGATATCATGAGGGAATTAAATAAAATCTATGAAAATCATCCAGCATTCTAATTATCACACACTTCAAGGGGCAGCGGATTTCCAAGTAAACGACATTGGGTGGAGCCAGACGGAGTTTATATGCAGCCGGTCGGAACTAGTGAAGCCATACCCTGGTCAGTCCAGCCCTCTGATCAGGAAAGAGCTGGCCAATGACAATCCCAGAATCTACCAGTACAGACCCCTACAATGCCAGCATGATTGAGCTGAGGGTGACTTCCTGGGGGCATGAACATCCCAATCGTCTGCTGGTCACATTGTGACGAGACTACACAACTGGAATGTGAAACTGGTTGTCTATAGGCTCTTCAGAGTCGTCTGGGGGTTGCTGTGGTCGACAGGTCAGGTACTCGCCTCCCAAAGCGGTGAACAGAAACTGTGGGCGATCGAATCCAGCAAGTTTAAAAGTGACTGCTGCATCCAGAGTTGCCTCCAGTCGCATTAACTAATGGTCTTGCCACTGGCCCAAGGTAACTCGGGACCAGAGAGTGAGGTTGATGACCAGCGCAGTTTCTTCCTCACTATAATCCAAATACAGCGCAATTTACATAATCAAGACAACACCGTCTGTTGATGTGGACATCTTCGCTTTGCGATGGGCATCTATCTAATGAGCAGAAGTCAAATATGTGGGAAAATGTGCAAACGGATGAGTCGTTACCTTGAAAACATAACCGATAGAGTTCAAGGACAGACTAGCAGAAAGAGGGCATTAGAGCAAGGTGTACCCCAATGGGGTAGCCTGTCACCCAACCGATAACTTTCCAGAAAGTCCACACAGCTTTGTTTTTGCAGATAATTTAGTCTTTTGGATCTCTGAAGAAAACATCGCATTCGGATGCTGCACGTCCTTGCAGCGCGGGAAGAGTAGATCAATGGCACGGCTAATGAAGAAAAAAACTCGCATATAATCATGTTTCTCTTAAACAAACAACAGAACTCTAAACTCAGGCTAAATTAAAACAATCTACAGTTGTGTGAGAACCCTAACTATTAAGGTATTACCTTTGATCGGCGACTGACGTGCAAAACACAGAAAGATAGATATCGGTTATGTTCAAGGCAGACAATGACAGTCATTAAAAAAACTTGCTCGAACAGCTTGGGGATACAGATGAAAGTATATTTAAGAAGCTGTACACTGTATGTGTGACACAAGTCCTAGAAGCTTTACACTGGATGCGTGAGACAAGTCCTAGAAGCTGTACACTGGATGTGTGAGACAAGTCCTAGAAGCTGTACACTGTATGTGTGAGACAAGTCCTAGCTGTACACTGGATGTGTGAGACAAGTCCTAGTTGTACACTGGATGTGTGAGACAAGTCCTAGTTGTACACTGGATGTGTGAGACAAGTCATAGAAGCTGTACACTGTATGTGTGAGACAAGTCCTAGCTGTACACTGGATGTGTGAGACAAGTCCTAGCTGTACACTGAATGTGTGAGACAATTCCTAGCTGTACACTGGATGTATTAGACCAGTCCTAGAAGCTGTACACTGTATGTGTGAGACAAGTCCTAGCTGTACACTGGATGTGTGAGACAAGTCCTAGCTATACACTGGATGTGTGAGACAAGTCCTAGCTGTACACTGAATGTGTGAACAAGTCCTAGCTGTACACTGGATGTGTTAGACAAGTCCTAGCTGTACACTGGATGTGTGAGACAAGTCCTATATGAACACTGGATGTGTGAGACAAGTCCTAGCTGTACACTGGATGTATTAGACCAGTCCTAGAAGCTGTACACTGTATGTGTGAGACAAGTCCTAGCTGTACACTGGATGTGTGAGATAAGTCCTAGCTATACACTGGATGTGTGAGACAAGTCCTAGCTGTACACTGAATGTGTGAGACAAGTCCTAGCTGTACACTGAATGTGTGAGACAAGTCCTAGCTGTACACTGAATGTGTGAGACAAGTCCTAGCTGTACACTGAATGTGTGAGACAAGTCCTAGCTGTACACTGTATTTGTGAGACAAGTCCTAGCTGTACACTGGATGTGTGAGACAAGTCCTAGCTGTACACTGGATGTGTGAGACACGTCCTAGCTGTACACTGGATGTGTGAGACAAGTCCTAGCTGTACACTGGATGTGTGAAACAAGTCCTAGCTGTACACTGGATGTGTGAGACAAGTCCTAGCTGTACACTGAATGTGTGAGACAAGTCCTAGCTGTACACTGGATGTGTGAGACAAGTCCTAGCTGTACACTGGATGTGTGAGACAAGTCCTAGCTGTACACTGTATGTGTGAGACAAGTCCTAGCGGTACACTGGATGTGTGAGACAAGTCCTAGCTGTACACTGAACGTGTGAGATAAGTCATAGCTGTACACTGGATGTGTGAGACACGTCCTAGCTGTACACTGGATGTGTGAGACAAGTCCTAGCTGTACACTGGATGTGTAAGACAAGTCCTAGCTGTACACTGAATGTGTGAAACAAGTCCTATCTGTACAATGGATGTGTGAGACAAGTCCTATATGAACACTGGATGTGTGAGACAAGTCCTAGCTGTACACTGGATGTATTAGACCAGTCCTAGAAGCTGTACACTGTATGTGTGAGACAAGTCCCAGCTGTACACTGGATGTGTGAGATAAGTCCTAGCTATACACTGGATGTGTGAGACAAGTCCTAGCTGTACACTGAATGTGTGAGACAAGTCCTAGCTGTACACTGAATGTGTGAGACAAGTCCTAGCTGTACACTGAATGTGTGAGACAAGTCCTAGCTGTACACTGAATGTGTGAGACAAGTCCTAGCTGTACACTGTATTTGTGAGACAAGTCCTAGCTGTACACTGGATGTGTGAGACAAGTCCTAGCTGTACACTGGATGTGTGAGACACGTCCTAGCTGTACACTGGATGTGTGAGACAAGTCCTAGCTGTACACTGGATGTGTGAAACAAGTCCTAGCTGTACACTGGATGTGTGAGACAAGTCCTAGCTGTACACTGAATGTGTGAGACAAGTCCTAGCTGTACACTGGATGTGTGAGACAAGTCCTAGCTGTACACTGGATGTGTGAGACAAGTCCTAGCTGTACACTGTATGTGTGAGACAAGTCCTAGCGGTACACTGGATGTGTGAGACAAGTCCTAGCTGTACACTGAACGTGTGAGATAAGTCATAGCTGTACACTGGATGTGTGAGACACGTCCTAGCTGTACACTGGATGTGTGAGACAAGTCCTAGCTGTACACTGGATGTGTAAGACAAGTCCTAGCTGTACACTGAATGTGTGAAACAAGTCCTATCTGTACACTGGATGTGTGAGACAAGTCCTAGCTGTACACTGAATGTGTGAGACAAGTCCTAGCTGTACACTGTACCTGTGAGACAAGTCCTAGCTGTACACTGGATGTGTGAGACAAGTCCTAGCTATACACTGGATGTGTGAGACAAGTCCTAGCTGTACACTGAATGTGTGAGACAAGTCCTAGCTGTACACTGGATGTGTGAGACAAGTCCTAGCTGTACACTGGATGTGTTAGACAAGTCCTAGCTGTACACTGGATGTGTGAGACAAGTCCTAGCGGTACACTGGATGTGTGAGACAAGTCCTAGCTGTACACTGAACGTGTGAGATAAGTCATAGCTGTACACTGGATGTGTGAGACACGTCCTCGCTGTACACTGGATGTGTGAGACAAGTCCTAGCTGTACACTGGATGTGTGAGACAAGTCCTAGCTGTACACTGAATGTGTGAAACAAGTCCTAGCTGTACACTGGATGTGTGAGACAAGTCCTAGCTGTACACTGAATGTGTGAGACAAGTCCTAGCTGTACACTGTATGTGTGAGACAAGTCCTAGCTGTACACTGGATGTGTGAGACAAGTCCTAGCTATACACTGGATGTGTGAGACAAGTCCTAGCTGTACACTGAATGTGTGAGACAAGTCCTAGCTGTACACTGGATGTGTGAGACAAGTCATAGCTGTACACTGAATGTGTGAGACAAGTCCTAGCTGTACACTGGATGTGTGAGACAAGTCCTAGCTGTACACTGGATGTGTGAGACAAGTCCTAGCTGTACACTGAATGTGTGAGACAAGTCCTAGCCGTACACTGAATGTGTGAGACAAGTCCTAGCTGTACACTGGATGTGTGAGACAAGTCCTAGCTGTACACTGTATGTGTGAGACAAGTCCTAGCTGTACACTGGATGTGTGAGACAAGTCCTAGCTGTACACTGGATGTGTGAGACAAGTCCTAGAATATGGCATATCAGCAAGGACAACTGCAGTCAAATCAAACTTTGACAAAATAATCGTAAATAGGGTTCAAAACCAGGCAATGGTAATCAAAATGGGGCATGAGGACCACGCCCATTGAAGAACTGGAAAATATTACGAACCTGCAACTAATGGAGAACAGAAAAGACACCAGGTCCCAACAACAAGGTGAGAAATTCAGACGGTTGATAGACCACTCAATGTACTAGAAGGGGAAGACTCAAACGGAATAACTTTGTAGCATCAGTGAAAGATAAATGGAGAACAGCTTGGGGATACAGATGAAAGTATATTTAAGAAGCTGTACACTGTATGTGTGACACAAGTCCTAGAAGCTTTACACTGGATGCGTGAGACAAGTCCTAGAAGCTGTACACTGGATGTGTGAGACAAGTCCTAGAAGCTGTACACTGTATGTGTGAGACAAGTCCTAGCTGTACACTGGATGTGTGAGACAAGTCCTAGTTGTACACTGGATGTGTGAGACAAGTCCTAGTTGTACACTGGATGTGTGAGACAAGTCATAGAAGCTGTACACTGTATGTGTGAGACAAGTCCTAGCTGTACACTGGATGTGTGAGACAAGTCCTAGCTGTACACTGAATGTGTGAGACAATTCCTAGCTGTACACTGGATGTATTAGACCAGTCCTAGAAGCTGTACACTGTATGTGTGAGACAAGTCCTAGCTGTACACTGGATGTGTGAGACAAGTCCTAGCTATACACTGGATGTGTGAGACAAGTCCTAGCTGTACACTGAATGTGTGAACAAGTCCTAGCTGTACACTGGATGTGTTAGACAAGTCCTAGCTGTACACTGGATGTGTGAGACAAGTCCTATATGAACACTGGATGTGTGAGACAAGTCCTAGCTGTACACTGGATGTGTAAGACAAGTCCTAGCTGTACACTGAATGTGTGAAACAAGTCCTATCTGTACAATGGATGTGTGAGACAAGTCCTATATGAACACTGGATGTGTGAGACAAGTCCTAGCTGTACACTGGATGTATTAGACCAGTCCTAGAAGCTGTACACTGTATGTGTGAGACAAGTCCCAGCTGTACACTGGATGTGTGAGATAAGTCCTAGCTATACACTGGATGTGTGAGACAAGTCCTAGCTGTACACTGAATGTGTGAGACAAGTCCTAGCTGTACACTGAATGTGTGAGACAAGTCCTAGCTGTACACTGAATGTGTGAGACAAGTCCTAGCTGTACACTGAATGTGTGAGACAAGTCCTAGCTGTACACTGTATTTGTGAGACAAGTCCTAGCTGTACACTGGATGTGTGAGACAAGTCCTAGCTGTACACTGGATGTGTGAGACACGTCCTAGCTGTACACTGGATGTGTGAGACAAGTCCTAGCTGTACACTGGATGTGTGAAACAAGTCCTAGCTGTACACTGGATGTGTGAGACAAGTCCTAGCTGTACACTGAATGTGTGAGACAAGTCCTAGCTGTACACTGGATGTGTGAGACAAGTCCTAGCTGTACACTGGATGTGTGAGACAAGTCCTAGCTGTACACTGTATGTGTGAGACAAGTCCTAGCGGTACACTGGATGTGTGAGACAAGTCCTAGCTGTACACTGAACGTGTGAGATAAGTCATAGCTGTACACTGGATGTGTGAGACACGTCCTAGCTGTACACTGGATGTGTGAGACAAGTCCTAGCTGTACACTGGATGTGTAAGACAAGTCCTAGCTGTACACTGAATGTGTGAAACAAGTCCTATCTGTACACTGGATGTGTGAGACAAGTCCTAGCTGTACACTGAATGTGTGAGACAAGTCCTAGCTGTACACTGTACCTGTGAGACAAGTCCTAGCTGTACACTGGATGTGTGAGACAAGTCCTAGCTATACACTGGATGTGTGAGACAAGTCCTAGCTGTACACTGAATGTGTGAGACAAGTCCTAGCTGTACACTGGATGTGTGAGACAAGTCCTAGCTGTACACTGGATGTGTTAGACAAGTCCTAGCTGTACACTGGATGTGTGAGACAAGTCCTAGCGGTACACTGGATGTGTGAGACAAGTCCTAGCTGTACACTGAACGTGTGAGATAAGTCATAGCTGTACACTGGATGTGTGAGACACGTCCTCGCTGTACACTGGATGTGTGAGACAAGTCCTAGCTGTACACTGGATGTGTGAGACAAGTCCTAGCTGTACACTGAATGTGTGAAACAAGTCCTAGCTGTACACTGGATGTGTGAGACAAGTCCTAGCTGTACACTGAATGTGTGAGACAAGTCCTAGCTGTACACTGTATGTGTGAGACAAGTCCTAGCTGTACACTGGATGTGTGAGACAAGTCCTAGCTATACACTGGATGTGTGAGACAAGTCCTAGCTGTACACTGAATGTGTGAGACAAGTCCTAGCTGTACACTGGATGTGTGAGACAAGTCATAGCTGTACACTGAATGTGTGAGACAAGTCCTAGCTGTACACTGGATGTGTGAGACAAGTCCTAGCTGTACACTGGATGTGTGAGACAAGTCCTAGCTGTACACTGAATGTGTGAGACAAGTCCTAGCCGTACACTGAATGTGTGAGACAAGTCCTAGCTGTACACTGGATGTGTGAGACAAGTCCTAGCTGTACACTGTATGTGTGAGACAAGTCCTAGCTGTACACTGGATGTGTGAGACAAGTCCTAGCTGTACACTGGATGTGTGAGACAAGTCCTAGAATATGGCATATCAGCAAGGACAACTGCAGTCAAATCAAACTTTGACAAAATAATCGTAAATAGGGTTCAAAACCAGGCAATGGTAATCAAAATGGGGCATGAGGACCACGCCCATTGAAGAACTGGAAAATATTACGAACCTGCAACTAATGGAGAACAGAAAAGACACCAGGTCCCAACAACAAGGTGAGAAATTCAGACGGTTGATAGACCACTCAATGTACTAGAAGGGGAAGACTCAAACGGAATAACTTTGTAGCATCAGTGAAAGATAAATGGAGAACAGCTTGGGGATACAGATGAAAGTATATTTAAGAAGCTGTACACTGTATGTGTGACACAAGTCCTAGAAGCTTTACACTGGATGCGTGAGACAAGTCCTAGAAGCTGTACACTGGATGTGTGAGACAAGTCCTAGAAGCTGTACACTGTATGTGTGAGACAAGTCCTAGCTGTACACTGGATGTGTGAGACAAGTCCTAGTTGTACACTGGATGTGTGAGACAAGTCCTAGTTGTACACTGGATGTGTGAGACAAGTCATAGAAGCTGTACACTGTATGTGTGAGACAAGTCCTAGCTGTACACTGGATGTGTGAGACAAGTCCTAGCTGTACACTGAATGTGTGAGACAATTCCTAGCTGTACACTGGATGTATTAGACCAGTCCTAGAAGCTGTACACTGTATGTGTGAGACAAGTCCTAGCTGTACACTGGATGTGTGAGACAAGTCCTAGCTATACACTGGATGTGTGAGACAAGTCCTAGCTGTACACTGAATGTGTGAACAAGTCCTAGCTGTACACTGGATGTGTTAGACAAGTCCTAGCTGTACACTGGATGTGTGAGACAAGTCCTATATGAACACTGGATGTGTGAGACAAGTCCTAGCTGTACACTGGATGTGTAAGACAAGTCCTAGCTGTACACTGAATGTGTGAAACAAGTCCTATCTGTACAATGGATGTGTGAGACAAGTCCTATATGAACACTGGATGTGTGAGACAAGTCCTAGCTGTACACTGGATGTATTAGACCAGTCCTAGAAGCTGTACACTGTATGTGTGAGACAAGTCCCAGCTGTACACTGGATGTGTGAGATAAGTCCTAGCTATACACTGGATGTGTGAGACAAGTCCTAGCTGTACACTGAATGTGTGAGACAAGTCCTAGCTGTACACTGAATGTGTGAGACAAGTCCTAGCTGTACACTGAATGTGTGAGACAAGTCCTAGCTGTACACTGAATGTGTGAGACAAGTCCTAGCTGTACACTGTATTTGTGAGACAAGTCCTAGCTGTACACTGGATGTGTGAGACAAGTCCTAGCTGTACACTGGATGTGTGAGACACGTCCTAGCTGTACACTGGATGTGTGAGACAAGTCCTAGCTGTACACTGGATGTGTGAAACAAGTCCTAGCTGTACACTGGATGTGTGAGACAAGTCCTAGCTGTACACTGAATGTGTGAGACAAGTCCTAGCTGTACACTGGATGTGTGAGACAAGTCCTAGCTGTACACTGGATGTGTGAGACAAGTCCTAGCTGTACACTGTATGTGTGAGACAAGTCCTAGCGGTACACTGGATGTGTGAGACAAGTCCTAGCTGTACACTGAACGTGTGAGATAAGTCATAGCTGTACACTGGATGTGTGAGACACGTCCTAGCTGTACACTGGATGTGTGAGACAAGTCCTAGCTGTACACTGGATGTGTAAGACAAGTCCTAGCTGTACACTGAATGTGTGAAACAAGTCCTATCTGTACACTGGATGTGTGAGACAAGTCCTAGCTGTACACTGAATGTGTGAGACAAGTCCTAGCTGTACACTGTACCTGTGAGACAAGTCCTAGCTGTACACTGGATGTGTGAGACAAGTCCTAGCTATACACTGGATGTGTGAGACAAGTCCTAGCTGTACACTGAATGTGTGAGACAAGTCCTAGCTGTACACTGGATGTGTGAGACAAGTCCTAGCTGTACACTGGATGTGTTAGACAAGTCCTAGCTGTACACTGGATGTGTGAGACAAGTCCTAGCGGTACACTGGATGTGTGAGACAAGTCCTAGCTGTACACTGAACGTGTGAGATAAGTCATAGCTGTACACTGGATGTGTGAGACACGTCCTCGCTGTACACTGGATGTGTGAGACAAGTCCTAGCTGTACACTGGATGTGTGAGACAAGTCCTAGCTGTACACTGAATGTGTGAAACAAGTCCTAGCTGTACACTGGATGTGTGAGACAAGTCCTAGCTGTACACTGAATGTGTGAGACAAGTCCTAGCTGTACACTGTATGTGTGAGACAAGTCCTAGCTGTACACTGGATGTGTGAGACAAGTCCTAGCTATACACTGGATGTGTGAGACAAGTCCTAGCTGTACACTGAATGTGTGAGACAAGTCCTAGCTGTACACTGGATGTGTGAGACAAGTCATAGCTGTACACTGGATGCGTGAGACACGTCCTAGCTGTACACTGGATGTGTGAGACAAGTCCTAGCTGTACACTGGATGTGTGAGACAAGTCCTAGCTGTACACTGAATGTGTGAGACAAGTCCTAGCCGTACACTGAATGTGTGAGACAAGTCCTAGCTGTACACTGGATGTGTGAGACAAGTCCTAGCTGTACACTGAATGTGTGAGACAAGTCCTAGCTGTACACTGGATGTGTGAGACAAGTCCTAGCTGTACACTGTATGTGTGAGACAAGTCCTAGCTGTACACTGGATGTGTGAGACAAGTCCTAGCTGTACACTGGATGTGTGAGACAAGTCCTAGAATATGGCATATCAGCAAGGACAACTGCAGTCAAATCAAACTTTGACAAAATAATCGTAAATAGGGTTCAAAACCAGGCAATGGTAATCAAAATGGGGCATGAGGACCACGCCCATTGAAGAACTGGAAAATATTACGAACCTGCAACTAATGGAGAACAGAAAAGACACCAGGTCCCAACAACAAGGTGAGAAATTCAGACGGTTGATAGACCACTCAATGTACTAGAAGGGGAAGACTCAAACGGAATAACTTTGTAGCATCAGTGAAAGATAAATGGAGAACAGATTCTATAAATAGCAACGCTACAAATCAAATATACGGACACACATGCTTTCCACCTGGATAAAACAACTACCCAGCGCTGATAGAAAACATTCCTGGTATTAGGGAAAAAAATTATGTCAGAAAGTAGAACCATAACTGTAGAACACATAAAAAATCCCCACTCAAACAACATCTGGACTCAGGTATATACAAATGGACCTGCTTAAATGCAAAAGAGAACGGAAGTGGAGGAATTTTTCTGGGCCTAAAAATAGTGCGCAAAAAGAGCTATCATTGGTGACTGGACAATTTTCAAGTAACTTCAGAGCAGGGGCAGAGGCCTTGACAACTGCAGCAGAAATTGTAATGACAGATGAAAACACACAGAGATAAGCTGTACTCTTCACAGACGCACTGACAGTCGTTGCTGCGGCTCGTGTGGACTTGGAAAAATACAGACCTAGAGAAACTAATAGTGATACTCTATAAACTATTTCACTGTTCAAGAACGTTGGGATAGAGTGGATTCTATCTCGTTGCAATATTTCTTGTTGGCAATGAAGAGGCTGACAGACTGTCAAGAGAAGATGGAAAGCTACCTTAGCACGACAAAGATATAAATTATGAAGAGGCTGACAGTCTGTCAAGAGAAGATGGAAAGCTACCTTAGCATGACAAAGATATAAATTATGTAGAGGCTGACAGTCTGTCAAGAGAAGATGGAAAGCTACCTTAGCACGACAAAGATATAAATTATGAAGAGGCTGACAGACTGTCAAGAGAAGATGGAAAGCTATCGTAGAATGACAAAGATATAAATTATGAAGAGGCTGACAGACTGTCAAGAGAAGATGGAAAGCTATCGTAGAATGACAAAGATATAAATTATGAAGAGGCTGACAGACTGTCAAGAGAAGATGGAAAGCTATCGTAGAATGACAAAGATATAAATTATGAAGAGACCAAGATGTTTACCATGTGTAGATATATGAACGAGTGGGAAGCGGAGCACGCAGGTCAGCAACCAAATAACGCATATTACCAGCTCTACAGAAGTGAGCAGGTAGTAATCTGTAGACTTCGCACAGGCCATAACAGGTTGAGATACCATCTGGTCAACAAACTAAAGATAAGACATACAGGTGGGTGTGTCTGCGACACTGACAAAATGGCTGCTGAGCATCTGCTACAAAGGTGTCCAACATAGGATGAACAGAGCAAGCACGTTTGGTCATCACCAATCCCGTGAGAAGAAGAAGAAGAAGAACAAGAAGAAGAACAAGAAGAAGAAGAAGAAAAAGAAGAAGAAGAAGAAGAAGAAGAACAACAACAACAACAAGAACACGAAGAAGAACAAGAAGATGAACATGAAGAAGAAGAACAAGAAGAAGAAGAAGAAGAAGAACAAGAAGAAGAAGAAGAAGAAGAACAAGAAGAAGAAGAAGAACAAGAAGAAGAAGAAGAACAAGAAGAAGAAGAAGACAAAGAACAAGAAGAAGAAGAAGAAGAAGAAGACAAAGAACAAGAAGAAGAAGAAGAAGAAGAACAAGAAGAAGAAGAAGAAAAAGAACAAGAAGAAGAAGAAGAACAAGAAGAAGAAGAAGACAAAGAACAAGAAGAAGAAGAAGAAGAAGAACAAGAAGAAGAAGAAGAAAAAGAACAAGAAGAAGAAGAAGAAGAAGAACAAGAAGAAGAAGAAGAAAAAGAAGAAGAAGAACAAGAAGAACAAGAAGAAGAAGAAGAAGAAGAACAAGAAGAAGAAGAAGAAAAAGAACAAGAAGAAGAAGAAGAACAAGAAGAAGAAGAAGAAAAAGAACAAGAAGAAGAAGAAGAACAAGAAGAAGAAGAAGAAGAACAAGAAGAATAAGAAGAACAAGAAGAAGAATAAGAAGAACAAGAAGAAGAAGAAGAAGAAGAACAAGAAGAATAAGAAGAACAAGAAGAAGAAGAACAAGAAGAAGAAGAAGAAGAAGAACAAGAAGACCCCTGACTATTATTTTATTGGGCTTTTAAGTCATGATATAACCAAAAAGACTGTATGTGTTGAAATTGATGAACCTTTAACAAACAGAAGGTCCAGCTTTTAACTCTTAACTTAACTTCATTACAATGGTTTAGAAGGCTCTTCAGAGTCTGTATACAACCAGTTTATTTCACTCCACGGATACCGAAATACCGATAAGCAATAAACTGAAGAATCGGTGCCCTTTGTGAACACCTTCCGATACTTCAGTCTCTTGCTAACCAACATTTGAACTGTCCCTAGCGACACAGCGAATTCATCTGCTAACTAACTTAAGCTACGGTGACGGTCCACCCGAATTGATGCATCAATTTTGACGATAGCATCTTCTGACGCAACAATATGCGCCTGACCTGGTCTCTGAAGATCGTTTGTTAACTCACGTCCTTCTTTAAACATCGTTGTCCAGTTCTTCACTGTTGTCTTCGACACACTTTTGTCCCCAGACACTGCCTGCATTCTGCAATAAATGTCGACTGGTCGACATCCTTCAGCTATTAGAAATCGAATCACTGCTCGCTGATCAATTCTGAACAGATTCCGTATCACATCCGCCATGTTATCAACGGTCTGCTGAGGAAACTATGAGTCGGAGGATAATGCAATTTTGCAAACTTGATGGTTGGTATGTGCTGTTTACATCTGAAGTGACGTCGTCATGCGCATCGTACGTATGTTCACTTGCTGCAGTAAGGTCTGGTTTCATTTGAACACCCCTCGTAGCAGCCCATTTCAGTTATAACTGACTTTAGAATGATGTGACTGGAGTGTAAGTCTCTACTGAGTTTTGGTTTCCCTTTTGATTGTGGCGTTGCTCGACACTACATAGCGAAACGCGAAGCTTGTCCAAGTTGCAAACTTGGTCATATTTCTATGGAGAACAATATATTGCCTGTGCAGCAGATCTTTGTTGTCCGCGTAATTAATTGATCCAATGGAACTACATTAGCCGTCTGGAATCAGTCTGGAATCAGTCTGGAATCAATCTGGAATCAGTCTGGAATCAGCGGCGTCGAATAAGTTACCAGAACAGTGATGAAACTCCACCAGTCCTTAGGGATTCCAGCTCCGGATTTTTCTTCCGTGTTTACTCCCGAAGCCTTCCCACAAGGCAGTGGAGATAGTAATTGTAGGGCTGAGGCTCACATCACGGAAGTCAACAGACCACATGTGTGGAACCTTCATGACGAATATATCGTTGTTAATCCACTAACACTAAATCGTCCCTTGCGGAGGAATACACAATGTATCTGTTCTGTTATTATTTCCAACGCCCCAATGTGTTTGTTGCAGCCACTTACGTGTTTGCAGCTGGATCCATAACAATAACAACACCAACAACACCAACCACTTACGTGAATGCAGCTGGATCCATAACAATAACAACACCAACAACACCAACCACTTACGTGTTTGCAGCTGGATCCATAACAATAACAACAACAACCACTTACGTGTTTCCAGCTTGATCCATAACAATAACACCAACAACAACAACACCGACAACACCAACCACTTACGTGTTTGCAGCTGGATCCAAAACAATAATAACACCAACAACACCAACCACTTACGTATATGCAGCTGGATCCATAACAATAACAACACCAACCACTTACGTGTTTGCAGCTTGATCCATAACAATAACACCAACCACTTACGTGTTTGCAGCTGATCCATAACAACAACAACACCAACCACTTACGTGTTTGCAGCTGGATCCATAACAATAACAACACCAACAACACCAACCACTTACGTGTTTACAGCTGGATCCATAACAACAACAACACCAACCACTTACGTGTTTGCAGCTGGATCCATAACAACAACAACACCAACAACACCAACCACTTACATGTTTGCAGCTGGATACATAACAACAACAACAACAACACCAACCACTTACGTGTCTGCAGCTGGATACATAACAACAACACCGACAACACCAACCACTTACGTGTATACAGCTGAATCCATAACAACAACAACACCAACCACTTACGTGTTTGCAGCTGGATACATAACAACAACACCAACAACAACAACAACACCAACCACTTACGTGAGAAAAAAGCAGAAATGGTTTTTGTCCAAGCCGTACATTACAAATACAAATCATTCTGTCCTGGGTTTACAAGGCCGGAAACCGACTATTGATTAGCAGTCTGGCATGCACGCTTTGATTTAACAAAAAAGTAGCCGGTTTGTGGTTCATAGGCACTTGATTCGCACAAATGAGTCAGCAATTCTTCAGTAACAGGACATCAGGACATTCATGCAAACCTATCCACTTACAGCTTCACACATCAGGACATTCCTGCAAACCTATCCACTTACAGCTTCACACATCAGGACATTCCTGCAAACCTATCCACTTACAGCTTCACACATCAGGACATTCCTGCAAACCTATCCACTTACAGCTTCACACAGCAGGACATTCCTGCAAACCTATCCACTTACAGCTTCACACATCAGGACATTCCTGCAAACCTATCCACTTACAGCTTCACACATCAGGACATTCCTGCAAACCTATCCACTTACAGCTTCACACATCAGGAGATTCCTGCAAACCTATCCACTTACAGCTTCACACATCAGGACATTCCTGCAAACCTATCCACTTACAGCTTCACACATCAGGACATTCCTGCAAACCTATCCACTTACAGCTTCACACATCAGGACATTCCTGCAAACCTATCCACTTACAACTTCACACATCAGGACATTCCTGCAAACCTATCCACTTACAACTTCACACATCAGGAGATTCCTGCAAACCTATCCACTTACAGCTTCACACATCAGGAGATTCCTGCAAACCTATCCTCTTACAGCTTCACACATCAGGACATTCCTGCAAACCTATCCACTTACAGCTTCACACATCAGGACATTCCTGCAAACCTATCCACTTACAGCTTCACACATCAGGACATTCCTGCAAACCTATCCACTTACAACTTCACACATCAGGACATTCCTGCAAACCTATCCACTTACAGCTTCACACATCAGGACATTCCTGCAAACCTATCCACTTACAGCTTCACACATCAGGACATTCCTGCAAACCTATCCACTTACAGCTTCACACAGCAGGACATTCCTGCAAACCTATCCACTTACAGCTTCACACATCAGGACATTCCTGCAAACCTATCCACTTACAGCTTCACACATCAGGACATTCCTGCAAACCTATCCACTTACAGCTTCACACATCAGGACATTAATGCAAACCTATCCACTTACAGCTTCACACATCAGGACATTCCTGCAAACCTATCCACTTACAGCTTCACACATCAGGACATTAATGCAAACCTATCCACTTACAGCTTTACACATCAGGACATTAATGCAAACCTATCCACTTACAGCTTCACACATCAGGACATTCCTGCAAACCTATCCACTTACAGCTTCACACATCAGGACATTCCTGCAAACCTATCCACTTACAGCTTCACACATCAGGACATTCCTGCAAACCTATCCTCTTACAACTTCACACATCAGGACATTCCTGCAAAACCATTCACTGACAACTTGACATATCAAAATACTTGCCTTCACATTCCTACAAAACCATTCACTTACAGCTTCACACATCAGGACATTCCTACAAAACCATTCACTTACAGCTTCACACATCAGGACATTCCTGCAAAACCATTCACTGACAACTTGACATATCAAGATACTTGCCTTCACATTCCTACAAAACCATTCACTTACAGCTTCACACATCAGGACATTCCTGCAAAACCATTCACTTACAGCTTCACACATCAGGACATTCCTGCAAAACCATTCACTGACAACTTGACATATCAAGATACTTGCCTTCACATTCCTACAAAACCATTCACTTACAGCTTCACACATCAGGACATTCCTTCAAAACCATTCACTGACAACTTGACGTGCACTGAGTCCAATCGTTGTGTTATCTCCACAGAGAGTCGCCACGTGTCGTTCCACCGCAAATTGCTGAAGATGCCTTCCTACGAAACTATTAACGATGAAGAAGAGCTTCAAAAACTGGTAAGATGTGCAAACGATTATGGATAAAATGGATGCCAGGGTATATGTTTAAGTTTTGTATGACCTTCTGGTGAAATTGTTAAACATGGAACCTCCAAGTTTTTTAATAGCTTTGGACATAACTTAACTTAACGTCTTCTTCTTCGTTCGTTCTCAATCTCCCGCTACCAAGCCCTGAACGTTCTCAATCCCCCGCTACCAAGCCCCAAGCGTTCTCTCACTTCCGCTACCAACCCCTGGACGTTCTCTCACTTCCGCTACCAACCCCTGGACGTTCTCTCACTTCCGCTACCAACCCCTGGACGTTCTCAATCTCCCGCTACCAAGCCCTGGACGTTCTCAAACTCCCGCTACCAACCCCTGAACGTTCTCAATCTCCCGCTACCAACCCCTGAAGGACGTAAATAGCGGGTTGTAGTAGCTTTCCTCACATTCCGAGCGTGCTGATTGTAACAGTTCCACTACGACCATGAGAGTTTAGGGCAGGGGTGATGTGATGAGAACAAAGGTACCTGAATGCGTGCCAAAGTCACTCTCTGCCTGGTCACTACGCCAAGGTCACTCGCCGTCTCAACAAAGGAAATCGGAGTTATGGAAAGAATGTACGGGAAGGAACTGGCCACTGGCGTTCCGATTTGGGCAGTGGAGGGTGAGTGGCAGACGGGAGGGCAGCGGAGTTTGCTGCGATAGATGAGTGACAGGTGTTTAGAGTAATTCGTTCCAATAACGACTGAATAGAGCCATCCCCCTGAGATCCATTGGTCAACTCTGATACTGCACTAGTCAAAGTTTAGCTCAGGAGGCTGGATGGAGAGAAAATGAGTGAATGTAGATAGGAGTCTGCTTAGCTCACCGACTTAGATAGAGGAGCGATTAATAGACTGTTGTGAGAATGTTGGAGATAGAACATACGCCATTGAGTCGAGACCAGCCGCTCAAATACGTTTGTGTGGGAGTTTTGTATTAATAGATAATCTGAACGTGTGCTGTACGCAGGACACCTTGTGAACGAGGTATGTCCTGACAAGTTAGGCAAGTGCGTAGATCGACTAGGTGGGATCTAGATGGGTGTGATGTGTGTACGGCAATAGAACTGGGTTTTGGTAGCTGGGAATTCCATCAATAGCTACTGCTTAAAATTTCCGCTTTAGTTAATATTTATTTTAACATATATTTAGTATAGAAATATTTAGTTAAGATGATATGTATTGTATTGTGTTTGTAATTTCACTACTCATTTTTCTGGTATGAGTATTATATAATAAATATGTCATCTGCTGTGTGGTATGTCATTTGCTGTGTGTGGTCATGAATGATGTGGATGAGTGTGGTAATGTTCTAAGTTAGAATAACCCTAGGGCAAACAGTGGGATCTGCTACATGATAAAGGTGGACCGCTGTCCTCCAGGGCGGTTGTGCTATGCTTGGCTTTATCTGCTTGGCGCTCAATACTACGAGGATCACATCGATCCACATTTCGTCAGCCAGGCTGCCTTTGAAACAGCCTCTTTCCATGGAACACTATATGGAAGAGAGATTGTGGGCTTGGTCAGTGTATTTTGCCTGACCCTGATGTGGTCGGTGTATTATGCCTGACCCTGGTGTGGTCAGTATATTGTGCCTGACCCTGGTGTGGTCAGTGTATTGTGCCTGACCCTGGTGTGGTCAGTGTATTGTGCCTGACCCTGGTGTGGTCAGTAAATTGTGCCTGACCCTGGTGTGGTCAGTATATTGTGCCTGACCCTGGTGTGGTCAGTGTATTGTGCCTGACCCTGGTGTGGTCAGTGTATTATGCCTGACCCTGGTGTGGTCAGTGTATTGTGCCTGATCCTGGTGTGGTCAGTATATTGTGCCTGACTGGACTAGCGTCTCAGTCCCCCTGGAGAATGGTTAACCGATGTTCGAGTCCGTCTTAATGCAGCACTTAACAAACCACCTAACCATGGTCGGTGTTATGCCATGTCACACAGTTAGTCGCCTCTTACGACATGCTCTCTGTGGGGCAGTGGGGCTATTCTTGTCGCTGACCCTGACACTAGCAGTCAGCTATGGGTCGCTGACCACTGCAGCTCATGCGCTGCTCAGCATCTTGATGCCGTTTATAGTATATACAAATTGGAGATGTGTCTTGGTTGAATAGTGTATAGAAGCGATTATGTATTTACTAAAGAGTGTATAGAAGCGAGTATGTATTTACTAAAGAGTGTATAGAAATCATTGTGTACTGGTGTACATGTTAAAATGACTCATACATATTTATATCATTATCGGGGATCAAGATGGTGAGCAGCGCATGAGCTGCAGTGGTCAGCGACCCATAGCTGACTGCTAGCGTCAGGCCCAGCCAACCATAGCTGCCAAGACCCTTCTACATCTCCACGCGGTGATCCTGGATAACAGACTGCAGCAGGGCAGACTGGCTAAGGAGAAGGGATCGAAGAGGGAATGCTAACCCGGTACTCAAAAAATGCTTGCTGAAGTCGGATGTGTTGGACCGAAAGGTGCAAATACCGCAGCCAAGCTGTAAACTACGACACAACGCATTCCGTTCTTTGGACTACATTCTGCTACTTAAGCCCTTTCAGGGTTTGGTAGTGGGAGATTGAGAACGAACGAAGAAGAAGAAGAAGAAGATAGCATTATCGATGTTGGAGGATGTATATAGTGAGAGCGTGTATCTGCCACATAATGGTAGTGAGTAACCAGAGCTGTTGCCATGTCAGGTATTTCCTCCCTTTGTCCAAACCAAATTCCATATATTTTCATTGCATGAAACACCCACGCGTGTTTCCTCCAACAACTTGTCGAGTTTCGTCATTCCACATCTGGCCTAGACATGCCATTCCGGCAACTTCTAGTGATTAGTCAGTGTGTTTGTGCACGCTGTGAAATTACATAAATGAAATATCTTACATTTCTTTTTGACGATAGTGCGCTACCTTTTACTTTAGATATTAAGTGCGAGCTGTTTTATGCAATAGCTAAACTGCAGCTCCTGTCTGGGTTAAGTGCCTTTTTAGGGCAGCGGAAGTTTCAGGCCTGGATGCTAAACTATTTATTAGCATGTCTCACGTGCTCTGCTGTAAACAACGGATGATGTAAACGGATCAACTTAACTTAATTTTCGTATAAACCTGTATTAAATCCCCTCAAATTCTCTTTCCTAGAAACACAGTATTGAAGAGTTAGAATAGACAGGATAGGCTAAGCTATCCCAAAAGGTTTTGAAGAATTAGAGAAGACCATCCTCAACATAAAACAGATGTGAAATAAATTGAAATTTCAATGGTTAATTTTGTTTAAGCGTAGTGACACGTTAGAAAATGCGCGAAGCAGCTAAGCTGATTGTGTCTAGCCTAACACGGTGTAGAATTCAGTTCAACTGACAGCTAGGAGACGGTCATAAGGTCGACATTTTTTCTCACAGCCAAATAGCCACAATTTAGGTCGTCTTTCCATAATTGGATTTATATTTTTAGAGCAGGTGCACGGTTAAAAAAGTGTTTCGTGAGAAATGAAACTCTGTGTGACACGAATGACGAATGGTGTTATTTCTACTATATTTTAGTTATCGATATTTACATCTCCAGTATATTAGATATTACAGCACTAACAAATAATTGTAAATATTGACAGCCCAGAAGACAAAGCCAAACTTTGCATTGAATTATTGGGTTTCCTTGTAGATAACGACCTCCAAACAGTGTATTAACAGACGGGAAAGTTGATGTAACTGAGTCTCAGTATTCCAGTGAGCGCGGCTACTGCGGAACGTCCAATGAGTACATTGGAAATAATTAAAAACACATCTGCGTAATTCTTTGACTTATAATAAACTATCAAATCTGGCTAATATTTCAATAGAAAAAAACTTTCTTGTAAGAGCGCTCAAGATCACGTGTTAAAGGAGAGTGTGAAATATATTTTTTTCTCAGAAATTAAACAAAGACGCTTAGAACTGCTTTACAAGAAAACGTAGACAACTGTGCAGAAGTACGTCGACAGCATGGGTTTCAGCTACTTCACTCAGTACAAACACGAAGTACTTTTTAACATGTTTTCTACATTGTTAAGTGTGCCCCTTTATGTTCGTGACTCAGCTTACCCTAAAATAATCATCACGCTTCACAGTAGACCGATTTGCTGAGTCCTTCTTCGTAACTATAATTCTGGAATCCCACAATCAGTTTAGTCGCTACTTTGAATTCTTTCTAGCATGTTTCTATCCTCTCTACAGCTGAACACAATACTCCAATCTAGGTCTAACTAATGTTTTATACATTTTCACTATCACTTCCTTGCTTTGTGTTTACGGCTTCTTTTTAATCATACCTAACATTGCATTTGCCTTTTTTTGCTGATATCTGGACTTGCTCACTCACTTGATCACCTGTATGATCTATTATCACCTTTAGGTCCCTTTCCTTTTCTATCATTCTAATATTATTTTCTCCTAAATAAATTGGATCTTCCCATGTGGATGAGTGTACATTTATCTACACTAAACGTTATCTGCCAGCTCTTAGAACATTCTTGAATATGATCTAAATCCGACATCAGTATATCTACTTCTGCTTTGGATGAGACACCACCCCCCCCCCCCCCCCCCTGCATAGTTTTGTGTCATCTACAAAAGCCTTGCAATCATGGATCCGATATTATTGTCCAAATTATTTTTATATATCAAGAACAAAATTGGTTCCAAACACGAAGCCCTGTGGCACTCCACTTTTTACCTCACACAACTCAGAGTACTTCTTATGTATGCCCACCCTCTGCCTTCTTTCCCTTAACCAATTTTCAATTCATTTGGCAACTTCGCCACCTATTCCATGCGACTTTAACTTCCTAAACAATCTTTGATGAGGTACTCTTAGGCTTTTAAAATCTAGATAAATAGCATTCAGTGGCGCACCTCCGTCTATCATTTTAGAAACCTCCTCCATGAATTCTTAAAAGATTTTCTTAGCACGATCTCCCTCTAGTAAACCCATGCTGACTATTCCTGATTAGATTAAATTTGCCCAAGTGCAGTACAATGTTTTCTATGATTATTGACTCTAAAATGTTGCAGGCTGCCCTCATTAAACTCATCCGTCTATAATAGGCCGGGTCTGATTATGTTTTTTTTATAACAAGGGGGATCACTCCTGCATCTTTTCAATCTCTTAACTTAACTTAACTTAACGTCTTTATACTGGTTTAGAAGACCCTGCAGAGTCTGTATACAACCAGTTACATTTACATCACCTTGCTCTAAAATCTATGCGCATCCAGTTTATTCTTAAACGCATTAACTGTCCCTGCCTCTACCACCGCCCCTGGCAATGCATTCCAAGCAGACACCACTCTCTGACTAAAAAAATATTTCCTAATATCTAGCCTGGACCTCTCTTTAATCAGCTTGTAGCTATGCCCTCGTGTTATTGTAGGTGGCTGTATTTAAAAAAACTTGTTATAGTCTAATTTATCGATTCCTCTGATCATCTTATAAACCTGTATTAAGTCACCACGAATTCTTCTCTCTTCGAGACACTGTAGGCCCGTTTTTCTGAGTCGTTCCTCATAACTGTAATTCTGAAATCCAACTATCATCTTTGTCGCTCTTTTTTGTATTCTTTCTAGCATGTTTATGTCCCCTCTATGATAAGGACTCCACACCTGTACACAGTACTCTAATCTAGGTCTAACTTAAGCTTTATACAGTTTGACGATCACTTCCTTGCTCTTATGTTTAATATTTCTTTTTATCATACCTAACATTGCATTTGCCTTTTTCACTGCTACCTTAACTTGCTCACTCACCTTTCCTGTATAATCTATTATAACCCCTAGGTCCCTTTCCTTATCTATCTTTCTAATATTGTTTTCTCCCATTCTGTAATTATGTTCCATATTGGATCTACCCATGTGGAGGACTGTACATTTATCTACATTAAACTCCATTTGCTAGATTACAGACCATTCTCGAATTTTATCTAAATCCGACATCAATATATCCACTTCCGCTTTAGATGAGACACTACTGCATAGTTTCGTGTCATCAGCAAATTTTGCAATCATGGATCCCATATCAATGTTCAAATCATTTATATATATCAAGAACAAAATTGGTCCCAAAACCGAGCCCTGTGGCACACCACTTTTCACTTCACTCCACTCAGAGTACTCCTTATTTATGCCCACCCTCTGCCTTCTTCCCGTTAACCAATTTTCAATCCATTTGGCAACTTCGCCACCTATTCCATGTGATTTTAACTTTCGAAATTCTCTTGAAACAATCTCCTTCTTGCGTGATTGAGAACATAATATAGCCAATTGTTTTGCTTGCAGGTCTCTACTTTCAAACAGCAATTGTTTGATAAATGATATCTTGACCCATACATTTATCCACTTTAACCGTCTACAAAAACCATTTCAGCTTTATGCAAATATCTCTTAATGTCTCTTAATCCATGTTCCCGGAAAATATCAATGAGAGCTCTGGATATTGGATAAGGCATTGCGGATGATCCTCGAGCCAAGCAGAAGAATCATTTATTTTACTTATACAAAGAAAAAGCGTGGTAGACATACCCATTCCCAATTTTTGGCACCCCAATCCCTGGAAATCGAAAGTAAAATAGTCTCCAAAACCAGAAGAGAGTACCCAAAAAAAATATTTTTTTTAAATAAAAAATAAAAATTGGAAACCACCTAACAATGACAAGAAGGATCAACAAGAGGATCAACAAATGACATTAAAATCTTTTGCATCACTGAAACGCTAGGTTAGGTACATACAGACACACATTTGCATCCAAGCACTGGTTTATGCGTCCTGATATCGCCCAATTGACTACGGTCTGGGGTGGAAAATAGCGCCCCCGCCAGTAGAAACTAGTGAGGCTAACATCTAAGCAATAAAAAAAAATGGATCAGTCCTCTTTTCTGTAGACTGTGCCAATGTACTAATTGAGTAGATTAGCAGCATCCATACTGTCACTTGTTGTTTTTCTTGTACTATCTTTGAAAGAGTCTTTTTTTTTATCGTTCATTCTTTGTTTATTTCTAATTTAAGAAAAGAAACTATTACTGTCAGTTTTGATCTTTTGAGCAATTTTTTTTTTCAGTCTACTTTTCCTGCACTATTTACTTTCTGAGCTATGTTTTGCTTGTCTAAATATTTGAAATATTTTTTTGTCTCTTTTTTCCTGCCTCAATATATTTTGTCCGTGATTTATTTTTAGCTCTTCTAAGTTTAACTACATATATTGTTTACCTTCCAATATGGGAAAAATTCCTTTCTGAGGTTTTCTAGAATTGTTTGGAATTCCTCCCTCTCTTCTTCTTCAACATTTGTTCCATTAACAATATCTTTCCAGTTTAAATAGCTCGCTGCTTCTGACATTTTCTTAACATCTGTCTTAGAGTTCTTGCACTTACGGTTTGTTCCTTTCTTGTCATAAAATCTCAACAGATGATCTTGTGGTCACTTTAGTTAAATAGTTCTCAACGCAGTGGGTTTCATGATGACGGACACCAAAATGACAACGAGATGGTGCTCGACCCAAGGAGTCGTGCAAGGTGGGAAGAGTGCCTGCCAGACCCACCCCCGCCTCTAATGGGTCCACTAAATGCTACTGGTGGTCCCCTACCTCCCTGCCATGGAGTCAGGGCACGGACAGCTAGGGAAACTAATACTGACCAAAACACAAAGTTAAGGACTCTAAATATACTCCAATGGAATGCACAGGGCGTCCTAAACAAGAAGCTACCGCTCGCTCACAAACTACATGACGAAAAACTTCACATTGCTTGCCTCCAAGAGACCCACCTTAAGCCAAATCATAGGTTCCTGATACGAGGATACGAAAACCTTTGGCTGGATAGAGAGGGGCCACAACTGTGGAGTGATCACGCTAATTAGAAGCTCTCTACCATGCGGAGAAGTCCCAAACCACACAAGCAGCCAAGCTGAAAGCATTGGTGCTGGTGTCACTGCAGATGAACACAAGAGAGTGATAACTCCCCAGATAAGGATCTCTCACTGGCATCAATAGAGGTGCAGCACTCAAACTGCATAGTTGTTGGAGTCTTCAATATCCACTCAGAAAGATGGGGATACGCGGAGACTGATACACGCGTCAGCGATGTGGAAGACTGGAAAATCGATAGTAACCTACAGCTCATCCACTCAGAAAGATGGGGATACGATGAGACTGATACACGCGTCAGCGATGTGGAAAACTGGGAAGTCGATAGTAACCTACAGCTCATCCACTCAGAAAGATGGGGATACGCGGAGACTGATACACGCGTCAGCGATGTGGAAGACTGGAAAATCGATAGTAACCTACAGCTCATCAACAAAGCAAACGATGCACCCTGTTTTTACTCAAGAAGATAGCAGTCCTTCTCAACACCCAACCGTGCATTCTCGACAGGAAGCAACAGACACAAGAAAAACAGAGTTGTCCTTGACCAATTGACAGGCAGTTATAACAAAACCAATACAGCTAGTCATTAATATAGGACACACAACCCAAAACAAAACAAAAGCCACTGCTCTGGTGGAATTACAAAAGAGAAAACTGGAACCTTTTCTTAACGCTGTCAGTCATGCCCTGCAGCCAGACTAACACCCGAAATATAAGAATCGGGCAACGAGCCGAAAGCTTCAACAAAGCTGTCCTGAGAGCTGCCCTTGAATCAATACCCCGAGGCACAAGAAGAGACAGCAAACCTTACAGGATGCAGAACTTCAGGAACTGGTAGAATAACTGACAGAAGCCAGAGGAAGAGCAAAAAAAGAAAGATTAAGTGAGTAAGGCTAACATCTCCTACAAAGCTATTGCAGCAAAGTACAAAACAAAAAGACACTACATAGCTCAGAGAGACATTTAAATAAAAACAACAGAAGTCCTAAATCTGAACATAGACGGCAGAAAACTACGGAGGCAAGCCAAAGCCCTAAACAACGAGGACTGCGGGAACCATGAAACCGCACTACAACTGAGTAGACAAATGCTGACCAAAAAAACATTCATACAATCATTCTCGCAAGCGAGCCACATGAAAGAAAACAGGCAATGGCTATAGAGATAGATCTACAAGAAAACTCATCAACCTGCCCAGAGGAGCATATGACAACCAACCTGCCCAGAGGTGCGTATGACAACCAACCTGCCCAGAGGTGCATATGACAACCAACCTGCCCAGAGGTGCATATGACAACCAACCTGCCCAGAGGAGCATATGACAACCAACCTGCCCAGAGGAGCATATGACAACCAACCTGACCAACATATGACAACCAACCTGCTCAGAGGAGCATATGACAACCAACCTGACCAACATATGACAACCAACCTGACCAACATATGACAACCAACCTGCCCAGGGGAGCATATGACAACCAACCTGCCCAGAGGAGCATGTGACAACCAACCTGACCAGAGGAGCATATGACAACCAACCTGCCCAGAGGAGCACAACCAACCTGACCATGAAGGAACTTGATGCGGCCATTTACTCCCTCAAGCCAACAAAGTCACCTGGAAAAGACGGGGTAACCAACGACATGAGTTTTGTCAGGTCATCCCGTAACCGGTGAGATCGTTGGGGCACACATGAAGACATCCTCACAACGCCACACCACCCTTCTCTGTCAGATGCCGCTGTCTGTGACTCTGGTCGGAGATTGGTCCATTCTTCTATGTTGTCCTCCCATCTCTTTTTGGGACGGCCTCTTCGTCGTCTGCCATGCACCCTTCCGTGGAAGATCGTACTTGCAAGACCATCCTATCTCGACATGTGACCCCCACCAAGCAAGCGCCCCCCCCCCCCCCCCCCCGTGACAGTCGACAAAAGATCCTGGAAAGGCCCTATAGCCGTTGCAATTCCATCTCGCATTTCCTCATCTGCAACTCGACCCCTGTACGCCTCGTTTTAAAGTTTTCGGAAACATCCCATCTCCAAGGCATCCCCCGCCGAAGGCCAGCTGTAACCGGCCATGTCCCACAAGCACAGAGGAACATCGACAGGACCAGCGTACGCATCAATCTGATTTTCGTGCACAGTGCGAACCGTCCATCTTGCCAGACCCTGTTAAGCCGCACAAGCGCCGCCATTGTCTGTGCCACTCTGGCCAACACCTCACATTCCGATCCCCCATCACCGACAATCGACCCAAGACATTTAAAACGGTCAACCACTTCGAGTTCCCGACCGCTAGCCCCTATCCTGCCGTTGAAGCCCCCGGCGCCGTTGACCATCAATTGTGTCCTTTCAGTGCCTATCTCCACACCACAGTCAAGATGAGATTGGGTGACACTGCAAAGAAAATACTCCTCGCGATCATGAACTGCAGCTAGAAGCGTGGCATTTTACCTCGTGTGAAAAGAAGCACGAATGATTCCCATCCTGAATCCTATTTATCATTAATTCCATATCAGTTTTCCCGTTCAACTTAGTAGTAAACTGGCAGACCTCTGTAGCTGTTTGGGTTTGGTAACTTAACTTAACGCCTTTATAATGGTTTCGAAGACTCTGCAGAGTATGTATACGACCAGTATCTTGGAAGGCGATTTAACTGATGTGCGAGTTCATCTTAATAGACTCAAACACTAGAGATAAGTAGAAACGCAGCCAGTTAGGCGACATCTATAACTGATCTTAACAAACCACCTGGGGAAGGTACAAATAACTTGAGTAGAATTTTAACTTGAATTTTGTCCGGGCAGCGGCCCTTAAACCTACTCTTTTTTTATTTTAAACTGCCAAGGAATTTTGAAAGTGCTTACCACTGAACACGGGAGTCCGATCTCACTACCCAGAGATCAGGGGATTTTTTACCAGAAGATCCACATGAAAATATCCCGGTCTCCACCGTGATTCGAGCCCGCGACCTCCGGCACTCAAGGTGGGACATCTTACCTCGAGACCAGTCCCCCACCCGAGGCGGCCACCTTACCTCGAGACCAATTGGTCCCCCACCCAAGGCGGACACCTTACCTCTATACCACTGGGTCCCCCACCCAAGGCGGACTAATGAGTACCCCTAACTAACGTTTTATCTTTCTTCGATATCTTGGTGAAGAACTAGGGTGGAACGAGGCATGTCCTCCTTCTGTGCCTACGTTAAAATTATATTTTTCTCAATTGCAGTTTATAACCGCCAGGAGATTTATTTTTGCCACTGTGTTTATTCCCCCCCCCCCCCCCTCATTCTTGTCTGATTTAATATTATTTTGAAATTGGAAATGATTGCTTTGTGAGCGTTGATTGTCTCGATCGACTGTTCCTTCTTTGTCCAGTTTCTGGCATCGGATAGAAATCCTCGAGCTTTTGTAGTTCTTCACTCTACTAGGGTTTGTAGTTCTTCACTCTAGTAGGGTGTGTAGTTCTTCACTCTAGTAGGGTGTGTAGTTCTTCACTCTAGTAGGGTGTGTAGTTCTTCACTCTAGTAGGGTGTGTAGTTCTTCACTCTAGTAGGGTGTGTAGTTCTTAACCCCAGCAGGGTTTGTAGTTATTCACCCCAGCAGGGTATGTAGTTCTTCACCCCAGCAGGGTTTGTAGTTCTTCACCCCAGCATGGTTTGTAGTTCTTCACCCCAGTAGGGTTTGTAGTTCTTCCTTCTAGTAGAATTTGTAGTTCTTTACCCCAGTAGTGTTTGTAGTTCTTCCCCTCAGTATGATTTGTAGTTCTTCACCCCAGTAGGGCTTGCAGTTCTTCACTATATTGGGGTTTGTAGTTCTTAACCCCAGCAGGGTTTGTAGTTCTTTACCCCAGCAGGGTTTGTAGTTCTTCACCCCAGTAGGGTTTGTAGTTCTTCACTCTAGTAGAGTGTGTAGTTCTTCACCCCAGTAGTGTTTGTAATTCTTCACCTCAGTATGCTTTGTAGCTCTTCATCCCAGTAGGGCTTGCAGTTCTTCACAGTATTAGGATTTGTAGTTCTTCATCCCAGTAGGGTTTATAGCTCGTCCTCGCCTCGCTAGGAATGGTTTCAGCAGATGCTTACAGAAGAGCTTTGTTAAGACTTCCATTCATTATTATCAAACTGCTATTTTGTGTAAATATTCTCACAATTTTGAACTCTTCCATTTTGTGGTGGATATTCCTTGTAAAAAAGATGCAATTACGAAATAAAATGCAGAATAGCCCAAACAAAATCGGTCTTCCATGCTAAAGGTATTTTGTGCAACAAAACCTTGTAGCTGGAACTGAGAAACAGAGTCATTGGATGCTATGTGGGACCAGTACTGCCATGTAGCAATTAATCATGGACAATCAGCAAGCCAGCACATAAATCGTTGTGAGGAATGGGGTTTTACAGATGAATCCTCCGGATTCATGGACTGTAAATAAGTCTAATGATACAGTGATCGAAGAGGCACAAACACAAAGACAACTTATTGCAAAGGTTCAGGACAATGTAGTCATTCTTTTTCGGGCATGTTATGAGAAAAGGCGGTTTGGAGCACGTCGTGACAACGGGAAAGATAGCAGGAAAGAGAGACAGGGGTAGGTCGAGAGAAAAGATGCGGCGTGGAGCACGTTGTGACAACGGGAAAGATAGCCAGAGGAAGGTAAACAAAGAAGATGTTGGACAGTCTGAGAGAATGGCACGGGTGACAATCAATATATTTGGTAAACGACACAGGTGATAGAAGTGGTTGGAGGTCAATGATGGGCAGCGCTAATCGGCAGGACACCTGATGGTGATGATTCTTGTGGCTTATTACTAGGCGGAGTAATGACGAACGATTGGCTGACACAAGACAACTTAGCGACAAACAATCATCATAATCATCATGTAACATGTCCTTTGTAGAAAGTCGCTCCCATCACAGTCTGTCTGGAAGCAACTCGTTCCCTTGCCAAAACTATAGCCTCCGCCACAGTCATACCCAGGCATTCCTGGATATCTTGGTGCCATCGTCTTCTTGGTCTACCCCTTACTCTTTTACCTAGCACCATACCTTCCATCACCGTTCTCACAAGACCCCCCCCCCCCCCCATATCTAATTTAAACGAGACGGTACTAAAACAGGTTCACTCATTTCAATACTTGGGCACCCACATCAGTTTTGATGGGAGGTGCACTTATGAAATGAAGAACAGTACAGGTAAGGAAAAATCAGTTTCCCATATTATGAGGGAAATTTATGCAACAAAAGTAGATCACTGAATTTAAGGAAGAGAATTCTAGGAAGCTACGTGGAAGCAGTACTGGCATACGGCAGCGACAGTTATGAGGAAAGACTTAGAAAAACCGGCCTACAGTGTCTAGAAGAGAGAAGAATTCGTGGTGACTTGATACAGTTTATAAGATGATCAGAGGAATGGATAAATTAGACTAACAAGTTTTTTTTTAAATATAGCCACCCACAAGAACAAGAGGGCATAGCTACAAGTTGACTAAAGAGAGGTCCAGATTAGATATTAGGAAATATTTTTTTTAGTCAGAGAGTGGTGAATGCTTGGAATACATTGCCACGGGAGGTAGTGGAGGCAGGGACAGTTAATGTATTTAAGAATAAATTGGATGCACATAGCTTTTAGAGCAAGGTAATGTAAATGAAACTGGTTGCATACAGACTCTGCAGAGTCTTCTAAACCAGTATAAAGACGTTAAGTTAAGAATCATGGACAATCAGCAGGCACGTTCAGGGCTCATCGGAGGAAAGGGAAATGGAATTTTTTTTGGAAGAACGTTGAAAGTTCAATGGACTGAAAAAAAGCAAATAACGTGGCTATTGAGGAGGCACAAACGCAACGACAGCTCATAGCAAAAATCAAGATAAAGGAATCATCCATGTTTGGGCATGTCAAGAGAAATGGCGGGTTGGAATACTGGCAGAATCACAGGCAATATGGACAGAGGAAGAACATGAGAGAAAATATAAGACAGCTTGAAGGTATGGCAGAGGAGACGATCAACTGGGGAACTGATAACCGTCACGTGTGATAAGAGGAAATGGAGGTCCATGATCGACACGCCAACCGGCAGAGCACTTGAAGATGATGCTGATGATGATGATGATGATGATGATTATGATGATGATGCTGATGATTCTGATGATGATGCTGGTGATTATGATGATGATGCTGCTGATGATGATGATGATGATGATGATCATGACGATGATGATGATGCTGATGATGATGATGCTGATGATGATGCTGGTGATTATGATCCTCTTGATGTTGATGATGATGATAATGATGATGATGATGATAATGACGATGATGATGTTGATGATGATGCTGATGATGATGATGATGGTGATGATGATTATAATGCTGATGAGGATGATGGTGATGATGATTATAATGATGATGATGATGCTGATGATTATAATGATGATGATGCTGATGATGATGATGATGCTGATGATTATAATGATGATGATGCTGATGATTATAATGATGATGATGATGCTGATGATGATGCTGATGATTATAATGATGATGATGATGATGATGATTATAATGATGATGATGATGCTGATGATTATAATGATGATAATTATGATGATGATGATGCTGATGTTGCTGATGATGATGATGGTGATGATGATGATGATGATGATGATGCTGATGTTGCTGAGGATGATGATGGTGATGATGATGATTATGATGATGATGATGCTGATGATTATAATGATGATGATGATGCTGATGTTGCTGATGATGATGATGGTGATGATGATGATGATGATGATGATGATGATGATGATGCTGATGATGATGATGATGATGATGCTGATGTTGCTGATGATGATGATGATGATGATGATGATGATGATGATAATGACGATGATGATGTTGATGATGATGCTGATGATGATGATGATGGTGATGATGATTATAATGCTGATGATGATGATGGTGATGATGATTATAATGATGATGATGATGCTGATGATTATAATGATGATGATGCTGATGATGATGATGATGCTGATGATTATAATGATGATGATGCTGATGATTATAATGATGATGATGATGCTGATGATGATGCTGATGATTATAATGATGATGATGATGATGATGATTATAATGATGATGATGATGCTGATGATTATAATGATGATAATTATGATGATGATGATGCTGATGTTGCTGATGATGATGATGGTGATGATGATGATGATGATGATGATGCTGATGTTGCTGAGGATGATGATGGTGATGATGATGATGATGATGATGATGATGATGATGATCATGGTGATCATGGTGATGATGCTGCGGATGATGCTGATGATGATGATCTAATTTATCGTTATACCTCACCCGGGAGATTACTGGGTTGGCACCAGATATCGGTGTTGGAGCGATGGATTGAATAAAGTTGTTAGTCAAACACAGTATTTCAGGACAAAGGCCAGAATCAATCCAATCTGTCTGATAGAATTCTATAATTGCAGAAGTGCGACTTTATATTGTAGGCAGGAAACTGCCAGGCCGTGTTTATAGCGCATTCCTTTAGGATGACGTGTTTCGTGTGTGTTAATGTGCATTATCTCCCGCAGTGAATACTGAACTCATTTACCTGAGATATGCTTCGCGGAGTGTACACATAGGGTCTTGGAATGGAAACCTTAAACGTGGGATAGAAATTAGAAAAACCCTGCTTTTGTATTGTAACTATTTAATATGGTTGTTAAGAATGTCAAGAGTGTCCTGCACGTGACACCACGGTGCAGACGAACTACATGACGTCATAATTGAAGTTAAAAGATGGCCGTCCACTATTGACATGCTCCAAAAAGGAGAAGCGTTCTGTTTTCCGTTTTTTTTTTTTTTTGCAGCAAAGGGGTGAAACCTATAGAAATTCATCGGCGAATGGAGGTCCAGTACTGTGAAGCATGCCTTCCACTCCAGCAACTGTATGAGTGAAGTAGGAAGTTCCAAAGCGACGTGAGTTCTGCGATACCGAGTGGTGACCCCGTAGTCGATTGCAGCCGTTGACGTCTTGTAAAGACAAATCACCCATTGACTGTAAATGAAATTGCCACACATCTTGACATCAGTCAAGGTTCAGCACACCTCATCATATATGATGTGCTACAGCAGCACAGAGTGTCTGCGATGTGGGTGCCACTGCAGCTTATTCTTGAATTAAACAACGTGTTGATGCCTGTCAGGAACTTTTGCGACGCTTTGAAACAGACAGTTGAGGTTTCCTTTCAAGAATTGTTGCTGGAGATGAAACCTGGGTTCACTACCATGAGCCTGAAATGAAGAGAGCGAGCAAGGAATGGCGCCATCCCTCCTCATCATCGTGTAGCATGTCCTTTGAAGAACGTCGCTCCCATCACAGTCTGTCTGAAAGAAACTCGTTCCCCTGCCAAAACTCCAGCCTCCGCCAGTCATACCCAGGCATTCCTAGTTATCTAGGTACCATCGTCTTCTTGGACTACCCCTTTCTCTTTTGCCTGGCACCATACCTCCCATCACTGTTCTCTCGAGACCGTTGTGTCTCTTGATGTGACCAAAGTACTTGCATTTTCTAGCCAAAATGGAATTGATAAACCAGTTCTCCTCTATGCCCAGCTCTTGCCGAATGTCTACATTTGTCTTTTTCTCTGTCCAGTGTATTCTGATGATCTTTCTGTAACATTTTGACTCGAAGGATTCGATTCTTTGTCTAGAAGTTTTGGTAATCGTCCACGATTCGCAGCCATAAGCTGCCTCAGAAAAAATTCAGGATCTCAAGACTTTTACTTTTATCATTTTGTTGGTGCTCTCCCACAATTTCTTCAGGCTGTTCAGTCTCTGCCATGGCTAGTCTTCTTCTCATTTCTTTCGAGCAATCGCCATTTTTGTCAATTCTGGAGCCCAGATTTTCCCTCCTCCCCGAAGCCAAAGAAGCTTAACATGAAGCAATCTGCAGAGTAGGCTATGTTGACTCTCTTTTGGGATGAACGAGACGTTATTTTATAGCACTACATGACCTGGGAGTGTCACCAGTACCATGTATACAGATTTTTGATGAATCATCTTCGACCCGTAATCAAATCAAAACGATGAAAAAAGGTCTTTTTGCAGCATGACAATGTTTTGGTTTTTTGGGGGGGTTTTTTGGTGTTTTTTTTGCGTTCGCCTTTTTTCTATATTCCCCAACGCGTGTGTGCGTTACACTGTGGTTTTTATTTTGCGCCTGTCGGCCCAGTGTATCCGACTTCAGCATTCATTTTATGTAAGGGTCCTCCTGCATTTTCTAAGGGTTTGCTTCCCCGGGGTAACGGTCGGTGCTGTGATGGGGATCGAACCCAGCACCTTCTGGTTGTGAGCCGTGCCACTTAACCACTAGGCCATACTGCCGTGAAGCGGCTGCAGCCATCAAGGATCTCCACTTTCAGTGTCTACCACATCCGTCGTAGCAGAACTAGACTCATGTGATTTCCTCGTCTTTTGGACGATTAAAAGAGGTATTGGGAGGAAAATCTTTCGTGTCCGATGAAGAGGTACAGCAAGTGGTGTGTGAGTGGTTATTCACAGTTTATACGCGCTAACTTTGACAGTTTGTATACATTTACGTTTGGCGAGTACACGATTCCAGAGTTACCATACGCAGACGACAAAGTGATACTATCAAGAAGTGCTAGAGCAGCAAATTCCAGCTGTAAATGGACACAGTAAAGATCAAAACATGTTCATAAACATAAATGAAACAAAGATATAGACCACCGACAAAACACAATGTCAGCATAAATTTACAGTGGGTGGTGAGGAAATAGATCAGGTCACACGTTTTGAATATTTGGGCTCCAGAATTGACAAGAATGGCGACTGCTCGAAAGAAATCAGAAGAAGACTAGCCATGGCAATGCAGAGACTGAACAGCCTGAAGAAATTATGGCAGAGCACCAACAAAATGATAAAAGTAAAAGTCTCGAGAGCCTGTGTTTTTCCTGTGGCAGCTTATGGCTGCGAATCATGGACGATTACCAAAACTTCTAGACAAAGAATCGAATCCTTCGAGTCAAAATGTTACAGAAAGATCCTCAGAATACCCTGGATGGATAAAAAGACAAATGTAGACATTCGGCAAGAGCTGAGCATAGATGAGAACTGGTTTATCAATTCCATTTTGTCCAAAAAATATAAATACTTTATCACATCAAGAGACACAAAGTGATGGAATGTATGGTGTCAGGCAAAAGAGTCAGGGGTAGACCAAGAAGACGATGGTACCAAGATATCTAGGAATGCCTGGGTATGACTGTGACGGAGGCTAGAGTTTTGGCAAGGGAACGAGTTTCTTCCAGACAGACTGTGATGGGAGCGACTTTCTACAAAGGACATGTTACATGATGATTATGATGATTGTTTGTCGCTAAGTGGTCTTGTGTCAGCCAATCGTTCAATATATATATATATATATCGGGACTCAAGATGCTGAGCAGCGCATGAGCTGCAGCGGTCAGCGACCCATAGCTGACTGCTAGCGTCAGGGCCAACGAACCAGAGCTGCCAAGACCCTTCTACACCTCTACGCGGTGATCCTGGATAATAGGCTGCAACAGAGCAGACTGGCTAAGGAGAAGGGATAGAAGAGAGAAGGCTAACCCGGTACGCAGAAATGCCTGCTAAGTCGGATGTGTCGGTCTGAAAGGTGCAAATATCGCAGTCAAGCTGTAAACTACGACCACAACGCACTCCGTTCTATTGACAACAACCTGCTATTTGCAAAGCTCTTTTTGGGACTTGGTAGCGGGAGATTGAGAACGAGCGAAAAAGATATATATATATATCAGCAGACGGTGAGGCCAGGATGTTAGGGGCGCTGATTTCTTTTCAGCAAATGCTGGGCGCAGGAGAGCAGTATGTGGACAAAGACTTTACCGGCGACAGTCTACTTCATTTTCGATCAACTGATGCTATTCTTCTAGAGTGATGAGGTTCACGAAGGAACCTGCGTTTCAGGTCTTCGTCGGTCCTCTATAGCATTTCGAGCACAGTGGCTTCCCCAGGCCAGACTCTCCCTTTGTCTAACAATTTATTGCAATGTGCTCCAACTATTCGCTTCTCATTAAATGACCAAAATTACGAGTTTTATTCTGATGCATGAAGTAAGTTGTCTGCACAAGTGTCTCAGCATTTCCCCCGTTAGTAGTCGTTTCTCTCCATGGTATTCGTAATATTCTCTAGAAAACCCACATATCTGTGACTTCCAATTAATTATCCTATTTACTTATTGCTCATTATTCCCTTCCATATAACATAACTACCTTCTACGAGTATTTACCACGCCCTAATGAACTCTCTTCTGTGATTTTTTTGGACAAAATTTTGTTTCATAAAATTGATCTTCAAATTATGTTTGTTTCATATCTTTACGGTAACAATTTTAGAGTCGGTGAGCTTGAACTATGACCTCAAAGATGGACGTATTTACTCCCGCTTGGAAATTAGAATCATGGCAGCTATGTTCTTTTTCGACACAATACTCAATAAACATTTATAAAAGGATGTATTAGCAGTAACTAATTACAGCAATAATGAAGCAATATATAGAGAACATAAACAAATATTTGAAGTGACTCAGTGAAGGTAAGATACATTGTTGATAGGAGTGGAGAACCTTAACAGTTGAGAGTTGAATTGAAATATTATACTTATTTATAGTTATACTATCTCACCGATTTAGTTTAAAGCGTTGTGTGATACAGTAAAATTCATAATCTCAATGGTATATCTCTGACAATGAAGAGGCAGACCGATTGTGAAAGGAAAATCGAACGATACCTCATTCGGAAATAGTTAGTATACAATGAACATAAACTGATATAGACAAAAAATTGTTCAAAGGAAACGTAAAACGAGTGGTCAAAAAAAGTGAGCATCCTGGTACAAAACAAAAGTGTTAATCTTCAAACTGCACACGCAAGAACATATTGTGCTGCCATCTATTCAACGAACTAAAGATAGGAACTACGGATGTGTGGTACTGATGGAATACTCACCGAACATTTACAGTAAAGGTTCCAAAATAAGATGAGCAGACAACATGTGAACATCATCATTCGTCCATGATGAAGTATTAGAAACTTCATTGAAAGAGGTCTCAACTTTTTGAGATAGGATGGTCAGTTCACTTTCTTGTTGCCTTGCCGTCCCTAAATCTTAATAGAACCATATATCTACTGGTTAGGTGGTTACACTGATGTGGGCTGGATAACCGGTCAATTTTATTGTAGAAAGTAAGATGTGTAACCTCTGTCACTTAGATACAGCATTGTAATAATTTGTCATTAAACTGTGGCTGTTCATACTACAGTATTCACTTCATCAATTTGTCATCAAAGTCTTTCAACTTCCTGAGGTCATCAACAAACACATATCAAGATGGTTTTTCAGTGAAAGTTGTTGTTTGCAAATGCCCACCATGAGTAGGTTACTCTTTTGTGTACCCTGAAAAGGACGTTATGTGGCGGGTTGCAGTAGTTTTCCTCACATCCCCAGCATGCTGATGAAGGTGAACCAGGGTCCTCCAGGTGGTTGTGCTATGCTTGGCATCATCTGCGTGTCAGTTACTACTACAGGGATCACATCGATCCCTCACCTCGTTAGCCAGGCTGCATGAGAACAGCCTGTTTCCAGGGAGGGCTACTAGGAAGCTGAGGTGAGGGTCTTGGCCAGTATGTTTTGCCTGATCTGACTAACATGTCTGATCAATATATATTGCCTGACCAGACGTTAGTCTTCCTCCCCTAAATGAAAGCAATTTTGGTATGTTAAATAGACAACAAACGACCAAATGCTTTATTAAAATGCCGGTTTTCTTTTTTAAAACCCATTTTAAAAAATCAAGCTAATTGTCTAAAGCAAAACAATCCCAGATAAAGATAAATAAATTTACTGGCACCATAAAAGCTTAATTTTGCCAATAATAAAACCCTTAGATTTATGTCGCCAGCTGCCTGCAGTAAAGAAACTTTAAATGTTGTTACCAGCATAGCCAAACATTGCATCTTTGGTATTGTATAATGCATTTGTAAAAAAAAGAAAACAATTTATGTAAGAATTATAAAATCTGAAATCAGCCATACAATAAAATGACAGCAGAAAAATTTTAAAATATGGCTAGATTTTCTTATATCCACCTAAGCAGTGTTTTTATCTGCTAGATTTTGTAAAATAAAATCTGCCAGATCTAGTCAAATAATGGCTAAGTTTAGCTACCTGATTCCAACCCCTCCACATTTTCTTAGTAAAGTAATATGTGTCTAGAATTAGCCCAGTTGACAGAGGTATTTTTTTGCCTTGGTAGGTTAAAACATCACAGCAAACACGCTATATCATATTGCAATTGTTGAATGCATTACTCAAGGAACATATCCAGCCACAGAATGGATCAGCATATACACAGATGGATCAGCATATACACAGATGGATCAGCATATACACAGATGGATCAGCATATACACAGATGGATCAGCATATACACAGATGGATCAGCGTATACACAGATGGATCAGCATATACACAGATGGATCAGCATATACACTGATGGATCAGCATATACACAGATGGATCAGCATATACACTGATGGATCAGCATATACACAGATGGATCAGCATATACACAGATGGATCAGCATATACACAGATGGATCAGCATATACACAGAGGGATCAGCATATACACTGATGGATCAGCATATACACAGATGGATCAGCATATACACAGATGGATCAGCATATACACTGGATCAGCATATACACTGGATCAGCATATACACAGATGGATCAGTATATACACAGATGGATCAGTATATACACAGGTGGATCAGCATATACACAGATGGATCAGTATATACACAGATGGATCAGTATTTACACAGATGGATCAATATATACACGATGGATCAGCAATGAGATCTACGACAAATGGTCACAAAATTAAATAATGGACAGGAAATCCATCTCGGTGGCCACTTACAAATTTTCAAACATCCTGAGAACTGAGGCACTAAAAATAGCTGCATTAGCCATCGTAGAAAACAAGAACCATGTCAGAGATAAGCTAGTCTTCCTTACAGATTTCCTGTCAGTCATAATGACCCTCAGAAACCATAAAAATAATGAATTAGACAGCATATCTGAGGCATGAATGCAAGCCTAAATTTCAACAGAGTGAAAATTCAGTGGATCCCTGGACACTGTAAGATACACGGCAATGAGGAGGCAGATAGACTGGCAAAAGAGGGAAGTGACAAACCCCAAACTGACGACAGAGCTACAAATGAAGACGATGATAAAATGTAACTTCAAAGACAAGTGTCACAGGGAACACCCAGGTTCTGATATAGGAGAATACTATCCTAAATACTGTCCGTTGTCATGAAGAGATTAAGTGACAATATTCATACTGCGAACGGGTCACTACAGACTGAAAAATCATCTGTTCAACAAATTAAAAATTGAACACACAGACATGTGCCCATATGGGGAGAACAATCAAACGATGGAACATTTTCTGCTGGACCACCGGCTCCATTAAAGCCCCCCCAACATAATTGCCAGATAAGCTGTATGGCAATGAGAGATGCCTGAGAAGAACCATCGGGTTTATGAGGGATATAGCAGCGATTATTTGAAAGCGAAGGACAACGAAGAGGAAAAAGAATGTGATACAGCGCAGTGGTGTCACAATTAATATTTCTTGATACTGCAGTTTAAATGTTTCCAAATACTGTATAAACGTTTCCTTTTAGCTTTATGGACTAAACAAAGTGGATTATTTTGCCAAATAAGATGCAGTTGGTAACCTAGATGTAGGCATGCATGAGCATCATAATTTTGCTTTGGGGACACAGACACACATCTTCGCTTATTAATATGAAGTACGAGGCGTGTTCAAATGAAACCAGACCTAACTGCATTAATCGAACATACGTACGATGCGCATGATGACTTCAATTCTGGTGTAAACAGCACATACCAACTGTCAAGTTTGCTAAATTTCATTATCCTCCAACTCATAGTTTCCTCTGCAGACCGTTGAAAACATGGCGGTTGTGATACGGAATCCGCGGTGATTCAGTTTCTAACAGCTGAAGGATGTCGACCAGTTGACATTCATCACAGAATGCAGGCAGTGTAGGGTGACCTGAATTGCTGTATCAATTTTGGCGATGGCAACAATATGCGCCTGACCTGGTCTTGGAAGATCTTTCATTAACTCTCGTCCTTCTTTAAACATCGTTGCCCAATTCTTCGACACACTTTTGTTCTGTACACTGCCTGCATTCTGCAATGAATGTCAGCTGGTCGACATTCTTCAGCTGTTAGAAACCGAATCACCGCTCGCTGATCAACTCTGGATGGATTCCGTATCACACCCACCATGTTTTCAACGGTCTGCTGAGGAAACTATGAGTCGGAGGATAAAGAAATTTTGCAAATTTGACGGTTAGTATGTGCTGTTTACACCAGAATTGACATCATCATGCGCATAGTATGTATGTTCAATTGATGCAGTTAAGTTCGGTTTCATTTGAACACGCATCATACTTTAAATGAAAACCTAAAACTTTTGTTTTCAATTTTGAAAGAAAAAGTGACACACAACTATATCATTTTTCAACATAAGTTCCTTTGTGGTTGATACAAGTCTCTCTTCACCCCCCACCCACGCTGCACAACTATCAAGGAAAATAGCCTCCCCCACCTCAAATAAAGTTGATGCAGAGCTACATAACAAAGTGGTTTGTGGCCTATGTTCACAGACCAAACATGTATATGTTCGAAATGCATGAGCTGCAGTGATCAGCGACCCAGAGCTGCCAAGAGCCTTCTTCACCTCCACGTGGTGATCCTGGATAACAGGCTGCTACAGAGCAGGCTAAGGAGATGGGATCGAAGACAGAAGGCAACCCGGTACTCAAAAATGCCATGCTAAAGTTGGATGTGTCAGACCGAAAGGTGCAAATATCGTAATCAAACTGTAAACTACGACACAACGCATTTCATTCTCTGAACTATATTCTGCTACTTGCAAAGCGCTTTTCAGGGCTTGGAAGTGGGAGATTGAGAGGGAACGAAGACGACATGAAGGTTTTTGTGTGTTAATTCACCTATTCTGAAATTTTATACCATTCAATGACCACACAGGTTTCCATACAAAAATAATTATACGTGTCTATCTATCAGGGTGCAATTTTGTTGTTTATTGTGGGCCCTAACAAGGACCTTGATGCTGGTTTGTGGGTTTTGTGGGCGCTGAAAAGCCGTGGGCCGTGAGGGGAACAGATTACCAAGGATCGCTGAAGCTATGCACTTATCAGGACATAGACATGTTGTTCGTTCGTAGCTGCACAATTTGAAGAGGAGGCTAAAATTATGTGATGTCTTGCAGAATATTGTCGAACGAGTCTAACTAACGGACTTTATTCCGATGTCGCCACAGAAACTCACACATGTAGGAATCTATCATGTGTCTGTGTGTTCCGTTTTGGTTAGGGTTAGAGTTAGGTGCCCTCTAACTATGTGGCAGAACGAACAGGATTGTCCTGCTGACATGTGCGACATCTCTAACTATCTTGGCGAACTGTGAGAGACAAAGTCATAACATGATTTTTAGCACACAGTCGGACGGTGTGTATAATTCGTCTTTCCTGCAAAAACTGCACACAATTTATTTTCTTGCGTGACAACTGCAATAAATCCAACTTCGTACGGTGTTATATCTGAGAATGACATGGACATAGTTTACCACGCGAATTGAAGACACGCGAATTGAAAAGTATGGTGCTTCGTGTGGATACATTCTACTAAATTTGACCTATAGGTGAATTAACGCACGAGTACCGAAATGAAGTATATGTTCAAATTCATCAAGGTTGTGTCTCTATGGGAAGTGAACCCATTTGTTTTAATGCTTACTGTTGGATGCACTGGGCTTCAAGG
The DNA here is from genome assembly GCA_036924085.1 of Ariolimax columbianus. NCBI lineage: Eukaryota > Metazoa > Mollusca > Gastropoda > Stylommatophora > Arionidae > Ariolimax > Ariolimax columbianus. The sequence continues at coordinate 71,271,405 of JAVGWX010000012.1, forward strand.
TACAAAATTCATTTTATATGTTCTCCACCTTCAAAAACAAGGTGGAAGCAAAAAAGGAGAGAAAAAAAGTGAGCCAATGTCTAGTACATTGAAGCCTAACACTTCATCCCTGACAGCAGGGGACGGCATGGGCAAGTGGTTAAGTGACACGGCTCGCAATCAGAAGGTACTGGGTTCGATCCCCATCACAGCACCGGCCGTTACCCCGGGGAAGCAAACCCTTAGAAAATGCTTGAGGAAGCAGACCCTTACATAAAATACATGCTGAAGTCGGATGCACTGGGCTGACAGGCGCACAAAAAAACCACAGGGCAACGCACACCCACCTTGGGGAATAGAGAATTAAGGTGAACGAGGGGAAAAAAATCCCTGACAGCAGTGTCTGCTACAAATTTGTTTAAACCATTTTTCCCATTTTTTTTTCACTCTTGTTTTCTAAAGTTTCATTCATTAACCCACAGATGAAGGCGACAGTGGACCTTGATGAAATGAAGAAAATCCGGGCTAGAATACGAGAAATCAGAGAAAAACAGAGAGGTATGTTCAAATAACAAATCATATAATTAGATAATAAGTAAGTTTTTAGTATTCGATTGGCAAAATTACGAGAATAAGAGTAATATGGCTTGGCTTCGTTCATTCTCAATCTCCCACTACCGAACACTGACAGGGCTTAAGTAGCAGAATGTAGTCCAGAGAATGGAATGCGTTGTGTCGTAGTTTACAGCTTGACTGCGATATTTGCACCTTTCGGTCCAACACATCCGACTTCAGCAAACATTTTTTGAGTACCGGGTTAGCATTCCCTCTTCAATCCCTTGTGCTTAGCGAGTCTGCCCTGCTGCAACCTGTTATCCAGGATCACCGCGTGGAGGTGTAGAAGGGTCTTGGCAGCTCTGATTCGCTGGCCCTGACGCTAGCAGTCAGCTATGAGTTACTGACCACTGTAGCTCATGCGCTGCTCAGCATCTTGATCCCATAAACCAGCTAATGACATTACAAGACAGTCAGACAGAGAACGGAAATTCATTGCAGTCGACCTTTGGTTGTGGAGATGGCGCCTAAATTGAACAGAGGAATGACCTCCTCCTTGTTTCCCATTGTTTTATTGGCTACACAGAAAGTCCATTTGTGCATCGAAATTCACCAACATGCTCATTACGCGGTGTGCTAGTTATTTCAAACAATAAATTAGTAGGTTTATTAGGGCCAGATACTTGGCCAAGTGGGAAACAGAGCATACTGGCTACACAAACAATTATGCGCATTACCAGTTGAACAGAAGAGAGCAGGTCGTGGTCTTCAGACTCCGCACAGGCCACAACAGACTGAGATACCATCTATTCAATAAACTGAAGATAGGTGGCACTGACGAACGCACCTGAGGTACAGGGAAAATGACCGCTGAACATTTGCTGCAAAATTGCCCAACATACAAGGATCAGAGAGAGCAGATGTGGCCATCACCAGTGGCAACACTAGACAAGCTCTATGGCAGTGTTGACAGCCTCAGGATGACCGCTGCTTTCTTCGAACAAATTCAAGTTGACGTCTGACAGCGTATGAAGAAGAAGAAACTATAAATTTAATCCTACCCAACGACCCCCATGGTGCGTTCACGCCAGTTTGATTTCAGCGTCATCGAATGCTGTAGGCTACTGTGACCTCGTCAATTATGTTCGACTAGCTGACAATATTACTCGAAATTTTCTTTGCACTACCGTTTTTAATAGTGATATCATGCAGAATGCCCTGTTCCAGCTTCCTCATTAGTGCTCTTACCCAATGGGCCAGCCATTTTTCAAGTAAACAAAGGGTAACAAAATTGTTAAATCAACATCCCTGCTACTCCAGCCTGGCCCACTGATCAGAAAAGAGATGACCTATGCCAACCCTAGAACCAACAGCCTAGACCCCTACATCACCAGCATGACTGCACAGTGGCGACTTCAGGGGGGGACCTGAACAATCCAATCTTTCACTGTCAGACGAAACTCCACAACTGGAAACAGGGCACACAATTTACTACCTTTTTGAGGAACGGGTCACTTATGACTTATGGAATGTGAGGACCAGTAGTCTGGATAAAGGTTTCTGTGATGGAGAGGTGTTCGGGGTTCCTTGACAGCTTCAAGTGAAGACTCATCTCCGTGGCCAAGTGCTCATTTTGCATATAACAGTCTGGTAGGATATGTTCAACTGTCTATACGGCTTGTTCAAACGTACACCTCGGTGATGTTCAGTTCATCTCGTGACCTTTTGAGATCATTGGGGCACCATTGCTGACACCTCCACAATCCTGCGTCACCCCTTTCTGTCTGCGGTTGCTTTTTGGGTCTCCTCGGGTTGTAGGTTAGTCTATTTATGGATGTTGTCTTCCCACCATTTTCTCTAACGCCCCCGCAGTCGTTTGCCTTGTACTGTGTTCAGTATGATTTTATTTGCAAGGCACTTGGACCTTTTGTCTTTTGATCATTGTGAGGAGGTTGTTGTAAAGTCCACTTGCATTCTCGGTTCTTCAATGTACTTCATCATTCGTGGTACGAACTTTGTAGGTGACATTTAGTAGTCATCTAAAACATCTTATCTGCATGGCCAGGATGGATTCTTCTCTGGAGATATACTGTAATGGTCCATAGGTCACAGGCGTAGAGGAATATCGAAAGTACCAGTGAGCGCATTAACCTGATCTTTATGGCTAGAGAGACTCGTTTATCTTTCCATATATAGGTTTAAATCGTGCAAGCGCTGCTGTTGTCTGTGCTATTCTGGCCAGGCCCTCGGGTTCTGATCCCTCATCACTGATTGTTGAACCCAGATACTTGAAGTGGTTCACTGTTTCAAGCTCCTGTCCATCTGCTTTGATCACAGCGTTGATGCCCTCCGTGTTGTTAACACATGAGTGATGTGGGCCAGTTTAAATCTGTACGTGGGACCAAGATGCTGAGCAGCGCATGAGTTGCAGTGATCAGCGACCCATAACTGACTGCTAGCGTCAGGGCCAGCGAACCATAGCTGCTAAGACCCTTCTACACCTCCACGTGGTGGTCCTGGATAACAGGCTGCAGCAGGGCAGACTGGCTAAGGAGAAGGAATCGAAGAGGGAATGCTAACCTGGTACTCAAAAAAAATGTTTGCTGAAGTTGGATGTGTTGGACCGAAAGGTGCAAATATCGCAGTCAAGCTGTAAACTACGACACAACGCAATCCGTTCTCTGGACTACATTCTGCTACTTAAGCCCTTTCAGGGTTTGTTAGCGGGAGATTGAGAACGAACGAAGCCAAGCCAGTTCTGTAAGTAACATTTCAATCTGTTGTGTCCCATTCTCATTAGAAACAGGGTGACCTGCTCTGCTTGGTCAAGACAGTGATAGTTGTCTCTTGTTTGGTTGACTTTCCTTATGGCTTGAACTTGTTGTTTGCAAATGCCCACAATGAGTAGGTTACTCTTTTGTGCGCCCTGAAAACGTTAAGTGGCGGGTTGCAGTAGCTTTGCTCACATCCCGAGCGTGCTGATGAAGGTGGACCTGGGTCCTCCAGGTGGTTGTGGTATGCTTTGATTCATCTGCGTGTCACTCACTACTACGGGGATCACGCCAATCCCTCACCTTGTTAGTCAGGCTGCAATAAAAAATGCCCATTTCCAGGGAGTGCTACTAGGAATCCGAGGTGAGGGTCTTGGCCAGTATGTTTTGCCTGACCCTGACTACCATGTCTAATCAGTATACTTCGCCTGACCAGACGTTAGTCTTCCTCCCCATGACTTGAACTTAACTTAATGTCTTTATACTGGTTTAGAAGACTCTGCTGAGTCTGTATACAACTAGTTTAATTTACATTTCCCTGCTCTAAACGCTATGCACATCCAATCTAATCTGAAATGCATTAATTGTACTTGCCTCTACTACTTTCTGTGGCAATGCATTCCAAGCATTCACCACTCTCTGACTAAAAAAAAATTTCCTAATATCTAATCTGGACCTCTTTTCTAAACACCGTATGCCAGTGTTTCTGAGTCTTTCCTCATAACTGTAATTCTTGAATCCCACTATCAGCTTTGCCGCTCTTCTTTGTATCCTTTCCAGCATGTTTATATCTCCTCTACGATAAGGACTGCACACAGTACTCCAATCTAGGTCTAACTAAGGGATAAGGGTCTTCTTTCCTTAGAAGGCAGGAATGGTTATTATTAACCCTACCAGACCTGAGGCCCTGAATCTAACTGTCCCCCATACCTGGGCTCCTGATCATTAAAGAGAAAAAAACCAACATGATATAGAAAAATGTTAGTTACATGCAAACAAGTGGTTAGAATAAGATGTAACTTGGAGACATTGTAGAAAATAGGTTTACCTTTAATCTAGCGTCAATATTCTACCTTTGTGTGCCAATTCACCCAGCACAGGGCCAAGAATCTGTCTCGAGTCATAACATTTCGAAATCCGGGAGTAAACACAACAAAGAGCCCTCATTTGTCCAATAATCCCGATAGCTGAGCTTTATACATAAGTATTCTATATAGATCCTCAGAAGAAAAGGCTTCATTTCTTCCACTGTGGCATCCTTGAAATTTGTGGCATTGTAGGAGTTGGACTTTGCTATATGCAATTGGTGTGCCCGGAGGTTGGTTTTCTCTGTCAAATTTTGCCAGAAAGTATCATCCAAAAACAAGGATGAAAAGTCAATCGGTTCACTCTTCTCTGTGATATATCCAGGAATGTTCACCGGGCCTTTTCCATCCTCATTGAAATTCAGATCTGTATTTGGTGATACAAAATTCCTTGTCCAACCTTCATCACCACCTAGATCTCCCCCATCAGCTGTTTGAGGGACATGCCCCCCCCCCCTTTTTCTCCTACTATCGATCTAGCTCTAGATCTACAAGGTTCAAGATTCTCCTCATTACTCGAGCTCTCACTGTCTGTTTCACTTGAACTGGAAAAGTATTCTTGATTAAATTCTGACTCCTCAGAGTCTGAATCAACCAAATTATTGATCACCTGTTGGACTGTCATAAGCCTAGACTTACTTTACTTTCCAGTTGAAGTGCTTGGTTCATCAGCCGCTCGTTTCATTGTCAATTTTCCGAATTTGTTCACGTTAAACCCCACAAACTCAATTCAAACATGGGGGCAGACATTTGCAATGACTAACCAAGAGGTTTGACCACGATTGGTTGGTTATTTTTAGATTCTGACGCATTTTATTCACGTACTACCCAAAGTACTGTAAATTCGGTCCAGCGGTATAGCGGCAGTTAAGGAAATTACCGGAAATTGGGTACAGCGGTCTGGTAGGGTTAATATCGTTACATGGATAGTGTTAATGTCCACACATTTTGTATGTTTTTTAAATGCATCAAAACCTTTTGTACTAGGCAGATATTGTTTAATACCCACAATGAGTAAGTTTACTCTTTTGTGTGCTGTAATGGGTGTTAAGTGGCTGGTTGTAGTTGCTTTCGTCACACTCTAAGCGTGCTGATGTAGGTGGACCAGGGTCCTCAAGGCTGAGCTATACTTTGCTTCATCTGCATGACATGCAATACTACAGGATAACGTCAATCCACATCCCGTCAGCCAGACTGCCTTTAAAACACCTTTTTTTTCAAGGGAATGATAGATATATGGAAGAGTCATTGTGGTCTTGGTCAGTATGGTGTGCTTGACCGGACTAGCGCCTCATTTCCCCAAACAAGACAGATGTTGCTGTTTGCGAATGCCCACAATGAGTAAGTTTACGCTTTTGTGTGTCCTGAAAAGGACGTTAAGTGGCAGGTTGCAGTAGCGTTCTGCTGAAGATGGACCATGGTCCTGTAGGCAATTGTGCTATGATTGGCTTCAACTGCCTGTCGCTCACTACTACGGGGATCACATCGATCCCTCTCTTTGTTAGCCAGGTAGCCATGAAAGTAGCCCGTTGTCACGTAGGACATCTGGGAAGTCAAGGGGAGGATCTTTGCCAGTATATTTTTCCTAATCATGACTAACATGTCTGATCAGTATATTTTCATGATCATGACTTTTCTTCTTCTTCGTACGCAGTCAGACAGTAACCATGATCATGACTGACATGTCTGATCAGTATATTTTTCCTGATCATGACTAACATGTCTGATCAGTATATTTTTCCTGATCATGACTAACATGTCTGATCAGTATATTTTTCCTGATCATGACTAACATGTCTGATCAGTATATTTTTCCTAATCATGATTAACATGTCTGATCAGTATATTTTGCCTGATCATGATTAACATGTCTGATCAGTATATTTTGCCTGATCATGACTAACATGTCTGATCAGCATATTTTGCCTGATCATGATTAACATGTCTGATCAGTATATTATGCCTGACCAGACGAAAATCTTCCTCTCTAACAAGACATAAAAGTTATTACATTTTATTCTGTGTACTGTTTTCCGAGTCACTCTTTATCAAGATGTGCTTGTTGTTTTTGTTAGAGGAAACTGAAGCCCGAAGGAAGCAGAGAGAGGCAGAGGCAGAAGATCAAGTGAAGAAGAAGTTTCAGAGAGCAGAGGAAGAAAAGAAGAAAAAGATGGAGGCATACAAACAACAAGCGCCTACACATGAGAGAGACAGCAAGTACCATCAAGTCTCTCAGACTCATATTCAAGATAAATTCAAGTAAGTGGCTGAGTTGGTTTGGCTGTCTTTGTTTTGTAACTTAAATAGCATTTCAGTAAAAGGACCTAAAAAAATATTTCCTAATATCTAACCTGGACTTTTCTTTAGTTAATTTGTAGCTATGCCCTCTTGTTCTTGTAGATGTTTGAAAAACTTGTTATAGTATAATTTATCCATTCCTTTGGCTTGGCTCGGTTCATTTTCAATCTCCCACTACCAAACACTGAAAGGACTTAAGTAGCAGAATGTAGTTCAGAGAACGGAATGCATTGTGTCGTAGTTTACAGCTTGACTGCAATATTTGCACCTTTCGGTCCAACACATCCGACTTCATCAAGGATTTTTTGAGTACCGGGTTAGCATTCCCTCTTTGATCCCTTCTCCTTAGCCAGACTGCCCTGCAGCAGCCTGTTATCCAGAATCACCACGTGGAGGTATAGAATGGTCTTGGTAGCTCTGTTTCGCTGACGCTAGCAGTCAGCTATGGGTCGCTGACCACTGCAGCTCATGTGCTGCTCAGCATCTTGATTCCATCCACTCCCTTGATTATCTTATATATAAACAAAAAAGTTCTACACAATACTTGTACTTTCGACTCCCTGACTTTCAATACCAGGGATTGTAAATAGATATTAAATTCTTATTTGTTTGTTGTGTAGTAGTTACCAGGTGTTTTCTGTGTTGTGGTACTGGTGGTTGTTGTAGTTTTAACTTCCTTTCCATCAGGTCCTGTCTTTGCAGATGCTATCTTTTAAAATTTGTAACTTTTATGTTTGTTTGTCAATAAAGATGATTTTCTGGCGTGTAGACACACAATAGCATAACGAACATGTGGGTGTTATTGTTTTTGTTGTGTGTTTGTTAGTTTTTGAGATTCAAAAAGATGAAGTTGAAAATTTATGAAAATCTCGGAAAAAATTTTGACTCGACCACTAGGCCTAGTCGCTTTGATAGAAAACCATGGAAACCATAACAACGTATCGATTCTGTGTTTACAATATCGACACAACTGTTAGTTTTAATTCAAACGTAGTTCTTTCATTTAAACTAACAAAATAAACAGATCTACTCAATAAAAATCTTTCCCAACAACCTTCTTCCCCTTTCGCAAAAAGTCGGCTTGCTCCAAATGGCGTATACAAAATTAAAACTGTTCAAAAGCCATTTGTAATCAAACATAATGATATTTTAACCGGCAAAATATCGTGTATATATGGAGGACGTATTCAGCAGTAAAAAAATGGCTGTCGGGAGTGACTCCGTTCAAAAACCCAAAAAAAATTTTACGCACACCGTTTTTGTAGGCCGAGTTGGTTGATTCTCTTTGGACATTGGAGTGTTAAAGGAAGTTAGGTCGGCTCTTAGCGACTTTGCCAAAATGTTTTGTGGGTGGCTGAGCGACATGTAGATCATCTTGATCACTTACGTTCTGAATATTTCTTTCTTTTCCTATACTTCTTCATCTTCTGCGTTCGTTCTCAATCTCCCACTACCAAGCCCTGAACAGGGCTTTGCAGGTTGTGTCGCCAGTTTACAGATTGACTGTGATATTTGCACCTTTCGGTCTGACACATGTCTTCAGCAGCAGTCATTTTTTTAGTTCTGGATTAGCCTTCCCTCTTGAAACAGATTATGAAATTTACTACTAGTCCGGGGACGGCGTTGGCTAGTGGTTAAGTGACACGGCTTACAACCAGAAGGTTAAGGGTTCGATCCCCAACACAGCACTGGCCGTTACCCCGGGGAAGTAAACCCTTAGAAAATGCAGGAGGAAGCAGGCCCTAACATAACATGCAAGCTGAAGTTGGATGCACTGGGCCGACAGGCTCAAAATAACAACCAACGTGCAGCGCACACCGCCTTGAAAAATAGAGAAATAAGGCGAACACAAAAAAAAACACCAAAAACTGCTAGTCCGTTAGTATGTCTATCCTAGTCTCCCAATACGGGAATGAATTTTTGTGATTACGTATATATATATTTTTTAGGTTTTGATACTTTTTTATTTACTATATTGACTAAGTATAATTTATACATCTAATTCAGAGGTCAAATATAGAAGTTCAGTTTACTATCTAGAAGAGAACCCTTCTCTGGGACGATGAGGCTAATGTCTGGTCAGGCAAACACACTGATCAGAGAATGTTAGCCAGGGCCAGGAGAAATATACTGGCCAAGACCCTCACCTGACCTTCTCGTTGGTCATCCTGGAAACGGGCTGTTGTTGAGGACAACAGTCTGACTAATAAGGTGAGGTTTGACATGATCTCCGTAATGGTGAGCAACACGCAGATGAAGCCAAGCATAGCACAACCGCCTGGAGGACCCCGGTCCATCTTCATCAACATGCTCGAGATGTGAGGAAAGCTACTGCAACCCGTCACTTAACTCCCTTTTCAGGGTGCACATAAGAGTAACTTACTCATTGTGGGCATTCGAAATAACAACAACTTTTCTCTGGCAATAGCATTGGCCTACCATAAATGTAACCTTTGGTCTTCGTGACACACGGTAAATGTTCTAGACTTATTTCAGGGAAAAAATGAGTCATGATGTCAAATAATCAGGTAATTGTTCCTTCCATTACAGGGCTTCCGAAGAAGAGAAAGAAAAGAAATTGGCTGCCTATAGCAAGATAGCATCTGCAAAGACAGGACCTGATGGAGAGGAAGTTAAAACTACAACAACCACCAGTACCAAAACACAGAAAACACCTGGTAACTACTACACAACAAACAAATAAGAATTTAATATCTATTTACAATCCCTGGTATTGAAAGTCAGGGAGTCGAAAGTACAAGTATTGTGTAGAACTTTTTTGTTTATATATAAGATAATCAAGGGAGTGGATGGGATCAAGATGCTGAGCAGCACATGAGCTGCAGTGGTCAGCGACCCATAGCTGACTGCTAGCGTCAGCGAAACAGAGCTGCCAAGACCCTTCTACACCTCCACGTGTTGATTCTGGATAACAGGCTGCTGCAGGGCAGTCTGGCTAAAGAGAAGGGATCAAAGAGGGAATGCTAACCCGGTACTCAAAAAATCCTTGCTGAAGTCGGATGTGTTGGACCGAAAGGTGCAAATATTGCAGTCAAGCTGTAAACTACGACACAATGCATTCCGTTCTCTGAACTACATTCTGCTACTTAAGCCCTTTCAGTGTTTGGTAGTGGGAGATTGAAAATGAACTAAGCCAAGCCAAAGGAATGGATAAATTATACTATAACAAGTTTTTCAAACATCTACAAGAACAAGAGGGCATAGCTACAAATTAACTAAAGAAAAGTCCAGGTTAGATATTAGGAAATATTTTTTTAGTCAGAGTGGTGATTGCTTGGAATGCATGGTCACAGGAAGTAAAGGAGACAAGGACAATTAATGCATTTAAACATAGATTGGATGCGTATAGCTTTTAGTGAAAGATAATGTAAATTAAACTAGTTGTATACAGACTCTGCAGTCTTCTAAACCAGTATAAAGACGTTAAGTTAGGTTACTTCTTCTTCTTCTTCTTCTTCTTGTTCGTTCATTCTCAATCTCCCGCTACCAAACCCTGAAAGGACTTAAGTAGCAGAATGTAGTCCAGAGAACGGAATGCGTTGTGTCATAGTTTACAGCTTGACTGCGACATTGGCACCTTTTGGTCCAACACATCCGACTTCAGCAAGCATTTTTTTAGTACTGAGTTAGCATTCCCTCTCCGATCCTTTCTCCTTAGCCAGTCTGCTCTGCTGCAGCCTGTTATCCAGGATCACCACGTGGAGGTGTAGAAGGGTCTTGGCAGCTCTGGTTCGCTGGCCCTGACGCTAGCAGTCAGCTATGGGTCGCTGACCACTGCAGCTCATGCGCTGCTCAGCGTCTTGATCCCAAGTTAGGTTACAAAACCAACTAAAATGAGTGCAGACAAATACTTTGGCTCAGAGTTTCTTAAAAAATAAATTCATGTCTTTTACCGTGTTATTTTAATGACCTTTATTGAACGTCCTCAGGTGGTGGTACCAAAACAGTCACACAGAAGACAACCGAGACCACCTCCAAAGGATTTGGTGGCGTGGCTTATGGGAAACCAGCAAGTGAGTTTGTATTGACACAATCTGATTGCTTGTCCATTTTTTTGTGCTCTCTATTTATTTACCATATTATTGCTAATTCCATGCACATCCTTTCTTAATTGCCATTTTATGGAATTTGTAATAGTGGGAAATGGTCCTGTTATTTACATATTGGGTAAATTGCAATCAACTACTTTTTATATCAATGTCTTGGTCCGCCGGGGTCTTTGTGTGTGACGAGGACAAGAATAGTACCACTACCTCACAGAAAGCATGTCGTAAGAGGCAACTGTGTGACATGGCATAATACATGCCATGGTTAAGTGGTTTGTTTAGAGCAGCATAGATGGTGCCAAACAGGCTGGGGGTCTACTTTGCTCTAGTGTTTGAGTCTATTAAGATGGACTTGCACATCAGTTAACCACACCCTGCTGCACGTGTCCCAACGTAGCGGAGTAATAAGCTGCTCGAGCCTAGCCCACTAAGCAGGAAATCCTCCTCCCGACTACATCCAGCTCATTCCAGAGCTGGTACCTGCACAGGGGCATCTGCCACTGTAGAAGCACAGGTCAACTAAGAACTATTCATTCTTCTTTCTCCGTAGGTGACTAAACAGTTTTGAAGATTAATGGATGTCATTATCAATCTAACTGGTTCTTCTTCTTCTTCAACGTTTGTATGGAAAAAGACTGTAGTTTACTGTGAAACTGCGATTTCTGCACCTTTCGGCCCAACACATCCAATTTCAGCACAGCATTATTGGGACCGGATTTGCCTCCTCTCTTCGATCCCTAATCTCCTAGCCAGACTGCATGGTTGCATGCTGTTCCAGGGCCGCCACTTGAAGGTGGAAAAGAGTCTGTCAATTATGAGTCACTGACCCTGACGCAAGCAGTCATCTATGAGTTGTTTGCTGCAGTCAGCTCATTCACTGCTGCATCTTCGGCCCCATCGACAAAGCTCAAGAAGACAACTCAGAGTAAGAACAGTTGGAGAGCATATGATGTGGTCCTGTATTCCAAGGGGAACCAGTTGGACAGACAATCTTCTTCTTCTTCTTCCTCGGACGTTGACTTCAATGACTCTAACAAAGGCAGCAGTTCTTGAGGCTCCGTGCACTTCCGTACAGCTTCTCGTGGAAGGACACTGGCTGTTGCCAAATGCTACTTGTTTTGTCAGTATACAGTGGGTAGGACAAAATGGGTTCTGCTGTCATGGAAGCAGTAAACCTACTCATTGTGGGCATTCTTCTTCTTCTTCTGCGTTCGTTCTCAATCTACCGCTACCAAACCCTGAAAAGGCTTAAGTAGCAGAATGTAGTCCAGAGAGCGGAATGCGTTGTGTCGTAGTTTACAGCTTGACTGCGATATTTGCACCTTTCGGTCCAACACATCCGACTTCAGCAAGCATTTTTTTAGTACCGGGTTAGCATTCCCTCTTCGATCCCTTCTCCTTAGCCAGTCTGCCCTGATGCAGCCTGTTATCCAGGATCACCGCGTGGAGGCGTAGAAGGGTCTTGGCAGCTCTAGTTCGCAGGCCCTGACGCTAGCAGTCAGCTATGGGCCGCTGACCACAGCTCATGCGCTGCTCAGCATCTTGATCCTATTGTGGGCATTCGAAACAACAACAAATCCTTTTCAGGATGAACGCTGAAGAAGAAGAACCAATTGGACAAATAAAAACATCAATGAATCAATCAAAATTGACAGCTCGCTGATGAGCAGAAGGGTTCAACAATTACATGTCAATCATCTTATCCTGGGCCATCCACTCCAGCTATGTTCATGGCATGCCTGTTTCCTTTATTCCTGTCTCATTACATGAAGAGCAAATACAACATTTCTCTGGTGTTGTTGTTGTTGCTAATGCCACTCGTACTTGAGTTTGGTACTCTTGACAACTTTCATTGGGTGTAGATTACAGTGGTTTCCCTAACATCCCAGGGTATATTTAAGCAGGTGGACCATGGGTCCTTCTGGCTGTAGTGCAATGCGAGGCTCTTCACTACTATAGGGATCACAGTGCCGATTCCCACCTTGTTAACTAGACTACCATGAAACACCTGACCCTGACTAACATAGCCTGATCAGTATGTATGCCTGACCCTGACTATCATAGTCTGATCAGTATGCTTTGCCTGACCCTGACTAATATTGTGTTTTTTTTGCGTTCACCTTATTTCTCTAATCCCCAAGGTGGTGTGCGTTGCACTGTGATTTTTATTTTGCGCCTGTCGGCCCAATGCATCTGACTTCAGCATGCATTTTATGTAAGGGTCTGCTTCCTCCTGCATTTTCTAAGGGTTTGCTTATCCGGGGTAACGGCTGGTGCTGTGATGGGGATTGAACCCAGCACCTTCGGATTGTGAGCCGTGTCACTTAAGCACTAGCCCACGCCGTCCCCACTAACATAGTCTGATCACTATGTTTTGCCTGACCCTGACTATCGTAGTCTGATCAGTATGTTTTGCCTGACCCTGACAAACATAGTCTGATCAGTATGTTTTGCCTGACCCTGACTAACATAATCTGATCAACATGTTTTGTCTGACCCTGACTAACATAGTCTAATCAGTATGTTTTGTCTGACCGTGACTAACATAATCTGATCAACATGTTTTGTCTGACCCTGACTAACATAATCTGATCAACATGTTTTGCCTGACCCTGACTAACATAATCTGATCAACATGTTTTGTCTGACCCTGACTAACATAGTCTAATCAGTATGTTTTGTCTGACCGTGACTAACATAATCTGATCAACATGTTTTGTCTGACCCTGACTAACATAATCTGATCAACATGTTTTGCCTGACCCTGACTAACATAATCTGATCAACATGTTTTGCCTGACCAGACATTACTCTCCTCTCCCTGCATTTCTGTGTATGTATACATATTCATTTGATATACAGTTCTGTTAGATCTGGCAAATTGTTGTTAGGAACCCATTTGAATTCAGGTCAGGTCATCCCGTAACTAGTGAGATTGTTAGGGCACGCATGAAGACAGCCCCACGCCACACCTATCTGTCAGCGACTACTGCATGTCCCTTCTCCATTCGTATTGAGTTAGTTCGTTCATCTCTTGTTGGGGTTTTACAGTGGCTCTTCTTAAATCCGAGGCGTACTTGGCAAGGTGGACCATAATCATCCTGGCTATAGTGCAATGTGAGGCTTCTCATTAGCTCGCCACTATAGGGATCACAAGCCAGACTGCTGTGACACAACCCATTTTCAGGAGCCTGAAGGGGAAGTGTTAATCAGTATGTTTCACCTGATCCTGATTACTCTTCTCTCCCACCTACCTTGGATTGCACAATGCCATCCATCTAAATTTATCCTCACCTGTATGGCAGTTTTTTTCTTATTTTCTCTCGTAATTCATATTTCTAGTGCTGGCTGTCTCTCTTGATTATGGTTATCTTTTTCTGGTTTTATTTTCAGCATTTTGGCAAAACACATTTAAACCAGCTTAACAGGTAGCTAATCAGAACCAACCTGTCGCTACCTTAATCTGACATTTTTTTTCTCGATCTTCTCTGTTGTGACTCCAACATGTTGATGTTAAGAAGTTGGTTGTGTGTCACTACAACCAAAAGAACTATGTCGCCGGTATTATAGCTATCTTGAATATGATAAAGAGATGCATCTCTGCTTTTTGGATTTGGAGAAAGCATTTGATAAAGTTCCTTGGGACAAACTCTGGGAGTGCCTGACAAGGAAGAACATGCCAGGACCCCTGATCTCTGCCATACAGAGTTTCTATAAAACATGCAGAAATTATGTGCGGACATCAAATCAAAAGTCAGGAGAGTTCAAGACCACTAGCGGAGTAAGACAGGGGGACAGTCTATCACCGTACCTTTTCATACTCCTCATGGATGAGGTCATCAAATCCTGCAAGGAACGGACAAAAAAGTATGAAGTAGGGTACTGGAAGATGAGACCAAGTTACATATCGGAAATAGCATTTGCAGACGTTGTGGCCCTGATCACAAAAACTGAAGCACATCTCCAGATCAACTTGCAGGTCTGGGAAGAAGAGTTGAAGAAGAGAGGAATGCACATCAGCAACTCCAAAACAAAAACCATGGTGATCGCCAGAGATGAAAAGAGACATCAGATAACCCTGGGAACACGAGCACTGGAGCAGGTCAGCAACTTTAAATATCTAGGAGTGGTAATAGACAGCAGGGGAGGAATCAAAGAGGAGTTAACTGCACGAAGGGCAGCAGCAGATAGACTTTTCCATGCAATAAACAGAGGTTTCCTCAGTAGAAGAGAAATAAGCAGGAAAACAAAGATGGATGTATACCGCTCGACCTATGTGCCTGTCCTGACATATGGATGTGAGTCATGGGCAATGACTACAGCCCAAGAAAGGCAATTACAAACTTCAGAAATGAGGTATCTAAGAAAGGCGGTTCAGGTGACGAAAAGGGACAAGATCCGTAACCAGACAATACGTAGCAATTTTGAAGTTCTACCCCTGCAGACACGAGTGGAGCAGTCCCAACTACAGTGGTTTGGCCATGTCTGTAGAATGGAAGAAGATCGGATACCAAAGCGGTCATGGGAGATCAAAAGTCAAGGACGCAGACCCCGAGGACGTCCCAAAGTACGTTGGGAAGACAACATACGACAGTCCCTAAGTGATAGAGGGCTGGATTAGAAAGAGGCCAGGAAAAAGACGGCAGATAGAGCAGTGTGGCGTTCTCTTTGGCAAACCTCTACACCTCACGGTAGAAGAGGAGCGACTAAGTAATTATAGCTATCAGCAGAATCTGTCAAGCCAGTCAGGTCGAAGAGTAGGTGCTAGACCCAGGGGATGCACAAATCTGTCGCCATGCAGACAGTCTGGGAGCAGTCAAGGGTAGAAAAGACACACCTGACAGTTGTTGTTGAATGTCCAAAATGAGTAACTCTACTCTTTCGTGTCCCCTGAAAAGGGCGTTAGGTGGTGGATTGCAGTAGCTTTGCTAACATGTTGTTGTTGTTATCCCATAGCTGCTGAGCAAGCCTGCTCTTGGCAGCCCAATGCCATTCTTATATAGGTACAGATCTTCTTCAGTTGTTTCACTGCTTCGAACAGTCTGTTGACAATTGTCGGCAGTGCTTGTAAGAATCTTTTCCTCATGTCCGCAAGCGCCTTGCATTCAATGAGTAGATGTCGAACTGTTTCATCAGGATGAGAGCAATGTGTGCACAAGCACAGGTGCTGGGGATTGATGCGGTTCAAGTGGCTATTGACTCTGGTATGTCCTGTTCGGAACTGAAAGATGAGACTTTGATTTCTTCTATGTAGGTTATCTACATCATCATTATTGTTTGGCTGTGGCATTTCGCATAAGTACTCTAGTTCCCGTCGTCCACCTTTTCATCCGGATTTCTCTGGTATTATTCTTAATAATTCGTTTTACTGGGAGGTTACTGCAGGGTCCATCTAATTGTTGTTTCGAGGCTCCAGTTTTTGCCAATCTATCAGCCATCTCGTTTCGTGGTAGTTAGCTATGTCCAGGGATCCATTGCAAGGTCACATTAATCCCGTGAGCAGTGATAATGTTGTTGATCGCCCTCCTCACCA